>CM060943.1:212334634-213584634 GCA_030765085.1 Allium cepa
TTGAATCAACGTATGTGTTGAATTTGATTAGTTAATTTGAATAATATGACCCCTTGAAATTGTTAAGTTAATTGACACGTAGAATTTGACAAATTACACTTTGAACCTTGAACGTATATTGAATAAATTGTTGTAGAATTGGAATTGAAATTGAACGACAAGTGAAAAACCATAATGTAGTAATCTTTAATCTACATGAAATGATAGTGTAGATTCTAGAAATAATTATATTAATTCGCACAAACAACAATGTGAATTAATACGATTATTTCGGGATTATTTGAATTGATTATTTGATTGCTATTGATTGTTGTTATTGCTTGTTTATTTATTTTGACACCATCCCAGTTATCACATTGCAAGTTCCCTTTGTTATGCTTTGATTTTTGTATTGAATTGGAATCGGGTTGAAATGATAAATACCCAAATGAACTTGACTTACGATAGAGAATTAAATAAAATCCGATTGGTCAATAATTTGATTTAAAAATAAAATAATGATTTTATTCGAGCAAAGCTTAAGTTTTGAAATGAAGTTGAAATTTGAATTTTTGAAAGGAAAATGTAAAGATTAAATCTGAAACAAATATTAATGTAGTAATTGATGAAAGAACGATGTTTGAAATTTAATTATTTAATAATTAAATTTGGAATTATTAATAAATAATTTGGAATTAGTAATAATTGAGTTTGAAATTATTAAGTTGAATTTATAATTAAGTTGAAATGGTTTGATGATAAAGTTTGAATTCATAATTAAGTGGAAATGATTTAATAATTAAGTTTGAATTGATAATCAAATTTGGAATTATTAATTTTTAAAATTATTAATAATTAAGATTGGAATTTTAAATAATTAAATAAAATCGAATTATTGATAATTGAATAAAAATTTGAATTCTTCGATAAAAGAAAATGAACCTTTGAATAAGTGAATTTGAACTTCGTTAATGAATGAAATTGAGTTTCTTTATTAAATTTTGGGAAAATTATTTAAGTAAGTTTATAGGTGAAATTGAACTTCTTGAATATGTAAATTTAGTTCTTTATTTATCGAGTTTTGAAATTTGTAACTAATTAAATGAATAAATGAAATTGAATTTCTTTAACAAGAAGTAAAATGTGATTTATTGAAATTAACGTAAGACTTGTAATTTAAAGAATTGATTTGACGAATTTAATTTAATTCAATTTGAAGTTTGATAAAATAAAGTTGAACTTAGGAAATCGATTTAATAAATTGGAAATTTAAATGGAAATTATTCGAAATGATAAATTAGCTTAGCGAATATTGAATGAAATCGATAAATGAATTTAAATTGATTTGAATGTTAAATTAATTTAATTTAAATGATTTCGGAATGAAATTTATATATGAACTTGAATTAATATTTGAATTGTTTAAATAAAAGTTGAAATTGAATTATAAGATTTTGAAATTGTAATTTGGAAGTTTTGAAAAGTATATTTTGGAAATTGATTTTGAAAGACAAACGAAAGGTTGATTTATGAATTGAAATTGAAATTGAAAGTGATTTGGTTTGAAATTTACTAAACGACCAATCGGTGTAATAATTACGAAAGTTATTAAAGAGACGGGAATCGGTTATGGATATACTCTCTATCTAAACCGAAAACCACTTTAATAACTATACGCGGAGTGATGATCCAGAATGAAGTGGTTGGAATGATGTACGTGATGACTGAAGAAAGAGAACGATAATGGATAGCCTTGACACTTGTGTCAAATCGGAAATGACTAAAATCAGGAGCCGTGCCGGGCCAAATGGGGTTAGCCACCTCGAGCGGACACACTTCTTCGTAACTACTACTCATTACTTGTGATTGATTGATGCACCCTCGGAATTTCAGGAGTGTTGTTTCGCGGTGTTGCGATCGCTGCGGCGATGCGTTCTCACCAGTCCGGATCAGGCGAACGGTAGTTTCACTACCTTGGGTATTGCCTCATGTGCCTTGTCATACTTGTATCCCGATATACGTGATCACTACGAATTTGTTTTGTGTTATACCTATGGAGTACTCCCTGATATCCCACCAGTTTACGGTGGAGTTTACAGTGCTGTATAGACTATGATGCTTATAAAAATGTGTTAAGGGGGGTAATGGTAACGCCTTAACACTACTTTGATATTTTAGATTACTGATAGACATTATCTATTTAGCGTACACTACTATATAGTAGATAGTTTAACGGATCCTTAGAGGATGGTGATTCCAACATCCTTTGAGTTACTTGTATTTCGATTGTTATTTCACTTGAGTTGGATTTATTGATATGAGAATATTAATCCTGACTCGAGTGTTTTGTGTTTTGCTTTACGCTCAGGTCAGACTGAGAGGTTCAGCTTTCAAGACTCACCTTTGGAGTTGGAGCTTTGCTTGAAGATCCAGCCATCTATTCTGCTTCAGTATTCGATGATTCCAGTGATGTATTTTGATTTGTATTTGATGTATCGTGTTACTCTTCTGCTGTAAACTCTGATGTATCTTATATATTTATATAGTAGCTTCATGAACTAATATCTCTTTTACTTCCGCTGCATATTATTACTCTGTGTCTATGATTATGTGATTATTTATTTACTGTATATCTAAGTTTTGCCAAATTTAAATTAACAATTCGGTATTTTGAATTATTCAAGTCCGACATGTGCGGATGCGAATAGTCCAAAATAGTGGGTCGTTACACTGTTTGTTTTAGTTTCCTCTATTAAGTTTAATTGGGCCGGGTTTTAAAGTTGAGTGTTTCGTTTGTTCAGTTTTAGTTCACTTGATAAAAGCGTTTTTTTTGTGTATAGATTTAGTTGTTTTAGTTTGTTTCCTTTCAAGAAAACACAAAAAAAAGGGTTACACTTTGTTTAATTTCCATTTGTTTGAGCCTTACTTGTTTTAGTTTTCATTTATTTTCTTTTCATTTGTTTTTTTTTTGCCTCGCTTGTTTTGTTTTCTTCTAGTTTAGTTTTATTCTACCCTTAAAAACAAAAAACAAAAAAACAAAAAAATTAGTTTGAATTTGTTTTGTTTTGTTTCATTTTAATTTGTTCTTAATCTCTAACTTTACACATCACAAAAAAAAACTTGTATATATCTAGTTTTTATTTTCAGGTTGTCAAAGCAGATTAGAGGAGAAGTTTGCTTCGCTCTGCTGCCAAAAATAAATTGCTAGCTTGCTTATAAAAATTTGCTGCTTTCATCTATAGTTTTATTTGAATTGCATTGTTGTTCGCTTGCATTTTTAAAAAAAAACAAAAATTCATCGTGGTTGCATTGTTAATACACGTTTAATTACTGCTTTGCATTTCATTCTAGATTTTGATAAATAATAACGGTTAGACATCGATAACACTTAATTGTATATTGACAAATTGTCTTCTTTGAACAATTTACTTTCTCAGTGTCTAGGCTACGGCAGAGTAATAACCATTTATAAATATTACGGTGATTCGTAAATAATATAGCGGTTGTTCCTCTGAAGGTACTTAAACCTTCGACTGCATTGCTACGGTGATTCGTGGTGCACCGATAAATCCTGCCCGTTACCTGGCTGAGAACTATCTTGTTCATTTAAGACAGTTTGTGATTATACAATTTTGGGTTAACTTAGGATAAATCATTTGTAATTAGATGTAACAACCCGCATATTTATCGATTATATATTTAAATATTTTATTTAAATATTTCACCGTTCATCGGATTTTGGTCCGAAAACCTACTTTTTGCAAACTGTCGAATTGGGACTCGAGACCACTTCCATCGAGTTCAAAATGCCGTTTGCGACCTTTTTGACTATAAGCTTCGATATGTTTGGAGAAAGTTGATTTTAGCTACTTTTCACTTAGGGTTTTGGTTTGGGCTGAGCCCACTTATGTATTCAGTTCCAACCCCTCACCTCCTCATTTACTTCATTTCCAATTCCTAACCCTTCAAGCTTTAGCAACAATGGTGGAGAGGAGTGGAAATTAAAACTCCAAGCCCTAGTTCCATAGCAAAATCCAAGTTCTTGCTCCAAACTCAAGAGGAACCCATTGGTAAGCTTCTCTTCTTCATCTCCAACTCATTCTCTTACCAATTTCAGAAATTCCTAAACCTAATTTTGGGAATGTTCTTGTTTTTGAGCTTAGATTCAAGCTCAATTGGGTTGGGTTGAAGAGAGGTTGATTCTCCATTTTCTTTCAAGCTTCTTCTTGTTTGATTTTGTGAAAAGGTGAGATTTTTAATCTCACATCTATGCTTATAATTATCTTTGATTGTTAGGCATGAATTCCTAACACTTATTCATGTGCATTTGATTTTGATTTGGATTGCTTTTGTGAATATTTCCATTTTTGGTGTTTGAAGCCAATTCTCTAAAAATCATAACTTTGATGTTTGATCATGCTTTAGTAGGTGTTTCGGAGAGCCTATAAGACCGGGTTGTCGCTAGGCATAAATCCTTAGTCGTCGTTGCTCGTCCGATCGCTCCCGATACGTTTTGGCCACTTTGGCCTAGGCAAATTGTTGCCTAGACCAGGTGACCAGACGTCTGGTGACCAAGTCCAGACGTCTGGTTTGGACCTGGAAAGTAAAAATGTATGCACGCATATTATAAAAAAAGCCAGAGACTATTTTCAAACGTCTGAACCATCAAACCAGACGTCTGGATAGGTCTCAGACGTCTGACTTGAGGTTTCAGACGTATGAGTGTTCTCTGGGTTATTTCCAGAGAACAAATCCAGACGTCTGGATTCCAAATCAGACGTCTGAAGATGTTTATTTTTTCCTATTCAGGCTGTTTTGTGTGAATTTCCATTGTTTATCGATTTTAGCGATCCTATTAATCGTTATCACTTATTATCGACTTTGATGACTTCTTTTTATGGATCTTTTTGGAAATATCCATTTCTATGGATTTGGTATCGATTTCTTTGGATTTTATTCACGTCTTCGAATGTGAATTTTGTAATTGGTTGTTCTTACAATCTTCTTTGTGATTTGTCACTTTAAAAATATAAAGGTTTTCT
Organism: Allium cepa; assembly: GCA_030765085.1. Classification (NCBI taxonomy): domain Eukaryota; kingdom Viridiplantae; phylum Streptophyta; class Magnoliopsida; order Asparagales; family Amaryllidaceae; genus Allium; species Allium cepa. The sequence goes on from CM060943.1 coordinate 212,339,656, forward strand.
ATACTAGCAGTAAATATCAAAACTCTTTCTTCAAATGATTTCAACTCTACTTTAATACCAAATTCATTTATAAAACCGTTTTCCAATCTATTAGTATATACAAACCTTTATCTCACTCGTATGAGAAATCTAATTAAACGGCTTAGTAAAACAAGTGGTATGAAACGCTTGCGTTCACTTTGTTGGTTAATTCTTGGACTTGTTCGATTGAATCTCTTGTGACAATTTTCTAGTGGAGATTTACAGTTTGTTCGTAAATGTTTAAGTTAAGTAAGTGGTTATGGGACATGAAGCTAAACTTTTATATTTACTAGCTTATTGTAATTGACACTTCTCGTTGATCATGACGATCATCTTTGTGATTTAGACTAGCAATGTGCGATGTCTCTTTGTTTATGTGGAGGATTGTTCCTCGTTTTATTGAGCTTCGTCTCATTTTATGCATGGGGCGTATCTTTCTAGGTGCGTCGATGCTAGAGCATGGGGTGTATTTTTCTAGGTGCATCGATGTTTATTTGTGCATGGGGCGTATCTTTCTAGGTGCATCGATGCTAGAGCATGGGATGTATCTTTCTAGGTGCATCGATGTTTATCTGTGCATGGGGAGTATCTTTCTAGGTGCGTCGATGCTAGAGCATGGGGTGTATCTTTCTAGGTGCATCGATGTTTATTTGTGCATGGGGAGTATCTTTCTAGGTGCGTCGATGCTAGAGCATGGGGTGTATCTTTCAAGGTGCATCGATGTTTATTTGTGCATGGGGCGTATCTTTCTAGGTGCGTCGATGCTAGAGCATGGAGTGTATCTTTCTAGGTGCATCGATGTTTATTTGTGCATCGGGCGTATCTTTCTAGGTGCGTCGATGCTAGAGCATGGGGTGTATCTTTCTAGGTGCATCGATGTTTATTTGTGCATGGGGTGTATCTTTCTAGGTGCATCGATGTTTATTTGTGCATGGGGCATATCTTTCTAGGTGCGTCGATGCCAGAGCATGGGGCGTATCTTTCTAGGTGCGTCGATGTTCGACATTTCATGGGGCATGTCTTTTTAGGTGTGTCGATGTCCAGTTTGTGGGATTGGCCATCCTTTTTATTGTGATTTCTGGATTTCGTGTGTTGATTTCTGGAATTTGTGTTTCACCAACTTTTACGATTGGAATGGATATATATATGTCATTTATTGTGGCTTGGTGAATGAAATCAGGAGTATGACATTCCTTTTTATCTTGAGTAGATTATTGTGATATTGATTAATCTCTTGTTGATTTTCAATTACTTATTTATCACAGATTGGCATTGTGATTATTATATGTTTGTGTCATATCTCCTATTCTATATCATTTCTTCTGAAATTTATAGCTAGACTGATCCGTTTATTATTTTCTTCTTAAATAATACTCGGGTCAGACCGAGATGTTGCAGATGCTTCTGCTTAACTTCTCATCCTGGATCATTACTCTGACTTTTGGCAAACTACTTAGATTAGTAGTTTATTTTGTTGAATACACTTGAGATATAGACTCATAGTTGTATTCCTTTGTATAGCATGTGTTGCTATTCTTTTGTATTATCGTGGATTCTTTTGACCACTACTCTGATATACACTTTTATGTGTAATATTCATATCTATTTCCGCCTTTGTGATATGAATTGTCTGTGACTGATTTATGTTATGTTTATTTCTATATTTGTTTCCTAAGACATTTATAGCCACTGTGTAGTAGCTTTGAGTTTGTGTCGGTATGTCGGATTTCCACTTGAGATGAAAAGTTATATTTTTATCCGGTATATCGGTACTCGCACAAAGCAATTATACAGATGGTCGCTCCTCAACAGCCTTATTCTCCGTGCTAGTTGACAGCATTCACAGTAGTGTTCTTGGCTAGCGTGGGTATAGAGGTGGGGCGTCACAGCTTGGTATCAGAGCCAAACTTCGAAACAATGTAGAATAATTTAATAAGGATCATCGTCCTAAGTCCATCTTAGGAGTCGTGCTTTAGGGTTTAATTCGAGTCTTCGAACCAATTCATCCTATTTGCTTTATGATTCCTTGTTTTATCAATCAAGTTTGATTGAAATTTATTCTGAGAATAACTTTTTCCTCTTCTTTCTTTCTTTCTTAAAGAAGAGAAATTGTTAGACCTGGTCGTCCCAGTGCCGGTCAATCTAGTGCTACTTCCCTGGATGGAGTTTTTATGTCTGCCTAGCAACTCTTCTTTTGGTCAAGGTATTTCTCACTCAATCCTTGATGGCATTATTTTATTTCATGGTCTTCCTAGTTGAGTTCTTTATGATATGGGCTCCATCTCATTATTTTTATATCAAAAGAACTTGTCGATTCTTTTTCTTTGAATATTTGGGCTTGATGACTTCTTTGAGGATTGTGAATCCGGATGGTAGGTCCGCAACACTCAATTTGCTTTTTATTAATGTCGAAATTATTTTATGAGACTTTTCTTTTCGAGCCGATATTTTTACTTAGGCTTCGGAATTGATTTTTTTTGAAAGGATCGGCTTAATCGTTGTGAAGCCCATATCCTATTCTTCCGAGTGGATTATTCATCTTCGACATTTTCAATCTATTAAGCAGATTTCTATTTTTCCTTTATGATTTTGATTACAACTTGATAACATCATTTATTTTCCTTAAGCCCACTTATAAGGAAAGTGTTATTTCTCTCATTCATGCAGTTAGAGAAATTTTCCGGTATTTTTGAGCTTGTCTTAGGATTATCACCTAAGTAATCTTTTGTGTGATACTAAGGTCTTTTCAGTTTGACTTTACCACTGGTTTTCGTTTGCTACGAGTTGCGGAAGTACCGCATTCCGCACTCGTTATGATTCTTATGAATGACTTATTTTGTCATTCAATTTGTCCAGCTTATTTCATCCATTTTATAAATCGAATATTCTATGAATATTTCGATGAGACCATTCTTGTATTTATGGATTTTGGATGAAAATAGTAATTTAAAATTTTGCAAATCTTTTTCATAAGATTTATTTATAAGTAAAACTGGATTTTGTTCTTGAAACGAACAAGGAATATTCTTAAAACTTTTTAAGAGATTTATTTATCCTATAAAGGATGATTTTGTGATGTATTGCCCGTTGAGTGCTTTAAGAATTTTGGTCGATGCGCTTGATCAACGTTATCGATAGGAATTTCCTAAACGCTTTGATGAGACAATCAGACACGATATATTGACTTGTAAAATGTAAATTCTTCTAGAAATATTTTTACATCGAAATAATTTTGATTTTTGAAAGTTTTAGCTTTTCAGGAAAGAGGATTATTTAAAAGAACCCTTCCTTTCAATACTCTTATTCTTGTGATTCCTGAAGGGGAACCAAGACTTTGCTATTTGTACCGATACTAGTCGTATTGGTTTGGAATGCCATTCTCTTGCAAAAGAGAACGTGCTATCACTTGTGCTTCTAAATCATTATAGCTTATCGAGACTAGATATGCCACTCATGATCTAGTGTTCGTGGCTATTGTTTTTGCTTTTGGAATTTGGCATCATCATATTTGGATGAGAAATTTGTTCTCTACCTCGATCATAAATCTTTGGAATATTTATGTTCTCTTAAGGAACTGCATGTTGACTCGAGTTCCTAGCTTCTTATGATCTTGATATTCTTTTTATTCCCAAAGGGGAAATCGTGTTGCTAATGCGTTTAGTCGTAAGCAACACGGGGTTGTTTCTTTGTTGATGACCGAATGAAATTATCTTTTTATCAAGTTCATCGGGCATTTTGATGTACTTCGTTTTATTGAGTTTCATCTCATTTCTTTTATGAGCTTGCGTCCGATGTTCTTTTATTGTGTTCGGTTCATTGGACGTACCGTTTTTGTACTACGTCGGTGTTCCGAAATCATTCGGGCTTCGGTTCATTGGACGTACCATTTTTGTACTACGTTGGTGTTTCGAAATCATTCGGGCTTTGATTCATTGGATGTACCGTTTGTACTACATCAATGCCTTTGCTGTTTGATACATTGGATGTACCGTTTGTACTACATCAGTGTCTTTGATTCATTGGATGTACCGTTTGTACTACATCAATGCCTTTGCTGTTTGATACATTAGATGTACCGTTTGTACTACATCAGTGTCTTTGATTCATTGGATGTACCGTTTGTACTACATCAATGCCTTTGCTGTTTGATACATTGGATGTACCGTTTGTACTACATCAGTGTCTTTGATTTATTGGATGTACCGTTTGTACTACATCAATGTCTTTGCTTTTGATTCATTGGATGTACCGTTTGTACTACATCAATGTCTTTGCTTTTGATTCATTGGATGTACCATTTGTACTACATCAATGTCTTTTCTTTTTGGATTCATTGGATGTACCGTTTGTACTACATCAGTGTCTTTGATTCATTGGATATACCGTTTGTACTACATCAATGTCTTTGCTTTTGATTCATTAGATGTACCGTTTGTACTACATCAGTGTCTTTTCTTTTTGGATTCATTGGATGTACCGTTTGTACTACATCAATGTCTTTTCTTTTTGGATTCATTGGATATACCGTTTGTACTACATCAGTGTCTTTGATTCATTGGATGTACCGTTTGTACTACATCAATGTCTTTTCTTTTTGGATCATTGGATGTACCGTTTGCACTACATCAATGACTTCGCTTTTTGGTTCATTGAGCGTACCGCCTTTGTACTACGTCGGTGCTCCAAATTATTCGAGTTTCTAGTTTCTCGGGCGTACCGTATTTGTACTACGCCATTGCACCGGCTCAACTTTTTGCTATTTTTGACGTTTTCCATGTCTTTTAACTATGGAAATGCTTTTATGTTTCTGGTTTTTATTCTTGAGCCCGGTATTATTGAGGGATTGAAGTTTCACCAAATTTGACTTTTGAGCACCATTCCATTCGCATCATTGCTTCGGAGGTTGAGCGCCTTTGATATAAAGATATTCTTTTTGATAGAAGTTCAATGGTTCTCAAATCCTAAGGATTTCTCATGTGAAATCTTGAGAATTCATCGAACGAAAACTTTCGGATTTACTCCTTTGTGCTCTTTATGGTGAACTTCTTGATTCAAATTTTCTTTTGTGTTAATATGCTTCTATGGTTGTTACTTCTTATATTTCCTTCTTAATTATTGCGAGGATGCAATTTCTTTAAGGAGGGGAGTCTGTAACAACCCGCATATTTATCGATTATATATTTAAATATTTTATTTAAATATTTCACCGTTCATCGGATTTTGGTCCGAAAACCTACTTTTTGCAAACTGTCGAATTGGGACTCGAGACCACTTCCATCGAGTTCAAAATGCCGTTTGCGACCTTTTTGAGTATAAGCTTCGATATGTTTGGAGAAAGTTGATTTTTGCTACTTTTCACTTAGGGTTTTGGTTTGGGCTGAGCCCACTTATGTATTCAGTCCCAACCCATCACCTCCTCATTTACTTCATTTCCAATTCCTAGCCCTTCAAGCTTTAGCAACAATGGTGGAGAGGAGTGGAAATTAAAACTCCAAGCCCTAGTTCCATAGCAAAATCCAAGTTCTTGCTCCAAACTCAAGAGGAACCCATTGGTAAGCTTCTCTTCTTCTTCTCCAACTCATTCTCTTACCAATTTCAGAAATTCCTAAACCTAATTTTGGAAATGTTCTTGTTTTTGAGCTTAGATTCAAGCTCAATTGGGTTGGGTTGAAGAGAGGTTGATTCTCCATTTGCTTTCAAGCTTCTTCTTGTTTGATTTTGTGAAAAGGTGAGATTTTTAATCTCACATCTATGCTTATAATTATCTTTGATTGTTAGGCATGAATTCCTAACACTTATTCATGTGCATTTGATTTTGATTTGGATTGCTTTTGTGAATATTTCCATTTTTGGTGTTTGAAGCCAATTCTCTAAAAATCATAACTTTGATGTTTGATCATGCTTTAGTAGGTGTTTCGGAGAGCCTATAAGACCGGGTTGTCGCTAGGCATAAATCCTTAGTCGTCGTTGCTCGTCCAATCGCTCCCGATACGTTTTGGCCACTTTGGCCTAGGCAAATTGTTGCCTAGACCAGGTGACCAGACGTCTGGTGACCAAGTCCAGACGTCTGGTTTGGACCTGGAAAGTAAAAATGTATGCACGCATATTATAAAAAAAAGCCAGAGACTATTTTCGGACGTCTGAACCATCAAACCAGACGTCTGGATAGGTCTCAGACGTCTGACTTGAGGTTTCAGACGTATGAGTGTTCTCTGGGTTATTTCCAGAGAACAAATCCAGACGTCTGGATTCCAAATCAGACGTCTGAAGATGTTTATTTTTTCCTATTCAGGCTGTTTTGTGTGAATTTCCATTGTTTATCGATTTTAGCGATCCTATTAATCGTTATCACTTATTATCGACTTTGATGACTTCTTTTTATGGATCTTTTTGGAAATATCCATTTCTATGGATTTGGTATCGATTTCTTTGGATTTTATTCACGTCTTCGAATGTGAATTTTGTAATTGGTTGTTCTTACAATCTTCTTTGTGATTTGTCACTTTAAAAATATAAAGGTTTTCTATACTAGCAGTAAATATCAAAACTCTTTCTTCAAATGATTTCAACTCTACTTTAATACCAAATTCATTTATAAAACCGTTTTCCAATCTATTAGTATATACAAACCTTTATCTCACTCGTATGAGAAATCTAATTAAACGGCTTAGTAAAACAAGTGGTATGAAACGCTTGCGTTCACTTTGTTGGTTAATTCTTGGACTTGTTCGATTGAATCTCTTGTGACAATTTTCTAGTGGAGATTTACAGTTTGTTCGTAAATGTTTAAGTTAAGTAAGTGGTTATGGGACATGAAGCTAAACTTTTATATTTACTAGCTTATTGTAATTGACACTTCTCGTTGATCATGACGATTATCTTTGTGATTTAGACTAGCAATGTGCGATGTCTCTTTGTTTATGTGGAGGACTGTTCCTCATTTTATTGAGCTTCGTCTCATTTTATGCATGGGGCGTATCTTTCTAGGTGCGTCGATGCTAGAGCATGGGGTGTATATTTCTAGGTGCATCGATGTTTATTTGTGCATGGGGCGTATCTTTCTAGGTGCGTCGATGCTAGAGCATGGGGTGTATCTTTCTAGGTGCATCGATGTTTATCTGTGCATGGGGAGTATCTTTCTATGTGCGTCGATGCTAGAGCATAGGGTGTATCTTTCTAGGTGGATCGATGTTTATTTGTGCATGGGGCGTATCTTTCTAGGTGCGTCGATGCTAGAGCATGGGGTGTATCTTTCTAGGTGCATCGATGTTTATTTGTGCATGGGGCGTATCTTTCTAGGTGCGTCGATGCTAGAGCATGGGGTGTATCTTTCTAGGTGCATCGATGTTTATTTGTGCATGGGGCGTATCTTTCTAGGTGCGTCGATGCTAGAGCATGGGGTGTATCTTTCTAGGTGCATCGATGTTTATTTGTGCATGTGGTGTATCTTTCTAGGTGCATCGATGTTTATTTGTGCATGGGGCATATCTTTCTAGGTGTGTCGATGCCAGAGCATGGGGCGTATCTTTCTAGGTGCGTCGATGTTCGACTGTTCATGGGCATGTCTTTTTAGGTGTGTCGATGTCCAGTTTGTGGGATTGGCCATCCTTTTTATTGTGATTTCTGGATTTCGTGTGTTGATTTCTGGAATTTGTGTTTCACCAACTTTTACGATTGGCATGGATATATATATATGTCATTTATTGTGGCTTGGTGAATGTAATCTGGAGTATGACATTCCTTTTTATCTTGAGTAGATTATTGTGATATTGATTAATCTCTTGTTGATTTTCAATTACTTATTTATCACAGCTTGGCATTGTGATTATTATATGTTTATGTCATATCTCCTATTCTATATCATTTCTTCTGATATTTATAGCTAGACTGATCCGTTTATTATTTTCTTCTTAAATAATACTCGGGTCAGACCGAGATGTTGTAGGTGCTTCTGCTTGACTTCTCATCCTGGATCATTACTCTGACTTTTGGCAAACTACTTAGATTAGTAGTTTATTTTGTTGTATACACTTGAGATATAGACTCATAGTTGTATTCTTTTGTATAGCACGTGTTGCTATTCTTTTGTTTTATCGTGGATTCTTTTGACCACTACTCTGATATACACTTTTATGTGTAATATTCATATCTATTTCCGCCTTTGTGATATGAATTGTCTGTGACTGATTTATGTTATGTTTATTTCTATATTTGTTTCCTAAGACCTTTATAGCCAATGTGTAGTAGCTTTGAGTTTGTGTCGGTATGTCGGATTTCCTCTTGAGATGAAAAGTTATACTTTTATCCGGTATATCGGTACTCGCACAAAGCAATTATACAGATGGTCGCTCCTCAACAGCCTTATTCTCTGTGCTAGTTGACAGCATTCACAGTAGTGTTCTTGCCTAGCGTGGGTATAGAGGTGGGGCGTCACATTAGACCCCTGCATTCATTTAGTTGCATTAGTTCATGCATATTTAAAAAAAACAAAAAATTCAAAACTAAAAAAATTGTAAATATTCCTTTTCTTTTGAAATTTTTAAATCCTTTTCTTTGAAATTTCAAAAAAATCCAAAAAAAATAAGAAAAACCAAAATTCAAAAAAAAAATTGAAAAAAAAAAAATCGATTTCCCTTTTCAAAAATAAATTTTCTTTGTAAATATTTTTCGTTTATAAAAAAACATTCTTGAAAATGTCTGAATATCCATATCCACTTGAATTTTACAAGAGTTATGAAAATCAATATAATCCATATGATTTCGGTCCAAATTCGTATGGATATTTTAACAACAACTATTTTGTAAATAATTCAAATTTCGAACAACAAAATTTTAAAAACGATGACCAACGTTCGACTCTTGAAAATAGCATTTAAATGATTTCATCTTTACTCGAACTTTCTACACGACAAAATCAAGAGATAAATGATTTATATAATTCTGATTTGTGTAATAACTCGAGTCAAGGATTTCAAAATTTGAATTCAATTCAAAATTCAAACGATTACGATTATAACCCATGCCAATTTAATTTCGAACTCCAAAATGAATTCCAAACTCAACATGAAAATGGGAACAACTTTTCAAACGAATTTGTCAATGGGAATAATCTTAACCATGTTACGAGTGAAAAAATTTGTTCTCAACAAATCCAAATCGAAAAATTCTCAATTTAATAACTATAAATTAGATTTTATTGAACAAATGAATGAAATTTACGATGATCACACAGATTTGTTGTTTGAAACTTATATGAAACAACGTGAACAAGAAAATCAAATCTCAACGTGTGATGAGTCAAGTGATAATCCATCTTTTACCCAAATCGATGATTTTCAAATAACAACTTTTAATTTGATAATGACGATCTTAATCAAGTTGTTGAAAATACAGTAATTGAGTTGGATTTCAATTCTTTTGAGGGTGCGAAATTCGATTTAAACTTCGATCTTCCTTTTTTTGAAAATTTGAATACGACAACTTTGAATTTTAAACTCGATTTACACGATGAAGTTGTTGATAATCCAACAAAGGAAGTAAAATTTAACGAACATGAGTTTTATGGACTTTTTGAAAACGAGTTGTTGAATTCTGAAGGGGAAGATTTCGATCACCATTTTGACTTTAAAATCGATAATTTGGAAGAAGTTTTCAGTGACAAACTTGAATTTCAATTTGGTGAGAATAAATGTGAATTTCAGTCAATTGTTTTATCAACCCCAAAAATCATTGAAAACAAATCAACTCGTTCAATTTTTTATATAACAAAATTCGTTTTTCCAAATCGATAATCAACTTCAAAATATTTTATGATTTGGTTTTTTGTGCTTAAGCTGTGTCTCACACATTTGACGAGACAAATGAATCGGTCTTTAGAAGACCGTTTCATTTACTTTTTGACTGTATACTTTCTCATCTCTTGTAAATAATAATCTTTCATGTAAATATTGGATTTTTATTTTTTTTTCTCCTTCCACATGGGTTGACTATAGGGACACAGTCAAAATCAAGTGTGGAGGGGAGACTCATCTTCATTTTTGATTTTCATGATTTATTATTACTTTTTCTTTGCAAAAAAAAGAAATCTAAAAAAACAACAATTTTTTTTAAGCATTTTTGAATTATTATTTTTTTTAAAAACACTATTGGATAAATATATCGTTTTGGCTTATTAAATTGAAAATTTTGAAAGTTTATTTATCTTAACGAAAATAAAAATGAAGTTTGATTACAAATAACAATGGTTTAACTAGCATATAGGAAGATTCATACGTGTTAATTATGAAATACATCCTAACTGAAAATCTTTGTTTTAAAAAGTGGTTGATTTAAAGTAAAGGATATAACATTTTTTTTTGTCTTCTATGTTAAATGGTGCTAATATGATTTTGCAAAACTCCCTCTCTCTCTTCTAAAAAAATATATAAAAAAAAATTATAACATCCAAAGTATTCACTCTCATTTAAAAGTCCTCACGGTTATGCATGGGTGAATTACTTGGAATCTTTGATTATATGCTTTCATACTCATTTAAAAGTCCTCATGGTTATGCATGTATGGAACACAAAAAAAAAAGAACAGACTAATAAAACCACCTACGGTCGATAGGTGTATACACGAAAGTGTGTGCACTCGCCATGCTCTGTACTCCCCTCACATAGGCCCGAAAGGCGGTGCATGGGTGGTATATCTGGCCTCAGTTTACCAGAGCTAGGTGTGTAATTTTTCTTGCAAATAATGAGAGAGCAAGCAATTGAAATCCTAGCACTATTTTTACTTATTTGATTTGATTTGGTATTGAAAAGAAATGAAAATACCACTTTGATAAACTTTGATAATCAACTAAGGATTCATTTTATAATTACACTTTGTTATCAACCAAAACAACGAGTTAAACTATAGTCTATTCGTTATGATAACTTGATTTTTATTGGAAATTTTGATGAGTAAATGACATAAATTTTCAAGATAATGACCAAAACCTATATTTAACTTATTTGTGTCGATTTAAAAATAAATCTTTCATTTGAAAATATTTTCAAAAAAATTGCATTCACATCTTTGTAAATAATCTTGCGTTTTGTAAATATTTTCACTTTGCATTTGGATTTTATGGGTAGTATCCGCTGAAAACCCTCACGAGACAACACTCGTCCTACTGGGGACACCCGGAGGTTTAACGGCTTGTTGCATACGCTCAATGCAATCGTGCTCCCTACGAAAATGGATTTATCTTAGCTTCCCTTTATTCGAGGACGAATAAAAAGATAAGTGTGGGGATATTTGATGTGCACGTAAATGTGCATATTTTTACCACCATATTTAATCTATTTGAATTAAATAAATGATCATATCGGGTATTTTAACTTGTGTTAACCTCGTTTTGCTCAACGACTCAACTGGTAGCGACTCATCTTCTTAAGAGGGACTCACGACTCATGGAGATCAGTGACTTAGTGGACCAACGACTCAACCGAGCTAAGGAAGGGATAGTCCGACTCATCTACTTAAGGAAGGTACCGACTCATCTACTTAAGAGGGATACCGACTCATTTGATAGCGACTCAGTCAGTTAACGGCTCAAGGCAACTAAGAAGGCAAGGACGACTTAAGGGAGCTACGACATAACAGATTAAAGCTTGACCGAGTTAACAAGTGTTGCGACTTAAAAAAGGTGTACGACCTAAAGACACTATCTCTTAACTCGTCTACGGGTTAAGACTCGCCTTCACAAAGCCTGAACTCAGCTTTAAGCCGAAGGCAGCTGGTTAAGTCAACCACGACCTACGACTTATGATGAGTCGTATACGACTTATACAAACAAGCCAGAAACTACAACCAGATAACTCGTAAACGACCTAGTACTTGAAGCGTGGGTTCGAAAAAGGCAGGAAGCTCTCTACAAACCAGAGACTCAGCTCAATGAGTCGGTCACGACTCATCCTAAGTCAGCAACGACTTACCTTAAGTCGGCAACGAGTTAGGACTTAGCAACTTTTTTCACCCAGAACTCTCTATAAATAGACATCCACCTCCAACTCTGGGGGGACTTTTGGTTCATTCTCGAAGCGCCAAAACTCTGCCATTTTCTCGACTCAAGCAACACTTCAAGCACTCCAAACATCGAAGACATTACATCAAATTCAAGAGAGAGAATCCACATCATTTATCATGAATTTGAAAGATAATTCTCCATAAAAGTTTGTACTAACAGTCTAGAGTGGATTGTAATTGAAGAAAGTTGTATAAGTTGTACTTGTTCAGCAATAAAGAGATCAAAGTGGACGTAGGCTCGATTCTAGGCCGAACCACTATAAAACTGTCGTCTTTTACTGCTTTTCTGCAATTTCTCTACTTGTATCTTGTTCCCGTACCAACGGGTGGTGCTTTCATAACTGTTATCTACTCACTGGGGTGTTAGCGTTTAAATTTTAGCGTTAACATTTTTGGTGCTTTCACTGAGAACTGAACTCAGGACAACTGTCATCATTGCTTCACAGAGATTTGAAGAAAGAATTTCCTTAAAAACCAGAAGTCTATCTGAAATTATGGCTCCCGGAAGGAAAAGTAGATCTATCAGATCTGGAAACATTCAAGAGGGAACCTCCGCTTCCCCTGTACCTAATCTACCCACTCCGTCTGTTGGAGTTACGAAAGCGGAATTGGATGCTGTGATTCTAGGGCTAAACCAGCAGATAAACGCCCAAAATGCACAACTAGAGGCTCAAAGTGCCCAGAATGCTCTGATTCTGAATAAGTTGAACGACTTACTTGGGGCAAACAATCAACCGGCTGGTAATGAAAGGAACTATGCTGGCAACATTCATGATGTTAATGAAAGGAATGCTCCTGAAAGGCCTACTAGTCCCTTTGAGCAGGCAGTACCTGAGGCCGGTGGATCTAGAACTCGGCATGATGAGGTATATCTTTCTGGAATGGTCCGGCAGATCATGAAAGAAAGTATGCAAAGAGTTGAAGATGAGAAGGAATGGGGTTTCGCCCCAAGTAAAACTCCGTTTACTGAAAAAATCTTGAAGGCGGAATTTCCAAGGAAGTTTGTCCCTCCAACTATTCCAGCTTACAAAGGGACAAGTGATCCGAATGAGTTCTTGTATAAATATGATTGGCACATGACAGGTGCCAGGGCCTCCGACGAAATAAAGTGCCGATATTTCCCCGTATACCTGGAAGGCGTGGCTTTACTGTGGTTCACCAAGTTGCCAGTCCGATCTATCGATCAGTTTTCAGACTTGACCAGAAAATTCAAGGAGCAGTTTAGACTATATGCTTCGAAGGCCAAGGACATTATGTCACTATCGAGTTTAGAGCAGAATCCTGGTGAGTCTATCAGATCCTTCTTGAACCGTTTCAATATAGCACTGGCTGAGGTGGACAATGCTGAACCACGAATGATATTGACTTATCTGATGAGGGCTATTGATAAGTCAAGCGAATTTGGGAAATGGTTAAATATGAAGGAGCCAACCTCTCTCGAAAAGTTCTACAAAAAAGCAGACGAATTCATTCGCTTGGAAAGTCGTCCTTTGCCAATAAAGGCAGTATTGGAAAAAGCTGAAGACAACACTGTCGCTCCACGCAAGAATGAATCGGTGGGGCAAAAAAGGGAGAATAGTAATGGGAAGAAACAGGGTAATCTGAAGAAGCCCCGATCCTTCAAGCCATCAGAATATACTCCGTTATCACATACACCGGAGCACATCTACCTGGCCACTAAAGATTCCGTCGATTTCCCTAAACCTATCCCTTTGAGAACCGGGAAAAAAGCCATACAGAGTGGGAAATTCTGCCGCTTCCACAATCAACCAGGTCATGAGACTGATGAATGCCGCCAGCTGAAAAATCTGATTGAAGAGTTGCTAAGAGAAAACAAGTTGCAGCAATTCGTGAAAAAGAATAGCAACAATCCTGCATCGTCGAGTCAGGGGCAGCGGGCTCCTGTTCATCAGCCTGGGGCAGGTGAGAAAGCTACGGGGCATGAATCTGGAAGGCCCGTTATCAATGTCATTTCAGGAGGACCTCACCCAGCTGGCAAGAGTTGGGGTGAGATGGAGAGATATTCCAGGGCTTTAAAATATGCTCCAGCCGAAGAAGACGTCTTTGTTCTAGAAGACACTACGCCCCTTAAACAACAGAAAACTTTCAGCGATGATATTATTTTCAGAGCCAGAGATTCCACAGGTATTGAAGCTCCTACTTTAGATCCCTTGGTCATCTCGGCTGGTATTGGACCAGCCATTGTCAGAAGAGTCCTCATTGACTGCGGAGCATCATGTAATATCCTCTTCAAAAAGACATTTGACCAGATGAAAATCCCTATGATCGATGTGCAAGCCTCATCACAGAAAATCGTTGGCTTCACTGGGGAGCCAAAGCAACCAGTAGGAACCATCGATCTGTTTGTAGAACTTAGGGAAGGAGAAAGGAAAGTGGTCCGAAAGCAAACCTTTGTGATCGTCGATGAATATTCTGCTTATAATGCTTTTCTTGGCCGTCCAACACTCGCAGCATTCAAAGCTATCCTAGCCCCGTGGTGCCTCACTATTAAATTCCCTACTGACAATGGAGTAGGAGTTATAAAAGGGGATCAAAATGCTGCGCGAGAATGTTACTTGACAGAGCTGCGAGAGTCAAGAAAAAGAGAAATGGGAAAGGATGCGGCAACCCCAGTCCGCATCAAGGAACCAGCCTTGTAGCAATTACAGAGCGGACCCTGCACTGGCGAGCACAGCGGGGCACGGAAAGAAATGGATCCCAGAAAAGCCAGTACAGGGGAGAATAGAGTAGTACCGGTGGAAACGACAGTTCCGGTACCTGTTGACCCGAAGGACCCAAATAAGGTGTTGAATGTGGGTTCACAGCTTAATGTGTCAATTCAGAATATCTTGATATCTTTCCTGAAGGCAAATCTGGATGTCTTTGCTTGGACTCATGCCGATATGTGTGGAATATCCCCAGAAGTTGCAGTACACGCTCTGAATATTGACCCAAAGTTTACGCCAGTTAAACAGAAAAGAAGAACCCAAGGTCCAGAAAGGTCAGCAGCATTAAAAGAAGAAGTTGATCGACTCATGGAAAATAACTTCATCAAAGAATCTACATATCCGAATTGGGTTTCAAATCCTGTGTTGGTCAAGAAAGCTAATGGAAAATGGAGAGTGTGCATCGATTTTTCTGATCTAAACAAGGCTTGCCCCAAAGATTGCTTCCCATTACCCAGGATCGATCAACTGGTAGACGGAACTGCGGGACATGAATTGTTATCCTTCATGGATGCCTACTCCGGTTATAACCAAATCATGATGCATGAGCCGGATCAGGAGGATACAAGCTTTATTACAGATGTTGGACTTTATTGCTACAGAGTTATGCCCTTCGGATTGAAAAACGCAGGGGCAACCTACCAAAGACTTGTTAATGCTATGTTCAAACCGCAATTGGGCAAAACTATGGAAGTCTATGTCGACGACATGTTAGTGAAGTCCAGGAAAGCAGCGGATCACATTGAACACTTAGCAGAAATGTTCGCAGTCCTCCGGAAATACAGAATGAAGCTTAACCCCCTGAAATGTACATTTGGGGTCGAATCCGGAAAGTTCTTAGGTTTTATCGTCAGTGCTAGGGGCATTGAGGCTAGTCTAGCTCAAATTACTGCCTTGAAAGAAGTTAAAGCTCCTAGAACAAAGAAGGAATTGCAGAGTCTCAACGGAAAGGTCGCCGCCCTGAGTCGGTTCATTTCCAAAGCCACTGATAAATGCATCCCATTCTTTGACGCCCTGAAAAAAGGAAAGAAGAATTTTGAATGGACTTCCGAATGCCAAAAAGCCTTCGATGAGTTGATCCGTCATATGGAAACGCCTCCAATACTTTCTAGGCCAGGCAATGGTGAGGATCTTCTTATATACTTGGCAGTATCATCTCATGCTCTAAGTGCAGCGCTGATACGGGAAGACAAAAGGATTCAACATCCAGTTTACTATATCAGCAAAAGACTCACTGGGGCAGAGCTGAATTACTCCAAGTTGGAAAAACTCGCCTATTGCCTACTAGTTGCATCAAGGAAATTGAGGCAATATTTCCAAGCTCATCCTATCAAAGTACTCACTGATCAACCTCTAAAGCAAGTCCTATTTCGCCCTGAAACTTCGGGTCGCCTTCTAAAATGGAACATTGAACTCAGTCAATATGACATCACCTATCACCCCCGAAAAGCAATCAACGGACAAGCTTTAGCTGATTTCATTGCAGAATTCACATAGAAAGATAATGGTGAGGAAGAAGCAATCAATGATTCCCCAATCCAGTGGAAGATGTATGTTGATGGCGCAAGAAATGACTACTGTTCTGGAGCCGGAGTGGTACTTGAAACTCCTGAGGGTCGATCATTATGTTATGCACTAAGATTGGAATTTCCTTCAACAAACAATGAAGCAGAATATGAAGCTCTTATTGCAGGTCTGAAAATCGCTAAAGAGCTAAACATTCGAGCATTACAAATCTTCAGTGATTCTCAGCTTATTGTATGCCAAGTCAAGAAGGAATTTCAAGCAAAAGGTGGAAATCTGCCTTCCTACTTGTCAAAGGCTTGGGAACTCCTATGTGAACTCGATCACTATTCAATAAGCCACATTCCTCGGGAAGAGAATATGAAGGCAGATTCCCTCGCAAAGTATTCAAGTTCTGGTGAAGCTCAACTATTGGGATTGGTCCCTGTAGAAGTCCTTTCAGCACCAAGTATAGACGAGATGGATATAGACTGGATTATGAATGTATCTCAAGAACAAGAGTCATGGATGACTCCAATATTAGATTACCTACTCAGAGGTTCTCTGCCAGAAAACTCGAGAGAGAGACAGAAGCTACTAAGGAAAGCCTCTCGTTATGTAATCCAGGATGGCCGATTGTACAGACGGGGATTCTCAATGCCTTTACTTCGATGTGTATCCAGGGAAGAGTCCAAAACAATCCTAGCCGAGGTTCATGGAGGAGAATGTGGTGATCATTCAGGTGGCCAAACATTAGCAAAGAAAATTCTCCGATACGGATATTTTTGGCCAGAAATTAATCGAGATGCCGCAGATTACTCCCGAAAATGTGACAGATGCCAAAGATTTGCCAAAATTCCTAGAGCACCTTCTACCGAACTCACACAGATGGTCAGTCCATGGCCGTTTGCAATTTGGGGAATGGATCTCATTGGGCCGCTACCAACTGCCAAGTCAGGGATTAAATATGCTATTGTTGCAGTTGATTACTTTACTAAATGGGCTGAAGCTGAACCATTGGCTACTATCACTTCTAAGAAAATGATAAGCTTTGTGACCAAGAATATCATTTGCAGATACGGTGTGCCTCAGAAAATAATCTCAGACAATGGTACTCAGTTTGAAAGCGAGGAATTCCAGGATTTTTGCAAACGATTCAAAATCCAGAAAAGCTTTTCGGCAGTAGCTCATCCGCAGGCAAACGGGCAAGTGAAAGCAGTGAACAAGATCATCAAATCAACCATCAAAAAGCAACTCGAAAGAGCAAAAGGTGGTTGGGTCGATAAACTACCACTTGCACTATGGGCATACAGAACTACTCACAAAACTGCAACTGGGCATACTCCTTTTTCGTTAACATACGGATCGGAAGCAATGATCCCGGTTGAAACAGAGGTCCCTTCACACAGAAGAATCTATTTCAATCAAGCAGAAAATGAGAAGCTACAGCTTGAAGCGCTGGATCTCCTTGATGAAAAAAGAGATGAAGCTAGCCTCAGAGTTGCAGCTCATCAGCAAAGGATAGCCAGACATTTCAATTCCAAAGTTCGTCAACGCAGCTTTGAAATTGGAGATCTAGTCCTGAAAAGAATTATGACTGCGACAGGTGTGTTTGGGCCAAATTGGGAAGGACCATATGTAATAGGTCAGAAGCTTCTTGACGGCACATTCAAGCTCACCACTGTTGATGGAGATCAAATTCCAAGGGTATGGAACAGCAACCATTTGCGTCCATACTTTACTTGAAAATTTTATTGAAACATTGTAAAAAGAATTATGAATGTATGATTCTTGTAATTAAAAGCAATGATGAAACTGATGCAAGTAAATAATGAAAGAATATAAAGTGGATGTAGGCCCAATTTCATGGCCGAACCACTATAAATCTTGTGTTCCTTATTTTTATTACATGTTTGCTTTATTTTCGATATAAAAGTACATAAAATGTATTGCTGAAATGTCGATTTAAATTTTTGCAGACAATGGAAATAAAACTTGCACATAATAAGACCGAGCGATTCTCACCATCATTCAACAAACAAATTTCAAGTCACGAAGACCCCAAATTCGAATCCTAGATAGGAAATATTTCAATTGAACGGCTAATGATTTCGATAGAAATGGGCCCTTGCTGATAAATTGAGATTGTTTGAACAAACAAACATCCAATTAGGAAGCTAGTGCCCGTTCTCACGAACTTGCCTGACAATGAAGTACACTTCCTTGGATTAAGCAAGTTACTTGCAAGAAAAGGGGGATGAAAACTTAAAAAAAAAAAAAAGAGGATCGCTGAAAAGGCATAAGCAAGTGAA
This sequence comes from Allium cepa, assembly GCA_030765085.1. Taxonomy (NCBI): domain Eukaryota; kingdom Viridiplantae; phylum Streptophyta; class Magnoliopsida; order Asparagales; family Amaryllidaceae; genus Allium; species Allium cepa. The sequence goes on from CM060943.1 coordinate 212,358,272, forward strand.
CAGAGGAACAACCAAAGCTACCATCAGCAGCACGAGTCCTCTTCGGAGGATAAAAGACCTCTAATGGGTCATACGCCACAAAAAAGAAAGTTCTCTACTCAACAAAAAAGATTGGAGGAGTCATGACCCTCCAACCATGAGAGAGTAACTTCCAGGCGATGAAAACCCTCTCTGAGGCACATTTCACCAGGAGTTGAAGTGTTATGACCGCTCTTCGGGATTTCACTTCACCAGAGTTGAAATGCCAAAAAATAAAAGCCCTCTTCGGAGGCCCATTTCACCAGGAGTTGAAGTGTTATGACCGCTCTTCGGGATATCACTTCACCAGAGTTGAAATGTAAACAAAATAAAAGCCCTCTTCGGAGGCACATTTCGCCAGGAGTTGAAGTGTTATGACCGCTCTTCGGGATATCACTTCACCAGAGTTGAAATGTAAACAAAATAAAAGCCCTCTTCGGAGGCCCATTTCACCAGGAGTTGAAGTGTAATAACCGCTCTTCGGAATTTCACTTCACCAAAGTTGAAATGCAAAAACAAAACAAAGACCTTCCTGAAAACCCACGTTTCACCAAGATTGAAATAAAACTTCCAAGTGTTGAAACGTGAAAAGGCTTTCTTCGAAGGCACAACTCTTTGGAGGTACACGTTTCACCAAGATTGAAATAAAACTTCCAAGTGTTGAAACGTGAAAAATCCCTCCTTAGAGGTACAACCCCCTCCCGGGGACACAATCAAGAAGAAAGACCTCTTCGGAAACCCACGTTTCACCAAGATTGAAATAAAACTTCCAAGTGTTGAAACGTGAAAAGGCTTTCTTCAAAGGCACAACTCTTTGGGGGTACACGTTTCACCGAGATTGAAATAAAACTTCCAAGTGTTGAAACGTGAAAAATCCCTCCTCAGAGGTACAATTTTGTATAAAAAAAAAATCCTCATCAAAAGCGTACTTTAACTTTCAAAGAAAGAGTAATTTGCCTACTATGGAAAATGATCGTAAAAAAAAAAAAAAAAAAAAAAGAAGTTAAAGTACCCTTCAGAGGTCCGCTTTACCACATAGAGGAATTCACTTGGTAAAATATGCACATAAACAAAAGAAAAAAGTGATTTCTTCGAACGACAAAGCGTAAAAACTTATACGAAGGGAGTTGTACTCTACAAAAATTTTCTTTAAAGAATAAAATAATTATTCTTTAACAAATAAGAGTGCAAGTCCCCTCGAAGTATAAAATATTGCAGCAAGCTTAAGGTATGGGGGCAACATGGTATAGTAGTATAGCTGCATCAGTAAAGTAATACTCAAACAACATACCATAAGCCCGCTGCAATATCATATAAATAAACTTGTGCAAAAATGAATAATAAATGCATACTCAAATTCAAACAGGAGTTTGTACAAACGAAGAATCATTTTATTCAACTATAATGCAGATACAGGTTTCAAAATAAAAGCGGGGGCCGGTACCCGCACAACTCTCGGCCAGTTCATACAAAAGGCAAAAAGCTAAAATCTTCACTTCTTCTTCCCTCCTTTGGACCCTTTACCCGGTCGAATGACCAGCTTTTCAGGTCGACCAGTGGGTATAGGGGAGGAAGGAGAGGTAGGCGCAGCTGGCCCAACTTCTGGCTCCTCTTCAGTGGCAGTGATTATCTTCCCTCTCCTCTTTGATGCTCCTTGCTTCCTTCTCCTCTTTGAGGAAGACTCACTTCCTGGAGTGACAAGTTTAGATAGAGTTATATCGTCAGAAGGAGTCCGCTCCGGAGATATGTCACCTCCCTCAAGTCCCTCATCTTTTTGCTCTTGCGAAGCAATGGGATCATCCAGGCCATGGAGAGCCTCTATTTGTTTCTCCTGTGATCCAGGTTGTGAAGCAGAAGGAGGAGCCACCTGAAGAGATGGAGGAGGGATTACCGGAGAAGTAGAGATTTGAGCAGTGCTTGATACTTTTTCTACAGAAGAAAAGAGGTTAAAGTCAGTAAAAAGAGGAGATGAAGGTTCACCAATGAAGTCAGTAAAGAGAGGAGATGAAGGCTCGTCAAGGTTGAGAAAATAGCCAAGGAGCTCGTGAAACTCATGCGAAATAAATGAGTAACCCGCTTGAGCAGAATTGACAGTAGCGAGATTAACAGTGAAGTTACCTGGAGAAGCTGGTTTCCTGATATCGACTTCATAAGCTTGCGCATCAGCGCTCTCTTCACCCTCGTCTCCACCTTGTATGCTTGTAATATCAGTGGTAACTTTGGTGGGAGATGCAAGATGGGAACTGGAACCAATAATGTCGACTTCAGACGAAGAAGGTGGCTGGACTAGAGTAGTTGAAGTGGTTTTCCCTAGCCGGTCCCCTTCCGTCACTTCAGTTCTTAATTTGGCAAGTTGTTCCTTTCCCTTGGCAAGGGCAGCGCGAGCGTCATCATCAAAATAATGCCTTTCCAGGGCTGATTCGTCATAACCAGCACCTTCAGCACCAAGCATCTCAAGAGCGGCTTCCCATACTTCAGCTAAAGTGATTTCATACTTAGGACCAAGAAAAGCGAGGCTTCCACGCCCCAAGACGCTATGCAAGTAGAAGTCGAATAATGTTGAGCCGAAGCTGTTTTTGGTCGCCTCATGAGATTCTTCGGCTGCGATTTTGCCGGCGACAGCCTCATCACGCTCCCTTTCAGTTTTGGCAAGCTGAAGCTTAAGCATTTGTATCTCCGCCTCCTGGGAGTTGTTTTTCTTTTGAAGCTCAGCAATATCAGAAGCATAGCCCTCGTTGATTCTTTTCTGCACTTCAAGCCTGTCCTCAGCGTCCCTCTGACTGGCATGAGCATCTCTAACTTGTCTGAGAAGCACTTCTTCTTTTTGAGAGTATGAAGTAGAGGAAGCAGCAAGCTCATCTTTCAACTTCTCAACCTTTGCTTCGAGCTCCTCGTTGTAGGAAGTAATGCTCCTCATTTCGGTATCATGCTGCTCAAGGACCTTTTGCCACTCAGCCTTATCATTTTCCATGGTGAGCATGGCCTCTAAGTTGGCACGGTTAACTCTTTGAAGCTCATCAACAAGCTTCTGCCAGTTTGACATCCTCTCGATATCAAGTTTGACGGCGTCAAGATTTCGTAGCATAGCAGGCTTGTCAATAGGAACCAGGTCAAGGTCGAATCTCACACCCTTTAAGCACCATTGTGGAAAACGACTTTGTAAAGTGGCTGGGCCAGGTCCCACTTGAAATTTAGGCCTGCTTATTATTGTCTGGATGTCCTCCTTCCCGAGAGCAGGAGAGTCGGAAGGAATGTCAAGAGGGGCAGGGGCAGTAGGCTTTTCGGGAATAGTGGAAGCATGTCTCTCACCATATCGGGCTCGTTTGCCTGAATCTTCAGCTACATGACCCTTTCCTCGGTCGTCGTGAGATTTCCTTTTGTGAGAGTCGTCACTTCTCTGCAGAGAATCATGGTGCTCATCCCTATCCCTTTTGTCATAACGCTCTTCTGCATCCCTCCTTTCACGAGCCTTTCGAGCAGCCCTCTCTTCGTCAGACTCTCTATAGGAGGGAAAGTAACGCCGATAATCATATTGACCACGCCCCCCGTAGCGTTGGAAATCCTGATAATATGATCCGCCGCGTGTCATTGAAGAATCTGAAATAAGAAAAGATAAGCTTTATAAATCTTTAAAGTATAAGAAGATAAGTGCATAAATGTGCTGGAAAATCCTTAGTTGTGTGTGAAGTGCAAGCTACTCGCATTGGACTAACGAACCACTCCTCTGTTGGGGGGAAGTGATAGATTTCACTGTTGATGACAATTCTTGAGATAAAGGAGTTAGAGTCTGTTGGAGGGCAGATGTTGCTTCAATCGTCGGAGGTATAGCTTTACCATGAGCAGGGTCTTCTTTAAAGAGCTCTTGGGAAGTGATAATTATGTCACTTAAATCCCCAAAGACGTCATCACCGTCATGCCCAACCTGATTCCCTCCATCAGCTCCTTTGTCAGCACTCTTCCTGGTTTGGGAAAGGGGCTCCTCTTCTTCTTCAATAATGGGAGCAAGTGCGGGCTTTTCGGAGGGTCCCGTATCGTCTCTTGGAGTAGAGCACTTTACTAATAAGGTTTCTGCAGAAATTTCTCCTCGCATGTGCTCTTTAGTGGAGATCGGAAGATCAGGAGTTTTCACCGGAGAATCAGGAACCTTCGTTGGAGCTTCACGAGGCCGAGTAAAGCGAGAGGGATGGAGGAGTCCGTATTGATGTAAAAATTCATCGTTTAGCAGAAACTTTATGCTCCTCTCTTCTACCGGCACGGCATTTAATCTTTCAAAAATTTGCTTAAGACTTGGGTCCCTAGCAGGGGGTGGAAGTGCTAAAAACAGGAAAAGAATGAAATTAGCAACTGAGGGTTCAGATCTCGAAAAAGTTTCAAAACGGAAAAAGTAAAGACAGGAAATCTTACTTCCCACTCTCCAGATGGCATAAAACCCTGGAGGGCAGCGAACAAAGAAAAACTGATTCAAAAATCCGTGAGCGCTTTCGGAGAGATCAGTAATAAGTTTGCGGTTTCGAGCGCTTCTTATAACCACGATGGAGGGATGGTCTTTAGTTTTCGTGAATGAGCAAAAATAGCAGATCTCCCCGAAGCTTGGTAATCGATCCAAAACTCTCCTAAATAGAACACATAACCCCATCAGAATGGCGTAGCCATTGGGGTGTAATTGGAATGGAGAGATAGACAACCGAAGCAGGAACTATTGGAGAAAGTCATTAAAGGGAGGAATAGCGCCATTCAAGCACATTTGGCGATTAACAGCAACAAAGCCAAGAGGGGGCCTATCCGCGGTGTCATTTGGCCCCGGAAATAAGATGTCAGCATCATCAATGCCAAACTGGACGCGCAGTTGGTTAAACACCCGCTGATTCAAAGTTGTGGATGTTCTCTCCGGAGGGTTGTCTATAGGGATGGCTACTGGGAAGACATCTTCAGCCTGGCCCATCGGCTCTTCTTGATGAGAGGTCATTCTACACAAGCAACTGGATGTTCAAATGCGAAGGTGCACGTTTCCTAAAAAGTGTGAAGTGTCGTGCAAAGCTAATAAAAAAATAATAATAACAAGTAAAGATAACTGTAATTAAACTGGTTGACGATTGATTGACTACGGTAATTTCGGAACTTGTTATTTAAAGCTCAAGCATAATATTAATGCGGGCTGGTCAGTTTCAATTGACTAATCCAGTGCTGCTTTAATATTCCACTTGAAATCGATAGCACTTCGTTCACACGATTTATTTAAGTTAATCATCTATCATTAGCTAATCTGTCATTTGATGTGGGCAGTCGATGGCAGTATATTCGTCCCAATTTTCTGTAAATGTTGTATCAAATAGATTGTTAGCTTGCAAGTTGAAGTAATCTGTAAAAGAATGCCGCAAAGTTCAACAGTTCAAAGTTCAAACAAAATTTACAAGTGTTAAGTTGTCAACGACTCAAGAATTCTTTGTACGGGTTAAGCTAAGTCATTGGTTATTTGGATGACTCGGCTATGACCTAAGGAAAGTGAGGCGAGTTAAGTTAGGTTGCTTCAATTTTAAACCGCTGATGTTATAAGTCGGCAGTGCTAAGAGTCGTAAATCAAGGAACAGAAGGGAGGCTCCAGTTCAAAGCAACAAGAAATCTTCTAAGTTCTAACTCGGTTACGACTCATGGCTTGAGTCGTAAAACCTGCTAGGTCGGATTAAAGTCAAGGGTAAAGGCTACTGAGTCGCATGGAAGTTGTTGAGTCGCTCACGGCTTATGGTTTGAATCGTTCGCGGTTTAAAAGGATAAGTCGTCAAAAGGACCTAAAGGGTTGAGTCGTTCATACGACCTAAGACCTGAGTCGTCTGAATTAACACGGTTAAGGCATCAAGTCGCGCATGATTAACTCTACAAAGGCCCCTAAGGTCGGTTCTCCACTCACACACTGCCACATCATCTCTTAAGTTAACCCGTGAAGCCAAGGACCCATTAACCCGGTTAACCCGTCAAAGCCTTCCTTATCTCTCCCACATTCACTAACCAGTTAACATGAATCACTATAATTAACCATCTCTGTCTCACATCATCACGAATCAATCGAAAATCCAACACAAATCGCCTCAAATCCGCCATACATCCGGTGCATTACCATATTCACAAGAATCGCCACAATAATTCAATCAAAGGATTAATCGAATCGTGATTTATGGGAAAATGCAGCACGCGAAAGTGTATTAAGGACGGCGAGTGGAATACTGGTGAGTTGATGATGGATGCGGCTGATTGTTGATAAGATTTACTTACGCAATATGAAGTTAAAGGATGGGATGACGGTTGGTAAGCTTGGAATCGCCTTTGGGAGCTTGAAGGGGCGTTAATGGCAGACACGGTTTAAAAGTTAGGAAATGAGAAGAAGGAAGTAAGAGCAACGACTCAGGTGTTTTATAGCTGTGGGTGGTGAAAGTTGAATCGGCGCACGAGACAAGATAAGTCGAAGCACGCGACCTACGACTTAGGCGCGTACTTCGAGGGGCAAATGTTAACCTCGTTTTGCTCAACGACTCAACTGGTAGCGACTCATCTTCTTAAGAGGGACTCACGACTCATGGAGATCAGTGACTTAGTGGACCAACGACTCAACCGAGCTAAGGAAGGGATAGTCCGACTCATCTACTTAAGGAAGGTACCGACTCATCTACTTAAGAGGGATACCGACTCATTTGATAGCGACTCAGTCAGTTAACGGCTCAAGGCAACTAAGAAGGCAAGGACGACTTAAGGGAGCTACGACATAACAGATTAAAGCTTGACCGAGTTAACAAGTGTTGCGACTTAAAAAAGGTGTACGACCTAAAGACACTATCTCTTAACTCGTCTACGGGTTAAGACTCGCCTTCACAAAGCCTGAACTCAGCTTTAAGCCGAAGGCAGCTGGTTAAGTCAACCACGACCTACGACTTATGATGAGTCGTATACGACTTATACAAACAAGCCAGAAACTACAACCAGATAACTCGTAAACGACCTAGTACTTGAAGCGTGGGTTCGAAAAAGGCAGGAAGCTCTCTACAAACCAGAGACTCAGCTCAATGAGTCGGTCACGACTCATCCTAAGTCAGCAACGACTTACCTTAAGTCGGCAACGAGTTAGGACTTAGCAACTTTTTTCACCCAGAACTCTCTATAAATAGACATCCACCTCCAACTCTGGGGGGACTTTTGGTTCATTCTCGAAGCGCCAAAACTCTGCCATTTTCTCGACTCAAGCAACACTTCAAGCACTCCAAACATCGAAGACATTACATCAAATTCAAGAGAGAGAATCCACATCATTTATCATGAATTTGAAAGATAATTCTCCATAAAAGTTTGTACTAACAGTCTAGAGTGGATTGTAATTGAAGAAAGTTGTATAAGTTGTACTTGTTCAGCAATAAAGAGATCAAAGTGGACGTAGGCTCGATTCTAGGCCGAACCACTATAAAACTGTCATCTTTTACTGCTTTTCTGCAATTTCTCTACTTGTATCTTGTTCCCGTACCAACGGGTGGTGCTTTCATAACTGTTATCTACTCATTGGGGTGTTAGCGTTTAAATTTTAGCGTTAACAACTTGTTTTAACCAAAATTCATATTAATTCCAAATTTTCACATATTCATCTTTATATAGGGGCAAAACGGTCATTTAAGTGCATATATTTCTTTGAGAAAAATTGATTGGAAATTTATATATATTAGGAAAATGGTCTCAAATAGGAGTGGTTTCATGAAGGAATATGTATGCACAAAGAATATAAAGGAATGAAGATGGAAATAGTCAAAAGCGAAGATCATAGAGGACCCCACCTACCTACCTACCTTAATGTACAAATTAAAGGCTAATGCACATGCTTATGGAGTTAATGGTTTCATGTACACTTAATGGGGGATTAAGACATGTTAATGGTTACTTGGCCTCCACACTTCCTAAGGGGCATTTTGGGCATTCCCCAAAAATATGAATTAGGGTTTCGTACATGTATAAATACCCATATGTTTCATGTAGCCTAATCTCTCTTCTCTTAGTCTCTCTTAGGCCTCCTCTCTTCCTCTTCTCTTTAGTTTAGTTTAGATCAAATAAAAGAAAGCTCTCTTTCTCTTTTCATGGCTACTTAGCCATTTTTATTTTATGTAATATTTTTTTCTTTTTATGCAATGTTAATTAGTGTTTCCTTTTACTTACATGTTCATTTCCTTTCATGCTAGTAGTGTAGATTTACTTTTATGCAAGTAGAATAGTTTTCTTTTCATTTGCTTCATTTTTCTTTCTTTTTTGCTTTCATGTTGTTGCTACATTTGTTCATATGATGACAAATATGAGAGGCTAAACCCCTTCAATTTAGGGGCAATGAAGCTCTCTAATTAATGTAGCTTCAACATTTTGTTAATTCATGCTCTCTTTTTGTGCTTAATGGCATTGATAGAATTGGTTTAATTGTTGTTTTTCTTTTGAATTTGACAGCCTATATTGTTGACACCAAATAGGCTATGCTTAAACAATCATTAACACAAATGCCTCTTCATCAAAATATGATTATGGCATAAGAAAGTGATTTGAAATTAAAATTTGATGGTCTATGTTTCTAACCAATAGTTAATAGGCCATACTTAAAAATAGATTTCATTATCATTTTCTTTGTCAATTTTCATGAAAGTTAGTAAGTGTTTTAAGGGGTGTGTTATGGTTTGATGGCTTACGTTGGCTAATCAATAGCTCAAATATGTTATACTTATAATAAACACATCAATTAAAACACTAATGACCATAAAAGAGAGATCATGGTTTCATGTATTGAACTACATGATCTAGAGAGTGGATTTATTCTCTAAATTGTCATTTAACTCTTATATTTGCATTTCTTTTCTTTTTGTTAGTTAGTTAATTTTCTAATTTTCTAGCTTAACATTCTCTTCAACTTTGGTTTAATTTGATTAAATAGAATTTTAAAATCATCAATTCCCTGTGGATCGACCCGTATTCGCCACGTGCTACATTCGTACACCGTGCGCTTGCGGTTATTTTTATTTCTAAATTCGTTCGACGGTTTTCTAAACCGATAGAAAATCCGTCGTCGAACAACAAGGTAAGTCCTTTACCATTTATTCCCATTGGAAATAACCAAGTTCAAAACAATTTAGAATTAAAACAATTAAAACACTTTATTCTGAAATATATTTTAAAATATGGAAATTTACTACTAATTATTACTCAAAAATAAAATTCCAAATATGTAAAGTTAAACCATTTATTAGGATATAAATTCTAATTGTAAATAAGGGTTTAGTTTAAACTAAACTTATAAGCAGAGTTTAAAAGATTAATACTAATTTCAATAACTTAGGTCAAAACTAGCCCTTTAAACAAATCCATTTGTAAAATAATTACTAAGGTATTCATAAAAATTTACTATTACTAATTTATTAATAGTTACTTTTAAAATAATAATTTTCAAAACACTCTTTTATACAAGTTTGAACTCTAAATTTTCTGTTATTAAAATCTGTTTAAAACTCGAACTCGGTTTTCCAAGGAAACTCACTCCCATTCAAACAACCCAGAAAAACTTTCTTATAAATTCTGTCGATTTATTTCAGTTCAGATTTTTGTTTTAATAACATAAATTTCCTTCTCAGGCTTTCAAAATAAACTCCTTTGGAGTTTAAACACAATTTCCATTCCCGAAAATTCACTTTCAAAATTCGGTTTTACAAATCATTTAAATAAAACTTGTGAGAATTTATTAAAGGAAAATAATACTTACAAATTTCCTAAATAAAATTCCAATGGTAAAAATGCATTTCAGAATATTTTATTTACATTTTAAACTGCTAATCTATATTTGGAAAGCCTCATTGAAAATATACTTTAATTTCCTGGAAACATCACCAAATAATCCCATCGTTATTTTATAACCATTTATAATTCCTATTGAATTTATCTCCAAATATTTTTACTTTCACATTTATCAACTGATAACTTTCCTCTTCGTTTACCATTCCAAATTTTACCAATTTCCAATTTCATCCCAAACAGATTTCAATTTTAATTCTTTTAAATTCTTTATTTAACAATACCCTTTATTTCCTAAAAACCCAATTTATCCATTTATAATTAAATTCTGGATTTATAATTTATCCAACAATATCTCAATACAATTTAATTTCAGATTTATCGATCGTAACATATAAACAGATTGCATTATCAATTATAAAAATAATTTCTACATCGTGAGGAATCCAGTTGGATCCCTCTAACCTGTTTGCCCTGCATCACAAATATTAGCACATCATGCATATAAATATCCATCCAGACTGATAACAACAATTATATTCAACCAATCACACAAATATTTACATATTGACTATTTGAAATGTCTAGATCCAGATGTGAGTGAGAATAACTCATCTTGAGTTTCGGCGAGCGTTCGAAATTTTAAATTAAGTCGAAGCGTTCGATTTAATTCGAAATTTCTACTTGCTTGAATCGAATTCAGATCTGCGCCACAGCGTGCTTCCCGTCGCAGCGATTCCAACGCTTCTGTTTCGTCGAATTTCGACAACGTATACATTATGTACGAATTGTTAAAGTTTGAACTAAAATTTATAAACAATTCTTTTATTTTTATTAACCTCAGATCTGTCGTACACTAAAAAGAAGAAATCAAGACCGTGTGATTTCCCTCCTTCCTCAATGCGCATGTACAGGCAAAGGAAACCCATCGCTGCCCATTAGGGTTTCGCCTCACACCTCCCATGATCGTCTGCACTTCGATTGCCAACCACCATTGTGTTGCCCTAGCCGCCACGCACCCCCACCAAGCTTCGCGTCGAGCTCGGCGTCCCCCTCTACCAGAAATCGCGCACAACAACCGTACGAACACGAGCCCATAACTTCTCCAAACGACGACAACACTCACGATCAACCGTTGGATGAAAAGTACTCGATGCGCTCTTCAATCTTCCAGTAGAAAATTTCTTGAATAGATGCAAGGATTGAGGGCAAATTGAGGGGGAACGAGGAACATTTTCGGCCATGAAACGATATAACGGCCAACGAACATACTAGGGTTTTGACTAAAATTTAATATATATTTTTTTGAAAAAGATTAATCGCCTCATTAAAAACCTGAGCCTATATCCAACGTGAATATAGGACAGGGAAAAAGAGTGTGGCGCTTTATTAACAACTCATTAACAAAGCAAAAGTTATAATACAATGTACATTTCAGAGCCAAATACAACCAAACTGACAACAAACAGTTTCCAACAAAAGGCAACATCACTACAAAACATCGCCCCCATTCAGTACCTTAACTCCACAGAAGAAAATAAATGAAACATTCTACACTGCTTCGATCAAGAATAGGGCACCGCCATGTCAATCTCCCACCAAATTTATCTCCCATCGTTCCAGAATCCTTTTACATTTATTTGAAATCTTCTTTTTCTTCTTCAGTTTGTTGTTTCCCAACAATTTCAAGTCTAATTCTATAAGCTTCCATCAATTCTGTCTTGCAGTTTTCCGATTATCATGAAGTCTACAATTACGTTCTTGCCAGATGTGGTGAATGATAGTTGGTAAACTGGCATATGCCAATCCAGAAGCTTGGTCCTTTTCAGAATAGTTCAAGAGGAGGAGTTGGATTCCTTCTTCTATGGTCAATAAGCTCGGACGAGGTAATTCCATTTTAATACAACATGTTTTCCATAAATAAGCGGAATAAGAACATGCAAAAAATAGGTGGGAATGGTTTTCAGGAAATTGATTGCAAAGTAAACAGTTAGTATCTGTGTTATATCCCCAATCCATTAATTTGTCTCTGGTAGGCAACCTATTTAAAATTGCTTTATATGCAGTTAATGTCATTCTAGGATTATTACAGTTGTTCCAGATAATTTTGCCCCAATCTTCATTAGGAAAATGAATTCTTACCGCGTCCCAAGCAGATTTGAAGCTGAACCCTTTTATATCCTTATTCCATTTCCAATAATCCTCATTAGCTGAGTTATCTATTTTGATATTCGAGATTTGATTTTGAAGTTGTCTTGTAAAAGGAACTAATTCCAATTTAAAATTTCCATCATGTATAATTGATGACACTGTATCATTTACATGTCCATAGAGTTGTAGGCTATCCCAACCAAGTATTGATACCATGCTTTCACTATTAATCCAAGGATCATGCCATAAAAATGTGTTTCTCCCATTAACAATGATTCTGGTAATATTATTGCATGCAATCTGTCTTTGTTTGAGAATTGATTTCCATAAATATATATATATATATATATATATATATATATATATATATATATATTGTTTTAATATTATTTATTAATAAAATTCTCTATGTAACATCATACTTCAAACGAACTCCAATTCTCACGCACCAACAGGCGTTCCTAGGGTTTTTCCGCGTTTCGGACACAATGGAACAGGTTTCGTAAGCTAATTCAGTCGTATGTACGAGTTACGGAATTAAACGATCAATTTAAAATTAAATCGGTTAAAGTATTTTCTAAGCGTTTTGAGCTGCCGGGGTCAAACGAAAACTCTGATTGCTACGAAAATTGAAATCCGACAATAACTAGCTATTATAAATCCAATGGAACTGGTTTCGTCGAATTCCGAGACTGTGCCCCGGAAGGCTATTTTAACTCGTCATTTAAATCGAGCGATTTTCAAAATTGTCGAAAATGCTTAAAATTTTACTAACTTAACAATAAATTACATAAAATTTATAACCACATTAAAAATCATCCTGGCTCATTCCAGACCAAAAGCTGATTAAATTGCATTTTAATAATATTAAATTCACTTCTTAAATTAATATAAAACCCAAAATAATAACTTATTAACTTTAAAATTCATCTAAAACTTCAACCACACCATTTACATCCAAATGGACTAAAAATAAATTTTAGAACTCATTTCCATATCTATTTACCCTAATATTCACAATTTATCCTGGTTCAATATTTAATTATTATTATTATTTAAATTCTAATTGGATTACCATATTTGGAATTATACGTGATTTATTAATTCCACCCAATACTTTTTATTTTAAAACTAATTCAAAATCTACATTGAACATTTAAATGAATTAAATGTTCAAAATTAAATGTCCAAAATTTCGGGATGTTACATTCCTCCCCCTTATAAAAATTTCGTCCCTGAAATTTGCTAAGGTAGAACGTACTCTCAAACTCATTTACTTACCCAATTTGCTTAGTTAAAAGCTTATATACTCTTCCTGAAACCCTTTAGCTCGAACCCAAACTCATTTGCTTCATTTACTCTAAATCTTAATTTTACCATTTGCTTTCAGAATTCAATTTCTTAGCAAATCAAAATCCCTAAAATTTTCTAACTCCCAAAATTTCCGGAAAATTTTGGCAGAGTCTCCCCTGCACGGAGGAGCTTTCGCGATATCACGATACAAATAAATATATATACATCGACCCACACGGTCGGAAACCAAAATATATCACAACAAATATATCATTTCCCAATTATATTTGCGTAGGCGTACCTTTTTTAGCAAATTTTTAAAGCAAGTGGCTAATATAACACATATACGTGCTCCAACTCTATCGAACGCCTTCCGTACCTGTACTTACTCAACAAACTCATCAGTTTTTAAAGATATGAACATTTTATTAATATTTTCAATATTAATCTAAGCCAAACATATCAATTTCATAATCCAATCAACAATTTGCATGATTTCATAAGTAAATCATATTTTATAGCATATACAAAGTTTCTTTTCTAATTCCAAACTCCATTTTATTTCACACAAATGATATACATACAAGTTTACCATTCTCAATTCATAATTACTACCACCAATTTATCTTCACATCAATATTATGAACATATGCTTCATTATTTTCAATTTACTTCAAATTAAATTCAAATTGATTCACACCCTAATGTGCTTACAATTTGATTTATTTGCATTTCTTTTCCAAATTTAAACTTCATTATATTCCACTCGAATGACTTACATCCGAATTGCAAATCTTAGATTCATATTCACTAAGAGTAATATAAGCCTTTGATTATTTTACTTTTCTTTTTAATTAATCTGCATACAAACCCACTAAATAGATTCCAATCCATTTCCCGTTATTCAAAACCAATTCCACTTTCTTCTTTAAACCAGCTCAATTCCGAATACAACAAGACAACCAATTCTTATGCAATCTTCATGTCATTCAAGAAAATAATCATCACTAAGGCTTATAATCATTTAAAAATTAATTTCCAACTTAGATTCGTATAAATTTTATTCAATTCTTCATGGTTCATAATCCAAGCATTCTTATCACGTTGCAAAATTTATTTATTTTTAACTCAATTTTTTATTTTCACTTCAAGATCATCATTTAAGTTTAAATTAATAACATCCCATTCTATGTTATTTACAGCCCAAACATTCTTGCTTTATCATAATCATTGAATTAATTCTCGGATCTTATATTTCCAATTCATTATCCATATAGGTTTATATTAATATCATTCAATTCTGGTTTATATACAACTCATACATTCTTGTTTCCTTAAAATAGTTAATTTAGAATTCATTTACTTGCATTCCAATTTTATTATCTTCTTATAAATCAAATTTTATTTTCATTTGATACTCATCCAAATCAATTCCAATCCATTTACAAATTTAATGCACTTTATTTATTTATCCAATCCATTTTTAGATTTATTTTATTAACAAGAGACCATTTAAATTATTTCACTCATTGGAATTTATTTACAATTCAAACCATCACCATTATAATCTAATTCCATTTTTCATTCACACTCTCATCTTTTTAATCACCAAATTAACTTTCATATCAGAACTGGGTTTTTATTCTTCTTTTCAAAAATTCTCTTAACAAACCCCCAAAATTTCATCCATGCCAATACAAATTCCATTTAACTTAGTTTACACTAAATTCATCTTCAAACTTCTTTTTATTTAATTCAGCTTATGCTAAATTCATTCTCAAACAATTCCTTTGAATTTATTTGAGTTAAAATTTAGTTATTCAATATCATTTCAACTAAATTAACTATCCTTCAACTCAAAATTATTTTTCCCAAATTTAACTCAAGTCTAACTAAATTTATTTAGTCAACTTGGATTCATTTCATTTCCTTTACAATTTTAAATAGAAATTAATTCCATTCAATATTATCCATAACTCAGTAGAATTTTTGTAACGAGTCAGATTTTGCCCGCTCAAAAATCGACATCCATACTTCAAATCGTATTCGAATGTCATAGATTCGACCGTTCAAATCCGATTCGCCGGAGCTTATAACAATCATTAAGTAAACAACACAGCGGAATAAAAGAATAATACATTGATATACAGCTTTGATACAATATCTGATACAACAGATAATCCAATAGATATCAATATACATCAAAGATATGATACAATAAAATAGCAGCGGAAAAGAAAATAGATAACATCTAGCATACGGAACAAATAACTCTGAGATAATCTTCAAAAGAGAACTTCGAGAACTGCAACTCCATTTCCAAGAATCAATCCAGCAGAAAACTCGAACCCCCAATAACATAATCACCAAGCTCAGCAAGACTGGTGTGGTCCAAAGACTGAACCAACTCCAGATAATCCACTATATCTAACTATCTGTAAAACCCAACTCTAGACTGCTCGTGTAGAAAATAATGAGCACCCAGAGTTTAGGAAAGAAACAATAAACTCCGGATCAGTCGTGGGACTGGTGTGAGCAACAAAAACAGTTTATCTTTTAAAACATTCAAAGAAATATTTTAAAGTTAATTCGCAATGCTTTTGAAAAATGAGACTACCATAAGGCCTCCCGCACACACACACAATGCAAACGCAGAATCGGAGGAGATTTCTCCTTATGATAGCCAAAGATGCTTGATATGCATTAAAAGGACATTTGATATTAGTGCATAGTGTACAGAAAAATTTATTTCGAAAGTAGAATATAAATCTTAGCCAACATACGACCATTATCGTATGCCTACTATAGCTACCATCCAAACAGTGTTGCGACACCATAAGTGAATGATAGGTTCTACAACTAATACCGTACAAGTTTCGTATTGTTTCTTTGGATTTCCAACAAATGGTCAGGCCAAGGAACTTCCCATTGCCACATGAGAATGCCTCTGAAAAGACATCCCCGAGAACCAAACCGGAACTCTGCCAACACAAGGCCGGGTTACCCCTAACTGGGTAACTACTGACACGAGCACGCCATTCCCCGATTGTAAACGACCTTTCTCATGGGATCCCGATAACCAACAACCACAAAGTAATAAATTCGTAGTAACCACATAGGTTAAATATCTGGGCTCCATACCATGATACCACATCTATCCAGAAGGAAATGTACATACCCTAAAGGGAGCTACCCCTCATAACCTTGCCGCATCTTTCCTGTTTTGACCATTTCCGGGGTGTGAGGCTCGACGAAGTCACGTCCACAAAAACACACTTTATACAAAAGCCGTGCTTTGGGTCAACAAATGATCATAGAAATGATCACTAAGATAGACGATCAAATAAATGATCCTATCACAAATAATCAACACAATGATCATTTCACAGCAACACTCAGTATGTCACATTACCAAATTGGAAACATATCGCTGATAACCTTCAACTATATAACCTCTGAGCTCGTACGTCTCAGAGAAGGGTGTTAAGCTAAAAGAATAAATTCTCCGCCACCAACAGAAATATATTTGAAAGAAATCGGCTTTATATCTCAATTTGTAATGTCAGACATACAATCCATACAAGTCTGTTCTGGGTTCGAACAGAACCGAAGGCACTTACAAAGAAGTCCTTGCAACCCGGATATTCACAATCCCGATCGGATTTTCCCATCACTTAGGGAGTTTCTATACCGGCGCGACTCGGTGCAGAAACAATCGATAGGTCATCCTATCGCTTTTGCAAATACCCGGTCTTCATCACCGATCTTCAAATGCTATCCATAACGACGTATCACATATTCGGAATGGGTTATACGACACAACGGTCCTTTCCCGGCTAAACCGAATAGTGAGCACGATATTTCAAAAACAAATGGATAATGGGATTTCAATTAAGTCACAACTTATTACCCAAAACTTTTCTTCAAATGGCTTAACAAATTACCATTTTCAATCTTTAAACAAAAAGATTCATTTTCACAACCTTTAACGGTTTAAACAATTTTCACATTTAAATCTTTTAAACAAAAGATTCATTCACATATTTTCCAAATCAATTTTCATTTCAATTTGATTTAACTCGTTAAATCTTTAAATCAAAGATTTTAACTTATAGCCTTCAAAACAATTTCATTTCAATTTGATTTAAACAAATCATCAATTTAAATCTGTTAAAAATAAACAGATTTAATTCATAGCTTTCAAAAAGAACTCATTCATAACTTAGGAAAATCATTTTTCAACTCAATCTTGAAATTCCCCTAATTAACTGGAATCTCAGTTCTTATCTAAAAGTGTTTATCATTTGAAAACAACAGTTTTCATTTTGGAAATCTGATTCATTTATACGAGTTGAAATCCTTGAGTTAAATTCAAATTTCCAAAAATAATACTTTAAAAATGGTTTAACTCATAATGACTAGTATAATATCATTAATCCCTAATTTCAAATTACAGAATTCAATTTCAAGTATTGAATTTAAATTTAAATCAACTTATTTAAATTCCAAAACTTAATCAAGTAATTTAAAAATAATAAATTCTATTTTGAAATTCCATTCCAAAAGCTTTTCACATTTATTCCGATTCCATTTCCAAAACATTTGAATTTAAAAATTCAAATTTAACTATTTCAAAAATCTGCGACTTAATCGATTTCCTCGTGAAATCCATAATTGTGTGTGTATGGTGTGGTCCAGGGGTTTAACTCAATAGTGCACAACCATTCAATCATCACAGATCAAAACACAGAAATATAATTGATAAGCGATATAAACTATAACGCTTATCATATATTCACAGATTCACAGATAATATACAAATATATCATCAATAAATGAATAAATACACAGCTCACTTCACAGAACAAACTATCACAGATCAGATAGGAAAATCAATTCAATGCATCTCACATCATACAATCATTCGTAAGTAAGGTCAAGTATTCAATAATCATTTATAAGCAGGATTAATTTATTGTTTAATCCTAATTGATTCAATTTATTTCCAATTTATTTTAATTTCTTATGAATTATTTATCCAATCCTGATTTATTAATTACAAATCATTTGATATAAATTAATTTATCAAACACTTTAATTAATTAAATTATTCTTAATTAATCATATTAATTAAATCAACCTACCAATTACATAATTAATTAACTTTAATTAATCAAAATATCCAAAATTTATTACAATAAGTGATTAATCCTTAATTACATTCTTAAGAAATTATCTTAGATTAATTCATTATTAATCATTTCTATTTATAAATTAATCTAAATTATTTATTTATAAATTAAATAAATCATTCCTTAATTACCTTATTAATTAAATCATCTTATTACCTTAATTATCTCTAAGATAATTAATTTCTTTATTAATGATTTCATTAATCATTTAAGTGTATTTTAAACATTACACTTTAAACTTAAATTCAGATTAATTTTAAAAATACACTTAATCATTCGAATTGTTTCGAACAATTTAAATTCAAAAACTTCTTTTATTCGAAAACTAAGATTCGAATTTAGATTAAATTCTAGATTTAAATTTTAGTTTAAATCTCTATTTTTATTTAAAGCTTTACTTTTTAAATCCCAACTATCTAAACCTTTTAAAGTTGTTATAAATAATTTAATTTAAAAACTTTATCTTATATTTAAAACTGAGGTTCAAACTTCATTCGAACCCAAACTAAATTTGATTTAAACTTAATTTAAATATCTATTTTATATTTTTAAAATCCAGATTTAAGTTTTATAAAACTTACAGGTTTTAAAACCTGTAGCTAATATCCCCGAGACATTTTCCCAGATGACTTCGAGTCCAAAACTCCACTGCCCCAAGCAAAACTACCCAGTGCTTTGAGTAATACTCGAGCAAACCCAAGAACTATCCAGCTCCACTCGAACACAACACGATTTCAACCTGCTTTGAGTAACCCACGCAACTACTCGAGATTAAACACATGAAATTCCCCTGCTCTTCCCAGGCCAACAACACCCAGAGTTTAAGCAACGTGCTTGTGCACGTGTACATCACCGCCGATCGTTGGCGAACTCCCCTCCGGCCTTTGACAAGTCGACATCCACTCTGAAAACCCAACGCAAGCATCAGATCATTCATCCCCTAACTTGAAGTCAAATTCGAGTTCAAACCAAACCTGGAACAAGAAAGCAACCACCACTTCAAAACCTGTCAACGCGCCATTTACCCAACCTCGGCCACCGGAACGCTTAGAACTCCGGTCAACTCTTCATCGACATCACCTCTTTCATCACCCAAAAGCGTATTGAACTCGATCAACTATAGGAGCCGTGGCGATCGAATTATTAAACCTAGTTGAAACTAGGGTTCTGTACTTCAAATGTTTGCTGCCTTCACCACGACCGACTGCACCTCGTCATAATATTTTTCCCCGAATCCACGATTGTTCTTCTACCTCGAGGAAGAACCCCGACCACCCTCGTCGGCGCGATCACCTGAATTCGTCAAAAGGACGAAAATTCGAACAACTCGAACTGCTCTCAAACCACACTTCTAAAAATTATGAATCTCGCCTTAAAAATCATATTTTTCAATAAGAATTTGAGTTGTATCACTAAATTCGTGATTTAAGATATTCGAAATTTTACTAAAATTGAATTTTGCTCAGTTCTTTGATTTTTCAGAGACATTTACATGTTGTTTTAACTTTAACTGATTTTTAGAACTTGGTTCAGGATCAAACAAACATCTTTCATTTTAATCCTAAGTCCAAACATTTAGTAGATTTTGAAGAAATGATTTCTGAATTAAGAATTGTACTTAAAATCTAAGAACAGAAAACATATGCTAACAACAGAAATGTATAAAACACTTCCAGTTTAAATATATTCAGAGGATCCATATATATATATATATATTTATAAACAAACCTATTCACAGATTTATAGATAAGCAATAGTTTTATACTTTAAACCTTTAAGAAAATAAGTTACTCACCTTGCTTTTCCAGAATAAAAAGAGTACTTCAATTTTAGAAACAAGCTTTGAATTTCCAGTTGCAAACCTTCTACTTTGATCTCTGGATTTAGTTAAATTGTTGTTTTGTTCAAAGCAAAATTTTGGTTTAAGTTTGAGATGTTTTACTTCAGTTTTCCTTAGACAAGAATGAACGAATTTTAAATGAGAAGTGGATGTATATAAATTGAATATACAGGGTGATCATTTGTTTATACAAAGCAGGTACAAGATTTTCTTTACTTGTATTTTTTAAATCTTTGGCCAGAGATATTGGTATGGAGGCTGGTGATACTTGTTTTGCTAGCATTTAATGCCAAGATATGTGTCTCCATACCTACCTCATTCTATCCTTTTTCTTGCTTCAGCTGAAGTGATCTTGTGTTGGAGGTGATACTATATACATAGATATTATTATTTGTTTGTCCTTGTTGACTGTGCAGTTTGTTTGGTGGCTGATGAATATTGTTTTTTTTGACATATATATTGTTTTCTTGTTTTATAAAAGTTTCATATAAGTTTATATGCATGTCTAGGTCATTTTTTTTTATAACCATATATTTATTTGAAACATTTATTGCTAATACTTATTTTACTTTGTTTATATATCTTACTTTGTTTTGTTTCTCATTTATGCATTTGTTTATTTATGTAAAAATATATACTTTTATTTTGCTTACTTAAATGTATTTGCTTTATTCTTGCATTTTAAATTTACTTCTATTTTTATTTTACTCTTATTACTTTTGTCTTGTATTTATTATATATATTTTATATAACTCAAATTATCATCATTTATAAAAAAAATTAAATCAATTTATTTATTTATTTTTATACTTGTGTCTAAAGTATATTATTTATTTTTTTCAAAATCATTTATTTAAGAATTTATTTAAAATCCAATATATACATATATATTCTCATATATACAAATTTTCAAATCCATATGACTTTACATATTTTCTATTTGAATCGGGGAAACTCGCTTCCCTTTATAATTAATTTTATAAATTTTTTTATTCAAAAATTCATTTAATTATTAATTTAAATTAAATTAAAATCTAGGGTCGTTACAGACTTCCCTCCTTAAAAGAATTTCGTCCTCGAAATTCGCAGGCACGAAAACAACAAAGATAGATAAAAGATAGAGAAATATCTTTTCAGATCAAACTGGATATTTTCAGGCCATTCATAATATATTTTATATTAAACACTACTCAAAATATTAGTACATGAGTTATAGTCATACATAACCCACTAACATCCAACTTTTACTACGATCTCAAGTCCAAAATACCTATATAAATACCCCAAAATGAGTCAAACCGACCAACTACCAATCCTCACTCTCAGAACCCTCCCTCTCAGGCCCTGACAGGTCCATCACTTCAACCTCATTGTCTGTCTCAAAAATCTCCTCTGGATCAGATTCTTCCAGAATAAGATACCCACCATTTAACTCCTTGTCCTCAATGGGATCATCATCATCCACGGCATTATCCAAATCCCAATGAATTGCTTCGTCACCTTCGGACTCTTCCTCCACGTCAGGTTCTTCTTCCGCCTTAACCTCTTCCTCGAATTCCTCCTCAACTTCTTCTTCGAATTCTTCCTCTTCATTTTCTTCTTTGAATTCGTCTTCATTTTCTTCTTCGAATTCCTCTTCATCTTCTTCTTCTTCCACTGGTGTTTGGGGCTGCACTACAGGCTCCACTGGGAATTCCCTATGAACTGATGACTCACCTTCATCATCTCGTACCCTACTGGATGAAGCATAATCACCCACTCTCCTGACCTTTCCTCCTCGGCTAACGCTATTTGTTCTCTACAATTAAAATCAAAAGCCAAATATTAAGATCTTAAGTTTAGAGTTTTATATGTTGAGAAATACATCAAAGTTTATATTTCATATTTTATTCCACCCAAGAAGTTATAACAGAAATTCAAAATTTGTTCTCAACCAAAATCGTTTTATCAATACAATTCAAAAGAATTTGAAAACGAATCAAAGAAAATTGATAAGAAAGTTGTTTCCACTATTGTTACAGAGTATCGACCATTTATAGTCGTATTTCCCTGTCCTCTATCTCGTTCTCTTTTTGCACTCATACTTACTATCAGTGGATAGTAAGAGAATTTACTGAGGCATTCAAACGGATATCTTAAGGATTACTCATTCTAGGATTTACTTCACCCTATCTCTAATGAGTTACTTAATGTGTTACACTCCTAACTATGTTCAATAGCAGCTATAGTAGGCATACGATAATGGTCATATGTTGGCTAAGATTTATATTCTACTTTCGAAATGAATTTTTCCCTACACTATGCTCTGATACCAAATGTAACGAGTCAGATTTTGCCCGCTCAAAAATCGACATCCATACTTCAAATCGTATTCGAATGTCATAGATTCGACCGTTCAAATCCGATTCGCCGGAGCTTATAACAATCATTAAGTAAACAACACAGCGGAATAAAAAGAATAATACATTGATATACAGCTTTGATACAATATCTGATACAACAGATAATCCAATAGATATCAATATACATCAGAGATATGATACAATAAAATAGCAGCGGAAAAGAAAATAGATAACATCTAGCATACGGAACAAATAACTCTGAGATAATCTTCAAAAGAGAACTCCGAGAACTGCAACTCCATTTCCAAGAATCAATCCAGCAGAAAACTCGAACCCCCAATAACATAATCACCAAGCTCAGCAAGACTGGTGTGGTCCAAAGACTGAACCAACTCCAGATAATCCACTATATCTAACTATCTGTAAAACCCAACTCTAGACTGCTCGTGTAGAAAATAATGAGCACCCAGAGTTTAGGAAAGAAACAATAAACTCCGGATCAGTCGTGGGACTGGTGTGAGCAACAAAAACAGTTTATCTTTTAAAACATTCAAAGAAATATTTTAAAGTTAATTCGCAATGCTTTTGAAAAATGAGACTACCATAAGGCCTCCCGCACACACACACAATGCAAACGCAGAATCGGAGGAGATTTCTCCTTATGATAGCCAAAGATGCTTGATACGCATTAAAAGGACATTTGATATTAGTGCATAGTGTAGAGAAAAATTCATTTCGAAAGTAGAATATAAATCTTAGCCAACATACGACCATTATCGTATGCCTACTATAGCTACCATCCAAACAGTGTTGCGACACCATAAGTGAATGATAGGTTCTACAACTAATATCGTACAAGTTTCGTATTGTTTCTTTGGATTTCCAACAAATGGTCAGGCTAAGGAACTTCCCATTGCCACATGAGAATGCCTCTGGAAAGACATCCCTGAGAACCAAACCGGAACTCTGCCAACACAAGGCCGGGTTACCCCTAACTGGGTAACTACTGACACGAGCACGCCATTCCCCGATCGTAAACGACGTTTCTCACGGGATCCCGATAACCAACAACCACAAAGTAATAAATTCGTAGTAACCACATAGGTTAAATATCTGGGCTCCATACCATGATACCACCTCTATCCAGAAGGAAATGTACATACCCTAAAGGGAGCTACCCCTCATAACCTTGCCGCATCTTTCCTGTTTTGACCATTTCCGGGGTGTGAGGCTCGACGAAGTCACGTCCACAAAAACACACTTTATACAAAAGCCATGCTTTGGGTCAACAAATGATCATAGAAATGATCACTAAGATAGACGATCAAATAAATGATCCTATCACAAATAATCAACACAATGATCATTTCACAGCAACACTCAGTATGTCACATTACCAAATTGGAAACATATCGCTGATAACCTTCAACTATATAACCTCTGAGCTCGTACGTCTCAGAGAAGGGTGTTAAGCTAAAAGAATAAATTCTCCGCCACCAACAGAAATATATTTGAAAGAAATCGGCTTTATATCTCAATTTGTAATGTCAGACATACAATCCATACAAGTCTGTTCTGGGTTCGAACAGAACCGAAGGCACTTACAAAGAAGTCCTTGCAACCCGGATATTCACAATCCCGATCGGATTTTCCCATCACTTAGGGAGTTTCTATACCGGCGCGACTCGGTGCAGAAACAATCGATAGGTCATCCTATCGCTTTCGCAAATACCCGGTCTTCATCACCGGTCTTCAAATGCTATCCATAACGACGTATCACATATTCGGAATGGGTTATACGACACAACGGTCCTTTCCCGGCTAAACCGAATAGTGAGCACGATATTTCAAAAACAAATGGATAATGGGATTTCAATTAAGTCACAACTTATTACCCAAAACTTTTCTTCAAATGGCTTAACAAATTACCATTTTCAATCTTTAAACAAAAAGATTCATTTTCACAACCTTTAACGGTTTAAACAATTTTCACATTTAAATCTTTTAAACAAAAGATTCATTCACATATTTTCCAAATCAATTTTCATTTCAATTTGATTTAACTCGTTAAATCTTTAAATCAAAGATTTTAACTTATAGCCTTCAAAACAATTTCATTTCAATTTGATTTAAACAAATCATCAATTTAAATCTGTTAAAAATAAACAGATTTAATTCATAGCTTTCAAAAAGAACTCATTCATAACTTAGGAAAATCATTTTTCAACTCAATCTTGAAATTCCCCTAATTAACTGGAATCTCAGTTCTTATCTAAAAGTGTTTACCATTTGAAAACAACAGTTTTCATTTTGGATTCAAATTCCCAAAAATAATACTTTAAAAATGGTTTAACTCATAATGACTAGTATAATATCATTAATCCCTAATTTCAAATTACAGAATTCAATTTCAAGTATTGAATTTAAATTTAAATCAACTTATTTAAATTCCAAAACTTAATCAAGTAATTTAAAAATAATAAATTCTATTTTGAAATTCCATTCCAAAAGCTTTTCACATTTATTCCGATTCCATTTCCAAAACATTTGAATTTAAAAATTCAAATTTAACTATTTCAAAAATCTGCGACTTAATCGATTTCCTCGTGAAATCCATAATTGTGTGTGTATGGTGTGGTCCAGGGGTTTAACTCAATAGTGCACAACCATTCAATCATCACAGATCAAAACACAGAAATATAATTGATAAGCGATATAAACTATAACGCTTATCATATATTCACAGATTCACAGATAATATACAAATATATCATCAATAAATGAATAAATACACAGCTCACTTCACAGAACAAACTATCACAGATCAGATAGGAAAATCAATTCAATGCATCTCACATCATACAATCATTCGTAAGTAAGGTCAAGTATTCAATAATCATTTATAAGCAGGATTAATTTATTGTTTAATCCTAATTGATTCAATTTATTTCCAATTTATTTTAATTTCTTATGAATTAATTATCCAATCCTGATTTATTAATTACAAATCATTTGATATAAATTAATTTATCAAACACTTTAATTAATTAAATTATTCTTAATTAATCATATTAATTAAATCAACCTACCAATTACATAATTAATTAACTTTAATTAATCAAAATATCCAAAATTTATTACAATAAGTGATTAATCCTTAATTACATTCTTAAGAAATTATCTTAGATTAATTCATTATTAATCATTTCTATTTATAAATTAATCTAAATTATTTATTTATAAATTAAATAAATCATTCCTTAATTACCTTATTAATTAAATCATCTTATTACCTTAATTATCTCTAAGATAATTAATTTCTTTATTAATGATTTCATTAATCATTTAAGTGTATTTTAAACATTACACTTTAAACTTAAATTCAGATTAATTTTAAAAATACACTTAATCATTCGAATTGTTTCGAACAATTTAAATTCAAAAACTTCTTTTATTCGAAAACTAAGATTCGAATTTAGATTAAATTCCAGATTTAAATTTTAGTTTAAATCTCTATTTTTATTTAAAGCTTTACTTTTTAAATCCCAACTATCTAAACCTTTTAAAGTTGTTATAAATAATTTAATTTAAAAACTTTATCTTATATTTAAAACTGAGATTCAAACTTCATTCGAACCCAAACTAAATTTGATTTAAACTTAATTTAAATATCTATTTTATATTTTTAAAATCCAGATTTAAGTTTTATAAAACTTACAGGTTTTAAAACCTGTAGCTAATATCCCCGAGACATTTTCCCAGATGACTTCGAGTCCAAAACTCCACTGCCCCAAGCAAAACTACCCAGTGCTTTGAGTAATACTCGAGCAAACCCAAGAACTATCCAGCTCCACTCGAACACAACACGATTTCAAACTGCTTCGAGTAACCCACGCAACTACTCGAGATTAAACACATGAAATTCCCCTGCTCTTCCCAGGCCAACAACACCCAGAGTTTAAGCAACGTGCTTGTGCACGTGTACATCACCGCCGATCATTGGCGAACTCCCCTCCGGCCTTTGACAAGTCGACATCCACTCTGAAAACCCAACGCAAGCATCAGATCATTCATCCCCTAACTTGAAGTCAAATTCGAATTCAAACCAAACCTGGAACAAGAAAGCAACCACCACTTCAAAACCTGTCAACGCGCCATTTACCCAACCTCGGCCACCGGAACGCTTAGAACTCCGGTCAACTCTTCATCGACATCACCTCTTTCATCACCCAAAAGCGTATTGAACTCGATCAACTATAGGAGCCGTGGCGATCGAATTATTAAACCTAGTTGAAACTAGGGTTCTGTACTTCAAATGTTTGCTGCCTTCACCACGACCGACTGCACCTCGTCATAATATTTTTCCCCGAATCCACGATTGTTCTTCTACCTCGAGGAAGAACCCCGACTACCCTCGTCGGCGCGATCACCTGAATTCGTCAAAAGGACGAAAATTCGAACAACTCGAACTGCTCTCAAACCACACTTCTAAAAATTATGAATCTCGCCTTAAAAATCATATTTTTCAATAAGAATTCGAGTTGTATCACTGAATTCGTGATTTAAGATGTTCGAAATTTTACTAAAATTGAATTTTGCTCAGTTCTTTGATTTTTCAGAGACATTTACATGTTGTTTTAACTTTAACTGATTTTTAGAACTTGGTTCAGGATCAAACAAACATCTTTCATTTTAATCCTAAGTCCAAACATTTAGTAGATTTTGAAGAAATGATTTCTGAATTAAGAATTGTACTTAAAATCTAAGAACAAAAAACATATGCTAACAACAGAAATGTATAAAACACTTCCAGTTTAAATATATTCAGAGGATCCATATATATATATATATATTTATAAACAAACCTATTCACAGATTTATAGATAAGCAATAGTTTTATACTTTAAACCTTTAAGAAAATAAGTTACTCACCTTGCTTTTCCAGAATAAAAAGAGTACTTCAATTTTAGAAACAAGCTTTGAATTTCCAGTTGCAAACCTTCTACTTTGATCTCTGGATTTAGTTAAATTGTTGTTTTGTTCAAAGCAAAATTTTGGTTTAAGTTTGAGATGTTTTACTTCAGTTTTCCTTAGACAAGAATGGACGAATTTAAAATGAGAAGTGGATGTATATAAATTGAATATACAGGGTGATCATTTGTTTATACAAAGCAGGTACAAGATTTTCTTTACTTGTATTTTTTAAATCTTTGGCCAGAGATATTGGTATGGAGGCTGGTGATACTTGTTGTGCTAGCATTTAATGCCAAGATATGTGTCTCCATACCTACCTCATTCTATCCTTTTTCTTGCTTCAGCTGAAGTGATCTTATGTTGGAGGTGATACTATATACATAGATATTATTATTTGTTTGTCCTTGTTGACTGTGCAGTTTGTTTGGTGGCTGATGAATATTGTTTTTTTTTTGACATATATATTGTTTTCTTGTTTCATAAAAGTTTCATATAAGTTTATATGCATGTCTAGGTCATTTTTTTTTTATAACCATATATTTATTTGAAACATTTATTGCTAATACTTATTTTACTTTGTTTATATATCTTACTTTGTTTTGTTTCTCATTTATGCATTTGTTTATTTATGTAAAAATATATACTTTTATTTTTCTTACTTAAATGTATTTGCTTTATTCTTGCATTTTAAATTTACTTCTATTTTTATTTTACTCTTATTACTTTTGTCTTGTATTTATTATATATATTTTATATAACTCAAATTATCATCATTTATAAAAAAATTTAAATCAATTTATTTATTTATTTTTATACTTGTGTCTAAAGTATATTATTTATTTTTTTCAAAATCATTTATTTAAGAATTTATTTAAAATCCAATATATACATATATATTCTCATATATATAAATTTTCAAATCCATATGACTTTACATATTTTCTATTTGAATCGGGGAAACTCGCTTCCCTTTATAATTAATTTTATAAATTTTTTTATTCAAAATTTCATTTAATTATTAATTTAATTTAAATTAAAATCTAGGGTCGTTACAATTTTGATTTTGATTAAATTCAAATTCATCTCAATTCCATTTAATCAAAGTTAAGTCTAATTCAACCCAATTTTAATTCTCCATATACAAGTTCAAATTTATTTACTATCTTAAGTTCATCTACATCCCTTATATTTTATACCTTCATCATCTTATTTCAATTCACATTTCATTTGAAATTAGGTATGAATCCACCATACCATTCAACTATTTCCTATTTATGATCATCATTTCATTTTCTATTTATAAGTCCACCCAATTATTTACTTCAAAGTTTATATTGCTCATTATAATTCATTTACATCTTATAATCACAATTCCAAATTCTATATATCTATATATATATATATATATATGAATTCTTAAGGATATAAATTTTCTTTTACCATAATCCTTTGCAAATTTTAAATCCACAATTTTCAGATCACAAGTATAACACTTAATAACTTATGAGTACAATTTATTGTACAATGGCTCATGATTACCAAGTTATTTTACATTTCAATTTAATCCAAATTAATTTAATTCTAAGTTCAATTTATTTAACTTATCCCAAGTTAAATTTAAATTTTCTATCCACTTCAATATATTTTCTTCACTTTTAATAACTTAAGTTAATATTTAATTCCAAGATTAAAAATTTCATTTCCTTTTTGTTAATATCAACTTCATTTAATAAGTTCAATGGTTAATTCAATTTAACCTTACACATTATTCAAAAAGAATTTTCCAGAATTCAATTACTCGGTTTTATTCCAAAACCATTTTGAAATAATAAATAACTCATACTCTCTTGGTATATCAAATCAATCTCCAAATTTTCAAAACAACTTAGTTGTACCAAATAATTTTCCCATTTTGAAATTTTCAAAACAACTATTATACTCAACAAGTCCAACAAATATCATAACCAACCACTTTGGTAGCAATCCATCACTTTAGAAACTCGAAAATTAATTATAATGATGTGGCCAGCATCATCAGGATTATTTTCCAGTGACTGAAGTGAGTTCAGTGCTTCCTTACTTTCCCATATTTATTTCAAAACAGTTTCCATTCAAAAATACTTCCCAAAACAATATTCCATCATTACCTTTAAACACCTTGGCAAACATTTCACACTTTCCCAGGATTTTAAATTTCCAAACTTTTGTTTTCAATACATTTAAAATCCTTTCCAAAACTTCCGGGATTTAAATTCTGGTTTAGTTTAAATTTAGTTACTCTTCTTTTGCATAATTTATACTTATAGAATCTATTTTATTATAACCATTTAAAATTTTAGATCAAATTTTAGATTCTTATTCGATTATAGTATTAACAACCAATCATCCAAATATATAATAATTTCAGAAAATTATTTCTTTTATATCAAAATATAATTTTGGGTAAAATTATTTCATTTACCCTCTTAAAAATCAATACAATGTCGGTTTATCTTGTTTAAGAGTTTAGAAACCCCTATCGATACGGTTGTACTTCCCGTGCCAACCAGAATCTATAAACACTCAACCGATAAGTCAACACGGTATAAAACCAATTTTATATCCACTAACAAGTACACTCTCATATCTATAAATACGCTTAGCTCATTACAGAGTACTATTGACTCCAATAAATGATTAATTTCCCCACCAAAGCCTAGGTTGTCGCCAACCTAAGCTCTGATACCACTGTAACAGCCCGCAAATCCGTACCCCTTAAGTCAACACTATCCTACATCAATTAACTCAAGTGGAACATAAATACGAACCATTAGGCTTAAAGAAGAAGAGATAGAAGAAGAAGGAACTAAACAATATCAGAATCTCACAGTTGCAGCGGAATAAAATATAATAGTAAATAATAGATCTTTGCACAAAATGAAAACTATATCTGTTTTATACATCATATCATCCGAATATCACATACATCAACAATTACCAGTCAG
Organism: Allium cepa; assembly: GCA_030765085.1. Lineage (NCBI taxonomy): Eukaryota > Viridiplantae > Streptophyta > Magnoliopsida > Asparagales > Amaryllidaceae > Allium > Allium cepa. The sequence continues at coordinate 212,388,858 of CM060943.1, forward strand.
ACAATACAATACAGCCACAGCAGCGAATATATATAAGTACGGATAATATGTCTCGGACTCCAGCTCATTTCCTGCTCCAAAGCATCCTGTCCTGGACATATAATACTCGGTCTGACCCGAGCATTATAATGAAATAACACCCGAGTCAGTCTGCAATACCAGCTGATAATAATGCATCCAAATTGATTATTAAAGTTTCAAAAATCCTTTTGAAAACAAAAGCATCTCGTAAGACCACGCCACAAATAAACATGTCGGGTTTTTACCTTACGATAGCTAAACACTTCTTATAGAAATCCTCTGATATTATAATAGGGTCTATATACAAATACTTATAAAATAGCCGAAATCGTTACATGATTAAATTCCAGCTACTAGCCACAGAGTGGGTAATACAAACAAAATTCGTACAAGGCTCGTAGAGAGAATGGATTTCCAACAATGACTAGGCACTAGGGTACCACCTATCACAGTACGGGGCCTAGATCACCGTACCGAGGACCACGCCCGATCCCCTGCAGCACAAGGCCGGACCCATCCCTTGCAGGACAGTTTCGAATAAGATCACCCCGCGGTTGGGATCAGCAACCGCACCGCTAAGCCGAAATAAAAAGGGACATCTAGACTGGGATGACCTTACTCTCAAGTGGGGGCCACCCACGAAGCCTTGCTGTATATCCCCTAATTTTCAGTCATTCCCATTTGATGAGGCTTGAGGCTAAGCGTTACCTTTTAGAACATTTCACTTAGAATGCCCATTGCCCACCTGACGATGTTCCGAAAGCACTCGTCCCTACAAGTCCGTCACGGGTTCGAACGGAACCGAAGGCACTACTCCTACTACATCCATTTTGGAAATATCCTCAGGATTAGTAGCAACTAGCCCTTGCACTTCACTGCTCCATCTTCGACTCCGAACACGTTTTTCCATGAAACATACAAACCGGATCGAAGTGGTTTTCGAGAAATAAATCTCGATCCCGGTCTCTTCGAAACGATAACGCATTTGTCCAATATTGATAGTCGGTGATTTAACTATCAATTAATATTCATAAACATCCATCACACGATAAATAATTTTCCACATTATTTATTTGCCTCAAATATCTTTCAAGATATATCTCCAAATTTCAAAACTCGTTTGAAAACAATTTCCCAAAGTTCTTCCTTTACAAGGTAATTTCTTTACCATTTATTCCCATTGGAAATAACCAAGTTCAAAACAATTTAGAATTAAAACAATTAAAACACTTTATTCTGAAATATATTTTAAAATATGGAAATTTACTACTAATTATTACTCAAAAATAAAATTCCAAATATGTAAAGTTAAACCATTTATTAGGATATAAATTCTGATTGTAAATAAGGGTTTAGTTTAAACTAAACTTATAAGCAGAGTTTAAAAGATTAATACTAATTTCAATAACTTAGGTCAAAACTAGCCCTTTAAACGAATTCATTTGTAAAATAATTACTAAGGCATTCATAAAAATTTACTATTACTAATTTATTAATAGTTACTTTTAAAATAATAATTTTCAAAACACTCTTTTATACAAGTTTGAACTCTAAATTTTCTGTTATTAAAATCTGTTTAAAACTCGAACTCGGTTTTCCAGGGAAACTCACTCCCATTCAAACAACCCAGAAAATCTTTCTTATAAATTCTGTCGATTTATTTCAATTCAGATTTTCGTTTTAATAGCATAAATTTCCTTCCCAGGTTTTCAAAATAAACTCCTTTGGAGTTTAAACAAAATTTCCATTCCCGGAAATTCAATTTCAAAATTCGGTTTTACAAATCTTTTAAATAAAACTTGTGAGAATTTATTAAAGGAAAATAATACTTACAAATTTCCTAAATAAAATTCCAATGGTAAAAATGCATTTCAAAATATTTTATTTACATTTTAAACTGCTAATCTACATTTGGAAAGCCTCATTGAAAATATACTTTAATTTCCTGGAAACATCACCAAATAATCCCATCGTTATTTTATAACCATTTTTAATTCCTATTGAATTTATCTCCAAATATTTTTACTTTCACATTTATCAACCGATAACTTTCCTCTTCGTTTATCATTCCAAATTTTACCAATTTCCAATTTCATCCCAAACAGATTTCAATTTTATTTCTTTTAAATTCTTTATTTAACAATACCCTTTATTTCCTAAAAACCTAATTTATCCATTTATAATTAAATTCTGGATTTATAATTTATCCAACAATATCCCAATACAATTTAATTTCAGATTTATCAATCATAACATATAAACAGATTGCATTATCAATTATAAAAATAATTTCTACATCGTGAGGAATCTAGTTGGATCCCTCCAAACCGGTTTGTCCTGCATCACAAATATTAGCACATCATGTATATAAATTCCATCCAGACTGATAACAACAATTATATTCGACCAATCACACAAATATTTAAATATTGACTATTTGAAATGTCTAGCATCCAGATGTGAGTGAGAATAACTCACCTTGAGTTTCGACGAGCGTTCGAAATTTTAAATTAAGTCGAAGCGTTCGATTTAATTCGAAATTTCTACTTGCTTGAATCGAATTCAGATCTGCGCCATAGCGTGCTTCCCGTCGCTGCGATTCCAACGCTTCCTGTTTCGTCGAATTTCGACAACGTATGCATTAGGTACGAATTGTTAAAGTTTGAACAAAAATTTATAAACAATTCTTTTATTTTTATTAACCTCGGATCTGCCGTACGGTAGAAAGAAGAAATCAAGACCGTGCGATTGCCCTTCTTCCTCAACGCGCATGTATAGGCAAAGGAAACCCATCGCCGCCCATTAGGGTTTCGCCTCACTCCTCCGACGATCGTCTGCACTTCGATCGCCGACCACCATCGTGTTGCCCTAGCCGCCACGCACCCCCACCAATCTTCGCGTTGAGCTTGGCGTCCCCCTCTACCAGAAATCGCGCACAACAACCGTACGAACGCGATCCCTTAACTTCTCCAAACGACGACAACACTCACGATCTACCGTTGGATGAAAAGTACTCGATGCGCTCTTCGGTCTTCCAGTAGAAAATTTCTTGAATAGATGCAAGGATCGAGGGCAAATTGAGGGGGAACGAGGAACATTTTCGTCCATGAAACGGTATAAACGGCGGCCAATGAACATACTAGGGTTTTGACTAAAATTTTATATATATATATATATATATATATATATATATATATATATATATATTGTTTTAATATTATTGATTAACAAAATTCTCTATGTAACATCATAGTTCAAACGAACTCCAATTCTCACGCACCAACAGGCGTTCCTAGGGTTTTTCCGCGTTACGGACACAATGGAACAGGTTTTGTAAGCTAATTCGGTCGTATGTGCGATTTACGGAATTAAACGATCAATTTAAAATTAAATCGGTTAAAGTATTTTCTAAGCGTTTTGAGCTGCTGGGGTCAAATGACAACTCCGATTGCTACGAAAATTGAAATCCGACAATAACTAACTATTACAGATCCAATTGAACTGGTTTCGTCGAACTCCGAGACTGTGCCCCGGAAGGCTATTTTAACTCGTCATTTAAATCGAGCGATTTTCAAAATTGTCGAAAACACTTAAAATTTTACTTTTAAAATTTTTATAACTTAACAATAAATTACATAAAATTTATAACCACATCAAAAATCATCCTGGCTCATTCCTGACAAAAAGCTGATTAAATTGCATTTTAATAATATTAAATTCACTTCTTAAATTAATATAAAACCCCAAATAATAACTTATTAACTTTAAAATTCATCTAAAACTTCAACCACACCATTTAAATCCAAATGGACTAAAAATAAATTTTAGAACTCATTTCCATGTCTATTTACCCCCATATTCACAATTTATCCCGGTTCAATATTTAATTATTATTATTTAAATTCCAACTGGATTACAATATTTGGAATTATACGTAATTTATTAATTCCACCCAATTCCTTTTATTTTAAAACTAATTCAAAATCTACATTAAAATGAATTAAATGTTAAAAATTAAATGTCCAATATTCCGGGATGTTACATTCCTCCCCATTATAAAAATTTCGTCCCCGAAATTTGCTAAGGTAGAACATACTCTCAAACTCATTTACTTACCCAATTTTCTTAGTTAAAAGCTTATATACTCTTCCTGAAACCCTTTAGCTCGAACCCAGACTCATTTGCTTCATTTACTCTAAATCTTATTTCTACCATTTGCTTTCAGAATTCAATTTCTTAGCAAATCAAAATCCCAAAAATTTTCTAACTTCCAAAATTTTTGGAAAATTTTGGCAGAGTCACCCCTACACGGAGGAGCTTTCGCGATATCGCGATACAAATAAATATATATACATCGACCCACACGGTCGAAAACCAAAATATATCAAACAAATATATCATTTCCCAATTATATTTGCGTAGGCGTACCTTTTTTGCAAATTTTAAAAGCAAGCGGCTAATATAACGCATATACGTGCTCAAACTCTATCGAACGCCTTCCGTACCTGTACTTACTCAACAAACTCATCAGTTTTTAAAGATATGAACATTTTATTAACATTTTCAATATTAATCTAAGCCAAACATATCAATTTCATAATCCAATCAACAATTTGCATGATTTCATAAGTAAATCATATTTTATAGCATGTACAAAGTTTCTTTTCTAATTCAAACTCTATTTTATTTCACACAAATGATATACATACAAGTTTACCATTCTCAATTCATAATTAATACCACCAATTCATCTTCACTTCAATATTATGAACATATGCTTCATTATTTTCAATTTACTTCAAATTAAATTCAAATTGATTCACACCTAATGTACTTCCAATTTGATTTATTTGCATTTCTTTTCCAAATTTAAACTTCATTATATTCCACTCGAATGACTTACATCCGAGTTGCAAATGTTAGATTCACATTCACTAAGAGTAATATAAGCCTTTGATTCATTTACTTTTATTTTTAATTAATCTGCATACAAACCCACTAAATGGATTCCAATCCATTTCCCGTTATTCAAAACCAATTCCATTTGCTTCTTTAAACCAACTCAATTCCGAATACAACAAAACAACCAATTCTTATGCAATCTTCATGTCATTCAAGCAAATAATCATCACTAAGGCTTATAATCATTTAAAAGTTAATTTCCAACTTAGATTCGTATAAATTTTATTCAATTCTGCATGGTTCATAATCCAAGCATTCTTATCACGTTGCAAAAAAAAATTAACTCAATTTCTTATTTTCACTTCAAGATAATCATTTAAGTTTAAATTAATAACATCCCATTCTATATTATTTACAGCCCAAACATTCTTGCTTTATCACAATTATTGAATTAATTCTCGGATCTTATATTTCCTATTCATTATCCATATAGTTTTATATTAATATCATTCAATTCTGGTTTATATACAACTCATACATTCTTATTTCCTCAAAATAGTTAATTTAGAATTCATTTACTTGCATTCCAATTTTATTATCTTCTTATAAATCAAATTTTATTTTTATTTGATACTCATCCAAATAAATTCCAATCCATTTACAAATTTTAATGCACTTTGTTTATTTATCCAATCCATTTTTAGATTTATTTTATTAACAAGAGACCATTTAAATTATTTCACTAATTGGACTTTATTTACAATTCAAACCATCACCATTATAATCTAATTCCATTTTTCATTCACACTCTCATCATTTTAATCACCAAATTAACTTTCATACCAGAACTGGGTTTTTATTCTTCTTTTCAAAAATTCTCTTAAAAACCCCCAAAATTTCATCCATGCCAATACAAATTCCATTTAACTTAGTTTACACTAAATTCATCTTCAAACTTCTTTTTATTTAATTCAGCTTAAGCTAAATTCATTCTCAAACAATTCCTTTGAATTTAGTTGAGTTAAAATTTAGTTATTCAATATGATTTCAACTAAATTAACTTTCCTTCAACTCAAAATTCTTTTTCCCAAATTTAACTCAAGTCTAACTAAATTTATTTAGTCAACTTGGATTCATTTCTTTTCTTTTACTATTTTAAATAGAAATTAATTCCATTCAATATTATCTATAACTCAGTTGAATTTTGATTTCGATTAAATTCAAATTCATCTCAATTCCATTTAATCAAAGTTTAAGTCTATTCAATCCAATTTTAGTTCTCCATATACAAGTTCAAATTTATTTTCTATCTTAAGTTCATCAACATCCTTCATATTTTATACCTTTATCATCTTATTTCAATTCACATTTCATTTGAAATTAGGTATGAATCCACCATACCATTCAACTATTTCCTATTTGTGATCATCGTTTCATTTTCTATTTATAAGTCCACCCAATTATTTACTTCAAAGTTTATATTGCTCATTATAATTCATTTACATCTTATAATCACAATTCCAAATTATATATATATATATATCCGAATTCTTCAGGATATAAATTTTCTTTTACCATAATCCTTTCCAAAATTTTAAATCCACAATTTTCACATCGCAAGTATAACACTTAATAGCTTATGAGTACAATTTATTGTACAATGGCCCATGATTACCAAGTTATTTTGCATTTCAATTTAATCCAAATCAATTTAATTCTAAGTTCAATTTATTTAACTTATCCCAAGTTAAATTTAAAATTTCTATCCACTTTAATATATTTTATTCACTTTGAATAACTCAAGTCAATATTTAATTCCAAGATTAAAAATTTCATTTCTTTTTATTAATATCAACTTCATTTAATAAGTTCAATGGTTGATTCAATTTAACCTTACACATTATTCAAATAGAATTTTCCAGAATTTAATTACCCGGTTTTATCCCAAAACCATTTTGAAATAATAAATAACTCATACTCTCCTGGCATATCAAATCAAATCTCCAAATTTTCAAAACAACTAGGTTGTACCAAATAATTTTCCCATTTTGAAATTTCCAAAACAACTATTATACTCAACAAGTCCAACAAATATCATAACCAACCACTTTGGTAGCAATCCATCACTTTAGAAACTCGAAAATTAATTCTAGTGATATGGCCAGCATCAACAGGATTATTTTCCAACGATTGAAGTGAGTTCAGTGCTTCCTTACTTTCCCATATTTATTTCAAAATAGTTTCCATTCAAAAATACTTCCCAAAACAATATTCCATCATTACCTTCAAACACCTTGGCAAACATTTCAAACTTTCCCAGGATTTTAAATTTCCAAACTTTTGTTTTCAATACATTTAAAATCCTTTCCAAAACATCCGTGATTTAAATTCTGGTTTATTTTAAATTTAGTTATTCTTCTTTTTCATAATTTATACTTATAGAATCTATTTGATTATAACCATTTCAAATTTTAGATCAAAGTTTAGATTCTTATTTGATTATAGTATTAACAACCAATCATCCAAATATATTATAATTTCAGAAAATTATTTCTTTTATATCAAAATATAATTTTGGGTAAAATTATTTCATTTACCCTCTTAAAAATCAATACTATGTCGGTTTATCTTGTTTAAGAGTTTAGAAACCCCTATCGGTTGTACTTCCCGTACCGACCAAAATCCATAAACACTCAACCGATAGGTCAACACGGTATAAAAACAATTTTATATCCACTAACAAGTAAGCTCTCATATCTATAAATACGCTTAGCTCATTATAGAGTACTATTGACTCTAATAAATGAGTAATTTCCCCACTAAAGCCTAGGTTGTCGCCAACCTAAGCTCTGATACCACTGTAACAGCCCGCAAATCCGTACCCCTTAAGTCAACACTATCCTACATCAATTAACTCAAGTGGAAAAGAAATACGAACCATTAGGGTTAAAGAAGAAGAGATAGAAGAAGAAGGAACTAAACAATATTGGAATCTCACAGTCGCAGCGGAATAAAATATAATAGTAAATAATAGATCTTTGCACAAAATGAAAACTATATCTGATTTATACATCATATCATCCGAATATCACATACATCAATAATTACCAATCAGACAATACAATACAGTCACAGCATCGAATATATATATAAGTACGGATAATATGTCTCGGAATCCAGCTCCTTTCCTGCTCCAAAGCATCCTGTCCTGAACATATAATACTCGGTCTGACCCGAGCATTATAATGAAATAACACCCGAGTCAGTCTGGAATACCAGCTGATAATAATGCATCCAAATTGATTGTTAAAGTTTCAAAAATCCTTTTGAAAACAAAAGCATCTCGTAAGACCACGCAACTAATAAACATGTCGGGTTTTTACCTCACGATAGCTAAACACTTTTTGTAGAAATCCTCTGATATTATAATAGGGTCTATATACAAATACTTATAAAATAGCCGAAATCGTTACATGATTAAATTCCAGCTACTAGCCACAGAGTGGGTAATACAAACAAAACTCGTACAAGGCTCGTAGAGAGAATGGATTTCCAACAATGACTAGGCACTGGGGTACCACCTGTCACAGTACGGGGCCTAGATCACCGTACCGAGGACCACGCCTGATCCCCTGCAACACAAGGCCAGACCCATCCCTTGCTGGATAGTTTCGAATAAGATCACCCCGCGGTTGGGATCAGCAACCACACCACTAAGCCGAAATAAAAAGGGACATCTAGACTGGGATGACCTTACTCTCAAGTGGGGGCTACCCACGAAGCCTTGCTGCATATCCCCTGATTTTCAGTCATTCCCATTTGGTGAGGCTTGAGGCTAAGCGTTACCTTTTGGAACGTTTCACTTAGAATGCCCATCGCCCGCCTGACAATGTTCCAAAAGCATTCGTCCATACAAGTCCGTCCCAGGTTCGAACGGAACCGATGGCACTCTCCTACTACATCCATTTTGGAAATATCCTCAGGATTAGTAGCGACTAGCCCTTGCACTTCATTGCTCCATCTTCGACTCCGAACATGTTTTTCCACGAAACGTACAAACCGGATCGAAGTGGTTTTCGAGAAATAAATCTCGATCCCGGTCTCTTCGAAACGATCAACGCATTTGTCCAATATTGACAGTCGGTGATTAACTATCAATTAATATTCATAAACATCCATCACACAATAAATAATTTTCCACATTATTTATTTGCCTCAAATATCTTTCAAGATATATTTCCAAATTTCAAAACTCGTTTGAAAACAATTTCCCAAAGTTCTTCCTTTACAAGGTAAGTCCTTTACCATTTATTCCCATTGGAAATAACCAAGTTCAAAACAATTTAGAATTAAAACAATTAAAACACTTTATTCTGAAATATATTTTAAAATATGGAAATTTACTACTAATTATTACTCAAAAATAAAATTCCAAATATGTAAAGTTAAACCATTTATTAGGATATAAATTATGATTGTAATAAGGGTTTAGTTTAAACTAAACTTATAAGTAGAGTTTAAAAGATTAATACTAATTTCAATAACTTAGGTCAAAACTAGCCCTTTAAACAAATCCATTTGTAAAATAATTACTAAGGTATTCATAAAAATTTACTATTACTAATTTATTAATAGTTTACTTTTAGAATAATAATTTTCAAAACACTCTTTTATACAAGTTTGAACTCTAAATTTTCTGTTATTAAAATCTGTTTAAAACACGAACTCGGTTTTCCAGGGAAACTCACTCCCATTCAAACAACCCAGAAAATCTTTCTTATAAATTCTGTCGATTTATTTCAATTCAGATTTTTGTTTTAATAGCATAAATTTCCTTCCCAGGTTTTCAAAATAAACTCCTTTGGAGTTTAAACACAATTTCCATTACCGGAAATTCACTTTCAAAATTCGGTTTTATAAATCTTTTAAATAAAACTTGTGAGAATTTATTAAAGTAAAATAATACTTACAAATTTCCTAAATAAAATTCCAATGGTAAAAATGCATTTCAAAATATTTTATTTACATTTTAAACTGCTAATCTACATTTGGAAAGCCTCATTGAAAATATACTTTAATTTACTGGAAACATCACCAAATAATCCCATCGTTATTTTATAACCATTTATAATTCCTATTGAATTTATCTCCAAATATTTTTACTTTCACATTTATCAACCGATAACTTTCCTTTTCGTTTATCATTCCAAATTTTACCAATTTCCAGTTTCATCCCAAACAGATTTCAATTTTATTTCTTTTAAATTCTTTATTTAACAATACCCTTTATTTCCTAAAAACCCAATTTATCCATTTATAATTAAATTCTGGATTTATAATTTATCAAACAATATCCCAATACAATTCAATTTCAGATTTATCAATCATAACATATAAACAGATTGCATTATCGATTATAAAAATAATTTCTACATCGTGAGGAATCCGTTGGATCCCTCCAACCTGTTTGCCCTGCATCACAAATATTAGCACATCATGTATATAAATTCCATCCAGACTGATAACAACAATTATAATCAACCAATCACATAAATATTTAAATATTGACTATTTGAAATGTCTAGCATCCAGATGTGAGTAAGAATAACTCACCTTGAGTTTCGGCGAGCGTTCGAAATTTTAAATTAAGTCGAAGCGTTCGATTTAATTAGAAATTTCTACTTGCTTGAATCGAATTTAGATCCGCGCCACAGCGTGCTTCCCGTCGTTGCGATTCCAACGCTTCATGTTTCGTCGAATTTCAACAACGTATGCATTAGATACGAATTGTTAAAGTTTGAACTAAAATTTATAAACAATTCTTTTATTTTTATTAACCTCAGATCTGCCGTACACTTGAAAGAAGAAATCAAGACCGTGCGATTGCCCTTCTTCCTCAACGCGCATGTACAGGCAAAGGAAACCCATCGCCGCCCATGAGGGTTTCGCCTCACTCCTCCCACGATCGTCTGCACTTCGATCGTCGACCACCATCGTGTTGCCCTAGCCGCCACGCAACCCCACCAAGCTTCGCGTCGAGCTCGGCGTCCCCCTCTACCAGAAATCGTGCACAACAACCGTACGAACGCGAGCCCATAACTTCTCCAAACTGCGACAACACTAACGATCTACCGTTGGATGAAAAGTACTCGATGCGCTCTTCGATCTTCCAGTAGAAAATTTCTTGAATAGATGCAAGGATTGATGGCAAATTGAGGGGGAACGAGGAACATTTTCGGCCATGAAACGATATAAACGGCGGCCAACGAATATACTATGGTTTTGACTAAAATTTAATATGTATGTATGTGTGTGTGTGTGTGTGTGTGTGTGTATATATATATATATATATATATATTTAATATTATTTATTAATAAAATTCTCTATGTAACATCATACTTCAAACGAACTCCAATTCTCACGCACCAACAGGAGTTCCTAGGGTTTTTCCACGTTCTGGACACAATGGAATAGGTTTCACAAGCTAATTCGGTCGTATGTGCGAGTTACGGAATTAAACGATCAATTTAAAATTAAATCGGTTAAAGTATTTTCTAAGCGTTTTAAGCTGCCGGGGTCAAACGACAACTCTGATTGCTACAAAAATTGAAATCCGACAATAACTAACTATTACGGATCCAGTGGGACTGGTTTCGTCGAATTCCGAGACTGTGCCCCGAAAGGCTATTTTAACTCGTCATTTAAATCGAGCGATTTTCAAAATTGTCGAAAACGCTTAAAATTTTACTTTTAAAATTTTACTAACTTAACAATAAATTACATAAAATTTATAACCACATTAAAAATCATCCTGGCTCATTCCAGACCAAAAGCTGATTAAATTGCATTTTAATAATATTAAATTCACTTCTTAAATTAATATAAAACCCAAAATAATAACTTATTAACTTTAAAATTCATCTAAAACTTCAACCACACTATTTAAATCCAAATGGACTAAAAATAAATTTTAGAACTCATTTCCATATCTATTTACCCCCATATTCACAATTTATCCCGGTTCAATATTTAATTATTATTATTTAAATTCCAATTGGATTACCATATTTGGAATTATACGTAATTTATTAATTCCACCCAATTCTTTTTATTTTAAAACTAATTCAAAATCTACATTGAACATTTAAAATGAATTAAATGTTCAAAATTAAATGTCCAAAATTCCGGGATGTTACATTCTTAATGCTATTCAGAGTTATAGACTTCTTTGTAAAATCAATTAAGCGAGAAAAGGTGTGATTATAGCCTTAGAAATCAATCAAGTGAGAAAAGGTGTGATTGTAGCCTTGGGAATCAATTGGGTGAACTTGTTGCCCATGAAATCAAGTATCTCTACCCAGAGGATTGTGAATCTGGAGTGGTGTACATCGTGGCCTTGAAATCGAGGGTGTAATTGTATAATTGCTTTTGAAAGGAAATCTGTACTTGCGTGCGGGACTGGATGTGGGGTAACTCCGAACCAGTATAAAATCCGGTGTGTTCTTTCCTTTATTGTTTTTACTTTATTTCTGCATCTGTTTTTGATTCTGTAATCATATTTGTGTCTGAATATTGCATACATTTGTGTTCAAATTAAAAAAACTCAAAAAGATTTAATAATTCCTTTAAACACTATTCACCCCTCCTCTAGTGTTAATCCTAGCCTTAAGATCCGTATTCCGCATTTCTCTCAACAAAAAGGAGTAAAAAGAAATTCGCTATGCTTTTTGGAAAATGAAACTACCATAAGGCCTCCCGGCACACACATAATGCAATCGCACACTTGGGGGAGATTTCTCCTTATGATAGTCAAACATGCTTGATAATCAAAATCTTTTTGATATTATTATTAGTGCATAGTGCAGAAAACATTTTGAAAATATAATATTAATCTGAGCCAGCATACGTACCATTATAGTATGCCTACTTAGCTGCCATGTTAAATGGCCGGTTCTACAACTAAAACCGTACAAGGCATGCATTGGACGATTGGATTTCCAACAAATGGTCAGGCTAAGGAACTTCCTCACCAAATGGGTATGACTCTGGAGGGACGCCCCCGAGAACATAACCAGCACTCTGCCAACACAAGGCCGAGTTACATCTGTAACTAGGAAACTAACTGTCACGAGTATGCCATCCCCCGGTCGTCACCGCCCTTCATCCAAGGATCCTCAACACCAACAAATTCCAACAACCACATAGGTTAAAAATCTAGGATCCATACCATGGCACCACCTTTTATCCAGAAGGAAATGTACATGCCCTAAAGGGCGCGACCCTCATAACCTTGTCGCATTCTTCCTGTTTCGACCATTTTCGGGTTGTGAGGTTCAACGAGGTCTTTTCCACAAAGCTATGCTTTTCACAAAAGCCATGCTTTGATCAATAAATCATCAACAGCATTTAGCATGCCACATTACCAAATTGGGAATGTATCACTGTAAATTTCAACTACATAACCTCTGAGCTCGTACGTCTTAGAGAAGGGTGTTAAGCTAAGTGAATAAATTCTCCGCCACCAAACAGAAATGTATTTGATAGAAACCAACTTTACATCTCAAAGTGTAACGTCAGACATACATCCATACAATTCCGTTCCCGGTTCGAATGAAAACGAAGGCTCTCCAAATCCGGGTATTCACAATCCCGATCGGACTCCCCATCACATATGGAGATCTCCATACCGTAGCTACTCAGTGCAGAGACATTCGATAGGTAATCCTTTCGTTTTTGAAAATACCTGATCTTCACCACCGTCTTCAAATGCTACTCATTTTGTCATATCATTTATTCGGAATGAGTTATAAAACATAAAGTCCTCTCCTGGCTAAACCGAATAATGAGCGCTTAATTTAAAAACATATGGATATATTGGGATCTTATTTAAATCACAACTTTCAACACTCGTTTTCCAAAACCTTTCATTTTGAATGGTTTAAACCATTTCCACTTTAAATCTTTTAAATAAAAGATTCACCCTTTAAGATCCTCTTCAATTTGAAAACAAAGTTCACCAATTTTTAACAAAGATCCATTCATAGCTTTCAAATCTATTTCAATTTCAAATTTGAAATCTTTTCAACAAAATTGGAAATTCTTTCCTTTATATGAAAGCTATTATCATTTGAAAACAAATGTTTTTCACCTCGGGAAAATTCGATTAAATTTACTCAAGAAATAGCCTTTCAAAATATACATTAGAGAGTCAGCGAACTACCGTATCCTCGGCAAGTTCTATTTGCATTAAATTTAAATTCCCACAAATATTCAACACACTTAAAAATGGTGTAAAATCCACACACACACACACACACACACACACACACACACACACACACACACACACACATATATATATATATATTGTATAACTTGTATCCACCTTTTAAACCATAATTTCCAAAATAATTTCAAAACTTAAACAAGATATATTATATTCAAACTAAACTTCGATTTCAAAACTTCTTTTTCAAAAGCTTTTCATTTCAACCATTTCCATTTCCAAATCATTTTGGACTCAAAATACAATCTTATAAAACCATTTCATCATTTTGAATAAAATAATATTAAATTAAAATATTTGTGACTTACCAATTTCTCATGCAATCCATAATTTTGTGTTTGTGGTGTAGTCAAGGGGTTTTACACACAACAATACAATGTCATCAATCATCACAATCCAAGCACAGCAATATCGATAAGCCGTATAATCTTATAACGCTTATCTTTATTCACAGATTCACAAATAAATATGTAAATTCATCACAAATAAATAAATCACGGTTCACAGCTCAATCATATCACAGGACATCACACATCAGGTATATCAAACAATTCAAAGCATTCAATAGAATTCAATCAACCATAAGCAAGATCAATTAATCACCTGATTATAATTAATTTAACCAAATTTATTACTTATGAATAAATTACTAATCCTGGTTAATTAACATTAATTAATTACAAACTATTTTAATTAATTATCCTTTAATTATTTATTAATTAACCTCTAATGATAAATTAATTAACCTTTAATTATAAATTATCAATCTTAATTAATAAATCAATCAACCTTTAATTATTAAATAATTAACCTTTAATTATTTAATTATTGTTTAATCAATTATCCTTAATCAATTATATTAATTAATTAACCCTTAATTTATTACCATTCAATTAATTATCCTTAATTAATTACAAATAAGTGATTATCCCTAATCGCTTATATTAATAAATCACAAATTAATTATGTTGAGTAATTATCCTTTAATCACTTGATTAGTCAACTTTAATCATTAAGTACTTTTAATTAAGTAATTATCTTTAAGTAATTAATTACCTTTAATTACTTACATTAATTAATCTTAATTAATTGATTATCCTTAAATGCAATTGCACAAAATAATTATCCCTTAATTAATCACATAAATAAATTAACCTTTAGTTAATTACATTAATTAATTAACCCTTAGTTAATTACATTAATTAATTATCTTCCAGTCATAAATAGTTAACTTAATCATTAATTAAATTGCTTTTAATCGTTATTTACTTAACCTTCAATTATTTACTAAAATTAATTTCATTAATAAATGATCCATAATTAATTACATTCAGTAATTATTCATTAATTACTTACACTAAGTAATTACACTTTTATTAATTACATTAAGTAATTTTCTCTTAATTAATTACCATTTAATTAATTACCTTTAATTAATTACAGTAAGTGATTATCCCTAATCACTTATATTTATAGATCACAAATTTAGTTACAATGAGTAATAATCCTTTAATCATTAAGTAAGTAATTATCCCATAATTAATTAAGATAAACCATTTATCTTAATCAATTACTTTGTTTCATTGTCAAACTATATTTGAAAACACACAGGGATTTTGTGACGACCCAGAATTTTGAACATTTGAAATTGAAATATTTAATTGATTTTAAATATTTGAAAGTTGATTTAACGTGAATTTCAGATATAACTATGGATGGCAATTAAATTATTGAATTTTATTTATTAAAGCTGGGTAAAAATTTGAAAATTCGGTTTTAAGCTGATCAAAAATATATTCAAGGCTTAGAAAATTCATAATGATAATACTGAAGATAATGGAAGTGTTAAAAATTGAGATTTGAAGCATTTGTTTAGTTTTGAAAATTTATCATTTAAATCGATATTTAAAAATAGCCTTCCAAGGCACAGTCTCGGAATTTAACGAAACCAGTTCCATTGGATCTGTAATATTGTATTATTATCGAATTTCAATTTCCGTAGCATTCGGAGTAATCGTTTGGCTGTACGACAAGCAAACACGTTGGAAATTTTATCGAAATTTAATTTAATAGCTGGGTTCAAAAAGCTATCTTCTCCATACGATCAAATTTGGACTCGGAACCTTTTTCATTGCGTTCGAAATAGGGGTATACCCTTATGGACGCCTGGCGGCATGCTTCGATTGGAAGTCAAATTTTTGAGTCGCGGAATCGAGACAATTTAGATTTAAAATTAAGTTTAAATATATAAAATATATGTATATATATATATATATATATATCTTCAAATTTTTTGACCGCGTTCAAACACTTGGCATTCGATTTACAACATGTGTTCACTTTAATTACCGCATTCGTTTTCAAATCAAAAAAGAAATCAAAACGAAGAAGGAAAAAAATAATCGAACCCCTTCTCTCTAGAAATCAAAATAGAAAACTTCAAATTCAAACCATTAATGGCCGCATTAAAAAAAGAAAATAAATAAATAAATCAAGCCGCTCGCAAATCGACGGCGATGCAAGGATCCGCGTTCAAATTAAATCGGCAGTCGCGAATTGCAATCACGATGTCTGAAATCGCATCGAGAAGATGAGCTTGTGTTTGGGAGTCTGGGCTAAGGTCGCTCTGGCTTTGGGTTTCACGTGCGCTTATGGTTTAGGGTACCACGTTGTGGTTACTGCGAGGGCTCGTTGGGGGGTGGCGGCAGCATCCAGATCTGGTTGCGAGTAAGGAAGCGTCCGTAGTCGATCATTGTGACCTGAATTGTGATAGCAGTGATGATAGGGTTTGGTCTTTGATTTTGGGCACGGCATTAAGGGCGCGTCGTTGAGGGCAGGATGTGGCAAATTCGAGGAGGCGGGAGCTCACGCGCGTTTAGGGTTTTGATGGCTTTGGGTTTGGATTGCCAGGTTTATTTTGGGTAAGAGCAGTTGTCTTGTTTTCTGCAATATTGGTTTGTAGACTTTATAACTATTAGGTCAAGTTTTATTTAAAAATAAAAATGGGTTTATCTATAAGTTTTAAGCAGAAAAAAAATGTTATATATATAGTTTTCAATTTTTTTTATGTGCATGTAGAAAAAATATATATTTTAAATAGTAAAAGTGTATATATAGGAATAGAATTTTGATAGAAAATTTTTAAAAATGTTTGAAAGTTATACAAATTAGAGTTAAACAGTTTGTTTAATATTAATATATGTGATATTGGGGAAAAGAAAGAAAATAAATAGGAATTGTAAATGTTTAAGTAGTTTATATAAAATCAAAAAAATTTAATTAATTAAATTTATTAAAGGAAAATGGGTTTACAAATTTAATTATTAGTTTAAATCAAATAAATCTATTAAATGGAAATTTACTATCCGATTTATTTCAAATATTAATCAACTATGTAAAATTGTTTATACAAGGTCAAAATTGTGGAGAAAATAGTCTGGATAGGAAATGGTTGCACGCGTAAGCAAAGGTGAGATCTTCTCACTCAAAATTTAAATAATTGAAATTTCAGTTATTGATTGATTATTGTGTTGTGGTAGTATATATAATAGTGTGTGTGTGTGTATTTGGAGTGATTGATTTCCCGCATTATATAGCGGATGAGACCCTATGCGCCGCATAATAGCGGATGATATTATTTAAGCCTATATACGTGTCATTCCACCTCGAAGTGGAATTGGTATTTAATTGTTGTGCTAACATCTGTGGATGCAGGAAAACGGGTTGGAAGGATCCAACTGGATTCCTCAAACATTTGAATTTTTTTCATATGTTGTGTGTTGATTTAATTATAATTCAGTATATGATTATATTTGTGATTGAAAATTGTTGTAGGCTATGGTTTGGCCGATTTTATTTTTGGCATTATAAGATACCAGAAACATAAATTTTATTTTAGGGAATTGAATAAATCTAGAAGAAGGAATTTAAGAGTATAAAAGCATATTTTTGAAATCTTATCGAATTAATTCCAAAATATGGGAAAAGATTTTTTAGGAATTTTAAGTAATATTGTTTGATAGTTGAAGATTTATTTAAAATTCAAATTTTAAATAGGTTGAATAATTTAGGAGAAATAAAGGGATTTATTTTAAAAGGTAATAAATTTGGAAATCAATTTGAAAATTGATTTCATGTTTAAAAATAAATCTTTGGGAAATCGATATGAAAATTTATTTGGTGTTCAGTCGATATGAAAATTTATTCGGGTTTGAAAATAAATCTTTGGGAAATCAATTTGAAATTTGATTTGGTGTTTGAAAATGAATTTGGAAACCAATTGGGAGTTTGATTTGGTGTTTGAAAGTGAATATTTGAAAATTGATTTGAAAATCGTATATCAGTGGATATTTGGAAATTTAAATTCACAATGGGAATTTATAAAGAAAAGCGAAATTTGTTTTAAAAATAAATATTGGTTTATTTTTAAAAAATGTGGAAAGAAATTTGCAGATTTGGAATGTGAATTGAAATAAATCAAGAAAGGTTTATTAATTGATTTAAATGGACCATTTTGAAACGGAAAGAGTGTTCCTCCCTGGAAAGCCGAGTATGTTTTAAAGTAGCTTTCAGAATTAAAAGTTTTAAAGTTGGTTTTAAAAAGGATGTTTATGGAGAAATTATTTTTCTTAAGTTGTTTTAAAAAAATCTTTAAAGTAAAGATTTATTTAATTAATTTTAGAAGTGACTAAAAAAATTAATGGACATTTGATTTAGAAAATGGTTATTTAAATAGTTATACTCTATCTAATAATTTTATTTTAAAATCATTTTGGACTTAAGTTTATATGAGATATTAGTATAATATTTTCATAAGTAATATTTAAGCAAGTATTTTGAAATAATTTTATTTTAAATATTTCCTAGTATATATGTATAACTAATTTAAATTATTTTAAAGTATTTGAACTCGGCAGATTTTCAGTGGAAATGAATAAATATTTTGGAATATATTCCATGTAAGGAAAAATGATTTTGTTTTCAAAGGATTGAAATGTGGAAAGTGATTTGAAATTTGATTTCAAAGGTTGAAGTGTGAAAATATATCTTGCTAAGATATTTTTAAAATAAATAAAATTATTTAAATCTAGTGATTGTTGTAAATATTGATTGATAGTTAAATAACCGACTATTAATATTGGCCTTTAAACGACGTTTGAATTTCGATGTGACCGGGGTCGGATGCCGAATGGATATTTGAAAACCACATCGAATCTTTGAGATGGATCTTTTGCTTAAAAGATCAAAGCGGAAATTTGTTGTTATTTACTTGAAATCTGAATGAACACTTATTTTTAAAAATAAGCTTCTCATTATTTGAATTAGCCGTGAGAGGATTTTGTGTCATAAAACCCATTCCGAATAATGATATGACGAAATGGGATTGCATTTGAAGATGGTGTTGAAGAACAGGTATTTTCGAAAGCGTTAGGATTACCTACCGAATGTCTCTTCACCGAGTTGCCCCAGTATAGTGATTTTATCACCCTTTGTGATAGGGATTCCGGACGTGATTAGTGGATATCCGGATTTGCAAGGGCTTCTTTGAAAGTTCCTTCGGTTCTGTTTGATCCCGAAACGGACTTGTATGGATGTATGTCTGATGTTACACTTTGAGATGTAAAGCTGGTTTCTATCAAATACATTTCTGTTGGTGGCGGAAAATTTATTCTCTTAACTTAACATCCTTCTCTGAGACGTACGAGCTCAGAGGTTATGTAGTTGGTGGTTACTAGTGATACATTTCCAATATGGTAATGTGGCATGTGAAGTGCTACTGATCATTTGTTGATCGAAGCATGACTTTTGTAAAAAGCATAGCTTTGTGTACGAGACTTCGTCGGACCTCACAACCTAGAAATGCTCGAAACGGGAAGGATCTAGTAAGGTTATTTGGGGGTAGCACCCCCTTAGGGTATGTCCATTTCCTTCTGGAAAGAGGTGGTATCATGGTATGGAGCCCAGATATTTTACCTATGTGGTTGCTGCAAATTTATTACTTTGTGGTTGTTGCTGTGTGGTTGGGGATCCTCGGATAAAGGGGTTATGACCGGGGGATGGCATACTCATGACAGTTAGTTACCTAGTTAATAAGGTAACCCGACCTTGTATTGGCAAAGAGTTGGTTAATTTCTCGAGGCGTCCCTCCAAATGCGTACCCATGTAGCCTAGGAAGTTCCTTACCCTGACCATTTGTTGGAAATCCAATCACCAATACGCCCCTTGTATGGTTTTAGTTGTAGAACCTGCCATTTAATATGGTAGCTATAGTAGGCATATTATAATGGCACGCATGTTGGCTAAGATTAATATTATACTTTCGAAAGGTTTTCTGCACTATGCACTAATAATAATATAAAAAGGATTTCATGTATCAAGCATGTTTGACTATCGTAATGAGAAATCTCCTCCAATTCTGCGTTTTAATTGTGTGTGTGGCGGGAGGTCTTATGGTAGTTTCATTTTCCAAAAGCATTGCGGGTTTCTTTTTATTTTCTTTGTGAAAATAACTGTTTTTTAAGATCTCGCACCAGTCTCATGACTGACCTGGAGTTTATTGTACTCTTTCTAAACTCCGAGTGCCCACAATTTTCCACACGGGCAGCCTAGAGTCGGGTTATCAGTTATTCGGGAGCGAAGTCAGAAAAAATGTTGTGGAGATCTGTAGGCAAGCTGGATGGCAAGGCATATCACTTGTATATGTTATATTCTTTTCTGCTGTTTTTTGTTGTAACACTCTATAATGTAATGTATAAACTGATATAGTGTTTTGTTTTAAAAAGACTATTCAGTTATCTATTATATTTTATTCCGCTGTAAAATGTGATATTCTATGTTTGTTTATGTTTCTTCTTCTATCCTTTTCTTCTTAAACCCTAACATTTCGGTTTTTCGGCATTCGATTATGTGGCATTTGTTACAGTGGACGTATCGATGTCGACTTACGGGCGTTGAAAAATTGGGTTGTTACAGATTTAAATCAAATTATAAAATTATTTTAAATCAAGACAAGGTTAAAAACATTATACTTTAAAATTTCATCCTTTGAAATTTTGCTTGAAAAACTAGTTCCATGTTTATATTTTGGAAACTTGTTTGATAATAAAATATCAACAAATGAATTAAAACATTTTATCTTCAACATTTGATTTTTTGGTCTAAATAAACTTAAAAATTATCTTCATTAGTTTAGGTTTATCAAATTATACAATTTTTTCTTTAACCAAACATTTGAAAACATTATTTATATAGAGAAAATAATTTGAATTTGATTTAGTTTAAATTTTAAAGTTGTTCCAGCATGAACCCGAATCGACTTTGGTTATCGATCCAAGACTCAAGCCCATTTTCTCGAGCAACAACCCGAGTAACTCACATCTATTCGTTTCTCCGAGTCAACTCATGAAATGCTTCGAGTCAATCCCGAGACCTTTGCTTCTTCCCTGATCACCATAATTCCCATACATACAAAAATGAGCATGTATGTGCGATTGCCTAAATGACTTCCGACCATCGTCGAGACCCCCAACCTTTCACCGATGACCTCGACGTCAACCCGACCTCCCAACTTCGATGAACAAAATTGGAAAACAAAATTGAGCTGCCTAATTTTTACTGGAACCCAAACTCCAGTCAACAAATTCACCTTGCGCCGACGATTCCAACCATTTAATGCATCGCCATTCCTTCCAGATCAATGCCATACTATGACGCATCGATCCCCCTAGGTCCAATCGACCTCGATCCTCCATCAACGTCGCATGAACTCAAGAACCATCGTCCACCAAACTAAGCCACTAAACCATAAATCGATGTCGTACCACCACTCCGACGATCAATAATTGCCCCGAGCATTTTTCGATGCTTCCCAGACCTCCACCTTCCTCCAGCGACGAGCACGGCATGCCATCTTTGCTAATCGTCGAAATTTGACGATAATACAAAAACCGATCAACTTAAGAATTCCCATCGCATACAATCTTAAAAATCATGAAACTATGATCAAAATTCATATTTTTCTAATTCGAATCTGTTACTATAATCAAATCTTGAAATTGGAATGATCGATTTCTG
The DNA here is from genome assembly GCA_030765085.1 of Allium cepa. Taxonomy (NCBI): domain Eukaryota; kingdom Viridiplantae; phylum Streptophyta; class Magnoliopsida; order Asparagales; family Amaryllidaceae; genus Allium; species Allium cepa. The sequence continues at coordinate 212,411,141 of CM060943.1, forward strand.
ACTTATTTTAGATTATCACTATAAATTCTATATTTTGAAATGATCACCCAATACAAATACTTCAAACTCTTTTTAAAATTTATGTCATGTTGATTTACTCACTTTTTGTTTACACATCACTAGCTAAAAGAGATTGGAAGCAGAGATGTTGAATTTAGAACAGGTTTTAAAACCTGGAATTGAGAACAGAACAATAACGGACATGCGTACATATTCTACATATATACATACATGAAGTCATTTCCATCTATACAAACATAATCACAACATATCCTCAAATATTGGTCACATGCAAACAGGTTTGAGATTTAAGAAGGAAGTTTACTCACCTGGATTGGTTTTGAACAGAGAACAAATATTTTTGCCTGGAAATGATCTTTTTGAAAAATCAGGAAACTTTGATTGAATCTGAAGCTTGAAAAACTGAGTTGAATCTTGCATGCTCCTTGATTTTACAGAGTTTGTTTGAGTTGAATTTTTTCCCTATTTCCCATTGTATCATCATCAATGATGATCAGAAAAATATAATTCCATTTTTCCTCCAATCTGCATCCTCCCAACTACCTTCGTCATCAATCATAATCCATAATTTGTTGTCGATCACCAAAGATTGATGAAAATGCAAAACTTGGTCATCTCACGATTTCTCACGATTTAATAATCGAAAAATCTTGAAAGGATTCTCTAAAATCATCATTCTAAAATTCAAACTTGGTTATGTAATGAAATTGTAAAATTAAAACATTTGATTTTTTCGTTTTTTAAAAGTTTCGTTGTTCTTCCTTCTTCCTAGTTAAAATACTTGATAAACATACTTTTAAACATTTTTAAAAATAACTTTTTTCCATTACAAACAGATTTATTTCAGAAATCATAACCTAAAATTTGATGGTTGAAAAGAAATTGATTTTTTTTCTTTTAGTGGATTATAGTCTATAGAACAACAGAGAACTGTGCATGCATAAACACGGACATGCATACATCAATTCACACACACACACACACACACACACATATATATATATATATATATATATATGCAGATATATTTACATTCATACAACATTTCCAAGTCGTCGTCATCACAGACATAAGAAATCAAGAGGATCTGGTTTAAAAGTTTGCTCAACTAGAATATGAACAAAGGATATATTTTCCATTTTTTTAATCTGGATTTTGTATTTGATTGATCTGAAGCTTTTTGCTTAACTTGGTTGAGTTGATCTTGGCTTTGATTTAATTCTGAGTTGATGATTGAACCGTGAACTGTGATTCATTTATCTGTAATGAATTTACATATTTATTTGTGAATTTGTAAATGAAGATAAGCGTTATAGGATTATACCGCTTATAAATATTGTTGTGCTTGAATTGATGATGGTTGTGATATTTTATTATTGTGTGTAAAACCCTTAGACTACACCACACACACACAAATAAGGACTTCATGGGAAAATGGTTAAGTCACATACATTTTGAATTTAATATTATTTTCAATGATGAGAAAATCGAAGGTTAAAATTTTGAATTCAAAATGGTTTGGATAATGAATTGGGTTAAATTTGAGAAAATTTTGAAAAGGAGTTTGAACTCCAAACCAGAAGCTTGAACAACCATTAAGATGAACTGAAGCAAACCTGGGGCACAATGCGATCGCAAAAACAAAGATGACGAAGATTTCCAAAAGTTACACCTACTATTTGATTATTTGAAAACCTGACTCTAGGCTGCCCGTGAGGAAAATTTTGGGCATCCAGAGTTTAGAAAGGGAAAAATAAACTCCAGGTCAGTCATGGGACTGGTTTTGAGCAAACAAAAACAAATTATCTTGAATAAAAACAAACAAAAAGAAATAGAAAGAAATTCGCTGCGCTTTTTGCAAAATGAAACTACCATAGTCCTCCCGACACACACACACAATGCAATCACACACTTGGGGGAGATTTCTCCTTATGATAGTCAAACATGCTTGATACACAAAATTCTTTTGATATTATTATTAGTGCATAGTGGAGTAAACATTTTGAAAGTATAATATTAATCTTAGCTATCATATATACCATTATAGTATGCGTATTATAGCTACCATGTTAAATGACGGGTTCTACAACTAAAATCGTACATGAGACGTATTGATTGATTGGATTTCCAACAAATGGTCAGGCTAAGGAACTTCCCCACCATATGGGTACACCTCTGGAGGGATGCCCTAAGAACATAACCAGCACTCTGCCAACACAAGGCCGGGTTACCTCTGTAACAAGGTAACTAACTTTCATGAGTATGCCATCCTCCGGTCGTCACTGACCTTTATCCGAGGATCCTCAACACCAACAAATTCTAACACCACATAGGTTGATTATCTGGGCTCCATACCATGATACCACCCTTTATCCAGAAGGAAATGCACATACCGTAAAGGGCGCGACCCTTATAACCTTGCCGCATTCTTCCTGTTTCGACCATTTTCGGGAGTTGATGTCCGACAAGGTCTCGTCCACAAAGCTACGCTTTTCACAAAAGCCATGCTTTGATCAACAAATGATCAGCAGCACTTGGTATGCCACATTACCAAATTGGGAATATATCACTAGTAACCATCAACTACATAACCTCTAAGCTCGTACGTCTTAGAGAATGGTGTTAAACTAAGATAATAAATTCTCCGCCACCAAACAGAAATGTATTTGATAGAAAATAGATTTATATCTCAAAGAGTAACGACAGACATATATCCATACAAGTTCATTCAGGGTTCGAACGGAACTGAAGGCACTTCAAAAGAAGCCCTTGCAAATCCGGGTATTCATAATCCCGATCAGACTCCGCATCACATATAGAGATCTCTACACCGTAGCTATTCAGTGTAGAGACATTCGACAGGTAATCCTTGCATTTTTGAAAATACCCGGTCTTCACCACTGTCTTGAAATGCTATCCATTTCGTCGTATCATTTATTCGGAATGGGTTATATGACATAAAGTCCTCTCCCGGCTAAACTAAATAATGAGCGCTTAATTTAAAAACATATGGATATATTGGGATCTTAGTTAAATCACAACTTATTTCCCAAACCTTTCTTTTGAATGGTTTAACAAATTTCCACTTTTAATCTTTTAAAATAAAAGATACACCTTCAAGATCCTCTCAATTCAAAAATAATGTTCACCAAATCTTTAACAAATATTTACTCATAATTTTCAAAATTATTTCAATTTGATTCTCCCATAACTTCTAATCCTTTCAATAAAAACTGTAAATCCTTCCAAAAAAACTGGAAATCCTTTATTTATATGAAAGCAATTAATATTTGAAAACAAATGTTTTTTGTTCCGGAAAACTCCAATTAAATTAACTCAAGTTATAGCCTTCTAAAGTATACATTAGAAAATTGGCGAACTGCCGTATCCGGCAAGCTCCGTTTGAATCAAAATTAAATTCCCAAAATAATTTATTTAATATACTTCAAAATGGTTCAAAATCCATATATATATATATATATATATATATATATATATATATTGTATAACCTGTATAATATTTTCAAACCATAGTTTCCACAAAATTTAAAAAATTAAACAAGACATATTATATTCAAACTAAATTCAATTTCAAAACTTCCTTTTCAAAAGTTTTTCATATTCAACTCAACTTCATTTCTAAACCAATTGGATTCAAAATTCAACCTTTAAAACCATTTCATCATTTGAATAAAATAATATTAAATTCAAATTATCTGTGACTTAACCAATTTCACGTGAAATCCATATTTTTGTGTGTGTGGTGTAGTCCAGGGGTTTTACACACAACGATATGATATCATCAATCATTATAATCCAAGCACAGCAATACCGATAAGCGGTGTAATCCTATAACGCTTATCTTTCATTTACAAATAAATAATTTATATTCATCACAGATAAATAAATCACAGTTCATAGCTCAATTCAAACAATTCATATCACAGATATCACACATCAGAGATATCAAATAATTCAAAGCATCCAATAGAATCCAATCATCCTTAAGTGAGATCAATTAATCATCTAATTAATTAATTTAAACCAGATTAATTACTTATAAATAATCACTAATCCGAGTTAATTAACGTTAATGAATTACAAACCATTTGATATTAATTTATGAAATTAATTAATCAACCTTAATTTTCCATCTTAATTAATGATCCTTAATTAATTAATTATCATTTATTAATTAACCTTTAATAATAAATAAATTGACCTTTAATCATTAAAATAACTAACCTTTTAATTACTTGCATTATGTAATTATCTATAATCACTTGATTAATCAACCTTAATATTAATTAATTACTTTTTAATTAAGTAATTATCCTCAAGTAATTAACCTTTAAATTAGTTAACCTTTAACCATTAATTAATTCACCTATAATTAATTAACCTTTAATTGTTAAGTAATTAACCTTTAATTACTTAATTAAACTTAATTAATCAAAGATAAACCACTTACGTAATCATCATAATCTTCATTAATCAATACCTTAATTAATTAAAGATAAATCCTTTATCTTAATTAATTACCCAACTTCATCATTTACATCGTGTAATTAATTACCCAACTTCATCATTTAAATCTTGTTTAATAACCTTTGAAATAAATTCATTATTAACTTAAAACCTTTAAGTTAAAAAAACATTCCATCTCTTAATTAGTTACAATATTAAATTTATTTAAAATAAACTTTTAAAATAAAGTTATATAGATTAAACACTTTAAACTTAATTAATTTGAAATAATTTTTTTTATTTAAAAACCTTTAACAAATTTAAAACTTAGATAAACATTCATTATTTACAAAAGAAGTAGTTTTAAAAAAATTGTATAAAGTAAAACTTGATTTTGCTTTAAAAGTTAAAAACCATTTTTACACTTAAACTTCAGACTCGAGTTCAATCCATATATTTCCCAAGCCCAACTTCGAGTAACCCACATGCTTCGACTATCCGAGCAAAACCATCTTTTACCTCGAGTCCATCGTGAGGAAAACTCGTCTTCCTCAACCTTTCAAATAACACAGATACGCATCTTCACGCGTGCACGTGCACCGACACCCTGACCACTTTCGATCATCATCGCGATCCTTAAAATGTCGTCGACGATCCCCTTAAGCATCATGACAACCCAGAAAATGAATTCCAACTTCAAATCGAAAACAAGAAGAATGAGCAACACCTGGAACCAACTTAGTCACCAAAAACCACCTCGTTCCGCCAACCAAGGTCGCCAGAGGCCATGTGAACCACACCAGAGCTTTGCCTCGACTTTCAGCCTCGATCCCCCCGGACCAGTCACCCCCAATCATCCATCGACAATGAAATCAATTTGACAATGACACTGACAAAAATATGCCCTTAAACCCTACAACCTCGTTCATCAACTTCCACGATCATTTAAAAATCAACGATCATTTTTCCTGTAAACTCCATCACCTGCACTTCTTCTGACATCAATCCCGAAGCTCGATTTCTCATTGATCATCGGGAATTGACAATTTTTACAATTTTGTTCGACTCTAGAATTCACACGATTGACAAATCTAAAAATCTTGATCTTATCATTAAAATTCATCATTTTGCAGCTCGAATCAGGTTATAAATTCAAAACAGAAATTGCAAACATCGAATTTATGAGTTTAATTTATTTTCACTGTAATATATTATTTTTGAAAAAGTTACCTGATATAAATTCTTGAAACCATTTTTAAAATTGATTTTCATTATTACAATCATTATTCATCTAGAGATCGTAACCTAAATTTTAATGTATGCAGAGACACTGATTTTTGATTGAATTCTTAAGTCCTATTATAACAGACTCCTGTATATGTTTATACATAGACATGCACTATATATTCAAACATACAAGCATATTAAACAAATATTTCCATAACATACTTCAAGCATCAATCACAATATCAAAGGATATATGCAGATATAAGTGAGTTTGCTCACCTAGAACATGTTGATAGAGTATTTTGAAAAATTTGGAGTTTGATTGAACAAGAGAATAAGTTTTCCTGATTGCTTTGATTATGCTTTAGGTTGAGGCTTGCTGGTTTCAGGTTTAAAGCTTCCAAGTTTTGAATTTGTCCTTGCTTTCAGTTTTGAGTTGAATCCTTGCTTCCAGGTTTAAAATGGAAAGAGTTGTTTGAACTTGAATTTCAACTTGAATTTGGAACTAAGATACTTTAATCTGATTTTCTTTACTTTGCTTAGGTTTGTAAATTTGAAAAAAAGTTGATTGTAGTTTTATTTTCTGGTTTATATCTTCTTAGGTTTTGGTTTTGATTTGAAAATGAAGATAGAAAGAAAATTGATGAAGCCTGGTTTCTTCCTCTAATAACATGTTATTTAATTTCATAATTGAAAGAAAATATACATTTTCCACTTGTATTCATCATGCTAACATTTGTTATTACAAATTATATTAAGCCTACACGAGTAATATGCATGATCTTATTACTTACAAATGTCATTTACAAAAAAATTTATGTTTAAACCCTTTACTAATTAATTTATGAATTGCATATATGTTTATAAAATTATTATATCATTATTTAGTTATAATATATATACATGCTTTATGTTTTTAACTTTAATATATTTACAACTTAGTTCATGTGTAATTTAAAAAGAAAGAATGTTATCTTTGTTGTTTAAAAAGTTTAACTTGAAATAGCCTTGAAAATTATTATACTAAATTTAAACAAAAGCTTCCTATTTGTTCTTGTCTTTATATTATTTTTTCAATTTTAGTTACATATATAGATATATGCTTTATATTTTTATTTTTATTCACACATTTTTCTTATATAACTTTTAAAGAAAATGGTTTTAAAATCTAATTATACATTAATAAATAAACACATATATAGATTATATATATAAGTCTTTAATATATAAATATTACTTAAACAACTTTTGAAAATTATTTATACTAGATTCAAAATATAACTCTCAAAATATATTACATATGTACATTATAGCAAATTTTTGTTAATTTAAAATATAGTGCTTTCAAATCCAATTTATTTATCAATATATTTATTTTTGAATTTCAAATCAAATTCTATTTTAAAATCAATTTATATACATATATGTAAATAAAAAAACAAATATCTTATTTAAGTTGGAAAAATTCAAATTAATTCACAATTTAATGCAAAAATTTATTTTTATTATCAATTTAAATTTGACTTAAAACCGGGATCGTTGCATATTTTCCCCCTTAAGAAAATTTCGTCCCCGAAATTTGCTAAACAGGGAGACAACAAAGAACAGATAAAGAAATGTTTTACCATATCAAACTGAATATTTATTCTATATTTGGCTTATCAAATCAGAGTATTATCAACAAATATGAGAATGATCTCATACATTACTTCACGAAATATTTTGGTCATCGGGTCTATGAAAAATGCAGGGGCATTGGTTAGTCCGAAGGGATAACTAACCATTCGTAGAATATATTTGGACCTAAAAGAATAGACAAATGGATTCAATCCAATTTAGCTTCATATTTTATTAACCAATTTATTTTAAATAAAATTTCAAATTCATTAAATTTAAAAACAAACAGCTGATAAGAACAGATGGAAAGAATACGAAATAGGAATTTTCTATAAAGATTCGCAAGGCCACCACCACCCTAAAGCTTCTTCTTGTAGCTGCGACGAAGCCATTAGAGAATTGAAATTGGATGATGATCAAAGGAGATTGATAGAGAAAAAGTTGTCCTTGTTGTTGTAGGTTATTGACTATTTATAGTGGTACTCCTCTGTCCCCTATCTCGTCCTCTTCTTGAGAGATCAAGATCGCGGGTTGGGTAGTTTTTCTCATGCGGTCGCAATTGTCTACACGCGTAGGCAATCACTCTACCTTCCTGCATTAGACAAGCACCCACACCTTCACCACAAGCGTCTGTATAAACAGATATACCTTGATTCCCATTAATAATAGCAAGAACAGGAGCGGTGGTCAATCTTTTCTTCAACTCGTGAAACGCTTCTTCGCACTTCAGAATCCAATCAAACTTAGCATTTTTCATAGTCAGTTTAGTTAACGGACTGGCTATCTTAGAAAAATCCTGGACAAATTTTCTGTAATACCGGCTAATACCAGAAAACTTCGAACTTCCTTCGGAATTGTGGGTTGTTTCCAGTCTAGAATAGCGAAGACCTTGCCCGGGTCTATAGAAATTCCCTATTCGATAACAATATATCCAAGAAATCTAACTTCCCTGACACAAAAATGACACTTAGAAAATTTGGCGAATAGAATGTTCTTCGTCAATTTTCCAAAATAATTCTCAAGTGTTCAGCATGCTTTTCTTCAGCTTTGGAGTAGATCAAAATATCATCAATAAACACAAAAATGAATTAATTAAACACTTCTCGGAATACTCGGGTCATTAAATCTACGAAATATATGGGAGCATTGATTAGTTCGAAAGACATAACTAACCATTCGTAGAATGTGTCAGGACCCTTGAAAGCAGTTAAATGGATACAGTCTTCAGCAATTCCCAACTGATGGAATCCTTGGGCTAGATCCATCTTTGAAAAGAATCGAGCACCATGCAGCTAATCGAACAGGTCATTGATTCTGGGCAAAGGAAATTTGTTTTTGAGAGTCAATTTATTGAGATCACGGTAGTCCACGCACAATCTCAAGGATCTGCCGGACTTGGCTACGAAGACAACAGCAGAACCACAACTGGAATAACTAGGACGAATTAATCCTTTCTCTAGAAAATCTCGGGTTTGCTTGACTACTTCTATTCTTTCTCTTGGTGTCATCCTGCGGCTTGCATGAACAACAGGATGAGCATTGGGAACCAAGTCGATTCTGAATTTAATTTCCCTATGTGGAGGCAAAGATTTAACCTCTTCGAATACGTTTGGAAATTCCCGGACAATAGGTATAGACTCCAAACTAGGTTCCGGATACCCCAAAGTATACATCAGCTTATCCCTTTTCGGACTTGGGTCCTCATTAGAAATTTCAATAAAATTCTCAAATTTGATTCTGACCGAAATCGTTCAATTGTTACAATCTAATTTAGCTTCATACTTGGTTAACCAATTCATTCCAAGTAAGATTTCAAATTCATTAAAGTCGAGAACAAAAAGGTTGATAGGATGACAAGAATATGAGATAGGAACCTCTCTACAATGTAGAAAAAGGTTCGCATGGCCGCCAACCGGATTCTTCACGCAAATGGGCTTGTCGACAAATTCGGGTTCAAGTTTTAATTCGTTTACTATTTGTTAGGAGATAGAACTAGCTCCCATATTGAACATAACTCTAACAACTCTATCATAAATAAGAAGGTTACCTTCTAAAACTCATTTTCCTTTATTTTTCTTTGAAGTTGAGGGGTCGTCTTTGATCGCATACACCTTCGTTACTTGAGCTTGCTTCATTGCTGGGCAATCTTTAACTACGTGTCCAGGCTTATGACAGTAATAGCATTCCCTGGCTCCTTGAGTTGTCTTCATGTGTTGATCCTTATCTCGTTGTTTCTTAGGCTTCGTACCAATTCTAACGACCCTGACTTAACCTTCGAAAATCGACACCCAAATACATCACCTGTATTTGAATGCCACAGATTCAAACGTTGAGTCTGGTTCGCCGGAGCTTATAACAACATTAGGAGATAACAACATAGCACAAACAGAATGAATAATTCTATTGATGCACAACATTTGATACAACAATGATACAAATGAAATGATCAACATTATCAGAGATAGATACAACAATGGAAAAGAATAAGACAGCAACAATAACGGAACACAACATCTCCAATGCCAAGCTCCAAACTCCAAAAGCTCGAACCACCATCAAGATGAACTGAAGCAAACCCGGGGAACAATGCGATCACAAAACCAAAGATTCTGAAGATTTCCAAAAGCTGCACCTACTATTTGATTATCTAAAAACCAGACTCTAGGCTGCCCATTTGGAAAATTTTGGGCACCCGAAGTTTAGAAAGGGAAAAATAAACTCCAGGTCAGTCATGGGACTGGTGTGAGCAAAGAAAAACTGTTTATCTTGAACAAAAAAAAGAAATAGAAAGAAATTCACTATGCTTTTTTGGAAAATGAAACTACCATAAGGTTTCCTGGCACACACACAATGCAATCGCACACTTAGGGGAGATTCTCCTTATGATAGTCAAACATGCTTGATACGCAAAATTCTTTTGATATTATAATTAGTGCGTAGTGCAGAAATCGTTTCGAAAATATAATATTAATCTTAGCCAGCATATGTACCATTATAGTATGCCTACTATAGCTACCATGTTAAATGACAAGTTCTACAACTAGAACCGTACGGGCGCGTATTGGATGATTGGATTTCCAAAAAATGGTCAAGCTAAGGAACTTCCCCACCACCTGGGTATGCCTCTGGAGGGATGCCCCGAGAACTTAACCAGCTCTCTGCCAACACAAGGCCAGGTTACCTCTATAACTAGGTAACTAACTATCACGAGTATGTCATCCCCCGGTCGTTACCGACCTTTATCCGAGGATCCTCAACACCAAAAAATCCCAACAACCACATAAGTTAAGTATCTGGGCTCCATACCATGATACCACTTATTATCCAGAAGGAAATGAAAATACCCTAAAGGGCATGACCCTCATAAACTTACCTCATTCTTCCTGTTTCAACCATTTTCGGGTTGTGAGGTCCGAAGAGGTCTCGTCCACAAAGCTACGCTTTTCACAAAAGCTATGCTTTAATCAACAAATGATCAGCAGCACTTGGTATGCGACATTATCAAATTGGGAATATATCACTAGTAACCATCAACTACCTAACCTCTGAGCTCGTATGTCTCAGAGAAGGGTGTTAAGCTAAGAGAATAAATTCTTGGCCACCAAACAGAAATGTATTTGATAGAAACCAGCTTTACATCTCAAAGTGTAACGTCAAGCATACATCCATACAAGTCTGTTCCGGGTTCGAACGGAACCGAAGGCACTTCAAAGAAGCCCTTGCAAATCTAGGCATCCACAATCTTGATCGGACTCCCCGTCACATATGGATATCTCTATATCGGATCAACTCAGTGCAGAGACATTCGATAGGTAATCCTATCGTTCTCGAAAATACCCGGTCTTCACCACCGTCTTCAAATGCTATCCATTTCGTCATATCATTCGGAATGGGTTATATGACATAAAGTCCTCTCCCGGCTAAACCAAATAATGAACGCTAATTTTAAAAAGCATATGGATATATTGCGATCTTAGTTAAGTCACAAGTTGTAGCACCCAAAACCTTTCATTTTGAATGGTTTAAACAAATTTCCACTTTTAGTCTTTTAAAAAAAAGATTTACCTTTTAAACCCTCTTCAATTCAAAAACAAAGTTCACCAATCTTTAACAAAGATTCATTCATAGTTTTCAAAACTATTTTCAATTTGATTCACCAATAACTTGAAATCCTTTCAACAAAAACTAGAAGTTCTTTCTTTATTTGAAAACAAAGAGTTTTCATTTCGGGAAAATCCGATCAAATAAACACAAATTATAGCTTTTTAAAGATATAAATTGGAAAAAACAGCGAACTGCCGTATTCTTAGCAAGTTCTATTTGAATTAAATTTAAATTCCCAAAATAATTTATTCAATATACTTCAAGATGGTGTAAAATCCACACACACACACACACACACACACACACACACACACACATATATATATATATATATATATCGTATAACTTGTTTAACCCTTTCAACCATAGTTTCCAAAATATTTTCAAAACTTTAACAAGACATATTATATTCAAACTAAATTTCAATTTCAAAACTTCTTTTTCAAAAGCCTTTCATATTCAATCCATTTCCAAAACCATTTGGATTCAAAATTCAACTTTTGAAATTTTCACCATTTGAATTAAATAATATTAAATTCAAAATATCTGTGACTTAACCAATTCCTCGTGAAATCCACATTTGTGTGTGTGGTGTAGTCCAAGGGTTGTACACACAACAATAACATATCACAACCATCATCAATTCAAGCATAACAATATTGATAAGCGGTATAATCCTATAACGTTTATCTTCATTCACAGATTCACAGATAAATATGTAAATTCATCACAGATAAATAAATCACAGTTCATAGCTCAATCCACACAATTCATATCACAGAGCATCACATATCAGGGATATCAAACAATTCAAAGCTTTCAATAGAATCCAATCATCCATAAGTAAGATCAATTAATCACCTAATTACAATCAATTTAAACCAGATTAATTACTTATGAATAAATTACTAGTTCTGGTTAGTTAACATTAATTAATTACAAACCATTTATCATTATCTTAATTAATTAATGAAAATTAATTAGTCATCCGTAATTATCCATCTTAATTAATTATCCTTAATTAATTAATTAATTAAGCTTAATTAATCACATAAATAAGTTAACCTTAAATTAATTACATAATTAATTAATCCTTAATTAATTACATTAGGTAATTATTGTTTAATCATAAATTAATTAATCCTTATAAATTAACTCATCTTAATCATTAATTAATTAACTTTTAATTAATTATTTCACCTCTAATCATCAGTTAATTAACATCATATAAATTAATTATCCTTTAATTAATTACTTTAATTAATTAACCTTTGATTATTAAGTAGTTAACCTTTAATTACTTAATTAACCATTAATTTATCCATTAATTAATGAATCGCATAAATTAATTCCTTTTAAGTAAATAAGTAATTAATCCTTTAATCACTTTCATTAAGTAATTATTCTTTAATCACTTTCATTAAGTAAGTAACGTTAATTACTTACGTCAATTAACTGACCCTTCAATTAATTACCTTTAATTAATTACTTTAAGTAATTAATCCTTCAATTAATTATCTTAATTAATTAATCAATTAATTAGTTCTTTAATTATTCAACCTAACTAATTAAAGATGAACCTTTTTATCTTAATTTATTACCCACTTATATCATTTAAATCTTATTAAATTTAAATGCTTGAGATAATTTTTGTTATACAAAATCACTTAAAAACTTTTATTACCTAAAGTTTAATATACTTCCTTAATCACTTCTAAATTACACCATTTTATTTTATTTGAAACATTTGGGAATTTCAAAAACCAAAACAATTTCAAAACATTTAACTTTAAAGTTTGAACTTTGAAACTTATTTTAAAACTTGTTTTAAAACTTTAAAACTTGGTACATACTTACCTTTGAAAAACTTGTTTACATTTTCTTTTACCATTCATTTGCATTAAAAACTTCCCAAAACCTGTTCATGTTTCTGTTAAAATTTTAAAACCTGAAAACATGTGTTTCTTTTTAAATTTTAAAACCTGCTATGTTTCAAAACAGCTTGATCCCAAAACCATCCTTCTCGATCAAATACTCGAGCAAACACTTCAGCTTCCCACACTCAAACTCGAGCTTTGCTCCTTCTTTCCCGATCCCTCAACCAACCCAAATGCAGATGCACACACGTGCACGTGTATGCCTGAACCAACCACCTCCGACCGACCACGTTGCCTTCGACAAGTTGACGACGACTCCCACGAGTTTCTCGACCACCTAGAATGACTGATAACGTAGGGAATCAAAATTCGAGCAATCGAGCATCGCTTGAAAAACCCAAACCGATCAATAAAATCAGCTCGTCTCGCTGCCCTAAATTGCCAGAGAACACGCGAACCACACCAGAGCTTTGCCGCCACCTTACGATTTGATTCCCCCACCACAGGTCCCTTCCGACGCCTTGACGTTGACGCAATTTCTTCGAGAATGACAACAAACAAACCCAGGCTTTAAACCCTACCCCACCATTTCTTTGGCCACTCCGACCATCTGAAAAATCCTTTACTATTTTTCCGTCGACCTATATCACATCATCTTTCTTCAGACTCAAGCTCGAAGCTAGATTCCTCGTTGATCGTCGAGAATTGACGATTTTAACAATTCTGTTCAACTCGAGAATCCACATGATTTTCAAACCTAAAAATCTTGATCTTATCATTAAAATTCATAATTTCGCAGCTCGAATCAAGTTATAAATTCAAAACAAGAATTTGCGAATATCGATTTTCTGACTTTGATTTATTTTTACTGTATATGTTATTTTTGAAAAAATTCCCTGAGTACTTTCTCTTGCAATTATTTTTGAAAATGGAATTACATTGTTGTGGTTATTTTCCTTTTTAAGATCTTAGTCCAACATCGATTGTATAAGGAGAAATTAAATTTTCTTTAGTAAATTTGGAGCCTGTAATATAACAGAGATATGTATATGAACATATACAGACATTCATACCCAAACATTTGCATATTTATATATTTACACAAATATAATCACATCCATGCACTCACTTCACATCAAGCATTAATCACAAATATTAGGTTATAAATCAGACTAAGATATTTAGGGTAGTAGTTTACTCACAAATTTCTGAAAGAACAGAGAAGCCTACTTTTGATTTTTTTTATCTGGAAATTTTGTTTTGATGATTTGTGCTTTGAATTTGATTTGTACTGCCCTGGTTTTAGAACTAAAGCTTGAATTTGATCTTGAATTTCATTTTCTAGCTCAGGTTGAAGCTGATAGTTGTTATTGCTCAGTTTGATTCAGGTTTTATTTTAGTTTTGATTTTTCTTTTCTCTGGTTTCATTTCTAGGTTTTGATTTGAATTCTTTTCAAAAGAATGGGAGAAGTAGAGATTTTTATAAATATAGCCCTGTTTCTCTAATACACTAATGTTTATAACTAAATTCTAATAGTAAATAGAGTGTGCCACTTGCAAATTCCAAACTATACTTAAGTTAACACTTGTTAATTCATGTTGCAATTGTTTTTACAATTGTCATAAGCATGTATTCATGATTTTACAAATGTAAATTTGTATGTATAATTGTTTTAACATGATTTTCTGTTTAGTCTAAAATCTATATGCTTTATGTTTATATATTTTTAATTATATTAACATATGTTTTATCTTTCTATTTTTTTAATACTTGTCTAACTTTTAATAGAAAGAATCATTAAACCTTATATTAATAATATTTAAAATTAAACTCAAGTTGTTATACTTATTTTAATAACTATAGGAAAATACTGGTGTTAAAAATGTTCAATAATCTTTAAATTAGTTTTTTTAGAAAATTATTTTATTGAATTTAAACTAAAGCTTCTATTATATTTTTTTCCAATTTTCTAATTATATTTCCTTTCATAACTATTTTTATATATGTATATTTATTTCATAAATATTTATAACTTTACAGAAATTTATTTTTAAAATCTAATTACACATTAATAAGTAATCACACATATTATATATATAAGAATTTAACTTAAAATAGCCTTTTGAAAATTTATTTATATTTAATTTTTAAAACGTAACTTCCAAATATATATATATACATATATTCCAAAACAAATTTATATTAGTTTTAAATTACAGAGTTTTCAAATCCAAATTTATTTATAAGACATTTACTTTTGAATTTCGAACCAAAATTCTATATCAATCTATTTATATAAATAAACATGCACATATCTTATTTAATTTGAAAAATATCATATTAATTCATAATTTAATTCAATAATTTATTTTTTATTACCGATTTAAATTTTGACTCAAAACCGGGATCGTTACAGATCACCCCTTAGAAAATTTCATTCTCGAAATTTGCTAGACAGGGAGACAACCAAAGAATATAGAAAGATAGAGAAATGGTTCGTCCAATCAAGCTGAATATTTATTCTATATTTGGCTTACCAAATCAGAATATCATCAATAGATACGTGAACAAATCTGTTCAATTATCCTTTACTTAATTATCCTTAATTAATTACAAATTAATTAACCTTAAATAATTAATTGTCTTCAATTAATTTTATTTAGTAATTATTCTTTAATTACTTGATTAATTAAACCATAATCATTAACAAATTACATATTCTTAATTAATTACATTAATTAATTAACCCTTTATTAATTTCCATTTCAATTAATTAATTATCCTTAATTAACTACAATAAGTGATTATCCCTAATTACGTATATTAATAAACCACAAATTAATTACATTGAGTAATCATCCTTTAAATAATCATATAATTATCCTTTAATTAATCAAATAATTATCCTTTAATTAATCAAGTAATTAACATTTAACTAATCATATTAATTAATTAATCACATTAATCAATTTTAATCACATTGATTTTATAACATTAAGTAATTAACTATCCTTTAATTACTCCTATTAATTAATCAACCCTTAATTACATTAAAGTAATTAACCTTTAAAACTTTATCCTTCTTAATTAACCATTTAATTATATTATTAAGTTTGGAAAAGAATAAAATTCCCCAATGTCGATCAATTGGAGAAATTATCGTGTCCAACATAATGGCGATCGGTTAAACTCATCTCCTTTTGGTTGTCATTAAAATTTTAGATTCCCTTTCTCTGCAAATCGATTTGAGAACCTAGCTTTCAAATCTCATTTGACTAATGGAGTAGGCAGATCTTCCTTTGCTAAAAATCAATTTCAAAATTCTCGAAATTGGAAAAGTGGTTCTTATTGTTTTCAGTGTGGTGGCAATAATCATAAAGTCAAAGACTGTTCGAAGCCAATTCGATGTTTTGAATGTGGAGTGCTTGGTCATAAGAGTTTTTCGTGCCTGCGGTTTTTTAATCCTTTTCTTGAACCAGATCTTGTCTTCCATTTTGCTGATCCCATTTTCTCAAAGTCCCTGAGTCTTAAAGATCGTAACTTCTACTTTGTTCTTGAATTCCTAAGATTAAAAGGACTGTTTTTGGATTGTTGCGTAGGGAACAGTTATCTCTTTAACAAAGTATTTTGGCACTTCGACTGCTTAACTGCTTACAATATTGGTGAGTATTCGAATCTTACTAACTGGAGTGGTTTTCATTTTAAAGATTTTTCAAATAGTAATAAAGTTGTTCTTGATTTTGAGGATTTGTTATGGATGGATATGGAACAATCATTATTGAATGGCATGAATAAGATTTTTCATACTGACATTTTTCTACTAGATCCTATGGTCAGTGATTTGTGTCATCATAATACTGAATCTGTGGATAGTTTTTCGAATATTTTTTCTGAACCAATGATTCATGTTTCACCTGTCTTTGATATCAAAGGAGATTCAACAAACTCTATTTTAGATGAAAGTTTTTGTTCAATGGATTGTAATATGTTTGAAGTTAGTGTTCCAAAGGGTATTTCTTCTGTCGAGGCTGGTGTGGATCTTTCTATGCCTTCTGATGATCAGGCTAATGAAGTTGATGTTCGTTTACAGCAATGTAATCTTGTAACGGATTGCGAACTTTGTTTATCTAATAGTGTTGAGGGTGTTTCTAAAGTCTATTGTTTAGGTCTAGATGATTTCATCTGTGTTGATTCTTGTTCAGATGGTTTACATTCATCTGAGGTGATTAATGTATCTAGGATTAAAGTGGATAGTGGATCCTTCATTGATGAAGTCAATTCGGAAGATAATGTTTCTACTGTGAATAAATATATTGCGTTTCTCTTAAAAAGTCTTCTTGTGTTAAAGAGGTTATGAAGCTGGCTAGTTCTTTTGAAATGAAGGTTGTTATCACCAATACATATGCACATAAGTCTGATAGCTCTCACTGTTTCGTATCGTTCGCAAAAGATGTCGTCTCCCATAGATAATAAGTTGAACGAAGATTGGCTAGATGTTGGGCCATTGATAGATTTTAGAGGGGATTTTGTTGCTTCTACTGATGGTCTTTCTTTAACTGAGATGAAGAAGTGAGATCCTGTTTTGTACAGGGTTGGTCTCATGATGACTGAAGATATGGGGAGTTTTTCTGGTTTTTTGTAGACTCATATTGATACTCCTTTGAATGTTATTAGATTTAAGATTGGCACTTCGATGTGTGTCAGCGGTTTGGGTTCTTTGTTGGAGAAGTATCTTCAAATTGATATTATTGGTGTTGATCTGATTATGTCTGTTATCATTAAAAAAGTGAACGGACCAGAAAGTGTTTTGTTGGTAGATCAAGAAGCAAGTGGTTTGGTCAACAATGGTATTGTTATGAGCGGAGATTTGGAGTGTTCAAATTTACAGGAAACTGATCAAGCAGTCTATTATTGGACAGGTGGGATTAGATTTGTTATGTATTGTTTTCTTGTGGCTTTAGGTAAATTTCCTCATCATCCTTCCCATGCTATTGAATTAATGCGTGAAGCCAAACTAATGCGTGAAGACAAATTAATGCGCGAAGCCAAATTAAGGAGAAGAAAATGTAAGAGCTTTTCAGCTAGTAATATTAGGAGAAGTCCTCGTTTAAATCATAATGCTTTTTAGTCTTTTGATTGAGGATTGTCGATGTACTAGGAGTTTTTTTGTGTTTTTTGTTGTTTTGGAGTTTTTTGTGTTTTATGTAGGAGTTGTATATTGTGATGTTTCAGCTTGGGTGTTGCGGTTGCGGCTGTGGAGGTTTTTCATTTCACTGCTGCTCTCTTGGTGTCGCTCTTGAATGGATTTTCGGGTTGGTGTTGTCTCTATAGGTAGGTTTGTAGTTTTTTAGGAGCTGGGGTGGGCTTATTTTATTTCTTTTGTATGGGGGGTTCTTTTGCTACCTGCCAGGCTTATATATATATATATATATATATATATATATATATATATATATATATATATATATATATGTGCATGCGTGCTCTCCTCTTCTGTAGAGGACCACACATTTTTCTCAAAGAAACTTATATTATTAAGTATATTGAAAATAAACTTTAAAACAAAGGTTATATGTATCTTAACAACTTGAGTAAATTTGATCGGTTTTTCCCGAAACGAAAAACCTTTGTATTCAAATGATAATTGCTTTCATATAAAGAAAGAACGTCTAGTTTTTTTTAAAAGGATTTGAAGTTTAAAAACTGAAATAGTTTTGAAAGCTATGAATGAATCTGTGTGAAACATGGGTGAACGTTGTTTTGAAATTGAAAAGGATCTAAAAGGTGAATCTTTGTTTAAAAGATTAAAAGTAGAAAATTGTTTAAACAATTCGAAAAGAAAGGTTCTGGGATTAAGGTTGTGACTAAACTAAGATCCCAATATATCCATATGCTTTCTAAAATAAGTGCTCATTATTCGGTTTAGCCAGGAGAGGACTTTATGTCATATAACCCATTTCGAATAGTGATACGACGAAATAGATAGCATTTGAAGACCGTGGTGAAGACTGGGTATTTTCGAGAACAATAGGATTACCTATTGAATGTCTCTGCACTGAGTTGCTCTGGTATAGAGATCTCCATATGTGATGGGGAGTCCGATCGGGATTGTGGATACTTAGATTTGCAAGGCTTCTTTGAAGTGCCTTCGGTTCCGTTTGAACCCCGAACGGACTTTTATGGATGTATGTCAGATGTTACACTTTGAGATGTAAAGCTGGTTTCTATCAAATACATTTCTGTTTGGTGGCGGAAAATTTATTCTCTTAGCTTAACGCCCTTCTCTTAGACGTACGAGCTCAGAGGTTGCGCAGTTGATGGTTACTAGTGATATATTCCCAATTTGGTAATGTGGCATACCAAGTGCTGCTGATCATTTGTTGATCAAAGCATGGCTTTTGTGAAAAGCGTAACTTTGTGGATGAGACCTCGTCGGACCTCACAACCCGAAAATGGTCGAAATAGGAAGAATGCAGCAAGTTTATGAGGGTCGCACCCTTTAGGGTATGTGCATTTCCTTCTGGATAAAGGGTGGTATCATGGTATGGATCCCAGATATTTAACCTATGTGGTTGTTGGAATTTGTTGGCGTTGAGGATCATCAGATAAAGGTCGATGACGACCGGGGGGATAGCATACTCATGACAGTTGGTTACCTTGTTACAGAGGTAACTGAAAGAGGGGGCTATGCGGTAGGATCGTGTAATATGGAATAGCGGAATGATATAGATAAATAACGATAATAAGTAAAGAAGACGCCAAGACTTTATACTGGTTCGGACCTCTAGTCCTACGTCCAGTCCCTAAGCTTCACTTAGGAATTTCACTAACACCCTCACTTCACCCGGAGGAATAGGATTACAACTTACCCGAACAACCGAACGAGATTTCTTGCCTCAACTACCAAAGAGGACTTCAACTCAATTACTAAAAAACAATATTTGACTTATTGTGTTCTTATCAACACTAATGAGTCTAATGTAGTACAATATTCCTATAATCTTATCCTCGAGAGTATGCAATGTGTTTGTGAAGATTTAGAAAATGTGAATTGCTATGAATCAAAAGAATGTTATAAACAAAATAGTGATTGAAGCAATAGATTGGTGATTGCTTTGACAATATGTAGAGAATATGATCAAGAAAATAGTAAGATTAAAGAAAGAGAATTCGGTAACTTGAATGATGTTAGAATCATGTATATATACTTGTAGAAGAGGTGCATTTGTTGTCAAAGGTTGCAAACAAGAGATGCTTCCATTTCCATTGGTGAATGGTTGCAACTCTTGGGAGGAAGAAGGTGTCTTTTCAGAGAAAATTCGCAGGTTCAAATTCAGTCGACTGAGCAGGGAATTCAGTCAACTGAAAATATGAAGTAAAATTTTCAGGAACAAATTC
Organism: Allium cepa; assembly: GCA_030765085.1. Lineage (NCBI taxonomy): Eukaryota > Viridiplantae > Streptophyta > Magnoliopsida > Asparagales > Amaryllidaceae > Allium > Allium cepa. The sequence goes on from CM060943.1 coordinate 212,431,853, forward strand.
AGTCGATTGTGCAAGAAATTTGGTCGGCTGAAACTGTGCATGTTTATATATTTGTACTAGTTTCAGTCGACTTGATATTCCTGTTCAGTCGACTGAACTTATAAAATATGCATAGTGAAAGCTTAAATAAAAATGAAGTTTATAAAATATTTTCTAGTGTTCGTGCAAGCCTCTTGAGGATAGATTTTAACAATAAATCTAGATTAAGACCTATATAAAAAATCATACTTATGTTTGTTTGGTCTTCATCAATTTTTCTTTAGCTTTGCACATATCTCTTCCTTTTGAAGCACATTGCCATTGATCAAAATCTTCGTGTACCAACATTCTCCCTCTTTTTGATTAATGACAATACTAATTTATTCTAGAGATGTATTTACTTATTTTCTCGCCCTGAATGTATGTACTATCTTTCTTATGTTAGTACCATAGATTTTCTCCCCCTTTGTCATCGACAAAAAGGAAGAACTAATAGTAGAAATATTTTATCAAAACAATCACTGAAGCATAGAGAATAGAAAATTTTCATAAAGAACTAACAGTAAAAAGGTTAAAAATGTTGCATCGAACATAAGGCCTCCCGCACGCACACACAATGCAAACGCAGAATCGGAGGAGATTTCTCCTTATGATAGTCAAAGATGCTTGATACGCATAAAATCAAATCATTTTTTTTTGATATTATTATTAATGCATAGTGTAGAAAACAATTTCGAAAGTAAAGATATAAATCTTAGCCAGCATAGGCATTCCGACTTATGCCTACTATAGCTACTATGTTCAATAGCAGGTTACCGCCACATTCCATAGCAGGTAATACAACTAAAACCGTACAAGGATCGTACTGTTTCTTTGGATTTCCAACAAATGGTCAGGCCAAGGAACTTCCCATTGCCACATGGAAACGCCTCTGGAATGACGTCCCGAGAACCTAACCGGATCTCTGCCAACACAAGGCCGGGTTACCCCTAACTGGGTAACAACTGACACGAATATGTCATTCCCCGATCGTAACCGATCTATATCCGAGGATCCTCGATTTCCAACAACCACAAAGTAATAAATTTGCAGTAACCACATAGGTTAAGTATCTGGGCTCCATACCATGATACCACCTCTATCCAGAAGGAATGACATACACTAAAGGGGCGCTACCCCTAATAACCTTGCCGCATCTTTCCTGTTTTGACCATTTCCGGGGTGTGAGGCTCGACGAAGTCTCGTCCACAAAGCCACGCTTTTAAACAAAAGCCGTGCTTTGGGTCAAAAAATGATCAAAGCGATGATCATCAAGATAAACGATCAAACAAATGATCCTATCACAAATGATCATTCAACGATCATTTCACAGCAACACTCAGCATGCCATATTACCAATTTGGGAATGTATCACTAGTGACCATCAACTATATAACCTCTGAGCTCGTACGTCTCAGAGAAGGGTGTTAAGCTAAGAGAATAAATTCTCCGCCACCAACAGAAATATATTTGATAGAAACCAGCTTTACATCTCAAATTGTAACGTCAGACATACAATCCATACAAGTCCGTTCCGGGATCGAACGGAACTGAAGGCACTTCCAAAGAAGCCCTTGCAATCCGGATATTCACTAATCACGTCCGGACAATCCGTCACTAAGGGTGATAAAACCTCTATATCGGATATCAGCCGATGCAGAGTAACTCGACGGTGATCCATCCGTTTTCACAAATATCCGGTCTTCAACACCGGTCTTCAATTGCAATTCATAACGACGTATCACATATTCGGAGTGGGTTATACGACCCCATGGTCCTTTCTCGGTTAATCCGAATAGTGAGCGCTTATTTAAAAATAAGTGTGGCATCCAATTCAAACAATCACAACAAATACCTATTTAAAGGTAAATATTGATAGTCGGTTATTTAACTATCAATAAAGATGCGCAACATCACCAGATTCCAAATAATTTCTCAAATTATTTATTTTCCCAAAAATATCTTTACAAGATATATAATTTTCCACACTTCAAAAATAAACAACGTTTATTTTGAAACCAAATTTTCCCTTTCCATTTATAAATTCCATAGTGAATTTATTATTTCAAATTATCTATTGATCTACAGTTTTCAATAGATTTCAAATATTCAATTCCAATTTATCTTCAAAAAGATAAATTCTTAAAAACATTCCATTTCATATTGGAAAAGCATTTCCATACTTATTTAAAAATAAGTAATTCATAAATCTCATTTATTTTCAACAATTTGAAAATATTCAATATACTTAAACCATAGTTAAGTATATATTTCATTTGTTTAAGGAAAAACGTTCTTTTATTCACATTTACTTCGGTCAAAACGAATGTTGCGTAAAACATCGTTACGACAACCCAAAATCACTAGTATAGGGATTCGAAATTAAATAGATATATAAATCCCAATACTATACAAAAATATTTCCTTTCGGAAACCATTTACTATAACAACAGTGTTATAGTCCATTATTTCCTTATTTTCTCGAAAACGTCTATTTCGACAATGAATGTTGAAATCTACGACTTCCTTTCCTTCTATTTCTCGAAAACGTCTATTTCAACAATGAATGTTGAAATCTATGTTTTCGATACTTGATGCATTTTAAAACATCTTTAAATCGTTTTAAAATCTATTTAAACCATCCTTTTCCCAAAAGATATCCATTTTATTTAACGGTATATTCACTGTTCAAAAACGTGAATGTAACCCCTTCAACAAATTCTATATTCAATTTATCAAATTCCATTTATTTCCGAATTTATAACAATGTTTATAAATTCCATCTCTATTTATAAACTTCAATTTACTAATCTCTTTTATTAGATCCAATTCAATTTATATAACCCAATTATAAACCAAAATCTATATTATAAGTTGAATACTTATAATATTATTTATTTACCAAATTGTTTCCTTTGAACTTCACAAATTTTTTTAAATCTTATTACTCATAAGATTTCTTTATGTATTTTCTTTCAATTTCAACTTATAAAAAAAAATTCTTTTATTAACTGTTTCTATCAGTATCCCATTTAAATACCCAAAAGACAGTTTATAAGTTAATTTCCTATAAAACTTTTATTTTCAACTTCTATTCATTTGATAACTTTCGCAACTTATAAATCTATAAATTTTAATGAAATTCACTTTTATACATCAACTCAACACTTTATAAACCCGTTTCAGAATCCCAATAAATTTAATTCACAAATATCCATTTATAAAATCTTTTATATAAACCGATAATAAAATTTATCCAAAATCCCAATTTAACTATTTTATAAAAATCTACGTATTTTAAAAAAAAAATACCTTTCTGTCATATTCCATAAAAATGTTAATTTTTATAACATAAAAATTTATAAGTTTATTTATTTTAAAATGAATCAATACAAAAATTTAATAAAATATATTCTTTGAAAAATCACTTTAAAAACCCTTTTAAATTCAAAATCATTATTTTTAACTTTTAAAAAAAATGAATCCGATGATGCAACAACATCGAATAGTCAATCACGGCACAAATATCATATATCGATATGATAATCAATAATCACACAATATCTATAATCAAATAAATATTTGTGAGGAATCTAGTTGGATCCCTCCAGCCTGTTTCCCTGCATCCACAGATGTTAGCACAATACCAATTCTACTTCAAGGTGGAATATCGCGGTATATGGGATTTTTAAAATATTATCCGCTTAATAGGCGGCGCAATAGGGTCTCATCCGCTATACAAGGCGGGAAATCAATTCCAATATATACATATGCCAATATATATATATTGCTATATATAGTATATCCTACTATATCTACTATCACAATCAAACAGCAATCAATAATTGCAATCATCATTCAAAAATTTTAAATCTAACTATTTAAAATTTAAATCGATCTGTTCGATTGAGTGAGGAGTTCTCACCTTGGTTTTATTTCCGTTTCATCTTTTATTTCGAATAAAATTAAATTTTACCCGAAATTTTCGCTAGCTCCAAACGACTACAATCCAGTTGCATAGCGTAGTATTCGTCCATACGATTCCAATGCAATTTGATTCGTCCAAATCGGACCTCGTACGAAAGAGATATCACATTTTTAAGTTTCGTACACATTTAAATACAAACAATTAACATTTTCTTTTAATTTTTAAACCTACAGCAGATCTGGACCGTTGATCTTTGGTGATGAGATCATGGCCGTGTTTCCTATCTTCTCCCCCAACCTGGATATCACGTTCGAACGCAAGCATGAACCCATGCCGCCCCCGTAGGGTTAATTTTTCGAGCCTCGTCGTCGACATCCACCCCGATCATCCACCACCACCACGAAGAGCTCCGCTAACTCCATCACCGTGCAAGATGCGGTCGAACTCGGCTCCTCCTCTCGCCTCAATTTGCGTGCGAACCGGCCCAACTTCGGACTCGATTTTCTATCGATCTAAGCCGCTACAAGAAATTCCGACCGTTGGATGTACAGATGTTGAGGTGCTCTCCATCTTTCCAGTTGAAGACTTCGTCTGAAAGTTGACCGATTGAGTGAGATTGAAAGGGAGAAGGGGGTGGAATTTCGGCCATCAATATGAAAGTGGCGGCCACGAACATAAACTAGGGTTTTGATTATTTGGTGAAGAACATGGTGCTTTTATAGAATTTTAAACGAAAACACTATTCATTTCAAAATTTTCAAACTCCGATTTACACGCCGTAACCGGCGCTTCTAGGGTTTATCCCGCGTTCCGGACACAATGGAACAGGTTTCGGAAGCTAATTCGATCATCTGTGCGAGAAATGGAATTAAACGATCAATTTGAATTAAATCGATTTAAACGATTTTCTAGGCGTTTTCGCTTGCACCGGACAAACGATAAATCCGATTGACACGAAATTTGAAATCTTACAATAATATCACATTACGGATCCGATGAAACTAGTTTCGTCAAAATCCGAGACTGTTTGAAAAATGACTATTCTAACTCGCTAAATTAATATTAAAAACAATTTGATGCGTTTCGAGCTGCCACGGTCAAATGACAACTCCGATTGCTACGCAAATTGAAATCCGACAATAACTAACTATCACAGATCCAATGGAACTGGTCTTGTTCAATTCTGAGACTGCTCAAAAATTGGCTATTTTTTCAGTCGATAATTAAATATTAAAATATTCAATTTTCACAAATTAACTCCAAATTCAATTTTAGAAGTTCTAAAACATTTCTATAACTTCAATATGATAAAATAAAATTTTCAAAATCATTTTCAATCTTATTTAACCCAAAATTAAATTATTTCTGGAATTTCACTATTATATTATCGATTTAATTGACCAATTAAATCCAAATATTCGATAAATAAATTGTTTGACTTAAAAATTCCACTTATTGATATTCAAAATTAATTAAATATCCAAATTTAGATTATCAAAAATTCTGGGTCGTTACAATTTTCCCCCCTTAAAAGAATTTCGTCCCAAAATTGCAAGTTAAGGAGAATGATCCTAAACCGTTTATTATTTTTCACAATTCAAATAGTTTTATCAATTTTCTAACACAAATCTTTTTATTAAAGATTCATTGTCATTTTAATTAGCTTTCAAACTTCAATTATAGATTTCAAACAACATTGTTTCCTTAACAATTCAAATTTAAATTCAAAATTTTAAACTTTCAAATTTTCTCAAAAATTTTCTAACACCCTAAATTTTCGAAAAATTTCGCCAGCGTCTCCTTTGCGCGGCTCGATCGGTACGATTACAAAATGGCACCACGGCCCCTCAGAATCAAAAAGAAAAGAGAAAGCCAAGTGGCTGGAGAAGAAAATCACCAAATCTCATATAAAACTGAAATACGTACCTTTTTGTCGAGCGATTCAATTTTTTTTATCTTTGAAACCAAAATTCCAATTCCTTTATAACCTGTATATCCTGCTAGTAGTAGTATCCAATTCCAACATTCAAATCATTTTGCCAATTCAATTTCAAAACCTTTCAACATATGCTTCTTATACACTTTGGTTTATTATTGAAGTTACATATTCAATTTCATTCGTTTCAATTTCAATTCAATTCAATTTCATTTGAATTCAATTACATAGCTTTCAATTCCACTACTTCAATTTCATTAACACTTAATGAATTATACACAATCAACTAACAAGAAATCAACCAATTTATATTTCAACATAACCAAATTATATTCATTTTACATTCGATTTGGTTTACACTTTTAATTCCAATTGGTTTGATATTCAATTGACTTTCATTCAATTATTCAACTTGCTTTAGATGAATTTACACTTGTATTCATTGTTTCATAACAATTCATTTATTATTTTACTTTGATACCAATATCAACTTCATTCAGCTTTACTTAAGTTATATTCCATTTCAACATCATTTGTTTTACTCAACTTGGATTTCCACTTATTAATCCAATTCAGATTCTAATTCTAAAAATAAATTTTTGTTTAACTTTAACCAAAGTCCAATTTTATTCACTTATTCAAATTCATATCGCATTTTATAAGTTATACAACTTATATTCAATTTCCAAACCTGATTTAAATTGATTCACTTATACTTCTTTAATTTAACTCCATCCATTAAGTTAAATTTATTTTATCAAAATTCAAATTGTATAAGTTATCAACTCATTTATCATTCTCATAAATATTTTAAATAGGATTCCAGAGTCCTTTCAACCTTTCAAAACCAAATCCAAATTTTCCAAACAACTTTCTTTTAAACAATTTGGCAGCAATCCCTCTTTTGGAAACCCGAAAATGAACACCGATGATGTTGCAATCATCATCGGAATTATTTTCCGGCGACCGAAAAGAGTTTAGAGCTTTCATCTTTCTAAAACAATTTTCCAAATCCTCTTGAAAATTATTTTCAAAACAAAAAGGGATTTAAATTTTCCAAATCTCCAAATTTCAAATCTTTTCAAAACACTTCTCTGGAATTTTATTTTAGATTATAAATCACATTTACTAATCTTTTACTTATATATTTTCACTTATTAATATATATAAGATTATTCTACAATTGTGAATCATATTAATTATAATTCTATCATTATAATTCAATTGCTTATACAATTATTCTTTCACGATAAGTTTATTTACTTAACTTATTCAAACAACTTTTGTTTACTTGCATACATTCTTACATTTTCAACAATCAACAATCAATTATATACACTTTAATAATTCTGAAAAATTATTTCTTTATATAGAAAATATAATCAAGGTAAAATTATTTCATTTACCCAATTCAAAATGATACTATGTCGGCTTGCCTCGTTTAAGTGTTTAGAAACCCATATCGATTACGGTTGTACACCCCGCACTGACCAGAATTCATAAACAGCTCAACGGATAAGCAAACACAATATAAAACAATTTTTATATTCACTAACAAATACGCGCTCATATCTATTATTACACTCACACTCATTCTAGAGTACTACTGACTCTATCTCTAATGAGCAATACCCAACAGAGCAGGTTGTCACTTAACCATATGCTCCGATACCAAATGTAACGTTTGCGATTTTTCGTTGCCGAAAAACCAAAATGTTAGGGTTTAAGGAAGAAGAAAGAGGTAGAAGAAGAGAGAGAAAGAAAGAAAAACAGAAAAACAAATACCAGAACAGGAAAGAACAACAGACAATATCAGAATCTCACAGTCGCAGCGGAACAACATATAATAAATAAATAAATAATCTTTAAACCAAGAACTATACATTTTATACATTACATCATTATCAGAGTTTACAACAACAATAGACAACAGAATAATACATCAATGGACAGTTATATAAACTTGTCCTCATACAGAATACACAGCGGAATAATACATAGTATAATATCATATACAAGTGGTACGTCTCGATATGCAGCTCGCCTCCTGAGCTCCATAGCACTCCTAAATCCAGAATAACCTAATAGACCTTAACTCCGACTGCCCGTGTGGAAATTGGTGGGCACCCAGAGTTTAGGAAGGGAACAATAAACTCCAGGTCAGTCATGTGACTGGTGTGAGAACTCAAAACAGTTATTTATCTTTAAAACAAAGGATAGGATAATTTTTAAATAAATTCGCAATGCTTTTTAGAAAATGAGACTACCATAAGGCCTCCCGCACGCACACACAATGCAAACGCAGAATCGGAGGAGATTTCTCCTTATGATAGTCAAAGATGCTTGATACGCATAAAATCAAATCATTTTTTTTGACATTATTATTAATGCATAGTGTAGAAAACAATTTCGAAAGTAAAGATATAAATCTTAGCCAGCATAGGCATTCCGACTTATGCCTACTATAGCTACTATGTTCAATAGCAGGTTACCGCCACATTCCATAGCAGGTAATACAACTAAAACCGTACAAGGATCGTACTGTTTCTTTGGATTTCCAACAAATGGTCAGGCCAAGGAACTTCCCATTGCCACATGGAAACGCCTCTGGAATGACGTCCCGAGAACCTAACCGGATCTCTGCCAACACAAGGCCGGTTACCCCTAACTGGGTAACAACTGACACGAATATGTCATTCCCCGATCGTAACCGATCTATATCTGAGGATCCCCGATTTCCAACAACCACAAAGTAATAAATTTGCAGTAACCACATAGGTTAAGTATCTGGGCTTCATACCATGATACCACATCTATCCAGAAGGAATGACATACACTAAAGGGGCGCTACCCCTTAATAACCTTGTCGCATCTTTCCTGTTTTGACCATTTCCGGGGTGTGAGGCTCGACGAAGTCTCGTCCACAAAGTCACGCTTTTAAACAAAAGTCGTGCTTTGGGTCAAAAAATGATCAAAGCAATGATCATCAAGATAAACGATCAAACAAATGATCCTATCACAAATGATCATTCAACGATCATTTCACAGCAACACTCAGCATGCCACATTACCAATTTGGGAATGTATCACTAGTGACCATCAACTATATAACCTCTGAGCTCGTACGTCTCAGAGAAGGTGTTAAGCTAAGAGAATAAATTCTCCGCCACCAACAGAAATATATTTGATAGAAACGAGCTTTACATCTCAAATTGTAACGTCAGACATACAATCCATACAAGTCCGTTCCGGGATCAAACGGAACCGAAGGCACTTCCAAAGAAGCCCTTGCAATCCGGATATTCACTAATCACGTCCGGACAATCCGTCACTAAGGGTGATAAAACCTCTATATCGGATATCAGCCGATGCAGAGTAACTCGACGGTGATCCATCCGTTTTCACAAATATCCGGTCTTCAACACCGGTCTTCAATTGCAATTCATAACGACGTATCACATATTCGGAGTGGGTTATACGACCCCATGGTCCTTTCTCGGTTAATCCGAATAGTGAGCGCTTATTTAAAAATAAGTGTGGCATCCAATTCAAACAATCACAACAAATACCTATTTAAAGGTAAATATTGATAGTCGGTTATTTAACTATCAATAAAGATGCGCAACATCACCAGATTCCAAATAATTTCTCAAATTATTTATTTTCCCGAAAATATCTTTACAAGATATATAATTTTCCACACATCAAAAATAAACAACGTTTATTTTGAAACCAAATTTTCCCTTTCCATTTATAAATTCCATAGTGAATTTATTATTTCAAATTATCTATTGATCTACAGTTTTCAATAGATTTCAAGTATTCAATTCCAATTTATCTTCAAAAAGATAAATTCTTAAAAACATTCCATTTCATATTGGAAAAGCATTTCCATACTTATTTAAAAATAAGTAATTCATAAATCTCATTTATTTTCAACAATTTGAAAATATTCAATATACTTAAACCATAGTTAAGTATATATTTCATTTGTTTAAGGAAAAACGTTCTTTTATTCACATTTACTTCGGTCAAAACGAATGTTGCGTAAAACATCGTTACGACAACCCAAAATCACTAGTATAGGGATTCGAAATTAAATAGATATATAAATCCCAATACTATACAAAAATATTTCCTTTCGGAAACCATTTACTATAACAACAGTGTTATAGTCCATTATTTCCTTATTTTCTCGAAAACGTCTATTTCGACAATGAATGTTGAAATCTACGACTTCCTTTCCTTCTATTTCTCGAAAACGTCTATTTCAACAATGAATGTTGAAATCTATGTTTTCGATACTTGATGCATTTTAAAACATCTTTAAATCATTTTAAATTCTATTTAAACCATCCTTTTCCCAAAAGATATCCATTTTATTTAACGATATATTCACTGTTCAAAAACGTGAATATAACCCCTTCAACAAATTCTATATTCAATTTATCAAATTCCATTTATTTCCGAATTTATAACAATGTTTATAAATTCCATCTCTATTTATAAACTTCAATTTACTAATTTCTTTTATTAGATCCAATTCAATTTATATAACCCAATTATAAACCAAAATCTATATTATAAGTTGAATACTTATAATATTATTTATTTACCAAATTGTTTCCTTTGAACTTCACAAATTTTTTTAAATCTTATTACTCATAAGATTTCTTTATGTATTTTCTTTCAATTTCAACTTATAAAAAAAAATTCTTTTATTAACTGTTTCTATCAGTATCCCATTTAAATACCCAAAAGCCAGTTTATAAGTTAATTTCCTATAAAACTTTTATTTTCAACTTCTATTCATTTGATAACTTTCACAACTTATAAATCTATAAATTTTAATGAAATTCACTTTTATACATCAACTCAACACTTTATAAACCCGTTTCAGAATCCCAATAAATTTAATTCACAAATATCCATTTATAAAATCTTTTATATAAACCGATAATAAAATTTATCCAAAATCCTAATTTAACTATTTTATAAAAATCTACGTATTTTAAAAAAAAAATACCTTTCTGTCATATTCCATAAAAATGTTAATTTTTATAACATAAAAATTTATAAGTTTATTTATTTTAAAATGAATCAATACAAAAATTTAATAAAATATATTCTTTGAAAAATCACTTTAAAAACCCTTTTAAATTAAAAATCGTTATTTTTAACTTTTAAAAAAAATGAATCCGATGATGCAACAGCATCGAATAGTCAATCACGGCACAAATATCATATATCGATATGATAATCAATAATCACACAATATCTATAATCAAATAAATATTTGTGAGGAATCCAGTTGGATCCCTCCAGCCTGTTTCCCTGCATCCACAGATGTTAGCACAATACCAATTCTACTTCAAGGTGGAATATCGCGGTATATGGGATTGTTAAAATATTATCCGCTTAATAGGCGGCGCAATAGGGTCTCATCCGCTATACAAGGCGGGAAATCAATTCCAATATATACATATGCCAATATATATATATATATTGCTATATATAGTATATCCTACTATATCTACTATCACAATCAAACAGCAATCAATAATTGCAATCATCATTCAAAAATTTTAAATCTAACTATTTAAAATTTAAATCGATCTGTTCGATTGAGTGAGGAGTTCTCACCTTGGTTTTATTTCCGTTTCATCTTTTATTTCGAATAAAATTAAATTTTACCCGAAATTCTTGCTAGCTCCAAACGACTACAATCCAGTTGCATCGCGTAGTATTCGTCCATACGATTCCAACGCAATTTGATTCGTCCAAATCGGACCTCGTACGAAAGAGATATCACATTTTTAAGTTTCATACACATTTAAATACAAACAATTAACATTTTTCTTTTAATTTTTAAACCTACAGCAGATCTGGACCGTTGATCTTTGGTGATGAGATCATGGCCGTGTTTCCTATCTTCTCCCCCAACCTGGATATCACGTTCGAACGCAAGCATGAACCCATGCCGCCCCCCTAGGGTTAATTTTTCGAGCCTCGTCGTCGACATCCACCCCGATCAACCACCACCACCACGAAGAGCTCCGCCAACTCCATCACCGTGCAAGATGCGGTCGAACTCGGCTCCTCCTCTCGCCTCAATTTGCGTGCGAACCGGCCCAACTTCGGACTCGATTTTCTATCGATCTAAGCCACTACAAGAAATTCCGATCGTTGGATGTACAGATGTTGAGGTGCTCTCCATCTTTCCAGTTGAAGACTTCGTCTGAAAGTTAACCGATTGAGTGAGATTGAAAGGGAGAAGGGGGAGGAATGTCGGCCATCAATATGAAAGTGGCGGCCACGAACATAAACTAGGGTTTTGATTATTTGGTGAAGAACATGGTGCTTTTATAGAATTTTAAACGAAAACACTATTTATTTCAAAATTTTCAAACTCCGATTTACGCGCCGTAACCGGCGCTTTTAGGGTTTATCCCGCGTTTCGGACACAATGGAACAGGTTTCGGAAGCTAATTCGATCATCTGTGCGAGATATGGAATTAAACGATCAATTTGAATTAAATCGATTTAAACGATTTTCTAGGCGTTTTCGCTTGCACCGGACAAACGGTAAATCTGATTGACACGAAATTTGAAATCTTACAATAATATCACATTACGGTTCCGATGAAACTGGTTTCGTCGAAATCCGAGACTGTTTGAAAAATGACTATTCTAACTCGCTAAATTAATATTAAAAACAATTTGATACGTTTCGAGCTGCCACGGTCAAATGACAACTCCGATTGCTACGCAAATTGAAATCCGACAATAACTAACTATTACGGATCCAATGGAACTATTCTCGTTTGATTCTGAGACTGTTCAAAAATTGGCTATTTTTTCAGTCGATAATTAAATATTAAAATATTCAATTTTCACAAATTAACTCCAAATTCAATTTTAGAAGTTCTAAAACATTTCTATAACTTCAATATGATAAAATAAAATTTTCAAAATCATTTTCAATCTTATTTAACCCAAAATTAAATTATTTCTAGAATTTCACTATTATATTATCGATTTAATTGACCAATTAAATCCAAATATTCGATAAATAAATTGTTTGACTTAAAAATTCCACTTATTGATATTCAAAATTAATTAAATATCCAAATTTAGATTATCAAAAGTTCTGGGTCGTTACAAAAGTTATAAATAAACATTAAACCATACTAAAATTACTCATCTTTATCCCAGTCATATGAACCTTCTCTTCCTCCTGTTGGTTCACGTATGACGGGTCCTCCTGTTGGTGGTCTGTACGCTCTTCCTCCTAGGCCACAACTAGCTCCGCTTGCGCTGCAACTTGTATGCTCTTCGAATGTCGTCCATGTAAACGTAGGTGCCGGACGTTTGCCGCGAGATGTGGAAGCAGTAGTGGTGCTTGAGCACGAGATTGCATCCCATAGCTTGTTGAAGAATCCTTTGATTTTGTCAAGATTGTGATCTACCTTTTTAAGACGAGTGTCAAGAATTTGTTGATTTCTTGACAATATCCCCAAATATTGGTTGGTAGTAAAGCTTGGGTCAACAAGACAAATTTCATCATCTTGCTCGAAATGTTCTTCGTGGTGAGGTTGAGGAGGTTGTTGTTGTTGTTGTTGTTCTTGATGCCTTGCTTCCCATTCGGCGAGTGATATTATGCGAGGAGGTCGAGATGGGAGTTGCCTTAGGCTTATGTTCCGGTGGTTAATTTGATGGACCATTGTATTCTCTGACTCGGGTAATGGCATATCGACATTGAGGAGTAATCGCATGATGTATTCTCTAAAATAGATAGTGCGCATTTTGCCATTATTAAAAGTGAGAAACTCATCAAGAATAAGTTGTACCCAATTGACTTGTATATTGCCAAAAATAGCATATAGAGCTCGATAGTTATTTGGGTAGACAATTTCGTACAAGCCCGTGCGAGGAGTAATTGTTCTCATTAGGGCTTTGTGAACGATTCTTGCCATAGGTCGAAGAGAGGTGGACTTAAAATCTCTAAAGTTGATATTATCATCCATAAATCGATGGTTTATGTTATCGCGAATATGTGGATTGAATTCTATCTCCTCTAGCTTTCTCCCGACATTTGGTGATTCTAGAATGTGTGCTATTATATCCAAGGAAAACCAAACTTTCTTTCCACATACCATACTCCAAACACTATTGTTTGGATTTCTTGGAGTTTAGTGTCCAAGATTAAGGTTAGCATAAAATAATTTGACCATTACATGATTTATGGCATGGTCATTTCTTTTCAAATCCAAAAGAGAATTTAAACCTGCTTGATCGGTTAACGCTTGGATGTTGTAGGTTTGAAAGCTTTGGAAATCAATGAAGGAATGCTCGAAAATTCAGGAATTCTTCATCTTATTCCATCTAGTGACAGCAGTTCCATCGTAAAGCCATTGCGCTATTTGAGCATCAATTGGCTCAGAGGATGAAGAAGAGGAAGCTCTTGATCTCTTTGGTGCCATTTGAGTGAGATTTGAATGGATTTTGAGGAATTGGGGGCTAGGGTTTCGAAAATAATTGGGGAAGAAAGTTTTTAGGAAGTAAAAAGTGAATGGATAGGGTAAAAATTGGTGGCTAAAAAGGGAAAGCTGCTTGGGAATTGGCATTCAGTCGACTGAATACGCTGTTCAGTCGACTGAATTGAAGGCCGAAAATTTTCTGGGCTGAATTCAGTCGACTGAACAGGGTTTTTAGCCGACTGAATGTTTATCTAAAAGTTTCTGTTATTATTTCAGTCGACTGTGAAGTGGATTCAGTCGACTGAATTATAAAAAAAATTTGCTTTCTTCCTTGAGTCCTGTCGACTGAACAGGGGATTTCAGTCGACTGACCCATGTATTTTTAGTTAATGGTCTAATTGTTATTCTATTTAATACATAACATGCAGTAGCAACGGCTTCTGTCCAAAAATGTTTTGGTAGAGAACATCCATTTAATAATGTTCTTGCGCATTCTTGTAATGTTCTATTCTTTCTTTCTACAACTTCATTTTGTTGAGGAGTTCTACGAAATGAAAAGTTATGATTTATTCCTTTCTTTTTACAAAAAGTTTCAAAAGCTTCATTTTTGAATTCGTCTCCATGATCGCTTCGAATATTTTTTATTTTCAAATCTTTAGTATTTTGAATTCTTTTGACAAATGTTTTAAAATGCTCAAAAGTGTCACTTTTATTTTTCATAAAAATAGTCCATGTATATCTTGAAAAATCATCAACTATTACAAATACGTGTCGATTATGATTAATGGATTGAACTTGTGTTGGTCCAAATAAATCCATATGTAGTAATTCTAATGGTTGTAAAGTCGAAATATTTTTCTTAGATTTGAAAGATGATTTCGTTAATTTTCCTTTTTGACAATCATCACAAAGATTATTTTTTTTAAAGTTTATTTTGGGTAAACCTCTTACTAATTCATTTTTAGAAAGTTTTCTAATAGTTTTAAAATTTATATGACAAAATCTTTTGTGCCATAACCAAGGATCATTATCTTTGGCTAGTAAACACATACTTGTATTATGATTAATATTCATATTTAGAACATAAATATTTCTATCTCTATTTCCTTCAAAAACAAGATTTTGGTTTTGATCAAAAATACTACATTTATTATCCGAGAAAGTTATTTTAAAACCTTTGTCACACAATTGACTTATGCTAAGTAGATTATGTTTTAAATTTTCAACTAATGAAATCTTTGTTATAAAAGGTAAATTTGATGTACCGTAACTGTTCACATCTCCTTTGCCAATGATATAGCCTTTTGAATTGTCTCCGAAGGTAACCGAGCCACTATCAAAGTATGTGATGTTTGTAAGCATATCTTTGTCCCCGGTCATGTATTTTGAACAACCACTGTCTGATATCCATTTATCTTTTTGAGTGGGACCTGAAAATAGATATGAAATTATTGGTACCCACCTTTTAATAGGGTCCTAAAAAGTTAGAGTTTAGGAAACCAAACCCAATTTGGTTTAGTATCCTTTTTATAAATATTGTTTTCATTATTATGAACATTATCCATAAATGTTTTAATATATTTATTTCTTCTTAATACATTGTTAGTCTTTGGTACCCAAATTTTAACTAATTTGGTTTCTACTTTTATTTTCATAGGTTTCTTTAGTAATATTTGTTGTTTTGAATCAACATTCTTGTTAAGTTTTATATTTTTCTTATTAGGAATTTTTGACTCCTTTTTATAACCTAAACCTTGTTAGTTTGAAGATGATTGAGAATTTTCTAATATCTTAGATAATTTTTCTCTTCCTTTGTTAAAGTTAGAAACATTTTTAGTGATGTCATCTAATTTAGCTTGAAGACTATTATTTTCTAATTCAACATGTTTAATCTTAATTTTTAACTCGTGATTTTCAGAAACAAATACATCATTCTTTTTCTTTTGAGTTTCAATTTCTTGATTTAAAGGTGATAGTTGAGTTTCCGAATTCGAATAAGATTCTTTAACTTTTTCAAGTTCTTCTTCAAGAATTTTCTTTTCATCATTTAACAAATCTCTTTCAAACTCATCTTTGTTTTGATTTTCATGAATTTCCTTAATTTTCTTTTTAAGAATTTTTATTGTGCTTAAAAGTTCAGTGTTTACTTCAATTAAATCATCAAAAGTTAAATTACTTACCTCAGAATCTTGAGCCATGAAACATACATTTGCCTGTTCATTGTCACTATCACTATCATTTTCGGATGAAGATGAATCTGAATCATTCCATGTTACAGAAAATGCCTTCTTTTCGAATTTATCCTTCTTGTTTTTGTTGTTGAAACTTTTCTGATTTTCCTTCATTTGTTCTTGACAATCTTTTTGCATGTTTCCTTTCTTGTGACAATTGAAGCATTCTATATTTGAGGGTGAAGGTTTGTTCAAGAAATTCTTTTTGAATCCGTTTTTGTTTCCTTTTCTTTACTTTAAGAATTTCTAGAAATTTTTGGCTATATATGCTAGATCCTCATCTTCAGACTCCGATTCTTCCTTTTCCGCATGAAAAGCAACATTCTTTCTTTCTTGAGCTTGATCTTTCTTAGCTTGCATATTTACTTCATACGACATAATATTTCCAATCAATTCTTCTGGTTTCATTATAGATAGATCATTTGCTTCCTCGATTGCTAGTACTTTTCTCTCCCATTCATCAGTGAGTGAATTTAGAACTTTAGACACAATGTCAAAATCCGTGTATCTTTCTCCTAGTCCGATTAGAGCATGATGAATGTCTTGAAATCTTGAGTACATGTCATTGATGGATTCATTTTGTCGCATTCTAAAGTTTTGAAATTGATTCTTCAGCATGGATATCTTTGTTTGTTTAACCTTGTTTGTGCCTTCATGTATGACTTTAAGTGTTTCCCATATCTGATATGCAGTAGTACATATGCTAACACGGTTGAATTCATTTCTATCCAGGGCGCAAAATAGCATATTCATAGCTTTGGCATTTGCACTAGCTTCATTCTTCTGAGTTTGTGTCCATGTAGGATAATCGGTCGTGGGTACAACAAACTCTGCTTGAGTAGCATTCCAGGCTTCGAAACTTGTTGCTTGCATATAAATCCTCATCCTTGTAGCCCAATAGTTGTAGTTTAGTCCATTGAATAGGGGGTCTTTGGGTAGATTTTCCTTCCGCAAATGCAGAACTATAGGCAGATGTTGTGCTTGTACTTGCGTTATTTTCCATATTATCAATATGTCTAATAACGGTGTTATGGTTATAGGACGGCCTTGCTTTGATACCAATTGAAAGAGGGGGCTATGCGGTAGGATCGTGTAATATGGAATAGTGGAATGATATAGATAAATAACGATAATAAGTAAAGAAGACACCAAGACTTTATACTGGTTTGGACCTCTAGTCCTACGTCCAGTCCCTAAGCTTCACTTAGGAATTTCACTAACTAACACCTTACTTCACACTGAGGAATAGGTTTACAACTTACCCGAACAACCAAATGGGATTTCTTGCCTCAACTACCGAAGAGGACTTCAACTCAATTACTAAAAAACAATATTTGACTTGTTGTGTTCTTATCAACACTAATGAGTCTAATGTAGTACAATATTCCTATAATCTTATCCTCGAGAGTATGCAATGTGTTTGTGGAGATTTAGGAAATGTGAATTGCTATGAATCAAAAGAATGTTATAAATAAAACAGTGATTCAAGCAATAGATTGGTGATTGCTTTGAGAATATTTAGAGAATATGATCAAGAAAATAGTAAGATTAAAGCAAGAGAATTCGGTAACTTGAATGATGTTAGAATCATGTATATATACTTGTAGAAGAGGTGCATTTGTTGTCAAAGGTTGCAAATAAGAGATGCTTCCATTTCCATTGGTGAATGGTTGCAACTCTTGGGAGGAAGAAGGTGTCTTTTCAAAGAAAATTCGCAGGTTCAAATTCAGTCGACTGAGCAGGGAATTCAGTCAACTGAAAATATGAAGTAGAATTTTCGGGAACAAATTCAGTCGACTGTGCAGGAAATTCGGTTGACTGAAACTGTGCATGTTTATATATTTGTACTAGTTTCAGTCGACTGGATATTCCTGTTCAGTCGACTGAACTTATAAAATATGCATAGTGAAAGCTTAAATAAAAATGAAGTTTATAAAATGTTTTCTAGTGTTCGTGCAAGCCTCTTGAGGATAGATTTTAACAATAAATCTAGACCAAGACCTATATAAAAAATCATACTTATGTTTGTTTGGTCTTCATCGATTTTTCTTTAGCTTTGCACGTATCCCTTCCTTTTGAAGCACATTGTCATTGATCAAAATCTTCGCGTATCAATAGTAACCGGGCCTTGTGTTGGCAGAGCGGTGGTTAAGTTCTTAGGGCGTCCCCCCAGAGGCGTACCCATGTGGTGGGGAAGTTCCTTAGCCTGACCATTTGTTGGAAATCCAATCATCCAATACGCTCCTTGTACGGTTTTAGTTGTAGAACCTTCCATTTAACATGGTAGCTTAGTAGGCATACTATAATGGTATGTATGCTGGCTAAGAATAATATTATACTTGCAAATGTTTTCTACACTATGCACTAGTAATAATATCAAAAAGATTTTGCGTATCAAGCATGTTTGCCTATCATAAGGAGAAATCTCTCCCCAAGTGTGCATTGCATTGTTTGTGTTGGGAGGCCTTATGGTAGTTTCATTTTCCAAAAAAGCATAGTGAATTTCTTTCTATTTCTTTTTGTTCAAGATAAACTTTTTTGTTTGCTCACACCAGTCCCATGACTTATCTGGAGTTTATTGTTCCCTTTCTAAACTCTGGTGCCCAAAATTTTCCATACGGGCAGCCTAGAGTTAGATTTTCATATAGTAGGTGTAGCTTTTGGAAATCTTCGGAATCTTTGGTTTGCGATCGCATTGTGCCCCGGGTTTGCTTCAGTTTAGCTTGATGGTGGTTCAAGCTTTTAGAGTTTAGAGCTTGGCATTGGAGATGTTGTGTTCCGCTGTTGTTGCTGTCTTATTCTTTTCCGCTGTTGTATCTATCTCTGATAATGTTGATCATTTCTTTATATCATTATTGTATCAAATGTTGTGTGTCAATAAAATTATTCATTCTGTTTCCACTGTGTTGTTATCTTCTAATGTTGTAATAAGCTCCAGCGAACTAGACTCAACGTTTGAATCTGAGACATTCAAATACGGGTGATGTATTTGGGTATCGATTTTCGAAGGTCGAGTCAGGGTCGTTAGAATTGGTAATGTATACTTTGAAAGGCTATAGCTTGAGTAAATTGAATTGGATTTTCTCAAAATAAAAATATTTATTTTCAAATGATAATTGCTTTCATAAAAAGAAAGAATTTCCAGTTTTTGTTGAAAGGATTTCGAGTTCTGAAATGGAAATTGTTTTGAAAGCTATGAATGAATCTTGTTAAAGATTGGTGAAATTTGTTTTCAAATTGAAAAGGATCTTCAAGGTGAGTCTTTTGTTTAAAAGATTAAAAGTGGAAATTTGTTTAAACCATTCAAAAAGGAAGGTTTTAGGCTATAAGTTTTGACTTAAATAAGATCCCAATAATATCCATACGGTTTTAAAAATAAGCACTCATTATTCGGTTTAGCCGGGAGAGGACTTTATGTCATATAACCCATTCCGAATAAGGATACCACAAAATGGATAACATTTGAAGACGATGGTGAAGACCGAGTGTTTTCGAGAATGAAATTAGGGTTAAAGAAGAAAACGATAGAAGAAACAACAGAAACAATATCAGAATCTCACATTACGCAGCGGAACAATATATAATAGGTAAATGAATAATCTTTAAACAAAAGAACTATATCAGTTTATACATTACCACATCAGAGTCATATACAACACAATAGCGGAAAAGAAATAACATTATATAAGTGTGATACGCCTCGCCATCCAGCTTGTCTTTTGATCTCCACTGCATACTTTTCTAACTTAGCTCCAGAACAACTGATGACCTGACTCTAGGCTGCCCGTGTGGAAAATTATGGGACCCAGAGTTTAGAAATGGAACAATAAACTCTAGGTCGGTCATGGGATTGGTGTGAGATCTTAAAACAGTTATTTGCATAAAAGAAAATAAAAATAAATCCACTATGCTTTTGAAAATGAAACTACCGCAAGGCCTCTCAGCGCACACACAATGCAATCGCACACTTAGGAGAGATTTCTCCTTATGATAGTCAAACATGCTTGATATGCAAAATCTTCATTTTTTGATATTATTATTAGTGCATAGTATGGAAAATATTTTGAAAGTACAATATAAATCTTAGCCAGCATACGTACCATTATAGTATGCCTACTATAGCTATCATGTTAAATGGTAGGTTCTACAACTAAAACAGTACAAGGCGTGTACTGAATGATTGGATTTCCAACAAATGGTCAAGGCTAAGAAACTTCCTTCAACGTATGGGTATCCCTCTAGAGGGACGCCCCGAGAACCTAACCGGATATCTGCCAACACAAGCCCGGGTTACCTTTGTAACTAGGTAACAAATTGTCACGAGGATGCCACCCCTAGGTCTAGACCGACCTTTTCAAGATGCATCAACAACCAACAACCACATAAGTAAATAACCTGGGTTCCATACCAGAATACCACTTTTATCCACATAAGTTAAATATCCGGGCTCCATACCAGATACCACTTTTTATCCAGAAGGAAATGAACATACCCTAAGGGGCATGACCCCCATAACCTAGCTACCTCTTTTCCAGTTTCAACCATTTTCGGGGGTGTGAGTTCGACGAAGTCTCATCCACAAAGCTATGCTTTTCACAAAAGTCATGCATCGATCAACAAATGATCAACAATTAGCATGCCACATTACCAAATTGGGAATATATCAATAGTAACCATCAACTACATAACCTCTAAGCTCATACGTCTCAGAGAAGGGTGTTAAGCTAAGAGAATAAATTCTCCGCCGCCAACAGAAATGTATTTGATAGAAACCAGCTTTACATCTCAAAGTGTAACGTCAAACATACATCCATACAAGTCCGTTCCGGGTTCGAACGGAACTGAAGGCACTTTCTCCAATTAAGGAAAGAAGCCCTTGCAAATCCGGATATTCACTAATCACGTCTGGACTCCCCATCACAAAGAGTGATATAAATATCTATACTGGAGCAAATCAGTGCAGAGACATTTGACAGGTAATCCTTTCACCTTCGGAAATACCCGATCTTCAACAACGTCTTCAAATGAGTCCTCTCCCGACTTAACCAAATAATAAGCGCTTATTTTAAAAATAAGTGGATACATTCAGATTTCAAGTAAGTCACAACAATTCTCCACATTGATCTTTTAAACAAAAGATCCATCACTAAGATTCAGTGTGGTTTTCGAAAAACCATTTGGAATCCGACCCCCGGTCGCATAGAAATACATATGCCGTTTAAAGGCCAATATTTGATAGTCGGTTATTTAACTATCAAACAACTTCACAACAACCATTAGATTTAAATAATTTTCCCCAAATTATTTTTCTCAAGTTATCTTCGCAAGATATATTTTCATACTGCAACTATTTCGAAAAAAAATTCAAATCACTTTCCTTTTGCGGAATAAATTTCCAATATTATTCATTTCCATTGAAAATTTTTGCCAAGTCCAAATACTTTAAAATAATTTAAATTACTTATCCAAAAACATACTTGAAAACACTTAAAATAAAAATTAATTTAAACGTTTTGTTTTAAAATATTAGTTATGAAATTTTTATACTAATATCTCATATAAAATTTAAGCCCAAACAATTTTAAAAATAAAGTTATTAGATAAAGTGTAATTATTTTAAATGACCATTTTCTAAATCAAGTATCAATTAAATCTTTAAAAAAATCACTTCTATAATTAACTTAATAAATCTTTACTTTAAATATTTAAAAACAACTTAAGAAAATAATTTCTCGAAAGCATCCTTTTTAAAACCAATCTTAAAACTTTCAATTTATATTTATAAGCTACTTTGAAAATATACTCGGCTTTCCCGGGAAAATACAATGTCCATTTCAAAATAGTCGATTTAAATTAATAATAAATCCTTCTTGATTTATTTTAAATTTACGTCCCAAACTCGTAAATTTTCTTTCCACCCTTTTAAAAATAATCTAATATTTATTTTTAAAACAAATTTCTCATTCCTTTATATATTCCTATTGTGAATTTAAATTCCAAATATCCACCGATATACAATTTTCAAATCGATTTCCAGATATTCACATTCAAACACCAAATTAAATTCCAAATTAGTTTCCAAATTTATCAAACACCAAATCAAATTCCAAATTGATTTCTAAATCATTACCTTTTAAAATAAATTTCTTTATTTCTCCCAAACTATTTAAAATTCGAATTTTAAATAAAATATTCAACTTTTAAATAATATTACTCAAATCCATTTATTAAAATCTTTTTCCCATATTTTGGAATTTATTCAATAGGCTTTCCAAAATCAATCTTTACCCTTTTAAACTCCCTTTTTAAATTTATCCAATTCTCTAAAATTAATTTACTTAAAATTTTCTACTTTAATTTCCAAAAATCCAATTATATATCCTGGTATTTTAAAACACCAGAATATATTTGGCCAAACCATAGCCTTCAATAAATTTCAATCACCAATATAATCATTCATAGATTTTCAATAATCAGATCACAACATATAAAAATAGATTCAACAATTTGAGGAATCCAGTTGGATCCCTCCAACCTGTTTCCCTGCATCCACTGATGTTAGCACAACAATTAAATACCAATTCCACTTCGAGGTAGAATATCGCGGTATATGGAATTATATCATTTCACCCACTATTATGTGGCGCATAGGGTCTCATCCGCTATATAATGCGGAAAATCAATCACTCATACATATACATATATATATATATATATATATATATATATATATATATATATATTCTAAATTCTATTAATTTTAGTTGAGTGAGAAGATCTCACCTATGCTTTAATTTTGCAAATTCGATCCAAATCGGCTTGTCTTCTTCACAGTATTAGATCTTGTATAAACAATTTTATGATTTATTAATATTTGAATCAATCGAACAAATTAAATTTCCATTTTTTTAATTAACCAGTGATTTTATTTAAAACAGTAATTTAATTTTATTGAATTAATTTCCTTTCAATTGGACAAATCAATTTCCATTTAATAAATTTAGTTAACGAATGATTTTTATTATAAACAAATTTTCCTTTTACAATTTTTAGTAATTAGAATAATTATATATGTTAATTAAATAAATTAATTACCAAGAATACATTATTTTAAAATAACCTAGTAAATGAAAATATGTATATATATACATAAATATACGTGAATTTATTGTGTAGCTCTATGGACGAGACCTCATCGGACCTAACAACCCAAAAATGTTTGAAACAGGGTAACAAGGTTATGAGGGTCGTGCCCTTTAAGGTATGTGCATTTCCCTCTGGATAAAAAGTGGTATCATGGTATGAGCCCAGAAACTTAACTTATGTGGTCGTCGGAATTTTGTTGGTGTTGAGGATCCTCGGAGAAAGGTCGGTGATGATAGAGGGATGGCATACGCATGACAGTTAGTCACCTAGCTACAAAGGTAACCCAGCCTTGTGTTGGCAGAGAGCTGGTTAAGTTCTCAGGGCGTCCCTCCAAAGGCGTACCGATGTGGTGGGGAAGTTCCTTAGCCTGACCATTTGTTGGAAATCCAATCATCCAATACGCGCCTTGTACTGTTTTAGTTGTAGAACCTGCCATTTAACATGGTAGCTATAGCAGGCATACTATAATGGTACGAATGTTGGCTAAGATTAATATTATACTTGCAAATGTTTTCTACACTATGCACTAATAATAATATCAAAATAATTTTGCGTATCAAGCATGTTTGACTATCATAAGAAGAAATCTTCCTCAAGTGTGCGATTGCATTGTGTGTGTGCCGGGAGGCCTTAGGGTAGTTTCATTTTCCAAAAAAGCATAGCGAATTTCTTTCTATTTCTTTTTGTTTGTTTTTGTTCAAGATAAACTGTTTTTGTTTGCTCACATCAATCTCATGACTGACCTAGAGTTTATCGTTCCCTTTCTTAACTCTGGGTGCCCAAAATTTTCCACACGGGCAGCCTAGAGTCAAGTTTTCAAATAATCAAATGGTAGTTGTAGCTTTTGGAAATCTTCGGAATCTTTGGTTTTGCGATCGCATTGTTCCTTGGGTTTGCTTCAGTTCAGCTTGATGGTGGTTCGAGCTTTTGGAGTTTGGAGCTTGGCATTGGAGATGTTGTGTTCGGCTGCTGTTGCTCTCTTATTCTTTTCCACCGTCGTATCTATCTCTGATAATGTTGATCATTTCATTTGTATCGTTGTTGTATCAAATGTTGTGTATCAATGAAATTATTCATTCTGTTTCCACTGTGTTGTTATCTCCTAATTTTGTAATAAGCTCCGGCGAACCAGACTCAATGTTTGAATCTGCGGCATTCAAATACGGGTGATGTATTTGGGGGTTGATTTTCGAAGGTCGAGTTAGGGTTGCTAGTCATCCTCTATATAATGCGAGAAATCAATTATCCCTATATATAATACTATCATATATATACTATCACATCCAAACGATCAATCAAAAATTGAAATTCTAATTATTTCAATGGAGTGAGAAGATCTCATCTTTGCTTTTATTTTGCAATCCATTCCATTCCGATTTGTTTTTCACGATCTTTTGACCTTGTATAGACATTATATAAATTTATTAATATTCAAACCAATCGAATAATTAAATTTCTATTTTATAATTTAAATTAACCAATGATTTTATTTTAAACTAATACTTTAAATTTTTAAACCAATAAATTTTCCTTTTAAAAATATTTTAAATTGTATGTGTAAATGTTTTAATATGATTTTCTATTTAGTTCAAATATATATATATGCTTATGAAAATTGTAAAAACACTTGCAACATGAATTAACAAGTGTTCACTTAAGTATAGTTTGGAATTTACAAGTGGCACACTTTATTTACCATTAGAATTTAATTATAAACATTACAGTGTATTAGAGAAATAGGGCTATATGTATAAACATCTCTACTTCTCCTATTCTTTTGAAAGAAATTCAAATCAAAACCTGGAAATGAAACCAGAGAAAAGAAAAATCAAAACTAAAAACAAAACCTAAATAAAACTGAGCAATAATAACTATCAGCTTCAACCTAAGCTAGCAAATGAAATTCAAGATCAGATTCAAGCTTCAGTTCTAAAACCAGGGCAGTACAAATCAAATTCAAAGCACAGATCATCAAAATGAAATTTCAAGATAAAAAAATCAAAAGAAGGCTTCTATTTTGTTTCAGAAATTTATGAGTAAACTACTACCCTAAATATCTTTGTCTGATTTTTTTACCTGATATTTATACTTGAGGTGAAGTGTTGCATGGATGTGATTATGTTTGTGTATATATATTAATATGTAAATGTTTGGGTATAAATGTCTGTATATGTTCATATACATATCTCTGTTATATTACAGGCTCCAAATTTACAAAAGAAATTTTAATTTCTCTTTATACAATCGATGTTGGACTAAGATCTTTAAAAGGAAGATGTTGTTTCTGCTGCTGTGTCTTTTGTCTTCTGCTATTGTTTCTTTCCACTATTGTATCTATCTCTGATATGTATTAATCATTTCATTTGTATCATTGTTATATCAAATGTTGTGTATCAATAAGATTGTTCTTCTGTTTCCACTGTGTTGTATCATCTAATGTTGTTATAAGCTCCGGCGAACCAGACTCAACGTTTGAATCTACGGCATTCGAATACGAGTGAAGTATTTGAATGTCAATTTTCGAAGGTCGAGTCAGGGTCTTCAAATTTGGTAATAACTAAGGTTAATTAATAATTAAATAAGATTTATTAATTGATAATTAAGGATTAATTAATTAATAATTATGGATAATTATTGAATGTGATTAATTAAAGGATTATTACTTAATTAAAGAATGATTAATTAATATGATTTATTAAAGGATAATTTGTTAAAAAATAATTACTTAATATATTAATTAAAGGGGTAATTTATTAATTAAGTTAATATATTAATTACTTAATTTATTACTTAATATATTAATATATTAATAATTAATATATTAGTTAAAAAATAATTACTTAATTTATTACTTAATATATTAATTTATTAAAGGGGTAATTTACATTCAAAACCTCTCACTAATTCCAAACTTATGCATATCATACCAAAGAATAAGTTTACGAAAGTTTGTTAAACTTGATACTTTTAAATTTTTATAAAAATTGTTTAATTTCCAATAAAACAAAACTGACTCAACCCATACTCGAGACTAGCTCGAGTACAATCCCAAGCCAGAACCCAGTTTACCCGAGTCTTCCCTGAGGAAATCTCTTCCCCTTCCCTTTTATTTATTTTAAAAACTTAAATACCCCGTTACTCAGTGAAACGACTCGATCATAAACTCGGGCCAAAGCTTTTCTTCCCCAAGGCAATACCCGAGGCGGACATCTTCTTCCATAATCCCAAATTGCTAATACAACCCTGTCTCGTGTGCACGTGTACGTCGGAACTAGTCGACTTTGATCATCGCTACGGTCGTCGACGAGTTTTCGACCTTCCCCTCTAATGAATCGATCACCCAGAACCTACGAACTACTTTGCAATCAAATTGAGCATACCAGCAACCCACAAACCCAGACCTGATCAGCTAGATCCTCCTCATGTTGTTACCTCCTGCCACCAGAGGTCAAGCAATCGCACCCAGAGCTACACCGAAGACTCACGATCGATCCCTCTCACACTAGTCCACTCCGGTTCCACGATGACGGTGCCGGTGCCTCGACAAATCCATTGACCAAAACTAACCGTCGAACCCTAGTTCGACGTCGACAAGACATTCTGATGATCTAAAAATTTTCCTACCATTTTTCCCTAGATCTCACTTCTTTGAGCTACCTTTGACAACCAGCATGACCCACACTTCGTCGTTGTTCGTCGGAATTTGACGAATAAGCCAAAATCGATTATCTCGAGATATCTCATAATTCACAAGGCTAAAAATCATGATTTCCTCATCTAAATTCATATTTTTACAACATGAATCGGATCGTATAATCAAAACACTCAACTATGAACGTCGAATTCTAACTCATTTTTGATTTTATACTATCATTTATTATATTAGAAATAAATACTTAACACAAACATTTGAAACCATTTTTAAATTTTAAATCAGGTAAATACAAATACTCTTCTTTTAAAGATCATTACCTAAATCCTTTTAAATTTTGAGATATGAATTAATTCTTGAATTTTGTTTACCTGTTACTAAACAGAGACATATCTAAATACATATACAGGCATGCATACCCATTCACATATATATATATATACACACACACACACACACACACACACACACACATTCATACAGACATATTTTACATCCCCACTTCCAAGATTATCACATGCAGATCAAGATTTGAACTAGATTTAAAGTTTTAAGATGTAGTTTGCTCACCTGGATGAAGAAAGACAGAGAACAAGCTATTTCATGATCTGGCACTGTTTTGTTTTTGCTTCGTACTTGATGTTTGAAGCTGACCTTTGCTTGATGAATATGAATTGATCTTGTCTTTGGTCTTGTTTCAGGTTTGGTTTCACTTCTTTTCTCTGGTTTAAGCTCCTTTCTAGTTTCCAAGTTTGGATTGCTTTAGATGATCTTCGGTTTGAAGTAGTTATCTAATTTAGTTTGTATTTCTCTCTGGTTTTGATTTGATAAAGATTGTTTTGAGTTGAATCTGTTCCAGGTTTGAATTTGTAGAGGATACGTTTTCCTGATTTTTGAATTACATTTCCTGGTTTGATTGTTTTGAATTTTCTTATAGGATTTGAATTTGAATAGGTTTTTGTTTTTCTTTGATTATCTTTTTACTAGTTTTGGTCTTAAATATATATGAGAAAGAAAGGAGTAGAGTAATTTATATAAACTTATTTACATTTTCTTTATTATTATTTTGAAAAATAAGGAAAGAAAAGACACTCATTATTACATAATAAAATTTACTTAACACTTGTTACATTCTTTTGTTAAAATGATTACACTTGTAATCTCAAGTAATATTATGATTACACATATTAATAAGATGATAAGATGATTACACCTATAAATATGCATACATTTTAAATGTTTAAATGCACTTTTATATAGTTTTCTATTTATATTCTCAATTTATCCTTATAAATATATATATATATATATATATATATATCTTATGGTTTTAATAAATGCATTTTCTTTTATAAATATAAATTTAACTTTAAACAACTTTTGAAAATTATTTATATCCAATTCAAAATGTAACCTTAAAATCACAATGTATATATATACACATACATATTATACAACAAATTTTATATTATAGAGTTTTCAAATTATTTCAAAAATATTTATTTTTGAGTTTCAAATTCAAACTTGAATTAAAAATCAATTTGTATACATACATACATACATACATATATATATATATTAATAAACAACATATGTTATTTATTTCGAAAAATTTCAAATAAATTCACAATTTAACCCAAATATTTATATTAATTACCAAATTAAATTTGACTCATAACCATGATCGTTATATATTCCCCCTTAAGAAAATTTTGTCCCCGAAATTCGCTAGACAGGGAGATAACAAAGAATAGATACCCAGCCTTGTGTTGGAAGAGTGTTGGTTAGGTTCTCGAGGCGTCACTCCAGAGGCATACCCATGTGGTGGCGAAGTTCCTTAGCTTGACCATTTATTGGAAATCCAATCATCCAATACGAGCCATGTACGGTTTTAGTTGTAGAACCTGCCATTTAACATGTAACTATAGTAGGCATACTATAATGGTACATATGCTAGCTAAGATTAATATTATACTTTCGAAATGTTTTTCTGCACTATGCACTAATAATAATATCAAACGGATTTTACGTATCAAGCATGTTTGACTATCGTAAGAAGAAATCTCCCCCAAGTGTGTGATTGCATTGTGTGTGTGTGTGTGCCGAGAGGCCTTACGGTAGTTTCATTTTTCAAAAAGAATTAAGGATTTCTTTTTATTTCCTTTTGTTTTGTTTTTATTCAAAACAACTGTTTTTGTTTGCTCACACCAGTCCCATGACTGACTTGGAGGTTATTGTTCCATTTCTAAACTCTAGGTGCCCATAATTTTCCACACGGGCAGCCTAGAGTCAAATTTTCAGATAATCAGCTAGTAGGTATAGCTTTTGGAAAATCTTTGGAGTCTTTGGTTTGGCGATCGCATTGCGTTTCCCTTCAGCATGATGGTGGTTCGAGTTTCTTAGTTTTGCATCTTTGGAGTTTTTGGAGTTTGGCGTTGGTGATATTATCTTTCCGCGGCTGTGTTTTTTGTTGTTGTATCTATCTCTGAATGTACTGATCATTTCATTTGTATCATTGTCGTATCAAATGTTGTGTATCAATAAAATTATTCATTTTGTTTCCATTGGGTTGTATCATCTACTGTTGTTATAAGCTCCGACGAAACAGACTCAATGTTTGAATCTGCGGCATTTGAATACGGGTGAAGTATTTGGGTGTCGATTTTCGAAGGTTGAGACTGGGTCGTTAAATTTGGTATCAGAGTTGAAGGTTGAATAATAACTTTATCTCAGGAGTATAACACATTAGGTGACTCATTAGAGATAGGGATATAAATGCCCTAGAATGAGTATCTCTAAGATGTCTTGCCTGTATACCTCAGACAATTCTCTTACTATTCACGGATAGTCAGTATGAGTGCTAAAAGAGGACGAGGTAGGGGACAGGGGAGTACCACTGCAAATGGTCGATACCCTATAACAACAAGGAAACAACTTTTCCCATCAATCTCCTTTGATCGTTATCTAATTTCAATTCTTTGATTGCTTCCTGGCAGCTACAAGAAGAAGCTTTGATGTGGTGGTAGCCCTGCGAATCATTGTAGAAAAGGTTCTAAAGTCCTATTTCGTACTCTAATAATCAGTTTCTTATGAGTCTTTCCGTTCTAACTTTAATGAATTTGAAATTTTAATTGAAATAAATTGGTTAATTAAATATGAAGCCAAAATTGAATTGTATCCTTTTGTCTGTTCTTTTGGGTCCACATATTCTACGAATGGTTAGTTATCCCCTCGAACTAACCAATGCCATGCATATTTCATAGATCTGATGACCCGAGTATCTTGTGAAGTATTGAATGAGTTGATCTCGTATCTATTGTTGATATTCTAATTTGGTAAGCCAAATATAGAATAGATATTCAGCTTGATTTGATGAAACATTTCTCTATCTTTTATTTATCCTTTGGTTGTCTCCCTGTCTAGCAAATTTCGTGGACGAAATTTTCTTAAGGGAGAATCTATAACAATCCCCTTTTTGAGTTGAATTTAAATTGGTAATTTATATAAATTTTTGGTTTAAATTGTGAATTAATTTGAATTTTTTCCAAATTACATAAGATATTCGTTTGTTTATTTAAATATATATATATATTAATTTTAAATAGAAACTTGATTTGAAATCCAAAAAAATAAATATTTAGAAATAAATTTAAATTTGAAAAACACTATAATTTGAAAACTAATAAAAAAAATTTGAAATTATAATATGTATATATACATTGTGATTTGAAAGTGATATTTCAATTTGATATAATAAGTTTTCCAAAAGTTATTTAAAGAGTTAAATTCAAATATATTAGTGTTTAATTAATTTTAAAATCAATTTCTTTAAAGTTATAAACATTTATAAAATGAAAATGCATTAATTTTATAATATAAAATGTGTAAACCATATATATATGTAAAACTAAATAGGAAATATAATATATAAATTATATTAACGTAAGGTAAATGAAATATAAAGGTTTATTATCATATTCAAATATTAATGCAAGAATAAAAAGACAAGTGTAACCATTTTAAAAATGTATTATGACTTTGTAAGAATATAAAAATATGTTTAAACATTTGTAGCTTATGTGTGCTATAAATTAACAAATGTCTTATATCTAATTTTCTTTTCATTTTAAAAGTTTAATAAATAAAAGGGAAAAACAAGCATATATACATCTATGCTTCCCTTCTCATTTTCTTTTTTTCTTAACCAGACTTAAAATAAAAACAAAACCAGGGAAAAGAAAATGGAAAAATTCAGAGAACAAAATGAAATCTCAAGAATAACAAACAATCTTCATCCATTCAACTTGAATCAAACAACAAAATCAAAAGCAAAACTAGATAAAAGAAAACAACAACCTCTATTCAAAATCTAAAAGCTGAAGCAAAGTTCAAATTCAACTGGAAACAAAAGGAAATCAAAGAGTTCCAAGTTTTAAAGCCAATATTAGATTCAAATTAAAATAGTAGATTCAAATTCAACATTAAAGTGTTAGATTCAAATCAAGTTCAAAGATCAAATCTGCAATTTCAAATTCCAGATCATTTCCAGGCTCAAATTCTTCTC
Source organism: Allium cepa (assembly GCA_030765085.1). Classification (NCBI taxonomy): domain Eukaryota; kingdom Viridiplantae; phylum Streptophyta; class Magnoliopsida; order Asparagales; family Amaryllidaceae; genus Allium; species Allium cepa. The sequence continues at coordinate 212,463,808 of CM060943.1, forward strand.
TGTCTCAACATTCTAGGTGAGCAAACTATTTAAATTTGCTTACAAATCTTAATTTTCTGTGATTGATACTTAAAGTGTGTTGAAAAATATGTTTGTATAGATACAAATATGCTTGCATGTATATAAAGATATGAAGTAATATTTGTGTATAGGCAAATGTGCCTTGTTTCAGTTTACAAGTTTGAAAATTAAGTTCAAAAATTCAAATCATCCTACCTAAACAATTTTTAGACCTTGATATCTTAATAAAAAGTGTTTGTAGATGTATAACATCATTTTTAAAAATAGATTCAAACGAAAATATTGAGTAAATATTTTGAAAATGGAAATATACAATGAATTATTAATTTAAGTCAAAATTTCGACTGTTAAAATTCCTAGTTTTGATTATGATTTGGATTCGTGTTTGGAAATTATGATTTTTAACATAGATATCATGATTTTTAAAAGTGTGGTTGGGGTGAATTATCGAGATGAGCGATAATCGATTTCTCGTCAATTCTCGATGGCCAGAAGAAAGATAGGCCTAGGGCCTAGTGCTGGAGGAAGCTTGGGTAAACAAGATCAATGGAAAAATGGTTGGAGGGGTTACAGTCCACCATGGTGGCGTATCGGCGTTGATTTAGGGTTTAGGGGTAGTTTTTGGTCAACGAGATTTTCGAGGCTAGTTCGTCAGCGATGGTGCATCGGGGTTAATCGGACCCGGAGGAACAGAAATAGGGGACTCGGGCGGAGGTTCTGGTGGATTGATGTGGGTTCTGGCGATGGGTGGCGTTGTAAGGAGGTGTTTTTCGATGGGAAGTTGGGTTCCAGATTGATGCTTGGTAGCTCGATTTTGATTTTCTATACGTATCGATGATCTGGGCATTTGGGTGAGTCGGAGAAGTCTTCAGTGATGCATCGAAGGTCGCAACGATGACCGAAGTTGATCGGAGCTCATGTGCACATACACTAGTATCATTCGTGTATGGGTTGAGGAAGAAGAAGTCGACACGAGGGATTGCTCGAGTTGGTGATGGTGTGGCTCAGGTATGTCCTCGGGTTCGTTCGTAGTGTTTACAAGTATATCAGGTTTTAAAAAATTTAAAGTAAAACAAAGAAAAAAAAAGGGAAGCGGCTCGGGATTGTACTCGAGGAATTTGAGATTTGGCTCGGGATTTATTCGGGTTAGACTCAGGTAGGTTAATTTATTAACCAAGTTTTAATTAAAACAAGTTTTAAAGTTAAAAAAAATCAAAAATTTAAATGATTTTCTTTAATCAATTTCCTTTAAATGATAATGTTTATTTAAATGTGTGTAAGATATATATATATAGTTTATTTTAACTAGAATAAATTAAGTTAATCATTAAATTTATTTAAAATAAATTAAATGATCATTAAGTAATTGATTAAGAAAATGAAATGATTTTGATCATTAAACAACTTAAAGGGTTTTAAGTTAAATTCTAATGTTAATGATAGTTAATTTTCCAAGGTTCATTAAATAAGGATTTAAATGATAATTAAGAAATAAATTAAGATAATGATTTATCTTTGATTAATTAAGGTTAATTAATTAGTGTAAGTAATTAAGGGATAATTACTTAATTGAAATTAATTAAGGACAATTAATAAATTAAGATAATGTAAGTAATTAAAGGTAATTAATTACTTAAAGATAATTACTTAATTAAAAGTAATTAATTAGTGATTTAAAGTTATTAAACAAGTGATTAAAGGGTATTACTCAATGTAATTAATTTGTGATTTATTAATATAAGTGATTAAGGATAATCATTTATTGTAATTAATTAAGGATGATTAATTAAATGGCAATTAATTAAGGGTTAATTAATTAATTAGTTAATATAATTAATTAAGGATAATTAATTAAAGAATAATTAAATAATTAGGGGTTAATTATTTAATGATTAAAGGTTTATTTATTTATTAATTAAGATTGATTAATTAATGATTAAAGATTAATTAATTTGTTATAAAAGGTTAATTAATAAATGATTAAAGGACAATTAATTAAAATGGTTCGTGATTAATTAATGTTAATTAACCAGGATTAATAATTTATTCGTAAGTAAATAATCTGGTTTAAATTAATCAGGTGATTATTTATCATACTTATGGATGTTTAGATTGTATTGAATGCTTTGAATTGTTTGATATATCTGATGTGTGATGTTCTGTGATATGAATTGTGTGAACTGTGTTGTGAACTGTGATTTATTTATCTACGATGAATTTACATATTTATTTGTGAATCTGTTAATGAAGATGAGTGTTAAAAGATTATACCGCTTATTGATATTATTATGCTTGAATTGATGATGGTTATGATATTGTATTGTTGTGTGCAAAACCCCTGGACTACACCGCACACACACACAAATATGGATTTCACGGGAAATTTGTTAAGTCGGAGATATTTTGAATTTAAATATTATTTTGTTTAAACTTTGAATCCAAAATGGTTGGGAAATGTAATTGGGTTGAACATGAAAAGCTTTTGAAAAGGAAGTTTTGAAGTTGAAATTAGTTTGAATATAATATATCTAATTTAAGATTTGAAATTATTTTAGAAATTATGGTTTGAAAGGGATATACAAGTTATACAATTTTTAACCATTTTGAAGTATATTGAATAAATTTTTTGGGAATTTAAATTTAAATAGAACTTGCCAAGTATATGGTAGTTCGTTGATTTTTCTGATTTTCTTTAAAAGGCTATAACTTGTGCAAATTAAATCGGATTTTTCTGAAATGAAAATCATTTGTTTTCAAATGATAATTGCTTTCATATAACGAAAGAATTACCAGTTTTTGTTGAAAGGATTTCAAATTTGAAATGGAAACTGTATTGAAAGATATGAATGAATCTTTGTTAAAGATTAGTTAGCTTAGTTTTCAAATTGAAGAGGATCTTCAAGGGTGAATCTTTTATTTAAAAGATTAAAGTGGAAATTGGTTTAAACCATTTGAAAGAAAGGTTTTGGGTAATAAGTTGTGACTTAACTAAGATCCCAATATATCCATATGTTTTTAAATTTAGCGCTCATTATTCGGCTTAGCCGGGAGAGGACTTTATGTCATATAATCCATTCCGAATAGTGATACAATGAAATGGATGGCATTTGAAGACCGGTGGTGAAGATCGGGTATTTTCGAGAACGAAAAGATTACCTATCGAATGACTCTGCACTGAGTTACTCCGGTATAGAGATATCCATATATGATGGGGAGTCCGATCGGGATTATGAATACCTGGATTTGCAAGGGCTTCTTTTGGAGTGCCTTCGGTTCCATTCAGACCCTGGATGGACTTGTATGGTTGTATATCTAACATTACACTTTAAGATGTAAAGCTGATTTCTATCAGATACATTTTGTTGGTGGCGGAGAATTTATTCTCTTAGCTTAACACTCTTCTATGAGACGTACGAGCTCAGAGGCTATGTAATTGATGGTTACTAGTGATATATTCCCAATCTGGTAATGTGGCATACTAAGTACTGCTGATCATTTGTTGATCAAAGCATGGCTTTTGTGAAAAGTGTAGCTTTGTGGACGAGACTTCATCAAACCTCACAACCCGAAAATGGTCGAAACAAGAAGAATGCAGCAAGACTATGAGGATCGCGCCCTTTAGGGTATGTGCGTTTTCCTTCTAGATAAAAAGTGGTATCATGGTACGGAGCCCAATACTTAACTTATGTGGTTGTTTGAATTTGTTGGTGTTGAGAGCTCTCGGATAAAGGTCGGTGACGACCGAGGGATGGCATACTCATGACAGTTAATTACCTAGTTACAGAGGTAACCCAGCCTTTTGTTGGCAGAGAGCCGGCTGGGTTCTCGAGGCGTCCATCCAAAGGCGTACCCATGTGGAGGGGAAGTTCCTTAGTCTGACTATTTGTTGGAATCCAATCATCCAGTACGAGCCATGTACTGCTTTAGTTGTTGAACCTGCCATTTAATATGCTAGCTATAGTAGGCATACTATAATGGTACGTATGCTGGCTAAGATTAATATTATACTTTCGAAATGTTTTTCTGCACTATGCATTAATAATAATATCAAAAGGATTTTTCATATCAAACATGTTTGACTATCGTAATGAGAAATCTCCCCCAAGTGTGCGATTGCATTTTGTGTGTGCCGGGAGGCCTTATGGTAGTTTCATTTTCCAAAAAGCATTGCGGATTTCATTTTATTTCCTTTAGTTTTGTTCAAAACAACTATTTTTGTTTGCTTACACCAGTCCCATGACTGACCTAGAGTTTATTGTTCACTTTCTAAACATTGGGTGCCTACAATTTTCAACACGGGCAGCCTAGAGTCACATTTTCAGATAACCAGCTAGTAAGTGTAGCTTTTGGAAAATCTTTGGAGTCTTTGGTTTGGCGAGGTGAATTTGGCAAACGAGTTGCGTTCCAGGAAGGTGTTGATGAGCTCGATCTCAATTTTGGCATGAGTTCATCGATCTAGGTAGTCGATTAGGTAGTGGTGATCAGCGATGACTTGCTGATGGTAGCGAGGTTGGTTAGAGGGAGGCTGATTGGTCGTGCACGTACACGAGTATCTGTCGTGTATTTGGATGTTGTACTGATTGAGGAAAAAGAGGTTAATCGGGGGTGGACATAGGAAAATGATGGTTTGACTCGAAGCAAAGGGAAGGATGTAGATTACTCGAAGATGAGCTCAGGAAAATTGGTGTTTGGCTCGGGATTTCATTTGTTTAACTCGGGTCTAGGAAAACTAAATCAGTTAACTACTTCAACCTAAAGATCATCTAAAGCAATCCAAACCTGGAAATTAGAAAGGAGCTTAAACCAAAGAAAAGAAGTAAAACTCAAACCTGAAAACAAGACCAAAGACAAGATCGACTCATATTCATCAAGCAAAGATCGGTTTCAAACATCAAGTAAAAAGCAAAAAAAAAACAGTTCCAGATCATAAAACAAGCTTGTTCTCTGTCTTTCTTCATCCAGGTGAGCAAACTACATCTTAAAACTTTAAATCTGGTTCAAATCTTGATCTGCATGTGATAATCTTGGAAGTGTGGATGTAAAATATGTCTGTATGTTTGTATGTATATATATATATAAATGGGTGTGCATGCCAGTACATGTATATAGATATGTCTCTGTTTAGTAACAGGTTAACAAAATTCAAGAAAAATATTCATATCTCAAAATATAAAAGGATTTAGGCAATGATCGTTAAAAGAAAAGTATTTGTATTTACCTGATTTAAGTTTTAAATATGGTTTCAAATGTTTATGTTAAGTATTTATTTCTAAAATAATAAATGACAGTATAGAGATCTCTGTATGTAATGCAGAGTCCTATCAGGATTGTGAATACCCGGATCTGCAAGGGCTTATTTGAAGTGCCTTCGGTTTTGTTCGAACCCGGAAAGGACTTGTATGGATGTATGTATGACGTTACACTTTGAGATGTAAAACCGGTTTCTATCAAATACATTTCTGTTTGGTGGTGGAGAATTTATTCTCTTAGCTTAATACCCTTCTTTAAGACGTACGAGTTCAGAGGTTATATAGTTGATGGTTACTAGTGATATATTCCCAATTTGGTGATGTGGCATACTAAGTGTTGTTGATCATTAGTTGATCAAAGCATGGCTTTTGTGAAAAGTGCAGCTTTGTGGACGAGACTTCGTCGAATCTCACAACCCGGAAATGGTTGAAACAGGAGGAATGCAATAAGGTTATGAGGGTTGCGCCCTTTAGGGTATGTAGATTTCCTTTTGGATAAAAGTGGTATCATGGTATGGAGCCTAGATTCTTAAGTGTTGAGAGCACTCGGATAAAGGTCGGTAACGACCGGGGGTGGCATACTCTTGACAGTTAGTTAGCAAGTTATAGAGGTAACTCGGCATTGTGTTGGAAGATAGCCGGTTAGGTTCTTGGGGCATCCCTCCAGTGGCGTACCCATGCCGTAAGGAAGTTCCTTAGCCTGACCATTTGTTGGAAATCCAATCACCCAATACGCACCCTGTACGGTTTTAGTTGTAGAACCTGCCATTTAACATGGTAGCTATAGTAGGCATGCTATAATGGTACGTATGCTGGCAAAGATTAATATTATACTTTCAAAATGTTTTCTACACTATGCACTAATAATGTTATCAAAAAAAATTTGCGTATCAAGCATGTTTGACTATCATAAGGAGAAATCTCCTCCGATTGTGCGCTTGCATTAGTTTGCGGGGAGGCCTAATGGTAGTTTCATTTTCCAAAAAGTATAGCGGATTTCATTTTATTTCTATTTGTTTGTTTTTGTTCAAAACAACCGTTTTTGCTAGCTCACACCAGTCCCGTGACTGACCTGGAGTTTATTGTTCCCTTTCTAAATTCTGGGTGCCCACAATTTTCCACACGGGTAGCCTAGAGTCAGTTTTTCATATAATCAAATAGTAGATGTAGCTTTTGGAAATCTTTGGAGTCTTTGGTTTGGCGATCGCATTGTGTTTCGTCACAGCATGATGGTGGTTCGAGCTTCTGGTTTGGAGGTTTTGAGCTTTGGTTCACCAAAAATAGCAACAACCACATAAGTTAAATATCTGGGCTCCATACCATGATACCACCTTTTATTCAGAAGGAAATGCACACACCCTAACGGGCACGACCCTCATAACCTTGCTGCATTTTCCCGTTTTGACCATTTCCGGTTTGTGAGGTTCGACGAAGTCTCATCCACAAAGCTACGTTTTTCCCAAAAGCCATGCTTTGATCAACAAATGATCAGCATCACTTAGTATGCCACATTACCAAATTGGGAATATATCACTGCTAACCATCAACTACATAACGTCTGAGCTCGTACGTCTCAGAGAAGGGTGTTAAGCAAAGAGAATAAATTCTCCACCACCAAACAAAAATGTATTATATAGAAACCAGCTTTACATCTCAAAGTGTAATGTCAGACATACGTCCATACGAGTTCGTTTCGGGTTTGAACGGAACCGAAGGCACTTTAAAGAAGCCCTTGCAAATCTGGGTATTCACAAGCTTGATCGGACATCCCATCACATATGGAGATCTCTATACCGACGCAACTCAGTGCAGAGACATTCGACAGGTAATCCTTTCGTTTTCGAAAATACCCAGTCTTCACCGCCGTCTTCAAATGCTATCCATTTCGTAGTATCATTATTTAGAATAGGTTTTATGGCATAAAGTCCTCTGCCGGCTAAACCGAATAATGAGCGCTAGTTTTAAAAACATATGGATATATTGGGATCTTAGTTAAGTCACAACTTTTAGCCTAAAACCTTTCCTTTTGAATAGTTTAAACAAATTTCCACCTTTGATCTTTTAAACAAAAGATCCACCTTTTAATATTTTAAGCAAATGATCCACCTTTTAATATTTTAAACAAAAGATCCACCTTTTAATCTTTTAAACAAAAGATTCACCTTTTAAACAAAAGATTCACCTTTAAAATCCACTTCAATTTGAAACAAGGTTCACCTAATTTTTTTACGAAGATTCATTCATAGCTTTCAAAACAATTCCATTTCAAATTTGATTTACATCCAAATTGAAATCCATTCAACAAAAACTAGAAATTCTTTCATTATATGAAAACCAATTCCGGTCTTCACCGCCGTCTTCAAATGCTATCCATTTCGTAGTATCATTATTCAGAATAGGTTTTATGGCATAAAGTCCTCTCCCGGCTAAACCGAATAATGAGCGCTAATTTTAAAAACATATGGATATATTGGGATCTTAGTTAAGTCACAACTTTTAGCCCAAAACCTTTCCTTTTTGAATAGTTTAAACAAATTTCCACTTTTGATCTTTTAAACAAAAGATCCACCTTTCAATATTTTAAACAAAAGATCCACCTTTTAATATTTTAAACAAAAGATCCACCTTTTAATATTTTAAACAAAAGATCCACCTTTTAATCTTTTAAACAAAAGATTCACCTTTTAAACAAAAGATTCACCTTTAAAATCCACTTCAATTTGAAACAAGGTTCACCAAATTTTTTTACGAAGATTCATTCATAACTTTCAAAACAATTCCATTTCAAATTTGATTTACATCCAAATTGAAATCCATTCAACAAGAACTAGAAATTCTTTCATTATATGAAAACCATTATCATTTGAAAATAAATGCTTTTCATTTTGGGAAAATCCGATTATATTTACTCAAATTATAGCTTTTTAAAGTACACATTGGAAAATCAAAGAACTTCCGTATTCTCGGCAAGTTCTATTTGAATTCAAATCTCCAAAATAATTTATTTAATATACTTTGAAAATGGTTTAAAAATTCACATACATATTTTATAACTTGTATAACCCTTTCAACCTAAAATTTCCAAAATAATTTCAAAACTTAAATAAGATACATTATATTCAAACTGAATTTAAATTTCAAAACTTCCTTTTTAAAAGCTTTTCGTATTTAACTCAATTTCACTTCCAAACCAATTGGATTCAAAATTCAACTTTTGAACAAAATAATATTTAAATTCAAAATATCTGTGACTTAGCCAATTCCTCGTGAAATCCATATTTGTGTGTGTGTGGTGTAGTCCAGGGTTTTGCAAACATTAGTATAATATCACAACCATCATCAATTTAAGCACTAATTTTTATATAAAAATTCATAATTTCCAAATACGGATTAGGTTATATACTTGAAACATGAAATTTAGATAATTGTTTTCCTGACTTGAAATTGAACATTACTGTCAATTTTGTTTTTGAGATAGTTACTCAATAGATCCACTTGAATCCATTTTAAAAAACGATGTTATCATGTTACAAACAATTTTCATTATAGCATAAAATTGATTGCATGAGGCGATATTGAATTTATATCATGGGATAAAGCCTGTTATTCAAACAGAGGATCAAACATAGACATGCACAGTTATTTTCATGTATACATATATACATGTAGGCATACTGAACAAACATCTATCATGGCATACTTCAAGTAGTAACTCAAACATCAAGATGGATATTCACAAACTCAGGTAAATTTGTTCTCCTGGAAGAAGAACAGAGAACACAAGCCTGGAAAATTGAATTTGAAAACTCTGGAATTGAAAACTGCAGATTTATTTATTTTAACTTGATTAGTGATTATAGAACAATTTCTCAATGTAAGTAATTAAAAGGCAATTAGTTAAAGGTTAATTAATTAACAATTAGAGGTTAATTACTTAATAATTAAAGGATAATTAATTAATTAAAGGATGATTAATTAATGTAATTAATTAAGGGTTAATTAATTAATAGGATTAAAAGTTAATTAATTTATGTGATTAATTAAGGAATAATTAATAAATTAAGGATAATTAAGATGAATGATTAAGAATGATTAATTAATGGTTTATAATTTATTATTAATTAGAGATAAGTAATTAAATAATAAGTAATTAATTATGATAAGGTGATTGATTAATCTTGCTTATGGTTGATTGAATTCTATTGAATGCCTAGGATTGTTTGATATCTATGATGTGTGTTGTTATGTAATAAGAATTGTGTGGATTGAGCTATGAATTGTGATTTATTTATCTTTGATGAATTTATACATTTATCTGTGAATGGAGGATAAGCATTATGGGATAATACCGCTTATCGACATTGTTGTGCTTGAATTAATGATGGTGGTGATATGTTATTGACTTTCTTTTGATTTTCTTTGGTCTTTCTTCTTTGTTTTTTTTTATTTTGTTCTGGTATCATTCTCAGGTTTTTTTTTTTCCAGGTTTGTGAAGTATGAAGCCTGGTTTCTTAACCTTGATGTTTATTTACATTATAAATTTAAAAAGAAAAAAAAGACACATCTTGCCACTTGTATTTTGCTAAGCTAACACTTGTTATGTATGTTTTATTTTCCTTACAAGTGTTAATACATATTACCTTAAGCTTACATTTGTTAAAATATAAGCATTTTGTGTTTAAACCGTTAATTAGTTTTATATTTACACATGTATTTATATAGTTTATATATTATATTTACAATACATTCCCTTTTTATATTAACAAATGTTTTATATTTATGTATATATATATATATATATATTAAAACTTTTATCCATTCTTGTTGTTCATTTTATTTATTATTTATAGTTATGTCAATTTTAAAGAAAATAATTTTAAAGTCTAATTACACATTAATAAATAAACACGTATACATATTACATAAGTTTTTATAATATAGAATTTAACTTTAAACAATTTTTGAAAATTTACTATATTAATTTCAAAATATAACTTTCATATATATATGTATGTATGTATGTATGTATGTATATGTATGTATATATATATCATATATTATAAAATTTTCATAAATTTTAAAATTATTGGGTTTTTCAAATTCAAATTATTTCTCAAAATATTTATTTTAGAATTTCAATTCCAAAATTCAATTTATAATAAATTTATATACATATATATAAATAAACAATAGATATCTTATTTAATTTGAAAAATATCAAATAAATTCATAATTAAATCCAAAAAATTAAATTAATTACCAAATTAAATTTGACTCAAAACTGGGATTGTTACAGAGTCCCCCCTTAAGAACATTTCGTCTTCGAAATTTGCTAGACAGGGAAACAAACAAAGAACAGATAAACACATAAAGATAGATAAATGAATTACCAGATCAAACCGAAATATTTATTCTATATTTGACTTACCAAATCAGAATATCATCAATAAATACGACAACAACTTGTTCAATACTTCACAAGATACTCGAATCATCAAGTCTACGAAATATGCAGGGGCATTGGTTAGTTCGAAGGGGTAACTAACTATTCGTTGAATATATCTGGACCCAAAAGAATAGAAAAATGGATACAATCTTTCGAAACTCTCAAACACAAGGTATGGATTCCAAACTCAGGTTGGAATACCCTAAAGTATATACTAGCTTGTCCCTCTTCGGACTTGGATCCTCATAAGGAATCACAAAAAAAATTTCAAATTTGGTTTTGACTAAAATCATTCTATTGATACAATCAAATTTAGTTCCATATTTTATTAACCAATTCATTTCAAATAAAATTTCAAATTCATTAAAGTTAAGAACGAAAAGATTGATAAAAAAATGATGGGGAGAATACGGAATATGAACTTTTCTATAATGTAACAAAGATTCGTAGGGCCACCACCATACCAAAGCTTCTTCCTGGAGCTGCCAGTAAACCATCAAAGAATTGAAATCGGATGATGATCAAAAGAGACTGAGGGAAAAAGATTGTTCCTTGTTGTTGCAGGTCATTGACCATTTATAGTGGCATTCCTCCGTCCCCTACCTCGTCCTCTTCTTGCACTCATACTCACTATCGGTGAATAGTAAGAGAATTTATTGAGGCATACGGACAAGATATCTTAGGGATACTCATTATAGGGCATTCATATCCCTATCTCTAATGAGCCACTTAATGTGTTATACTCCAAAAGTTAATGTTCTTACTCAACCTTTAGCTTTGTATGTATATATATATATATAGAATTAATAAGAAGGTTTAAAAACACTTTTCTTTTATACTTGAAATAAATTTAGTTTGTATATATAAATTAAATTTGTATATGTAAGTATTAAAACTAAATAGACATGTCATACATAAATATAAAAGACATTAATACATACAAATTGACATTTGTGAAATAACAACAATATGCATTACAAGTGTAGGATTATAATGCCATAAGATAAGCAAGTGTAGCTTGATAATCACATGCAAAAATACAAGTGTAACTTAATTATTTCATGTAAATACAAGTGTTAGATTTCTTTTTAAAATGACTTTTATATATATATATATATATATATATATATATATATATATATATATATATATAGCAAGTAGTTTTTCCTCGTTTCATTTTTGAGATCAAAGAAAAAAACTGAAAAAAACTCAAACCAGCAAAATAAACAACTCAAAACAAATTCAACAACTTCAAAACCTGAAACAATCAGATCAAAGTAAATCAAGCAGGATCATCTCAGCAATCAAAGTTTTATCTCAAGCACAAAGCATTCAAGTTTCAGTTTTAAAATAAGTTACTGTTTTAAAGCAACTGAGCTAAGGATCAAGCAAGCAGTGGATCCAAATTCAACTCAGATCAACTGGCGGTTCAACTCATATCCATCAAAACAAATGTTCAGATCAGTTTTCAAATTTCAAAATAAAAAACATTTCCAGATATCAACATCTTTTCCAGGCTTGTTCTCTATCTTTCTTCATCCAGGTGAGCAAACTACATCTTAAAACTTTAAATCTGGTTCAAATCTTGATCTGCATGTGATAATCTTATAAGTGTGGATGTAAATATGTTTGTATGAATGTATATATATCTGTGAATGGGTGTGCATGCCTATATAGATATGTCTCTGTTTAGTAACAGGTTAACAAACTTCAAGAAAAATTCATATTTCAAAATCTAAAAGGATTTAGGTAATGATCTTTAAAGAAAAGTATTTGTATTTACCTGTTTAAATTTTAAAAACGGTTTCAAATGTTTATGTTAAGTATTTATTTCTAAAATAAAAAACGACGGTATAAAATCAAAAATGAGTCAGAATTCGATGTTCATAGTTGCGTATTTTGATTATACGATCTGACTCGTATTGTAAAAATATGAATTTAAATTAGGAAATCATGATTTTTAGCCTTGTGAATTATGAGATATCTCGAGATAATCAATTTTGGTTTATTCGTCAAATTCCGACGAACAACGACGAAGTGTAGGTCATGCTGGTTGTCAAAGGTAGTTCGAAGAAGTGAGATCTATGGAAAAATGGCAGTAAAATTTTTAGACCATCAGAATGTCCTGGCGATGTCAAACTAGGGTTCGATCGTTAGTTTAGGTCAATGGATTTGTCGAGGCAACTGTGCCATTTTCGTGGAACCGGAGTGGGCCGGTGCGAGGGGCATCGATGCGTGAGTCTTCGATGTAGCTCTGGATTCAATTGCACGACCTCTGGCAGCCGAAGGTGACATCACGAGGAGGATCTAAATGATCAGGTCTGGGTTTATGGGTTGCTGGTACGCTCGATTTTGATTGCATAGTAGTTTATCTTATTCATTTTGATAAATTTTAAACTTATTGCATCCTATCATCTACCTGAGCCAAAACCCAAGCGACCCATATATTATTTTCCTTAAAAATTAAAATTCCTGGGTAAACCTAAAAACTGCTACCTTACTTATTAAACTCGAATCATACACGCGACAACATGCAAACAACCCAAGCAAAGCTTCCTTTTCCTGATTACTTCTCGAGACAATCCAGCTTTCCCTCGAGCAAACCAAATCCAAACACCTTCCATCGAAACTCGAGTTCAACCCGAGTCGTTCGTCATTCTTCCTGAAATAAAAACTACAGAATAAACAACTGATACATGCGTCAATGCGTGCACATACACCGATGCTTCACGTCGCCGCTACCTTCCATATGTCGGCGACGAACTCAAGAGTCGACTTCGACCATCAATTCAACACCACCAAACTCAAATCAAATTTGAGTATTCCAATGGAAACAGGAACCAGACCTCATCAGAAAACCACCCCTAAACCACCGTCGCCGTTCACCAGAGTTCTCCAAACTCCGTCCACGGCCTCGTAAGTCCCCATGCCATCTTTTCCCAGAATCACTCGCAGCTCGATTCACCAAAGACGCTGAACGAACCCCATAAAACAACGACAACACAACCGAGTTCAAAACCTTACTTCGTCCAAAATCGATCGACACAGCCAAAATCCAATTACATTTTTCCATCAATCTACCATACTTCAGCCTCCTCCGAGCCAAAATTCGTACCTCCGTTCATCGTCGATCATCGCAAATGACCAAAACCCATAGATCGATAAACATGCAATATCTTGGCCTAGACACCATTAAAAACTACAAAGTTCATTTCAAAATTAACGATTCGTATTCACAATCCAAATTATAAGATTAGATATATAAATTATCATATTTGATTGTTACCCATTGTCTTATTTTTACTGTAAATCTTTAAACTTACAGTATATACAACAAATAAAATAACTTAAAATTATTTGTAAAAACAAGAACTCATTGTTATTAATAATTTCTTTTCTATAATCAAAGTCTAATTTTGGTTTTATATAGAGATAGGCATTATTTGTGATGGTAGCTAGCCTGTTACTAATAACAGAGCACAAGTGTAATTATTTACAGACATTCACACATGAAACCAAGCATCTTCATACAAATATTCAGATGAAATGAAGCATGCAAACAATATCACAACTTTATCACACAAAATCATCACATGCAATATTTAAAACTGTTTTACTCACCTGCATTTTGCTTTGAATAGAGGACAGCTTGATTGGTGTTTATTTTTTTCTAGAATCAGGATATTTTTTATCTGAACTCTTAATATGATTTGTTGATCTTGAATTTGCTTATGTGAGAATTGAACCAGATCTTCTACTTGCCCGAATTCTGGGTTGAACTGATTTTGCTTAAAACCTTGCTTTCATTTGTATTTGAACTTGATTTTTCTTTCCTTCCAGATTTTTGTTCTCTCCTTCTTCTTTTTTTCAGATTTCTGTTGTAAGAAATTTGTGTTCCTCAACTTGATGTTTTATTCATATTATAGATTTAAAAAGAAGAAAAATAAAATAAATCCATTTTACCACTTGGATATTTTCTAAGCTAACACTTGTTTGAATATTAAAAGAGATATTTACATTTGTTTTAATGTTTATTAAGATTTGTTACACTTGTTATCAAGTAAATTTATATGCTAACACATGTATTTGTGTATTTTCATTTATTTTTAAATTGATTTAAAAAGCTTTTATATAAATATCCTAATTAGTTAATACGTTTCTAATTTAATAAATGCTTTTGTAATTAATTTTCTAATTTATATATACATATTCTAATTTATATAAATAAATTTATTTAAAAAGAAAATAATACAAACAATTTATGTTCTCCATAAAATCAAATAAAATACATTTTAAAATCAGAGTATAATTTAAGATATATATATATATATATATATATATATATATATATATCCTTTGAACTTCAATTTTAAATATCCAAATTCAAATTAAATTTCAAATTAAAATTAAAAATCCAATTGATGGATACATACTATTTTAACAAATTCAAATTCCATTTTTATATAATAATTCTAATTTAAAATCAACTCCAATATATATTAATTTTAAACAAACACAAATTAAATTTAAAAATATTAACTTTATTTAAAATCTATGTGTATATATATACAACACAATTACAAACATAAATGTTTACTTAATTATATTCATTTGTTCAATCTATAATTCAATATTTCTATTAATTAACCCAATTATATTATCAATTACAAGTGTCCAGAAAATTCAGGTTATCACAGATTAACTCATCTTTGATTTTTGTTTTGCAATCCGATCCAAACCAGTTTGTCTCTCCACAATTTCCGACCTTATAACATTTATACTATTGCTAATATTCGAATAATCAAACAATCAATTTTCCTTTTAATAAATAAATTAACTAGCCATTTGATTTAACTAAATAATTCTTCTCTCTTACAAATCTTTTTGTAACTAAAATAAATTTAATAAGTTAATTAATCAGATTAATCACCCAAAAACATTTTTTTTTTAAATAACTAGTTAATTTAAAATGTATTTATATGTATATTTATTTTATTTTTCTTTGAAGCTTGATATACTAAAATAACCTATACACTTTATATATATATATGAAGTAAAAATAATGGTTGAAGGTGAAACTAAATTTAAATACTAAAATTTATTTCCAATAACGATTCACTTGACAAGGCTAGTTTATAAAATTTGGACTTATTTTCCATAAATGTTAAGTAAATAATAACTAATCTTTTGGAATCCAAAAATAGTTTATAAAAATTTATATAGCATAATACATTTTTTATTTTTTTTAGAACAGTTACTTTACTCGACCCAAACCTATAAATTAAGAAAATAAACGGTTTTATAAATTCCACTGTAAAAATAATATTTATTTTTATTATATTTCCTTATTGTAAATTCAAATCCTAATATATACAGACATAAATAAATTCATTTATATTAAAAATAAAATTATAATATACATCACAGCAACAATCCTCCCTTGAACCCGCGACGTGCTATTCTAGATCATCGCGAAAACCCTCGGTTCGAACCACCGCTTCGAAGCTATCGACTATGCCCAAAAACCATCCCATCGTGCGCGAGCCTCGTCTCCATCGCAGCATGAAATCACCACCTCGTCCACGTCGTGCTCCAGCGCGACATTCCCACACAATCTCCTCCAATAGCTCGCCTACGCCTTGACGACGATCCCAGAAACTTGCCAAACCCGCACAATTCTAATTCGAAATCAATTTTAGGGTTATTCGATTTACGAATGAAATTTTGAATTCGCTCCGCCATATAATTTTTCTTTTGAACGAGGATTGATTCGATTGTTTTGAGCCGAAAGAAAAAAAAAAGCGGCCATTTAATTTTATTAGATGTGGATTCCCTTTGAACGAAAAAAAAATGGCTTTCGTTCTTCTTCCTTATTTTTTACCAAACGAACTTTGATTTTTTACTTCTAATTTTTTTTTAGAAATGACGCGTGCTCAAAATTTTCTAAGTGCAAGGCAAATGGTGTAACCCGAAAGACAAGTGGCCAAATATAGTAAAAGAAATAAATAAATTTTTGATCAGACAAAAATATAAATCTAAATTTGAATTTGAATTTAAATCGTCTTGAATTCACGGCTAAAAATCTCGAACTCCTATCCAGGCATGCCGTTAGGTGTTTATAATGTTAAACCCCTATTCTTAACACAAGCTTCAAGTCCTAATTCGGTCGTGTGGAGAAGATAGCGTTTTGCACCCAATTATAAATATTAAATTTTCGATAAAATCTCAGTGCGATTGTCTATAGTATGGCCAAACGATCACTCCAAATACTACGAAAATTGAAATCCGATAATAATACACTATTATGGATCCAATGAAACTGGTTTCGTCGAATTCCGAGACTGTGCCTCGGAAGACTATTTTTAAATAGTGGAAATCAGCCACAAGGGCCTCTTTAGCAAGTGGAATTAGTTTTTAGGACACATAACTGAAATAATTACTTTCAAGGACAAAACACAAAATAATTAGTTTCTAGGGTCTAAAAACCTATGAAATTATGTCCTTGAAAGTAATTGGACTTCTGACTTTGTTCTTGAAAGTAATTATTCTGCTGAATTTGGCCTTGAAAGTAATTTTTTTGAATGTGTGTCCTGAAAACTAATTGGATTGTAAAGTTTATCCTTCTGGTTAAATGCCCCTTTTAAATATCTATTTAAACGATATAAATTTAAAACTGAAGAAAACACCCTCAAACTCAAATTTAACATTTCAACTATCTTCAGTAAAATCAATATTACCCAATCTCAAATTATTAAAAAAAAATTAATTGACAAATAATAATGATATTTGAAATTCAAGTAAACCAACTTTCAAATATTTAAAATCAATTAAATATTCCAATTCCAAATATCTAAAAAAAATTTGGGTTGTCACAATCAAAAACCTTAAAATACTTATCCGTGTCACTCGAAGAATGAGCAAAAGCAACAATATCAACCTAAGACCTGTTATCCACCAAACAACAACCAGACAAATCACTACTAGAAGCAACCTTTTGATTAAGGTCAGATTCTTCATCATCATGTGCTCTAAGACAGTTAAAACTATTTGAAGTGACAAGCTGAAAATTCTCCAAGTGATTAATTTGGCTTTAAACTTCTTATTTTGAGTATGAACAAACTTGTTATTCACATCAGAGACAACAACACCAAGTTTGAATCCATTATCCTTCACTTTATCCATTGTTTCTTACTGTTGATAAATCGTATTGAAAAAACTGCTGGATCTAGAAGCATAGAATCAAAAGAAAATAATTCATTTCTATTTTCAGCAACAGTAAGACTCAAATTATCTTTAAAGCCAGAAACTGTAACCCCAATACCACTATTCATAATTGGCCTCTCAACATTAATACTTTCGTCCAAGTTATTTCGTCCAAGTTATCACTAAAAGATGAAGAAGCATAATCCCCGAAGTATTCTTTTAGATCTCCAAACTTTTTAGTATAGTTCCTACCAATATTAACTGAATTAATAACATTAAAGTGTTTGAACAGTTCTTCCAAGAAACTATGCCTTCTTTTCTTTGAATCCAGAGGTGATCTAACAGAATTCTTTTCAATTTCATACATTTCAATACAAATTGGAAACCATGGTCGCGTTAGTGAAGTTTCCGCGATCGCCAGATAATGGTTTCAATTTTGTCGAACAGTTGATCAATTTGTGACCAAACGAACCACAACCAAAGCATCTTGCAGGATCTCTACAATCTTTCGCTAAGTGTTGAAAATCTCTACATCGATAGCAAAATCTTTTCCCCTTTCTAGATTTGATCCATCTCTTTACTTTGGGTTTCTGGTCAAGAAATTACGGAGGAGCAAAAGTCGAGTTCTTGACCATTTGAGCATATATGCGTAAGGCTAAAGAATCAAAATCGATAGAGGAAGAATCTCTAGAAAGATTTGAGAAACGAGAATTGTCGAACAAGAACAAGGAAGCAGGAAAGCTCTGAGCAAAAGACGCCATTTTTCAAAGTCATTGTTGTTAGCTTAAGTTAAAACATTGATAATCCAGTAGAAAACCTTGATATATAGATCAAACAGATCTAAAACTTGAGTAAGAAATTACAAGACTTCCAAAAAAAATGTTCAGTTCAAAACTTACTCATAATTAAAAAACAAAAACAAAATTTCCAAATGAAATCAATGACAGGTGGCTCTAATACCACTTGTTAGGATTTAAATATATATTAAGATTGATTAATCATGAAACCCTAAATCTAAATATGTGATCCATGATTTGATTTAGAAAAAATCAAAGGAAAGTAAACAAATTAGCTGAAGCCATACTTGAATTCAAAGTTGCTGATTGGAAAAGTAATTTTGTTTTGGTTTTCCATATTAACACCAGCCCTAGATCTTATATTAGATCTGAATCCATGGTTGTCGTTTTCATAAACTGATTAAGAAAAAGAGATAGATCTAAAAGATAAGAGTTGGATCTGATCTTCCAAATTGACATAAACTAGATGTTGGCTTGTGTAATTTGAAGACCAAAACCCCTTATTTCTATGTTGGCAGTTTCTGATTTGGCCCTTGAACAAATTAAAATTGTCCCGTATCTACACATTAATACCATGATAATTATATCCTTAAGTCATTTAACTTCGATTCATAATTTGACCACTTTAGTTAGACTTTACACCAAATAGCACAACATATTTATTTTACATATGTGGCCTACATGTTGGAATTTTTCAAGAGTCTAATACAACCCTTGAATAGGTAAGTGCAAAGTATCATGTAAAAAGGATAAAAAGGATAAGAAATAATATAAAGTTTTAGATATGTAGTACACACGATACAAACTTAAGAAAGTTGCATCAATACAACAAAATGTATCAGTTTTTTGAAGGAACCAGATATAATTTCTTAGGTCGGCTATGTATTTTCCAGGTATTCAAGAAGGCACCAACACGATTTGAAGCTGGACAGGGAAGATAGGTAACGATTTTAGAGTGAGAAAAATATGTTGTTATTGTCAAAATGTTAAATGCATTCCCAAAAATATTTTACATTTTACTTTTATTTTTACAAGCAAATTAGTGTAAAAATCCATCAAAAATGCATTTTACATTCCATAATATAATAAATTTACATGTGACTTCATCCATTATTACTTTAAATTTCCTGAAAACTTTGCACACGTTAATAACCCATTTGGTTCATTTTAAGTTTTGTATTTTTTTTGTTTTTAACACGCATCACCGATGGTGGAGTACAAACTAACTCAACTCTCTTAGAGATAGTGGAGTATAAACTTTCTGACCCCAAAGATAAGGTCCAACTCCTTCGAAGATAGTGGAGTATATTGTTGCTTAACATCAGGGATAAGTTATAGCTTCATCAGAGATAGTGAAATATTAATTTGTTCAGCCTCAGAGACTAGGATCAACTCCTCCAAAGATAGTGGAGTGCAATTCTGATTAGTCCCAGAGTTAGTACCTAACTCTATTAGAAGCAATGGAATGTGATCTTTCCAAAGAGCCCCAAAGACGGTTAATTTCAACTGAACATAAAGTACAATACGCAAAAGATCGAGTACCTTCATAAAATATGGATCCACGGTGCAAATGTACGACTTACTTCTATATAAATTTCAAATGATATTTGATATAAATACTCGGGGCATAATAGCACATTGTTATTCGAATATGTTAAACTCACAAGATGAGAGAGAAAACTAGCTGTCAGGCAAGGACTGGTGTTCTTGACCCTAGGTAAGGTGAATGGTCGCACCCGAGCACAATGAAATTCCGCATTGACTGCACAATTCCTCCACTATGATTGCGTCTCAAGCAAAGCACATTTCGTATTCACAAAGCATACTTTGGTGGATAGTGTTAAAGGAAATTTGGTCCTGTCTCAGAAGGAATTCAAATTATTTGAAAAATGTGCTTAAGGTCGGGACATGTACATAAGTGGAAACCATATCTCAATCCGAGCTACAGACTGAAAGATATGATCCTCTTAAAATCATTCCTCGATCGTCCAACAGCTAACTATTCTTAATCAGGAAGCCTCACCCAAAGCTCCTCAATCGTCATTTTCCCTACGTTTTCCAACCTTACATCCCAGTGGAACTGGATTATAAGTCCATTTCTGTATAAACTTTTTTGTTTCATCAGATCTACTATCTATCTGATTTGGATTCCATCTTGGAAAGTTACTATCTATTTCAACCAAACTAAACATCAAAGGGCATAAGAATGCTCTATTCGACGATGCAAGGTTATTGGTTCAAATTTTCCGCAATTTCGACTTAAAACAAAAAAGTTATGATACAAATAAGATCACTTCAAGTTGAAGGCTTCAACATATAACAGTCCGGTAAGGAATTGTTTGGTAAGGTGTTATTGGTATTTCAACATGCATCCCAAAGCGGAGAACAAGATTTCTAATTCTATGATAGAGAAACAATGGCAAAAATGTATAATTTTACTTGCTTTTGTTATTTTTCAAAGGACGGAAAACAAAATAAATTTATTTTTTATTTTGTATTTTAACTTTATTTTCCAAAGTGATTGTTTAATTTTTAATAAATACGCATATCGAGCACATTGCCATTTGAACAGGAAACCAAAACAAACGACGAGCCTAATGTTATGGAAACCACGTACGAGCCTAATATCATGGAAACCACGATCCTAGCATTTACTTGCAATATTGGATTGCATATACAACTACTACTAAAACCATATCCCAAGGATATGAAACCATTACCGTGTACAACACACAATATTTGGCAGTTCTAAAACTTCAGAATTAAATCACTTCGTTCACCAAGCATCAGAGAATATTCATCTGAGCGATCACACCTTTACAAACAAGCTATACAAGACGATAATTTCTAAAACTGGGGCAAATTAAATTTAAATAAAATATACATTTCATATCCGAGACCCTACATGTTCATTGATTCTTCTTGTTTCCAACCCTGTATCAATCTTCATTCACAGATGATGTCCAACAAAAACAAAAAAAAAAACAAAAAAAACCAAAAAAACAAAATTAATCTCATGAAAATTGTAATGCCAAAATTGGGAAAGAATGATTTGCACGAGCTTCATATCATGTTAATTTCCAGTTTTCTCCTGCATATTTAGCTTGGCTACCGAGTTCTTCCTCAATTCTGAGCAACTGCAATGAAAGCAGAGAATGAGATTTTGTTATTGTAACATTATTTCGTTTCCTCTAGCACTAAAGCTGCATTGGTTTCAAGCAACACAACGATACAAAGCTTCAAAAACCACAAAAAAGATGCTCTCCCTTACTAAGAAAATATCACAACCAAATGATTTTGAAAATACATTTTTCTTTTTGTTCGAAACGTAACTTACAACTAAATCCAAACAAATAAAAAAGGCAGAAAATCAAATTAAGTATAAAGAGAAACTAGTTTGAAATTAAAACGAGACCAAAAATATAAACAATACAAAAATTTCTTTTGTTTTGCAAAAATAATGCATGACTTTGCAAATGTTTGCAAAATGAATGAAAATGAACAGTAATGTATATTAATATTTGTAAACGTTTTTCCAAATTTACAAAATGTTTCTAGAACAAGAAAGATGTTTTTGCAAATACTTGCGGTGTAAACAGCAAATATTCCCAAAAACATATTTTTAATTTTTCCTGACAATATTTATAATCAAAACTACAAATAAAAAAAAACGATTTTGCAGATATTGCAATACAAATGCATATTCAACAAAATCTACGAAATGAATGAACACAAAAAATTCTAACAGAACTGAAAAATCACACTTAAAAGAAGAAGGGGCCACTAGAAGACTAAAACGTCAAAAACTAAAAATTGAATGGTTTGATAAACCGTTCAAATTAGGGATCATATTTGAAAGAACCAGGTCGCGTATGAAGAAGGGCATATGAGAAAATTAATTTTTGAGAAAGTAATTGCAACGGACGCTTTGAAATGTTTTATTGAAATGGGTTTTTGAAAGATGAAATCTGAAAATAAAGGTATCACCTTAATTTCCACTATTCCATATACCATGATGAGTACATTTGAGGGTCAATCACAGACCTGATTGTATTTATTTAGACGTTCTCCTCTACAAGGAGCACCAGCCTTAATCTGGCCAGTAGCAAGACCAACCGCTAGGTCAGCAATAAACGAATCTTCAGTTTCTCCGGATCTATGAGAAGTAATCACGCCCCATCCAGCATCTTTTGCCTGCTTTACAACTTCTATTGCTTCTGTTACTGTTCCAATCTGATTTATCTGAAAATATATTTTGCTTGTTATTACCATTTTGAATATAAACATGCTGTAGGCAACAATATGCAATCAAATTCCAGATGTCCATCATGCAATGACATATGCTATAAAATATCAGTTTCAAATTATAATAAATCTGTTCTTTGACAAACATTACAAGCATGCGCTTATAATATATTGGTTGATTTGACAAACATTAAAACGGTGTTTGGATTTCTAAGTTAATTGGATCAAGGGTTTGATGTATATCATCTGTATATTCTAGTAAATACAATGAATAATTGTATTGTGTGATGTGTGTGTATTATACCTTGAGCAAAAGAGCATTGCACGTGGACTCGTTTATCGCTCGTTCTACTCGTTCTGGGCTGGACATCAATAGATCATCTCCTACAACCTACAGAACAATTTTTCAGTGAATATGGAAATCTAATTCAGCATGAAAACTTTTAGAGCAGGATAAACCTGACAAATTCCAAGGTCTGTGAATAATTTTGTATGTTCCCAGTCATCCTTATCAAATGGTTGCTCAATGGACACAATTGGATATGCTAGTAAAAGAATACTATGGATTAGATACGATATATTATGACTGATGCAGATGGTAGAAAGTTACAGATGGGTACCTTCACAAAGATGTGTGTACATCCCAATCATTTCTTCTCCAGTTTTGAAATTTTGCTCAGATTTAGTGGGAGCTTTGTAGTTCAAATCATATTTTTTTCCTATTCCAAATGTAAAAGGTGAGTAACCCACAAGCATATCCGACTAATGTCTTAAGTCTATCAAAATTTAAATAAATGGTTATGTACATTAAC
This sequence comes from Allium cepa, assembly GCA_030765085.1. NCBI lineage: Eukaryota > Viridiplantae > Streptophyta > Magnoliopsida > Asparagales > Amaryllidaceae > Allium > Allium cepa. The sequence continues at coordinate 212,487,581 of CM060943.1, forward strand.
AATTAAATTTCATAAAAGAGGGATAACATGAATATATGTGATCAAATAAAACTGAAAGCCTAGTTTAAGTTGCTCCTAAAAAATAAAATACTGTAAGCTATGTCTATTTTTAACACCAAAAAAATTTACAAAGAGGCAATAGTTTACCCATGCAAAATTCAGTTGCAGCAACATCTACTGCCAATTTAATTTTACCATTATATCCTGCTCTGTCAATTGCCTCTTTAACAAGATCCAAACCCTCTGAGAAACTGGTAATTACAAAAAACATATGCAAAAAGGTTAACTTTTAAAAGTTGAGCAAATATTAATGAAAATAAAAATAGAAATTAGGGACACGGCCTTATTTTCAAACTTATTGCAATTCAGCTCCCTCTGAAAAACATCTCTCAAGAGAGACCCTTATAATTATTTTCAGTGAAAATTTACAGTTTTTGGTCCATATTTGCAGTTTTGCAAATATTTGCAAAACATATATTTGCAGAAAAAAGTGCAAATATTAACAAAATAGATATTTCCACTAAAAAAATGCAAATGTTTGCAGCTTTTGGTGCGAATATTTGCAAAAACAAATATTTACACTAAACAATGCAAATTTTTGCAATTTGTCTTGCAAAAATTTACAGTTTTATTGTAAATATACACAGAAAAAACTGCAAATTTTCCTGAATAGTTCCAATTGTGTTTCGTGAAATTTGTTGTTGGAAATGGATGTAAGTGTATTTTGAAACATATAGAAGGTATTTGACAAAACTTCCAAAAAAAATATAGTTATAAAGTTAGCAAGGTAGTTTGTGAAGCATCTAACAAACAAATTTAAAAACATTTAACCTAATAATTCTTGAATCTAGTAAACAACTAAAGTTAACGAAGCACCAAATGCCCAAACAACAGAATTTCCATATTAACCCCATATATGAGCATTAGAGTATATAATAAATGGCAAATTCTATTCATACATCATAAATTTCTTTAACTACACCATTAAATTTGTAATAAAGTTAAAGACAAAAGTGCCCCTATATAATAGAAAATTAAAGCCAATGGAAGATGAAGAATTCATAATAAACAAATCATATTTGTCTGAATTGTACAAAATGAATGCAATTCTTTTCATAGAGTAATTCAAGTTTCAATACGCAATCAATTGAATCAAGAAGGATTAATTTCCATTGATATAGTTTTAAGTTGAATTTATGCGTAATCAAATTTTAACTTTTAACATCAAATTAGAAGTAAAAATTATATTTAAAAATACTAATTTCATTAATACCATACATAATTGTTCCCTATTTGTTAACTCAGATTATATCAAGTTTAAATTTAACAAAAGAATAGTTAACTAACAATTTTAACATTTCTACGTTCAAAAATTAGATCCAAATTTATATGTATAACCAGCTAAATTAAATTTAAACTCCTTTCATGGTTTTTAAAATTGAAATATGGAGTTTACAAAATTGAATGCTGGGAACTAGGTTTTAGGTTTAGATTAGATGCACTAGTGTAGAGAGAGGGTTAGTAAAATAAGGCATTTATTTTCTTTCATTTTAAAATGAGGGTAGTCTTGTAATATATATGGTGTATCTTAAATAAAAAATAAAAAATGGTGTATATGATATGGTCTAAATTTTTGGTGCATGTAAAGTAATTTATTGTGTATAAATAGAATTTTTCCATAATAAATAATCTTATTTTAAAATTTATAGCGAAGAAGTGTTGTTGAGCCAAAAATACAGGTATCATTGTTTGTTAATAAAGTGCCGACACTGACATCTATTTCAGTTATGCTCATTTGGAAAATCATATTGTGTCTCACCTTTGATTCATTAATATAAATTTGATCTGAAGCCCAATCGCAATCATTGACTAAATCAACATTACTTGCGCGTAAACTTAATTTTATCATCGAAGTGCGTTTTCATTCTATATTGTCCATAGATCAAAACCCAGCTTAAAAAATATTCTGTGCAACCGACTTTATTAGTGATTAGACTTAACCCATGCCAACATTCTTCCATGGAATAGGGTATGTTAAATTTGTATGATTCAACTTGTAAAGTGGAAAGGAAAATAATTAATTGATTCACTCAATTAATCCATTAGACCATATGCGAAAAGAAAAAAAAACGTAAAGTTGAAAGAGGATATTTTATTGGCAGAAAACAAATTGATTAATCAATCAATTAAATCAGTTAATGAATTTATAGATAAGGAAAAAAGCCTATTTATGAATTAATTGATTTTGCAATATGAAAAAAAAAAGATTAGGCATGAGAATCAAATCAAGCAAAGGAATTTATGGAAACCAAGATTACAGTTATCCATTTGCTTTGAAATCAAATCATGAAATTCGGAAAGATTGTAAACTAATCAGGAAATTAATTTTCTTACCCTCCAAATTATGCCTTCATCTTAAGTCAATGTAAATGAATGCAATTCATCTTTATGTCGTGTGAGAGAATTCACCATTATTCTCTTCTTCGATAAACCCTAATTTCCATAGTTAAATCAACCTAAGTGCTTTGAATATAAACAAGTCTTCTAAGTCATTGGTTATTCAATTTGTAATCATATGTCAGTCTCCATTTTTCTACCTATAATTTTGTACCTCACTCTTTTATACTATCTTTCTTTCAATCAAATAAAGAATAGTTGTTGGATCCGTGAAAATATGCAATTTGATCGAACCATGTTAAATCTTTGTGTTCTCTATTTTTTCATTTGTTGATTATTGTTTATTGCATTGGTTGTTGATAATTAGTCGACAAGCTGGATCCATCGGTATTTCGCGCATAAGCCTAAAATATTTCATAACAATTTGGAATCAAAGCTAGTTGCCTTGTTCTAAATTAGTTATCAATGTCTAATTCTTCTAGATATGGTATGAACAATTATGGCGTCAACAAATTTGCTGGAGAAAAAGTTTTTGAAACATGGAATGTAAAGACTAATGATAATGTTCTCAAACAACTTGTTTCGTTTAGAAGAAAAGATAAGAGTCAAAAGCACCCTGAAGGTAGGAGAAATATGCATATATCTCACTTCATAGGTCCTAGAAGAGATGTTTGTTATTATTGCAAGAAAATGGACATTTCATACGGGAATGTCAAACACTTATAAAGAAAAAAGAAAAGAAGGGAAAAGCTTCAGTTTCGACAGTAGTTAGATCGAATGCAGATAGTAGTGATAGTAATACATTATTATATTCAGCCAGCATTTCCCTTTTAGAGAATACACATTGTGTGATTGATTCTAAAGCATCTTGTCATATGATATCAGATAGGAGTTGTTTGGTCAGTTATAGAAATATTGATGGTGAAGCAGTTCATATGGAGAATGGCACATCTTGTTGTATGTGAGCATTGAAAATGTGAGGTTTAGAATGTTTGATGGTGTTAGGACCATGACGGATGTTGCATGTTCTGATGTTGCGTAGGAGTTTGTTGTCAGTTGAAGCTTTGAGTGGACTTGATTTGAGAATAATAGTAGATGGAGAGAGATTGAGAGTGACGAAGGGTTCCTTGGTAGTGATGAACGGGTGCGAGTTGATGAAATTTATGTGCTTCAAAGAAAGAGTCTCATGAAAGTCAGTAGTTTCTATTGATTATAGTGTCCCAGACTCTACACGGTTATGACATATTCGTTTAGGTCATGTTGATGAGAAGAGTCTTGATGTATTAAATAAGCGGTGGTTGATTGATAGAGTTTATCAGTCGAAGCCTAGCTCTTGTGAAGTTTGTTCTTTTGAGAAGAACACATTTGATGTTATGAGGCTTAGAGCTACAGAGTTTCTAGAGTATGTTCATTTTTATGTGTGCGGACCCACCTCGGTTGCATCTTTAGATGTAGCCCGTTACTTTGCCATACTTATGGATTATTTCTCACCTATGGTCTATTTCTTGAAGGTCAAAAACGGAATATTTACCCAGTTTTACAAGTGGAAAGCCTGGGTAGAAAAGCAGTCGGAAAAGCGTCTAAAAGTTCTTAAAGTTGAAAATAATAGTGAATTTGTATCACAAGAATTCACTAGCTATTGTGGATCCGAATATATAGTTAAAAAAATTCTATTTTTGTTGAGTTCCATTGTAATGGAGTGGCTGAGAGTATGTGTCGGATGTTGTAGGAGAGAGCTGCGAGCATGAGATTGATTGTTGGTTAAGAAGAGCGATTTTAGGCAGAAGCAATATCTAAGACCGCATTTCTCATCAACCACACAACTTTCATTGCCATAGATTTGAAGATCCATGTGATCCTATGGAGATATGGAAAGATGAGCATGTGAATATTTTATTCATTAAAGTGTTTGGTTGTTCGGCTTATTTAGATGAGAGGCGTGATAAGTTGAAAATTTAAGGAAGGCAAGCATATTCTTTTAGGCTATAGAGAAGGAATGAAGAAGTATAAGTTGTGTAAAACAAATAGGAGAACTGTGACTTACAAGCATGTAATATTTGATGAAAGATCTTTGTTGAACGTGGAGCCTCTATCAAGTGATGACACTGGAAGAACGGAAAATTATCAAACACATTTGGAATCATCGGATTATTTTCATATTTAGAAGAGATTAGTATTTTCGATAATACCATGGTTGGTGGGAAAATTGCAAAGGCTCGGACTCTAGGTGGAGCAAATTTGTAGGCACGACCATTTGATTCAGTTGGTCTTATTTGTGAGCATATTTATCTTGGTGATTTTTCATCTTATGTTTTGAATGATGTGAAGCTTGTTGGTGTGTCCGTTGGTGTTAAAGCAGTAAAGTGTAGCAAAATTCTTGAAATGCGATTGAAGTTGAAGAAATTATTATATTTGAATCAAGATGGAGGGTTAAACTTATATGGTTCAAATATTCTATAAAGAAGAAAGGAAATAACTAATTAATTCACTTAGTTAATCCATTATGCTATATGCGGAAAGAAAGAAAGTGAGAAGGTTGAAAGAGGAGTCGAAAGAAAACAAATTTATCGGTCAATCAAATAATTAGGCAATGGATTTATAAATGAGAAAAGAAGTCTATTTATAAACTAATTGATTTTGCGATAAGAAGAATGAAAAGATTAGGTACAGAGAATGAACGAAGTTCATCTTCGTATTGTGTGAGAGAAAATCCACCATTATCCTCTTTACTAGAAAAACCTAATTTTTCCCCATTAAATCAAAATAGGGATTTTGAGCATAATCAAGTGTTTGAAATTATAGGTTAGTCTTTCTGCATTTATACCTATAGTTTTTGTAATCTCTTTCTTATACTCTCCTTCAATAAAATAAAAAATAATTGTTGGGGTTTGTGGACGGAGACAATATGGTCAAATCATGTTAAATCTCCGTGTTCTGCTTCTCTATTCTTTTTGCTTGGTGATTATTGTTCATTGAATGAGTTGTTAAAAAATAATCGACAACTTAGATCTTTGGCTATTCCGCACATAAGCCAAGTATTTTATAATAGTTTGGTATCATAGCAACTTAATAATTTGCATAACAGATTGGTATCAGAACAATTGATTTTGCATAACAGAGTATGCCACTAAAAAATAATTTTCATTCCCTCCAAAAATGAAATGAATAAACTTACCCTGATTGTTGTATAGGAGATTTGATATTAATTTTTAAAAAAAAAATTGAACAAGGTTACCACAAACTTTATTGGGACCAAACATGTCTTAGGTATGTACTTTGTATTAAGCTTTTTACATAATTATATACCTCTGTGGATCTAAAAGAAGTGACAACTTAAACTCGTGAGGGCAAGATATCCCATTATGTTACAAAAATACAAATGAAAACTGGGTTGGAGATCAATTTAGAGGAAAATGTTATATCAGCAAACATTGATTATTCTGTCTGGAAATGCTTGCATAAATAGAAAGGACCAAACAAGAGATAAAAGCTTTTAAAAATGGTACATGCCTTGATATATTTGGAGCAAAACCACCGACATCGCCAACATTGCACCCAACTGAACCATATTTCTCAGAAATAATTGGCTGTTTAAGAGAAAGCAAAAAGGTCACAGATTATAATATCGCCAAACATACAAGGTCAAACGTTCTTATTCTTAAACACTGGAGTCTATACAGGTTCAGCATTCACTGGATTAAATCTACGATGACTTCCATGCTAATATTTACCAGGTATATCACTATTATAATACACCAGAATCATAATCATAATGTGCAATGCTCAACATCAGATGCGTGTGTATGATTGCACATTACATTTGAAATGTTTTGTAATGTAATGTTCTTGTAATATTTAATTGTAATTACCTTCAGGTGATGATAGACCTCAGAACCCATTTGTAGAGCTTCCTCAAAGGTAACTGCACCAGTGGGAAGTATCATGATTTCCTAGAGCATATCATTGACATAAACAAGTTAATCATATCATAATACAATAAATTAACAAAAATATAGAACAACTTTGGCCGAAGGGATCATATAATTAGGTGTTTCGATATTAAAAAAAAAAACCGACAAAATTAGCTCTGAACAAAATAGTATACTACTATCAACTAGTTAGCCTTCAAAATATCCACAATACTTTAGATTTACTAATCTGCGATACATATGGACTAGAAACAGAAACTTCCTTAGTGACCTTGTCGCACAATTCTTTTTAGCGTTTTTGTTTCAGGAGCACTAATAAGTATCCAAATACTTTTTACATTTACCAATCCTGCCATCACTGAAGCACAGTGCTAAGTGCTGGAGTTCTAACAAAATGCAAGGCGTCGAGATGAGACAATGCATTAGGAGACACCATTAAAAACTAGGCGCTAAGCCAAAAATAGAGTTTAGACAGAGTACAGGCACAAGTAGAAAGATCCATTGACAGCAGACTCGTTTACGTGTTTTTTGCATCAGTTTTAGTGCGTTACATATGTGTTTATGCAAAATATATGATTTCTTTCTACAGATTAGGTTGTGATCGCTAACTTAGCTTAGAAACACTAACCAGAGCTAACTGCCTATTACTCCAACAAAATAGCAATGCATAAATGTTTCATTGTCTAGGCTTGCATCAGAGTTACATGTGAATTTACAAAAAAAATGATGTCGATTCACTGGTTGTAAATTGCGATACCAGAGTTTAGAGAACCAACAACTAACCAGTAAGCATGGTGCTAATTATTCCAACAATCAACAATGCACCAATTTTATTGCTTGAGTAATTTGTAGGACCCACTAATCCATTAAGCAAAATTCAAAAGGGATGTTAATAATTGCCACTCAAAACTGTTTGAGCAATTGATAAATGAAAAAGTTGGATAAAATTACAACTGGATCCCTTAAGGAATGATGGAAGGAGATAAAAAGAAAAGAGAGGGAAAGAAAATCGAAATGAAATAAAGAATAAAAACAATAAGTAGAAAATATAAGAGAGCAGATTCCAAATGAACAAATTCAAACTCAAGGATCAATCATTCAGATAGATGGGATAAACTAATGAGTTCAGATATTAACGAGGGACATGATCTTGCTCGTGAAGGTAATGAGATTATCTGCGAAGCTTTCCACTCAATTTCCAATCTCATCCTGTAGCTCCACAATCCAACTTTGGTACCAATATTACTTGGAGGTCCCTATAGTAGTTTTGTTTTCTCTCCCGAACAATTTCAAACTTATATTGCTTCATCTCCTCAGGAAGGAGTGCCAAACTCCTGATTCCAGAGCAAAGAGAGGAAATCTGTCTCGATCGATGAAACCACCCGGACACCTGACCACATCTGCTTGAAGATGCATCGGAATGCCCTATTTAAGAGGGTAAATCAACCTCTAGTACTGAACTTCCAAACATGACAGCCATTGAACAAATTTTCTTACTAATGAAATTATAAGCATAGAGACGAACTCCTTCATTCACACTTCCATTCCTTGCAGAGGAAAGCGAACTGCCCTACGCCAAGGAAATTAGTAATGTGTCAGGAAAAGTTAGGACAAGACTGCGGATACACTTTTTGATAATGGGATACGCGGACAACCAACCATATTATGTTAACTGTCCGTATTTCGTTCACTCCATCGGTATGCTCCCAGGTACCTCACATTGTGATCCGTTTGCTAGAACCAAGGGGTTAGACTACTTTGTTAAGTATATCCTCAATATAGAAATAAAAATTTCAAATTGCGGTCTCGTAGTTCTTGGTCTGTGAACAAGTTCCTGGTATGATAAACACCTCTGGATGACCGAAGAACCGAAAGAGATGCTGGTATTCAACCCGTAGGAATCAATAGAAAAGGTAAATCCCCTATGATACACTAGATTCGACTCGGTTATTGATGGAGTGAATAGATCTGTCATTTCTTGAAATCTCTCTTATGATTCAAAACAACAAATAGGGAAAGAAGAAATCTTTTTTTTTGAAAGATGTTTGTTTATTCCCATTGTCGGTCCCAGATGAAGTTCTGACCATCTGTCAGAGAAAAAAGAACGAATTGATCTTGTAGGATTCCTAAGAAATTCTTCGATTTCTTTCGAAAGCAGATGAATAATCATCTGCTTCTCATGTTTCGGGCAAGCGGATCATTTATCATAAAATGGATGAGCTCAAATTTTTTTGGTTCTTAAAAAGAAACAGTTTGAAAAGGCGACCCCGATCAATTGGCAAGTATAAACAAACCGATCCAGTATAAACACCGGCGACCTCTTATCAAAAGAAACCTCAGGCCTCGATATAATATTGGATGTGGATTCATATATTCACTTATGCAGCTTTTTGGATTGCCTCTACGTGCAACAAAACCATAATTTTATCGGTCAAAAAGTGCTCGTTTAGTCTTTTCTGTTCCAATAGGTCACTTGAAAGATCGTTTTCCAATGTTTATACTGGCCAATTAAGATACTGGCGGTAACACTCAAATATCAGCTCCATTATTCCTACTGCAGCAGAGTGCATTTTTACCCTGGAAGCAACATCCGTTGACTGTAGGAATTGGGTTCAAAAGCCCCTTTTCATTCAAAGACCGCTACTAATAAGATAGAAAAGAGCTACATTTTTATGTTCCAACTCCAATCCAACAAAACAAAGAGTATACCAATAAAATAACATAAAAAAGACCAACAATGTGGATTACCTCGAGAAATAGCAATAGAGCTTTTCCAAACATCTGTCTCTGTGGACCGAGGAGAAAGGTGGCTCAGCGGGAAGAGGGTTCGTCTACCAATAAATTAATAGGCTCCAAGTTCAATTCAAATTACTTGCACTCCACCAAAATTTGTACTTTATATTCAATATTTCAATCTATTTATTCAATGAAAAATTGAAACATGAGAATTCTCTCTGGGGATATGTACACTAGGGCTGTCAATTTCCAATATGACCCAAAACACAACCAGAAACCCGCACAAAAATTAACGGGTTAACCCGACACGTTTAAAAGGATGGGTCATTTTTGGGTCAACCCGTCAGAACCCGTTTAATAAACGAATTGGTTTAGGGTTGACCCATGAACCCGAATTTGACCCGACTAGCCCATTTATAAGCTTGGTATTGTTGTACAATTCTTAATTTAGTTTGTACAAGAATGGTATTGTTGTTATTCACTTATTCCTACACATTTGCACTTAACAACTTCCTACGTTTTCATGCACATTCCCAAGTAACAACTTTCTAAATTTTCATAACCATCTTAGCTTACAATAAAAGAATGACAACAATACTCTTCTTTTGCTCTAAAATTCTCATCTTAGCTTGCAAAAGAAGGGTATTGTTGTCATTCACTTATTTCTACACATTCGCATTTAACAACGTTCCACATTTTCATGTCCATTTCCATTTCTTTATATAAATATTATTCTTAACGGGTTACACGAATCAACCCAAAACACACCTGATATATAATCGAGTCAACCCGAAACCACCCGACTAGCCCATTTATAAGCTTGGTATTGTTGTACAATTCTCATTTTAGTTTGCACAAGAATGGTATTGTTGTTATTCACTTATTTCTACACATTTGCACTTAACAATTTCCTACGTTTTCATGCACATTCACACGTTTTCATGTCCATTCCCAAGTAACAACTTCCTAAATTTTCATAACCATCTTAGCTTGCAATAAAAGAATGACAACAATACTCTTCTGTTGCTCTAAAATTCTCATCTTAGCTTGCAGAAGAAGGGTATTGTTGTCATTCGCTTATTTATACACATTCGCATTTAACAACTTTCCACATTTTCATGCTCATTTCCATTTCTTTATACGAATATTACTCTTAACAGGTTACACGAATCAACCCAAAACACACCCGATATATAATCGGGTCAACCCGAAACCCACCCGTTTAATAAACGGGTTAATCCGACCTGTTTAAAAATCAACCCGCACCCGAGTTGACCCGAGCCAAACCCGACCCAACCCGACTCATTGACAGGCCTAATGTACACCTAAAAATAAAACTTTTTATTTTTTGTGACAAAAAAATGTTGCGGAGAGTAATTCGGTTTTTCTTATCATGTGCTGAGCTGATATGAGAAATAAGGCGCAGTATATTAATTGGGCAGTAAAACCTAAGGTCCGTAGCGTATTCATGAATGGTTGTAAAGGAAACAACAAGGATCTTTCTACCAATGTCAGGCCGATCTCCGCTCTTTCATTTGATGTCAGGATTGCGTATGAAAAGACGTCGAAAATAGACCGATTTGATATCACCCTTCAATTCGAATTAGCACCGAATAATCTACCCGTATACCAAGCAGAGTCTCACGAAATCTTCCTTCTTTGCCTTCAATTACATCTGCAATCCTCGTTTTCACGGTTTAGGCTGCTCATATTTCGCTATTTGCTTATTAGAGTTGACTCGCGGGAGCTTCAGCACCCCTATTTGAATGAGCTAGCTTTGGAGTGGACTTCTCTATAGCCTCCAGTCAAACGTCTATTCTCTTGGATCTAACATACCACGGGCTACTTCCAAGCAAGGTAACCCCGGGGTCAGAGAGTTTCACAAAACGTTCTTGGTGGGACCTGTACGATTCAGAAGAAGGCGATTCTAGTTTTAGGAGTCTAATTGTCAATAAGTTCTTTGAATGAGGTGAAATCGGCCACTTTTTCTGCCCGGGAAGCAATATAACTCAGCGATAGAGTATCACCTAATTCGTTTTCCGCCCCGAATGAGATGGGGAATTAGTCACTGTAAGATTTCGAAGAGGTCCTCTGGTAAATGACTCCACTGGTCTGAACTGAATTCTTTTTGGTTAAGAATCTGATTCACTTTTAGCCCTTATAAAAAAACTTATTTTTGAGCCTTCATAGTACTTGTGTTAAGCATGTATAATGCCTTGGAGCTATTGTCGTTTCATTCCTATTCGTGGTTATGATGTTCAATATTCAAATAGCGGCCCAAACAAGCGAGGTAGGTCTAGGGGAGGTGGAATAAGATATAGAAAGGTGAGACCAACTCCCGGGTAAGACTCAATCAATATGCTAGCTTTAAAATTCTTGTTCCCTACATTTAAAACCAATAAACCGAGATGGATTGTTTTGTTAAAGAATCTCTGGCCCAAGTGGTATTTATGCCAAAAAAGAATTGATTGTTGAGCCGTATGAGGTAGGTATCGAAAGGAATTGGAATATAATAATATCGATTCATACGGAAAAAAAAGTTCTCTATTGATTAAAACCAAACGCCTCTGGAACGTCGCTCGGCCCTCGTTTTTCAAGGCGAGGTGCGTAGCCCACAACATTACGCCCTAAAAACTGCCAGTATATCAATTGGCCCTTCCGAATGACCAGCTAATTACCAATTTGACACTTAACCCAAGTGTTATATTTAGTTGTTTACTAAAATCTCCAAACGGATTGACTTTCCTATAACCCCAATCGTCAATGAATGATAAGTATCTTTTTTTTCAAATTAACGACGAAAGCATATAGCAGACATTCCTTATTGTTCATCTCCATAGAAGTTCAATTGCAGGATTTTTCTACTGACCCCTAATCGACTTATTTTGAACTTTGGTCGCCTCATTCTACTCGTCCAGCCCAGCTCACGAACTTGTACAATGCCACAGAGATAGCCAATTCTATTATCAAAGAAATAAGAAAACGGGCGACGATTTGACACTAGATATTCGGAGGTGTGGAAAGAGCTGCTGTGGGAAGCGGAAAAACCATCAAAAACGATGATTGCTCGTGGAGGTTTTCACAGAAAGACCTATTGGTTCTAGCAAACGGATCACACTGTGAGGTGCCTAAGAGTAGGCATGTCGATGCTACGGGTTTCGTCCCGAGGCCGGCCCGAACCCACCCTATTTATGCGGGTATGGGTTTTGCCTTTTACTATCCAAGCTCGACTCAGGCCCGATCCGAATCGGGTACGTTTTTATCAAAACCCGATCAGGTTAGGGCCCCATCCGACGAAGAAGTACAGGTTTCACGAATGAATGCCCTGTTGGAAGTTAGGGGAACCTTAAATATCACACATGAGTAACTGGACATGCGAGTTTGATGTATCCCATTAAATTTTTATTACTTTCTTGATGTTTCCGAACATTTTCAATGCTTTTTTCCAGTTAAATAATTAACTAAATTGAGAAAAAAGACTCAAAATTCAAAATACTACTTAATTAAAAATACTACTTAATACTAACCCCACGGGGATTTCAAACAACCATTCCGAAGCAATGGAAAGAAGGCGGTGATAACGTCTAGTAATTCTCCGATCCAAATGCATGTACATCACACCTACGGTGGTTGCCAAAGCTCTGAGTGAACCCGTAAAAGGCCCACTTACTTATTTATAGTATGGAGATACATTCATTTCTGCATCGGCATGGGAGAAAGAATTGATTGAATTCGGGCAAATACAATTAAGACCTAAGTATAAGTAATAAGCATTCCTTTGGTCAGTACCAATCCTAAGACCAAATGCTATCTCAAAGGAGTACATGCTTTATCACGCGCTTCTTGGACCTGAGACTCTTGAGGAATCCTTTCCATTCTTTGGTTATGCATGGAAAGATAGAAATAAAACTAGCTACTAGAATAGAGAAAGCAAAGGCCCGATTGCCACGTTTATCTCACAACAGCAGTCCATCTCGCATCAGCAGAGAAATCGAAGGAACATGTATCATACGTGTTAAATCTAAGAAAGTGCGACTAAGCCGTACCTTCAGAGGGGCAGGGCCAAGCCCAGAATGAATGGGTGACAGGCGTCGACTTTCGGTTAAAAAGCCCCCTTCCACTCATCTTTTGACTGCCCAAGGAAATTGATGCTTGGAAGCCAAGCCTCCAATTAAGTTCCAGTGTGATCTACGCCTGTTAGACTGCTGGGCTGTAATGGATTGGACTAGAGACCGGAAACCATCTTTATTATTTCAACCAGGAATCGTTCTATTTTATATGTGTGGATATCTATAAAATATAGATTTTCGACATTGTGAAGAAAGAGATGGCTTTTTCCGGATGAAATGACATATTTGATTCATGTAACAGGGGATGTTTTGGTCAAAGGAAACGGTATAGCAGAGATACAGCTCTCTAAAATATCTCTCAAAGAACACCAAACACAAAAGGTGGAATCCGAATGGAATCAATTCGATCACTGGCAGCCTGATGCAAGAGAACAAATGGATTCGTTCGCTATCCTTGCGCCATAAAAGAACTAGGAAATGGATGTATAAAACGATTTTAAATCCCATCATTCCCCTTCGCACGTAACTATTTGCCGGGTATAACGCCTAGAAGTTGTGCGATTATGAGTTTTTACACATTTGAATGAAGCAACGAATTCGTCCAGATTTTTGGTACAGTCTATAAGATCACGAAGTGATGTGGATCATTCGAGAATCGAAATCGATTTGCTTTATAAAAAGAAGATGTCAATGAACTCCTATGGAATGGTTTCACGGGATTCAGCCAATTGTCTCGATCGTGATATATCATTGAGAAATAGAAATCCGACAACAAGTAGTACTTTATGTTTATGGAAATCCTACTGCTAGTGATTTATAATTTATGGAGAGTACGAGCTTGTTTTCCTGAGTCTCTTCCTTTTTGCGTATGGTACCGCCACTCCCTTTGGCAGCATCTACTAATTCGGAACTTAATTTGAATGCCTGTGACAGGTACGTGTGGGATGAACCAAATACTCGTTGAACTTTATTTTTCCGTTAGAAGAAGCTCGTGCATGTTAGGCAGTACCACCCGTATCTTCTGTCTTCGGTGCCTTTCGGGAACGTCTCTCTCCGCTACTCCCTTTTTACTCATAAGTAAGCAAGCACTTCTCCCGAATACTTAGAATGAATGAGATTCCAACTCAGCACAGTAGATGCTATCGCACACACAATCATACTCCATTCGATGGGTCTTGCAGTCGAGCTCCTTTATGTCTTTGCACTCGAGGGCCAATCTCTGCGGGGAGCAAGTCAAAATAGAAACTCTTATTGGGTTTCGCTCGCCGCCTCCTCATTAGTTCCATGCCAATAATGTGTTGAACTACTTCAACAAGTCTACGCGTGAGGTACGTTTATTGGAAAAAGCAACCCCAAAGATTTGGGACCAAAAGCGTTTTAGAGGGTTGGTTCACAGGTACAACTTATTTTTTCTTTTTCCTCTCTAGTTTTGTTAAGTAAAAAAATGAATTGCTATATTCGATACATTGCCAGTATTAAGTGGAATGAGCCTATTAATTGATAATGTATTTGTTCGCTACTAATATACTGGGAACCATAGCCAGGTGAACTGAAATAATTCTTTTTATAAAGCAAATCGACTTCGATTCTTGAATGATCCACGTCACTTCTGGTTCTATTGTAACAAAAGATTCGTTATCTGTCTAAATGTTGATTTTGAGGGTGAGATTAGTAAGCGATTACCAACCAAGAGAGTTTCATTCTTTCTATCATACTACTTACTGCGTACTTTGAATCATCTGAAAGAAAGTGAGTGGGCCACTGGTGCGGGACACCTAATTCCAAATCGGTTAATGCTAGAACTATAAATAAAGGACCAAGATCGTCCCTCCCAAAAATATACTGGACTTGCCCAATTGATCAGGGTCGTCTCACAGTTAATATATTGACGCTAGCAAATATCGCTGTTTTTAGTTTTGGATCGGCCATTTTGATTCTTTGGGACAACTTGATGAATTTAGTAGATCCTTTTAAGAGTTAGAAGGCCACCAATGACGTAGGTTTGAAGCAACAAAGACCGTGCGCGCAAGGCGGGCGAAGAGCTGACATCGAGGTGTCAAACCTTCCAGTCGATGTGAACTCTCGGGTCGTTCTTCGCTACGTGCCTCCTTCTCTCTGCAAAAACCATTTCGTATACCGGTATAGTCTTCAAGTACCCGTGGTTATTAGGACTTAATATAAGAAACCAGAAGTGCAAGCTTCACCGGATGATACTCTGATTTTGTCTCTCTTATCGGCCTAGCTACTCTTCCAAAACTCTGGCATTGGCTGTGAAGGCATTATTAGCAATGCTAATTAGAGTTCATTTATTGAGCGTAAATCCATAAATGAAAATCTCTAATATCGGGTCAATGTTTATACTGGGCGATTCGATGTCACATTGGAAAATGATCCCCCAATTCGATATTGTTGCAACAAGAGCTTACGCCCTAGTATACCTAGGCCTTCCTTTAGTCGATGAGACTTCGACGAGTAGGCGACATATGTTTGGTTAGTTAGACAACACAGGCAGCAAGGAAGCTTTCCCCTATATAATTCATGGGCCTACCATGGGAACCTATCAGTTTCAGTGGGATTCAACACTAGTTTCTTTCAAGTTACTTTATTTGTTTCGGGGTAATAATATATATATATATATATATATATATATATATATTCTTTCTTTCCTAGGTGACCAACCACTCATGCCTTTGTTGCTTCTTCTCTTGCTCACGGATGGCTTCTACCGGCTAGCTTCTTTCAAGGCAAGGGGAGCCCATCTATTCATTTCCCTCTTACAAGCCTATGCTCAGGATGTGCTTCGATCCCAACAAGTTCTTCGCTCGTGGGGTTGCGATGTCTAAATAATAGGTAAGAATCACAGTTAGAATTTTTTCTTACTTTTTTCTATAATATTTTGTGTTCCAGATATTAGAATAAATATCCGACGGGAGGAATCATCTTAATAAAGATGACAAGGCCTTCGTTCTCAATAGCCATGAGATGATCATTTTAGGGTGATCTTTTTGTCAACGCATGCCCTTATTACACTAGTGGTCTCTGAAGGATGAGAATCAACTATGTAGCATCTACGTCGATAATTCAAGTATTGTACACGTCATTAGTCCGATTCTTTATAGGAACTTCGGGACTCCATTTGCAAGCTTCGTGGATAATCTCATTACCTTCACGAGCAAGATCACGTCCTTCATTACGAGCTTGTACACACGCTTCTAAAGCTACTCGATTAGCTACCGCACCAGGTGCATTTCCCCAAGGGTGCCCTAAAGTTCCTCCACCGAACTGTAGGACGGAATCATCTCCAAAGATTTCATTTTAAATTTTCTTTTGAAACGGTATGCAATTGATTCAATATTGAATCATGAATAGTCATCTACAAATTTGTTCCAACTATAAAAAATTCCTAATCGCTATTTCGATTCTGCTAGTCCTTGGGAACTTTGATATTAACAGGGGCGATGGATAATTCAGAATCAACATAGGATAGGTCCAGTCATAGGGACAAATCAATTAGGCATTGCTCTAGCCTCTTTAGGGGTTGAAAAAAGAACGAATTGATGTTGGATTCGCAAGAAATTCTTCGATTGAATCATGAATAGTCATCTACAAATTTATTCCAACTATAAAAAATTCCTAAGCGCTATTTCGATTCTGCTAGTCCTTGGGAACTTTGATATTAACAGGGGCGACGGATAATTCAGAATCAACATAGGATAGGTCCAGTCATAGGGACAAATCAATTAGGCCTTGCTCTAGCCTCTTTAGGGGTTGAAAAAAGAACGAATTGATGTTGGATTCGCAAGAAATTCTTCGATTTCTTTCAGAAGCAATCAATTAGGCTATATGATCACAAAAAAATAAAAAAAATATCCTTAGGTTCCGAAGAAATTGGAATTACGCGTATAGAAATATTCGAAGTTTTTTCCTGGAAGTTTCAACCGTCGTTGACTGTTTAAGAGGGTGAATCAATAGGAATAGAATCCGCAAAGTAACAAAGATGAGAAGAAACGGTAAAGAATAGCGAACTACCGGTCTTGAACTAAGCGCTTGCATTTGGTGAGGAGCTACTAGCGTAGCCGTTAACAAGCCACTGATCGGAGGCGACACTAATAAAATAAAGAGTTTTTTATTAAAGATAAAGAGTTTACTATAAGTTCGTGGCTCTAACTAAACTAATTCATCTCCCTCCAGATGAACCACCTTCTTTAATAGCCGGTGTCACCCCGGTATTGTTGGATTGTTGGTCACCTTGTCGGGGGATCTTCATAATTACCACTGCTTGACTTTCAATTCGCCTTTGACCATCAAATTAAATGTGAATAACTCATCTTTCTCTCTTTGAAACAAAGGGCACTTCCGGTTCTGTCAGAGAAAGAAGTTGGCGCCTACCTGACTCCAATGTTCATTTATTATAACCTTCCGCCAATTGCTTGTCGTTATTTGTTTTCATGCGCATCGGGCAAACACTTGATGATTCTCACACAAATACTATGGAAAGTGTTTAATTGGAACATGAAAACGTGAAAGAGTCAGAGTCGAAAAGAGGATTCCTCACTTCCCCGGAGTTCCCGCTGAAGAAGCAGGGGTTGCGGTAGCCGTCGAATCTTCTACTGGTACCTAGACGACTGTGTGGAGTGGCGGCCCGATTCGGCCTGGCCAGGTCGAGAAGAGATTCTAAATAGAGAACCCCCACGGGTCATGAACTTCTTTTCTCAGAGAAGCAATGACGGTATCTGAGGAATAAGCATCGGCTAACTCTCTGCCAGCAGCCGCGGTAAGACAGAGGATGCAAGCGTTAGCAATCTGACAAATCTCTCTGAATAGTTTGGATCGGGAAAAAGAATTGGATGGGAAATACTTCAAGAAGTTATGCAAAAAGAAGCAAGCTACGTCTGAGCTAAGCTTGGATATTGAAGTCTTCTTTCGTTTCTCGACAGTAAAGTCAAAATCTTTTTAGGGAGTCGACTGACAAGGAACTGACAGAAGACGAGCTGTAAAACGTTTAATTATTCGAATCTACAAAAGAATTCTTTGATTTCTTCGAAGGCAATCTACATTGAAATCCGATTGGAATGCTAGAGTTGGTTGGAACAAGCACTTCCAGACTTCATCGGACCTCCATTCTCAACTTTTAAAACAGCCCCATTGACTACCATTAGGCGAGATCGAACTCGATTTCCTGCCAAAGCGCAACCAGAGTTCGGGGTGGAGCGCTAAGGCAGCTACTGATGCCAGGTATTCTGAAGTAGGTAAATCTGAACATCCTCATCAAAGATACAGAGCTACGCTACCTAGGAATCAGTGCTGATAAAAGGTGCGCAGATTCGCCAAGTTACACTACATATGACTACTTCGAGATCGATTGAAAAGTCTTTGCATGCAGATTCATACCTAAAAGATTTTGATTCGAATGAGCTAACCAAGTTGTCCCGCAATCAATATACTAGACTCCGATTAGGTCTAAGCGATCAAAGTTCTTCCATATTTGAACAGAATTACCAAGCAAAAACGTAAGAACTATTCTATTTTGTCTATGGCACAGATGGAAAAGCAATCGGACCAGAGCATGCCATGTTTTGCTTGTCAGTTTAAACAGTGGTTATCCCACTTAGCGCTTGTACTAAGGAGATTGATTAAAGTTTCGATCGGTTAATAACATTGTAATTGCCCCCGTCAGTACCGAAAGAGATAATAAAAGTAGAAATGTTATCACTAGAACGGACCACACAAAAAGGGGTAATTTGCAATATGAAAAGTCAGGCCGAAGCCAAACAAAATAAAGGAAGTGATTTCTGCCTCTGTCATAAAAAGCTCACTAGGTTCTCTCGCTCTATCACAAGGAGAGGTTCGCTATGATGGGGGTACAAACTTTCTGGAACGGAAAGAATGAAAGGGACCGTCCTTTTTTCGGCATGCTCAAAAAATTTACGGATTCGCAGAGAGCTATTGCCCTACTACCGTTGTCCGTAAAAAATTGTAGTGTTGTGATTAAAAAGAAATCTGTCCTTTTTTTATGGATTTGATGTCCCACCCAAGAAAGAGACCCCAAGTCCCACATTAGCAGCGCTTGGGATGATTTTAGGGGCAGGTAGTGATATTTGAAGCAGCCTAAGGAAACTAAACTACATTACATACAATGTGAGCACGTTTGGATCCGCGAAGGCAATCGATGGAATTATAAGATATTATATAACCGGTATTTTCTAGGACATACAGAGAGATGAACGGTATAAGTATAAGTGAGATGTAAAAAAGGTAAGGTTAAGTCTAAAAAATCGACTATTCAAGTTTTACCTTGACCAGTGACTGTAATGTAATATAATGCCCAAGGCTCATGAACTTAATGTGCAGCGATTATTCAAACAAATTAGTACTTGTGTCATTGTTTGAATATCGGCCATGTCGACCGATATCTTGGCATGAAACACTAGTAAAACAAAACATAAAATTTTGCTAGAATCTCTTTTTTTATGTATCGACCGAGATAATATTCGTGGCCGATATCTCGGCCAAGGTCAAATTTTGGTACCTCGGCCAATATGTAGATTTTGTGTACCAACCTGAATTTTGACCAAAATTAAATTTGTGTGATCAATACAAAAATTAAAATTTATATCTGCACAAGATCAATCGAAATGCGGGTTTTCGATGTGAATTGAAACAATGGCGCAAGCAGATTTGCCATCGGATGCATGAAGCTCGAGATATGATGGTTGCATGGATATTGAGGCAAATGATTTTGGGAATTGTGTACAAACTTGTCAAGCAGGGCCAAAGTGTAAGGAGTCTTTAGGAAAAATAGAAGAGGAAATTGAATTTCATTTTGCCAGGACAAGAAGAAAAAAAATTAATATCAGAGCCAAATTTCGTGGGGTTATAAATACCACATACCCTCCATTTATCTTGTTTTGCATTCGAAGAAAGGATAAAAATCACATAAAGAAAAGGAAAGGAAAGAATTCAGATCTAATATTGATTAACAAAAATTGGCAAGTAAGTCTCTCGCTCGATCTCTTTCATCCATGATTGATTTTATTGATTCTCTTTTTGCTAATTTACTTTGTTTTATACTGAAATGTAACTGATACAAATTTGATTTTATTTGAAAATAATTTTTTAAGGTAGTATTTATGAATACTATTGCGTAAGCAAATCAATTTTAAACATAATATATACTCGGAGATAGTGCCGATATATTTGGAACCCGAGATGTAAATCTAAGATGGACGTTTGACATGCACTCATCTCGTCCAAGGTCTCTTCTGATAAAAGATCGGTTATCTCTAAAAGCTCCAACACGAGACATGATCAAAATCCGAGGGCTAAAACCTTGCGTAGTGTCAATTGTCAAATGGATTATTACGAGTGGACTGGCAGTTAAATAATTAATTCATAAACAGGCAACTGATCTAGGCAAATGAGTTCAACGTCAAAGCCAGGTTTGAAGGAATGCACGATAGTAGTTGCAAAACACTAGACTTTGTTTAAGTATATGCAAATTTACAAATATATGATTTATTTTTTATTTATTTTTACTGAAATGCTAGTAGCTGAGGCAGTTACATGCTACACTGAACAACAAAATAATTGTTTTCTCAATTTTGATTATTGTCGAGAAATGCTCACAAGGCTAAAATGTTGGGGTTCTTACATCTTTAGACCACAATGCAACAAACAGAAATTTATACCTCTTGATTTTATAAAGTGGTTTAGCAGCTATCATACCTGAAGGGCCAGATTATTTCCAGCATGTTTTCCTCCACTGATTACTGTGATGGCAGGAACAGGAAGGACTGGGTCGTATTTACCAGATAGATCTGAAATATGTTTATACAACTGCACCTGCAAGTATTGGATATTACACATCATTAGTTGCATGCAAGCTAGAAAATTGTGTAACTTGACAAAGATACAGTAACATTTAACCTCTTTTTCAGCAGCACCAGCTTTGCAGGCAGCAATTGACACAGCCAACATAGCATTTGCTCCAAGTTCTCCCTGTAAGACACCACATGAACATAAGTGACCAACAATAAGTCAATGGCATTGATTTAATATTATGAACGTTATTTCCTACATGAAATTTACATCAAACCTTGTATAAGACCTTAAATTTCTTTTCAGATAATGGTTTATCCTTACATGATGTATAAATAAATAAAATGTTATTTACATTGAACATGTGATCATTCAACAGTATTATTGTTTGACAATTTGACAGACAATATTATTGCTTAATAGTCTAAACAGACGGCTGCCCACCAACAAGAAAAAGTAGAACTACGGAATCAGAGAATTGTTATGGTATACTGTCCTCTGAAATAATGTGATCAGAAAACAGTGGAAGAATAAACAGACGCATAGGGGATGGAAAATGTAGGATAAGATATTAACATAGACAATGCTTTTAACAGTAAGCATAAAGCATATAATGCAAAGGATCAGTGTCCATCTATCAAAGACTTTTAAACTCACTTCTTGTGTATGGATCAAGGTTTTAAATCTTGTACTTGGGTCGTGTGTCATCTTGAGAATCTTACATACAATGTTTCGTATCAGACGTGATCTCAAGCGAGATGAATGTATCTCGGGTGTACGTACATCTCGAATCGACATCTCCGGTTATAAAGTCAATCTCAGGACTATCTCGGAGTAACTTAAGTTTCTAAAATTGTCTTAAAAGATTTTCATAATAATCATTATCTAATTATAAACTTTTTAATATACATAATTTATATAAAACGGTAGTGCTAATTTTTGTTAGAGTAGAGAGATAACATGATTGATTTGGTATTTGGTTGAATGGGTTCTACTACTCTGAATATGACCAAAAAAAAAGTATTCTATTTTTTTCTAACTCGTTAAACATAAAAAGCAAAATAGATGACTAGTAAAAAGTCAGTAGAGTAAAATTTCTTTTGGTCTCACATAAAAAGTAAAAGAAATATATAAATAATAAAACATAACTTTGTATGAGAACCTAACTCAATTTTCACTTGAGATCTTAATATCGTGGACGAAACGAGTGTCAAATAATTTATAAACAAAATTTAACGTCTCGTTTCGGTGAATATCATCTCGCTCAAGTTCAAAAATGAGATCTCAAGCGAGGTCTCTGGTGAGATAAATGAGATCTGAAATAGTGGTATGGATTAGCTGAGATTTTAGAATGCTTGCCATCGGACATTAAGTTTACAGTGATCTTACGGCCGTTTTGAAAAACTTTACGCTGATAAATTTGTATTTTAATTCAGTGTTGCTTTATAAATAAACATAATAGGTCGGTAGTAAGAAAACCCCAAACCTATTGCAATCACTTGATTTTCCATTAAGTACATAACCTAATTATGCTAAATTGCACAAAAGAAAGGATATATAACAGGGCATGCAATACTTAACCTTATTTTCTGTTTTATCCAGATCCATCATTGCTTGGTCGACCTGAGATTGAAGTGTAGGATCCATGCCTATTAATGCCTCAGATATCTTTTCATTTATGTTTTTTACAGCTTTGGATACACCTTTTCCTAAATATTTTCCCTTTTCACCGTCACGTAATTCACAAGCTTCATACCTGTACCAACCAGAAAAGCATAACAAGTAACCAACTAATAACAAAAGGTGGTTCCCATGAGTTGCCAATATAATATAGATGTGTGACTTGGAGCATAAGTTGTAACAAATATTTTGATGCTACTGACAAAGAGATATAGTAATTGCATAAGAATACAGGGTTATTCATACAATCAGATTTTCTTTTGGTCCAACAACAAAATTGCATAGCTCTGTGTGTGTGCGTGCACGTGTGTATAGACACGCAATGTACACACGTATAAAAAAAATGTGTGTGCTTTGTTCTTTAGCATATTGTTACCCATAATATACCACTGGAAGAATACTCTACTAGAAGAGAAATGTAGCTTAGAGCAATTTGGAAGAGAAATGTGAGTTATACTGGCAGAAGAATGGCACGGCCAGATTTTTGTTTTAGTGGGGGGTACAATCAAATGTCATTTAACAAAAAAAATCAAAACAAAGCACAAGAGTATCTTGAAGAGTAATAATATGTTATAATGATGATGGAATAAATGGGCCAAAGAATTGTGTAGAGTTCACCACACGATATTAAGGGCATAATTGTATAGTTAATCAAAACATTGCTTTGAATGAGTCTTCTACTTCTCAAATCAGTTCTCAGGATCCAAAACTCTTTACTCAGTTTTTTGTCAGGCCGACCCCAACTTGTTTGGGAAAATGGCTTAGTAGTTGTTGTTGTTGTCAGTTTTTTTTTTCTTTCAAATGAGCCAAAGACTGAAGTCTATTTCTAGTCTCAGTTCAAAGTTGTCTTAAGAATATTTAGTAGTTTATGTCTCCTCTTGCACTAATATCTACTCTCAATGCTTTGGTTATTTTCTAGTTTTATCAAAAAAACTAATGCTCAATCCCAAAATGTCAGTAGGGGATGCTGCCCTCTCAAGGCCTGATGTAGCCTCCAGCAGTGGGTGGAAGCATCAGGTTCAAGAAATAAATTAAGAATTTAACTTGACTATGGCCATAACCGATGACATGAAATCAAATGGAATTAAATTAATGAAGACCAAGACAAGCATAATGGGATAGATAAGAATTGGATCAAATTAATAAAACAAGAGTAGGAACTTAAGTTGGCACATATACTTGTAGAAGTATGACTATATTTCATGGCTCAAGGATGCTTAATAAAAATACATGTAGTTGTTTTAGAAAAATGCACATACATCCAGATGAATGTAACAATATTTGTGATAACGTAAACACAAATGGTTGGACTTTTTGATGAGCGGTATAACAATTCTAGTATGCACACATTTAATATGATCTAAGCTAGATACAAGTACTTATTTCTGTCCACGCTGTAATTTATGTTGAAACCAAATTTCCAAATATAATTACGAGCATTACAGCACGCGCTTCGCGCGTAAATTATTTTCTAAAAATTGTATATATTTAACACGTTCGAAAGGAAATGATCTACACAAATATTTAGTCATATTTTTGCATTGAAATCAGGTGTAGTTAGTTTGAATTTTTATTTCTAAGTTGCAGCATTAATTTTTTGTTAGTTTGAATTTTTATTTATATTACTAAAATAATAAAGAACGAATTGTTAAAGAAAGTTTATTTGTTAGATTATATTTTTAAGTGATATTACGATTTGATAATATTTGTAGTGTATTTTGCTTTTGTAAAGTAAACTTAATTGTTAGATCCTATTTTCAAGTTTAATTTGTAAAGTAATTATTTTTCTATAAATTGTATAGGTTTAACACATTCGAAAGAAAATGATTTGCACAAATATTTAACAATATTTTTGCATTGAAAGCATGTGTAGTTAGTTTGAATTTTTATTTCTAAGTTGCAACATCTATTTTTTTTGTTACGTTAAATTTTTATTTATATTACTAAATAATAAAGAACGAATTTTAAAAAAAGAGTTTATTTGTTATATTCTATTTAAGATTTAATGATATTTGTAGTGCATTTTGAATCTGTAAAGCAGGTTTAATTGTTATTTCCTATAATGGGACCTTTTTGGTAGTTCGCAAAGTGTGATACCAAAGGTATTACAATTATTTATAATGATTTATGGTGCGCATTGCTTAAGCACAAAATCTTTAGAAAGCTTAAGGGTACTTCACAACAAATGTAATGTGCATTTTTGAATTACTGCGCTAGTATGACAAAATATATTAATCATACATCGCAACTAATAAACAGGAAAATCATAATTACGAAAAGACATCTAACAAAGATTCAATTATCGTATCAAAAAGGTATCATTGATATAACATTATAAGCATGTAATTTTGAATACAAAAAACATTCTAAAAGCAAAAAATCAAACAATAGAATATGATCGATTCATCCATTAGATTCTCAAAATCAATATGCGCATCACCAGATTAATAAGCTTTAACACCTCATGTCTCTTTCTAGTTTGTTTATTCTTCATTAAGATGTAAAGGGTTGGTAAACACAACAAGTATGATGAATGCTAAATTTTATGTACATTTGGAAGAATAAATAATAAAATCGTGGAAAAAAATTATTAAAAACAAAAAAAAGTGTTTGCATCGTGCGGCATGTGCATCTTGCATGCAATGTGTTACTCATGTGTGTCACATTAACATCATTAGTGTAAAAGGCGCAATCATCGTGTAGCTCCGCACCCTGCCATGCGACACGATGCTAATCATAGCATGCATGTCATAACATTTCCTAAATATTTGTTCAAAAAATGTCATGGCTACCACAAGTGCGGTGCTAATTGTTATAATCAATGGTAAGTGCCACAACATGCGGTATGGCGCAACTTGCCTTTCATAACACCACATCTAAATACCTCTTAAAACATCTTTAATGTCTATCACAAGTATGGCAGTAATACAATCAATGGCCGGTGTAGTAGTATGTAGGCTGTCTCCAAAATAAGAGAAGTCGACCTTTCTGTTCATACGCAGAAAAGCAAATACAAGTACATAAATGGCATGTTTATATAGGTGTTTCTGAAATAACTTAATATTTGCATTAAAGCTGAAAATGAGTTCTGTTGAAAGATTGAATTAATCATCTGTTTATTGGTAACACATCAAATATATACCCACCTAGTACCCAATTGAATTAAACGTGTGTAATATCCAATATAACAAACTAACAATTACAGAAATAAAATAACGTTGTACATGTAAGGTAGGTATAGTAATGTAATGGGTAGGCAATTAGGTATAATACTTTAGGATGCATTCTTGAACAGAGGGTTCAATGAACTGTGTTTCCATAAACTGAAAGTTGTTAATAGGTAATAGGTTCTTTATTTTGAATGACAAAGTAGTTTATACACACATATATAGGTAAAGATCGACTACACCTCATTTTTGCTACATCTCAAATCCTCTTCGATTTCAACCACATGCTTCAAATAATATATCTTCTCTTTCTTGTCACTTCAGAAGAGAGAAATATATTATTTAATTTGGAATATGTAGTTGAAATCAAAGGAATTTGAAGTGTAGCAAAAACAAGGTGCAGCCGATCATGTGTGTGTGAAAGTTTATTTAGACACAATTGGTAACACAATGGATCTTCTTAACCATTAGATTGCCCCTTGATTTTCACCTTCCATATAAGGACAAAAATATCCAACGGCTGAGATATTTTGTGTCCCCAATTTGTATCTAATTTTGTATCTAAATAGCCTCCCTATACACACACACACATATAACAAGCATGATGCGTGTGTGCATGCGATATAAAAATCAAAAAGGCATTTACGTTGGTGATGGTTAATACAACGAACACCGTTGAATCATATTATGTCAATTCACATCATTGATTTGTCTGTGTGTATATTTACGTATATATAAAACTCCTTGAATTAAGGAGGATGCCTCAATAGGCCGAGGTATCTAGCAACTTTAGTACATATGACCTTTGATGTAAGAGATACCGATTAGTTAAGAATTAGGAATTGATCGTACTTCAACTAGTGTTGGTAGCTTCCATGTTTATCGAAATTTCACAATAATTATAAGTTTTTATTAGCCTTATATACAATGACTCCATTATACATAGATCATTCCATCAAAGAGATTTAGCAATATTATGGTTCGACAAAAATAAATAGTTAATTCGAATTAACTTAAGATAACCCAACTTCTAGAATAATGATAAGTGTCCTTGGCAAGGCCAAATGGTACATCGATGATACATCTTCTGGTAATATTATACATTTTGTGTTGATGGTATTAATGACCATAGTCTTTCTGTTTTTTAAAAAAAAATGCAATGGACGTCAAGGTTCATTCACTCAAGTGGCAAGTGGTATGGCGTCTGGACAAAGGTTTTTGAAGATCATTGGTTCAAGCTTTTAAGACATCAAAATGAGTGTTCTATTTGAATAAAATATCACCCGTATTATCAAAAAAAATGTTGCGAACAAATCAGAAAGAAATGTAGTCCGCATAACTTGCACGATGTTAATTACGATAGCAAAAGTTTCAATTACAAGAAATACTTCTTTGTTGTTAATCCTTGAAATAATGAGAAATGTTTTTGATATATTTTGGGATAGGACGGTATGGAATTACATGAAGACAGGGGATTAATAGTAAATTCAATTATAATAAATAGAGATATGACTTGTTGTCTCAAGCTAGAATTATTGTGCACTTAATTGAAAATATACAAGTTAATAAGGAAAAGATTTCTGATGATCAGGTATGTTGCAAACAAATTAGAAAGCAACGTGAGTCTACATATATTGCATAATGTTAAAATTATGATAGCATAAGTTTCAATTACAAGGAATACTTCTTTGTGGTTAATCCTTGAAATAACAAGAAATGTTTTTGAGATATTCTACGATGGGGCCACGTGGAATTACATAAAGTCAAGAAATTAATGGTTAATTCCATTATAATGAATAAGAAATAGAGATGTGACTTATTGCATCAAACTAGAGTTACTGCACACTTAACTGGGAATACAAATTAATAAGGGAATGAGTTTTGATGATCAAGTATGGACAATTTCAAAATGTTGGATTTTCTCCAAAATCAGCATTGGAGTGAATGATGTTTCATTCTCATATTGTTCATTGAATGCCAATTATTTAGACTATTAATTAAGAAGGTATACATTACAATTTATAGTCATTAAAATCATTTGTAGATAAATAAAGATTAATTAGTTGGGGAACTCGAGTGGATCTGCTATATGTATTATGTAAAAATGACGTTGAGAATTCTGAGCAGTTTTTTTAACTGCACTTTCTCTAAGTATATATTTGATGTCTTATCTGCATTAAATTGGGTAAGGCATTAAATATAAGATATGATTTAACATGTAAGATCAGACTCTATTTTTATGCAATTCAATTAGGTAAAAGAATTAAATTAGAGATCATATACGCTAGTTTTGTCCCATCCATTTTCAACATATGGAAAGAGATGAATAAAATGATTTTTTTTTTTCAAGGAATTGAGAGTACTAAATTTGAAGTAGGTAAGTTCATTCAAGAAATGTGGAAAAAATTTGTTTGGGTCGAAGAAGACAACGCCGATGAAAATATCAAAATTTTAAAGTAATAGGACCTTGATCTAAGGGAATGATTAGATGGCTTTCTCATGCTTTTATAGCATTTTGGCATATTATTGTATTGTATAAGTTTTATGCTTAATTGCTTGTTTTTAGCTTATACTTATTATATCATTTAACGCCAGCTATTACAACTGTTAATTGTTGTATTTATCAATTAGGAATAAAACTTTACCCATTTCCAAAAAAAGGTTTTACTTACATGTTATAGAAGAAAGAATTGCACAAACGGTTGTAACGTTGATAGCTATAGTAACTCTGCTATGGCCCCTGTTACTCGAAGAGACAATAACTCCATTATGGCTCATGTTACTCGAATGGAAATATAAGTAGGATATAACCTGATTTAAATTTACATTAAAACTATAGTAATTGCTTAATGTTTAGAATTTCAACTCAATAGATGGAAAGTATGCTCTAAGCATATTTATCGTTCAGCTTCAAAGTTATTAATCCAGCATTAATTTTCAGTACTAGTACGTAAATAAGTAAACTTTATGCAACTTTATAAGTGGCAAACAAATGTCAAAGATAGGTAAATTGAGATATTTGGGGTTTTCAAATAGGATTAGATTCAAACTGAACTATAGCAATGAATGCAAGCAGCAAAATTAGTCGGTTGTTTAAAAAAAGATGGGTTTTAAGTGGTCTAATCTACATGATAATGTTTTAATACAACCTCCAGCAAGCATTCTCAAACACCAGCGGACTGAACTCTTAAGCTACGTGCTTAATTTCTAGTGCTATACAATTGGAAATAGTCACATTCCATTACTGGCCAGACAAACAGCTGTCAAACATTGCAAAAACATACTTACATTCCAGTCAAAGCTCCACTAGGAGCTGAAGCTCGATACATCCCTTTATTTGTATGCAAATCAACCTCAACAGTAGGAATCCCTCGACTGTCCAGTATCTGTCTCGCTTTAATATTTGTAATCGCCGATGGTACTGCCTTTTTCATATGATTCGACTGCCAAATTTCGATCGAACTCACCAAAAATGCAAAATATTGATAAAACTCCAAGATAACAAAATAAATTACAAACGGCTTACTATGAATAGAACTGGATCGGAAGATTTAGCTCTGACTGCAGCATTTACCGCGTCTTCGATCTTTCTAGAAAGCATGTGCTTGTCTAAATACTCTTGCACGGACATTTTCAAACTTAAAGAACTGATAATCTAGATTTGGAGATCAAGATTTCCACTAAAAATAACAACAGATAAATACGATACAACGGCGGGTAAGGGAGGAGGAGGTCGGGCCGGTGCTCTGGAATGGAAGAAATAGAGTGTGTTATAAGTTTATAACCCTTGGTTTGTCGGAGGACTTGCAGGCCAAAATTCAATGTCTTCGTCTTAAAATCAGTGTGGTACTATATTCATACCCTTGTATATCCTACTGGTCACCACTACTAAAAACCACCTAGTTAACTTGGCATAACCTCTTCCGGCCACCTCAATTTCAAACCCACCAAAATGGATAGGCACCCACAGTTTAAACAAAAGCTTCCTTCTTCGTTGAGTTCTCGTCCACAGCCGTCGTCATTGCCGAACATGAAGAACCGCAGTTCGCAGCAGATGATCGCTGCTTCTCAACAGCTCACGACCTCGAGTAAGTGTTTCCATTTCAAGCATGGCTAAATTCATCGATGATTCGATTCGATTTGATTCGTTTAAACCCTAATTTTCAAGCAATGATCGATTATTTATGTGATTCGATTTGATATGATTTGGAGATTTAATGTTGGTTCGGTTGTTTGTAGCCGAAGTATGAAGTTTTCTTCGGTTGGACATGGCCGAACAGAAATATATGTTCATACCATTGTTACAATAAGAAAAATAAAGTTGCTAGCTGAATTTATTTTCTTTGGGGATTTTATATTAGTTTCATGTGAACATGTTATGATGAATTCATTTGAATTTCAATTATATGTTCTGTTATAATGTATTCATGTGAACATAACATGTAATGGATTTTTGTGTGATGAATATAACATGGTTTAAAAAAAAATTCAAGTAGACTGATACATAATGATTAGCATATCGTGTGGATTTTTACGTGAACATAACATGCTTTATTTAGGGTAATGTTTGTTTTGTTTGTACTGTTAGGTAATTTCCAAATAGTTATTTGTGTTTCTAATTGTAGAAATCATGGAATATAATTGTAAATGTCATTATATTGGTTGTAGAAAAGGAGAAGCAAGCAATGACAGCTTCGTTGAGACGTAAATGTGCTGTGGAGCTAGAGAAGAAAAAAAGGAGCGATCAGTAGAAACTGAAAACATAGAAATTAAGAATGACAAAGAAATGACAAACGGGTCTGAAGAAGATGATTCGAGAAATGAGTCGGTTCTGATGGTTTTGGAGATGGATTGGAGAAAGATGGTTCGGACAATGCACAAACGGAAATGGAAACAAATTTGCCTCCTTCAGGTGGTGCCTCTTCTAGCCAAGCTATTGCTCCTATACCCGTGAACACTTCCATATTAAAAAGCTTTGAGTCGCATATTGCATTTGCTATTTGGAGTAAAGAACAGGTTAGGTGGATTTCACAAACATTTTGTCATATAATATTTTAAATATATTTCAAATTATAATTTGTTTTGATTTAGGAGAGAGGCCCACTCAAATGCTTTTCACATACAACGAAGTTGAAGGAATGGAGTATTGAAGACATGTCAACTCAAGTTGCACAGAAAATTAAAAATTCTGGTTTGTATTCATTGGCACAATACTCGTACAAGCATGTTGACTATGTAACTATTTCCGCTTTCGTAGAGAGATGGCATCCCGAAACTAATTCTTTTCATATGCCTTTCGGAAAAATGATAATAACATTAGATGATGTGGCACAAATTTTGAAAATTCATATTGTTGGTACTTGTATTTATAAAGACTCAGATGATCGTAACCCGATCGATCTTTTAGTTGATTATCTTGGCGTTGCAAGAGATGTAGCTATAGAAGAATTAAATTATTCGAATTCAGTGAAGCTTAACTTTTTATTGGACACATTTGAAGAGAAGGAAAAGAAAGAAGGTGCAACTGAAGGTGATTATGAAGTTGTTGTCCGTGCCTAACTTCTTCTTTGGTTGTACTTTGTTCTGCGATAAGTCAGGCACTAAAGTTCCAGTTAACTACTTGGAATGCTTGGAGAATGTCAATCAATTGAATGAACAAGCTTGGGGGATGGGAGCATTAGCCTTTTTATATCGACAGTTAGGCCTCGCTTCTAAACGGAAAGTCAGAAAAATGGCCGGTTACATGACACTGTTGACTGTAAGTATTTCTATTATTGTTTAATCTTATCAATCCTATACTAAAATAAATGCATTTTCATAAAGACCTAGATTTATGATCACTTTCCTATGCTTTCAAATGCCATTCCCAGTAAAGATTATAATGACATGATGCCTAGGATGTGCAGATGGCAACCTATCAAACGGTCCGGTGATACAACTTCGGCTATAATACGGCTACGAGAATAGTTAGACAATTTAACCGTACAAGATGTAAGTATGTCAATTGTTTTATTTAAGAAAATTATAAAATAACCAGTAGTTAAAGGAATTATTATTTAAATGAATTATTAGGTATGTTAGGATCCATATCATAACTTGAGGTCGAAGAGCCCCTTGCCCGAAGTTCCTTTTTATAATGGTTTCATTCTCTGCTTTGATATTGTAGAACCATACTATCCTAACTGAGTGCTCCGTCAATTTGGTATCGCTCAACGAATTCCGATAAATCTAATGGCGCCACGTAAATGCCATAGAGGTAAAAACGCTAACCAATACAAAATTGAATTTGACAACAGTTATCGGTATTCGGAAAATTGGCAAGATTATGTCATGTCTATGAAATCAGGTCTACTCGTGTAATTGACCCATGGGATTGTACCGCTAAATATATGTCCTGGTATTTGAGTATTTCTCATCCCATTGTTGAACACCCGGATGTAAGGAAAAGTAGCTCAAGGAAAGTGAACAACAATGAGAAGTTGGTAAGAATAATAATATTTTGTTATGTAATTGCCAATGAAATTAAAATCAACTTATATGTATATATATATATATATATATATATATACTTATTTGCAAATTTTGTAGAGAATTGCTGATGGGAAAGCGATAGAAAAGTTGAAAGAAAATCTGAGTTCTCATCAAAAATCCATTGGTCGGTGTCTTGATGCTAAACGTGCAGCAGTTGACTTGTTGGAGGAAGCATTGAATGAACCGGATAAAAGGGGAAAACGTGCAAAAGGAAAGAATGATTGTAGGATGCGATTGTATGTTGTTGGAGGAAGCATTGAATTAACCATTGTATGTTGTTTTTGTTTCACTCTGTTAGCTTTTGATAAAACTGTGGATGAACTAGCGATGTAATTTAGGGTGAACTTCCGATGCACCACTGTATGTTATATCTGTTTAATGTTGGATGAACTGTGTTAGCATGCGGAAATGGATGGAGGTTTTGCTATGTTCAGTTTTGGTATGACCGTTTTGATAATTTTATATGTTTGATCAGTTTGATAATTGTATATGTACGGTTAGTTTATATGTTTTGATTACTTTATATTCTTTGGATGTAATTTCTGTTGGTTGATCATTTTGATCATTATTTATCAGGTATGTATATGTGTGTGTGTGTGTGTGTGTGTGTGTATATATATATATATA
The DNA here is from genome assembly GCA_030765085.1 of Allium cepa. NCBI lineage: Eukaryota > Viridiplantae > Streptophyta > Magnoliopsida > Asparagales > Amaryllidaceae > Allium > Allium cepa. Next base: position 212,520,536 of record CM060943.1, read on the forward strand.
TATATATATATACATTTATGTTGTGCATATTAGCTGAAGTAATACAGTTTTAAATCTATATTCGGTCATTATCGGTCGACTATTTTTAAAAAGCCTCGGATGTATACAACCGTGCCAATTTAGTTGCTAAATCATTTTATTTGTCCATCTTTTGGTTAGTTAACAACAGCTGAAATATGTATGTGAACTCGTTTTATAACAGGCGTGTAGTTCTTTATTGAAAAGTAGACAAATCATCTGTTCAGTCGTTAGTGGTCGATTGTTTTTAAGAAGCCTCAGATGTATACAACCGTGCCAATTTAGTTGCTAAACCCTTTTATTGGTCCATCTTCTGGTCAGTTAACAATAGCCGAAATATGTATATAAACTCATTTCATAATAGCCATGTAGTTCTTTATTGAAAAATAGACAAATCATCTGTTCGATCATTAGTAGTCGACTATTTTTTAGAAGCCTCGGAAGTATATAACCGTGCCAATTAAGTTGCTTAACCATTTCATTTGTCCATCTTCTAGACGGTTAACAACAACCGAAATGTACATGTAAACTCGTTTTATAATAGCCATGCTAATTCATTTACTCAGCAATAGAGAATTCCTCTGTTCGGTAGTGTTCAACCGATGTTCTCGGTTAATCTCGGTGTGTAACCACCGAACAGAAAAACACTTGTGCTCTTCAATATGAAACCACAATGGTGTTAGGCCGAAGTTAATTATTTAGTACGGCGTCAAACCACCATGACGATGTTACTTTCAATTCATAGTACATTGGTTGTATAGGATCGATTTCACCCTAGAAAGGGGGTGAATAGGATGATGCTATAAATTATTAAAATTTATTGCGGAAGTATATAAATAATTACAACACAGATTTACCATTTATCAGAATTATAGCAGCACAGATAATAGCAGAATAATAAATGCAGAAATAGAACAACACAGAATTTACCCAGCTTCGGTAAAACCCTGCATACGTGCTGCCCCAAGGTTTCTACTAGAAATTGAGCAGTCAGACGCTTACACACGTAAACTCACGACACCCGCCATCGATTAGCCTTAACTCTACGCTCAAAACCTACCACAACTCATCCACTGAGTTGCGAATTCTCGAACACCACCACCGTAGTTCGTCCTCTAGTCATACGACTAGAAAATACAATCGTTTAAAGGAAAAAATACACAATTTAAAATAAAAACCCCGATTGGAATATATACTAGAGCCTAAAAACAATTTAGCCTGCCCAACAACATGGTGTAGATAGATTTCTCGCTTTTTCTCTTTTATGTTGTTTTACCGGTCCTTTGACAAAAATTAAGGGTGGGCATAAATCGCACCGCTATACGGAAACCACTCACACCGGACCGCAAAAACGGTGCGGAAACCCGCACCGAATCTTCTCACCAAAGCTGGTACCCCAAACCGGACTGACCCGCATCGATACGGTTTGGTTGCGGTTTGGATGATTGAACCAACCATATTAAACCGAACAAAACCGAAAATTTATATTAGTAATCTTATGATAAAAATATAAGCAACTCCTATCTTATTTTAGATTCTAATATTTTACATTCTATTTTTAGCGTATATTGTAGTTATATTAATAATAATCACTGATATAAAGGAAGAAGTTAAAGTTTTGGTATAATATATTTCATCTTATTTTTTTTGTGAATAAATGCTAATTATAATCTTATTCTAGTCATTTTCCTTAATGATTATGCATTAATTAATGTTGATGTTTGGTTAATCTACCAAAAAAAATCTCACTTATAGGTAAATGTCAAATTGAAATATTCATACAACTAAGAACTAATCTTTCCTTTCATCATAACATTGTGTGTTTTAACCTTTAAATGTAAAAGTTTCACACGGTTGTCTTTGTAAATTGATTGTTGATGGAAATAATTCTTTTATTTCATATTTAATATGGGTTCAAACCGGACCGGACCGAAACCGAACCGTATTACATTCAAATCGGACCGAAACCGAACCGTTTAAAGGATTAATATAATGGTTTGCATTTTTGATTAACCGTTTGATGCGGTGCGGAAGCGGTTTGGACTCCAAACCACACCAAACCGACCTGCGCCCACCCCCAACAAAAATGGCTTCGTCTTTTTAGTTCGTTCCTCAATAATTAGGGCTTTCTAAAATTGAAGGCGCCGACTGTTGTTCGATCAGATGGGTTGTTCTCGTGATTTCTTTGACAACCGATTGTAGATCTCTCTGCTTTGTACACGGCTGCCCCAATTTTTTGATCGAGTTCAACTCCTGACTTCGGTATGTAATTTATGCCTTTTGCTTCTTCTGATTTGCTTGCTTAAACTCGATCGATGATTCGAGTTGAATGATTACGCTTTGTTGTTACTTGAACTCGAATACTTAATTTGCCGATGATGTTCATCATTTATATAGGGTTCGAACCCCTTTATTTTTGTTCATCTGAATTCATTTGAATTTGTCACTGCTATGCTCTGGCCATTCGATTTTGATCGAATGCTATGATTTTTTTGACCTTTTCAAAATCGTATATTTTGCTTTATTCTCATGGCTTCGATTTTAAGCTGTTCAGTATCCTTGGCTATCACGGTATTGAATTGATTTTGCTGATGTTGATTTTGTTCTTTGTTTCCTTTAACTCCGGTCAGTTGCTCACGGCTTCGACTTGAATTTTAATATTAAATTGTTATTACATTTGATTCTCTCGTATTTTTAAAATTGTCTTTGACTTGTTCCGAGAACTTCTCTTGTGACATATCTGATTTCGGTTACTTGATATTGAATTTTAAAACCTGCTGCTCACCTTACTTATTTGATTTGCTATCACCTGACTTCGGTCATTTTTTGAAAACTCTTTCTTGATTTGTGTAAGGCGGTGAGAAATATTGACTTCGGCCAGCATATTCATCCCTGCAGCATACTTGACTTGTTTGAAACGTGTATCTTGATTTTGCTTTGATTTTGTCTCTGCTGCATATATGTATTCTCGGGTGTTTTGCTGTTTAATTTACTGCTCTGGTCGTCTGCACTTTGATATATAAGCTTGTCTTGGTTTGTCGAAATCACAGTGACATTTGCATATGTATTCATCCACTTGCGTGTTGTCTTGAGCTCGAGTTACTTCATTGTTGCTTTGCACTTGCAGTCAGGTCTGCATGGAGTCTGGTCTTTGTTCCACTGGTGCATGCACTTATGCCTTCATCATGTGTACACATGCATATGTATATGTGTGTGTGTCTGTGTATCTTGATGCTGCTATGCACATGCTTCAGTTCATGTATAGTTTTTCACATTTATATTTATGTATACAAGTGTGTATGTGTTTGCATTGACTTCATGTAATCTTCAATTTGATTCCATTGTTGGCCTGTCTCGACTCGAAGTCTGGTTGGTTCATGTTTTTTCACTGGTGACACTATTTTATATGAGTCTGTGCATTCTTCTCTGGCTTGATGTCTTATGGTCTTCATTTTCACACTGCTGTGTTTTCACTGGTATGCATTTTTTCATGTACAGTCTGGTTGATGGTCTGCTGCACTATTGCTTTAGTTAGATGCGCTTGTGTATTTTGTTCATTTTAGTTTTGGTGTCACTGCATGTATGTATACATGTGTATACATATGTGTATATGTTTGTGCATTGACTTTATGTAGTTTGTATTGGATTGATGTGTGCACCACTTGTGTACAATCTGGAGCTTGTTATATATATGATATGCTAGCTCAAGTTATGTACCGAGTCTGTTCTCTGGACATCCTTTTTTGTTTTGTTTCTTGTGCCTTTAGTTTGTAATCTCTGGTTGGTCTGACCTGAACTGGTCATTGAAGTGCATTGCCTTGCCTTTGTACTTGGATGGTTTGAACTTGATGGTTGGACCTGTTGTGTTCTTGTTGTTTTGAATTTGGAGCTTGTGAATTTCATCCCTGGTCTGGTATACATGTGCAGTGCCTATATATGTGTACATGCTGTACCTTGAGATTGATCTTGACTGTCTCAAACTCCATGTTTGGTTTGCTCCTTTGTTTCAGTGCTTATATATGTTCACAGATATATATGTCTTCAAGTGTTTGTCGAGGCTTGTTTTAGTTATCTTGACCATTTTATTTGAATTTGCACTTGTTTTGAATCCAGCTTAAAGCTCGGGTTTGACCTTGTGCTCGTGTCGTGACTTTATTTGTATTTCACTTGAGTTGAACCCGGCTTTTAATTTGGGTTTGACCTTATGCTCACCTGTCCCTATAGATTTATCAAGTGCATATATCGGTGTGCACGGCCTTATGGCATGTACAGCGATACACTATGCATGTCATAAGCTGTTCGTGTATGATGAATTCAAATTTAAACGATGACGAACAAGCGAAATGACTGAGGCAAATAATATTTTCGAAATACATTTTTATCTTACACTACAAAAATATTTTCTTTTCAATTTTACTGCGTCAATGTGTATTTTTGCAGATTGCTCAGATGCTGGATTCAATCTGGAATAAAGTTGAAGATCAATTTTGAGTGAATGAGTGAATTGTAGTGAGGTGTATTTGTAAATGATAAATTGTGATGTAATCGAATTTGTATTTGCATTGAGTTTGTATATATATAGTGAGAGTTCAAATTTGTACTATTCAAAATTGTAATAAATATTTGTTTGAATAAAATATTCGTTTGAATTTAAATACTGTGTTATTTATTTTATTCAGCAAATATTTATTTAATTATGTGAAAAATAAAATAGTACATTAACAAATACATTTAAATGAATATATATATGTTTATTATCATCAAAAAAAAAATCATATACTCGTATATTCAACAATCTCCCTCTTTTGATGATAACAAACATATATTTAAGATTTTGAAATTATTATATGTATTTGATCATTCAAATTTGCTCTCCATGTTTGAATGCTCCCTCTCTACACAAAGCTCCCCCTTCATATATGCATGTAAATAAAAATATGCAAATAAGCCTAAATGCAAATAGAAAATATTTGACCTTTATTTGTCAAAATCTTAACTTTTCTCTCCCCCTTTTGTTATCAGCAAAAGAGTAATGGTGTTAGAAAAATAGAGATAAAGTGATAGACATTAAAACTCGATCGAATATAAATATTAAATTTCAATAAAAAATCAAACAAAAAAAAAAATAAATACTCTATAGGGGCAATTCCACTTTAGAATGATAGGAATAATGTCATCATATAAAACCATATAGTTATGTCTATTTGTGGTATATTTATATCAGGAATTTGAATATCTACTAACCGTGCATAACCATTAGGACTTTTAAATAAGATTAGTAGTATTCCAATTTTATTTTTAAAAAATGAATTCAAGTATCTTCTGACCACGCATAACCGTGATACTTTTAAATGAGATTAGAATCAATTTGTCTATTTGATTAATCAATTTTAATATGTGGTCCATACATGCATAACCGTGAGGACTTTTAAATGAGTATGGAAGCACATAAAAAATTGCAAATAATTTACCCATGCATAACCGTGAGGACTTTTAAACGAGAGTGGATACTTTGGATATTTTTATTTATTAGAAAAAAAAGGAAATGAAAAATGAATGATTCCCCTTTAAAATACCACATATTGACAAACTATATTGAATTTTGATGAGTAATGGTCGTTAGAAATATGATAGAAATAGAGATGGTCATGGAATTTTTACCAACAAAAAGTTTTTGTAACTCTTGTTTAAATTTCTAAAGAAATTTACTAAATATACCTTCTCAAGTTATAATATATGACTGATTAATATCAACACTCATCACTTTTTCAATCACTATTTATCTTTTCGATAATCATTTGGGAGTCAGATTAGTTAATATAGTCATTTAAAACCATATTCAAAAATAATTATCAAATTTTCTAAAAATTGACTAATATGAAACAAGGTCAAAAATGATTTTCTAGAAGTGGTTTTATAAGAAAATTTCTGCTATTTGAAAATATTTGAAATGAAAAATATGCAGATATTTTCTTTTAAAAAACGATGCAGCTAACGAATGTTTTAACATAAATCATGTTCCCCTAGTAATTTTTCTATCAACCAGATTACCAGTGTGCATCTAAATTTTTCTTTCACTCGAGATTATCATTAGTTGGATGCTATAAACCAGACCGCGATGTTGCAACAAATTCTTGAAGACCTTTTTTAATGAAAATCTTTTCAATTTTAATTGAAGCCGTGCCAATAAACAAAATCGTGAATATAGAGTCAGTTGTAAAATAACCAAATGTATTTTCATCCAATAAAACACTATTATTAATCCAAACTAATATATATGAAGTAGTTCAAAGACTCTAGGTATTTTTATAGTGTTCTTGGCATAAGAATATAATTGGCCAACAATTTTGAATAAGTTAGAATCAAAATCATCATGCATTTCATCACATTACTGGCTGATTTAGTTCAAATTACGATGCAGATTATCACATTTAATATATCATTCAGAATAAATATACCATTACCTGTTTTACCTTTACGATATTTTCCATTATTGTCCATTGTGATTCTGTCACCTTTATACTAGGCTAAGGAATCTTTGCTTTGTCGCCCGTTGTATTCTTGGAACAGCCAGAATCCAAGTAACACTATTGTAGTTCCTTAGCCTGCCACCACACCTACATGATAAAAGATTTTTGTGACCTATTTGTTTTTAAAGGTCCATGGTTGTTAGTGGTAGCATATTTTGAAAAATAATTTAATGGAGACCTAAAACTATTTATATATGTTCCTTTTGGCACCTTGATTTGTTTGACTTTAATGGATTTTATATTTGTGCCGTTAGAAACCCAAATTGATACGGTTTTCACTTTTTTGGGTCTATGCCAACAAATATTGTGATTGTGTCCAAATTTTCTACAAGTTGTGCACATGGAATTGACTTGATTAATTTTATTTCTAACACATTCAGATTGATTATACCCAAGTCCATGTCTAACAGTATTAACAATTTGTTTTCCTAATAGCATATTCAACGATTTTTCACTTTTGGAAAATTTATCTAAAGTAGTAGACAATTGTTGGACTTGTGTTTTGAGAGATTCATTTTCGTTCAATAATTGAGTGCACTTTTTATTAGAATTCTCTCTCCTAGTATCTTCACTCTCTTTCAAAATCAGAGTTTCATTTTCAAGTGATTTAATTTTAATTTCTGATTTTTTTAATCTCTTCTTCGAGTGAAGGACACTTATCATACTTAGGGATCCTACTTTGATAGTTTTTAAATAATTGGTCAAGTTGTTTATTTGATTTTATCAAAGTATCTCCTTGTGATTCAATTTTAGCGTACTTCTCACTAAGTCGTTCAAAACAGCCATTTACTTCGTGAAAATATATAAGTAATTCTGAGTGAGTGAGTTTTGATACCTCGCTTGGCTCATCATCATCACTATCAGTTATATCACCTCGGAGACACATATCTGCTTTCTCACTCTCACTGCTAGTACTTTTATTATCTTCATCACTTGTATTCCACGTGGCTGCAAAATTTCTCCTTTTTGATTTCTTTTCTAAGCCGTGTCGATTCTGAGGACAATTTGGCTTGATGTGTCCGTGTTTGTTGCACTTGTGACGGATAATTTCTTGCTATTCTGGGTTATCTAGAACTTTGATTATTCTGCTTTTTAATTTTTTATTTAGAGTTGGATTTCCATATTTGCGGTTCTACTTTTTGAATCTCTTTATTACCAGTGACAGCTCTGCTGCTCCATCGTCGTCGTCGTCATCACTTTCAGTTGTTCCTTTGAGAGCTATTGATTTCTTTCGAATATCTCCTCCTTCACGCTCTTCCTTGAATTTCATTCTAGCTCATAAGTGGTGAGATTTCCGATGAGTTCTTCAACTTTGATTTGTTTTAAATCTTTCGATTCTTGAATGGCAGTCACCTTTGTTTCAAAACTTCATGGAAGGACTCTGAGGATTTTTTGGACTATTTCCAATTCCGTGTATGATTTTTCAAGAGCTTTTGATTTGTATACGACGTTGGAAAGTCGTCCGTACATCTCTTTGACATTTTCTTCCTTGGCCGTTGTAAAATTTTCGTATTCGTTACTCAGCATGGCAAGGCGAGATTCCTTGACTTGAGATGTTCCTTCGTGAGTCACTTCTAATGTGTGCCATATTTCCTGTGCAGTTAGACAATGTGAGGCACGATTAAATTCAATATGATCCAATGAACAAATAATAGAATTCATAGCTTTAATATTAGCATTATGTAACTTATTTTCTAGATCTGTCCATTGATCAAATGGTTTTTCAATTTCTTGATTATTTACAACTATAGTGGATGCTCTATACTGTCTCAACTATATTCCAAGCATCAATAGTTTTCAAAAAAAAAATTCATTCTATTTTTCCAGTAAGCATATTCACCATTGAACATTGGTGGTCTAACTATAGACTGACCCTCAGCAAAAGCAATATTAAAAGAAGCCATTTTAAAATTTCAAAATTTTAAAACAAAAATTGGTTTTTGAAAAATCAATTTTTTTTTAAAAATGGCTTTTGTATCTAGCTCCGATACCACTTGTAGGATCAATTTCACCCTAGAGGGGGGTGAATAGAGTGATGCTATAAATTATTAAAATTTATTGCAGAAGTATATAAAATAATTGCAATACAGATTTATCATTTATCAGAATTATAGCAGCACAGATAATAGCAGAATAATAAATGCAGAAATAGAACAACACAGAATTTACCCAGCTTCGGCAAAACCCTGCATACGTGCTGCCCTCAAGGTTTCTACTAGAAATTAAGCAGTCGGACGCTTACACACGTAAACTCCGGCACCCGCTATCGACTAGCCTTAACTCTACGCTCAAAACCCTGCCACAACTCGGTCATTGAGTTACGAATTCTCGAACTACACCACCGTAGTTCATCCCCTAGTCACACGACTAGTAAATACAATCGTTTAAAGGAAAAAATAAACAATTTGAAAATAATTAAAATAAAACCCTAATTGGAATATATACTAGATCCCAAAAACAATATAGCCGGCCCAACAACGCGGTGTAAATAGAGTTCTCTCTTTTTCTCTTTTATGTTGTTTGACCGGTCCTCTGAGAAAAATGGCTTCGTTTTTTAGTTCGTTCCTTAATAATTAGGGCTTTCTAAAATTAAAGGCGCCGACTGTTGTATGATCAGATGGGTTGTTCTCGTGATTGCTTTGACGATCGATTGTAGATCTCTCTGCTTTGTATATGGCTGCCCCAATGTTTTGATCGAGTTCAACTCCTGACTTCGGTATGTAATTTATGCCTTTTGCTTCTTCTAATTTGTTGCTTGAACTCGATCGATGATTTGAGTTGAATGATTATGCTCTATTGTTACTTGAACTCGAATACTAAATTTGCCGATGATGTTCATCTTTTATATAGGGTTCGAATCCCTTTATTTTTGTTCGTCTGAATTCGTTTGAATTCGTCACTGCTATGCTTGGCCATTCGATTTTGATCGAATGCTATGATTTTTTTTGACCTTTTGAAAATCGTATATTTTGCTTTGTTGTCACGGATTCGATTTTGAGCTATTCAATATCCTTGGCTATCACGGTATTGAATTGATTTTGCTGATGTTGATTTCGTTCTTTGTTCCCTTTGACTCTGGTCAGTTTTTCATGGCTTCGACTTGAATTTTAATATTGAACTGTTATTACATTTGATTCTATGACATTTTTAAAATTGGCTTTGGTATAAAAAGAAATTGTCTTTGACTTGTTTCGAGAACTTCTCTTGTGACATATCTGATTTCGGTTACTTGATATTGAATTTTAAAACTTGCTGCTCACCTTACTTATTTGATTTGTTATCGCCCGACTTCGGTCATTGTTGAGAATTCTTTCTTGATTTGTGTAAGGATGTGAGAAATATTGACTTCGGCCAGCGTGTTCATCCCTGTAGCATGCTTGACTTGTTTGAAACGTGTATCTTGATTTTGCTTTGATTTTATCTCTGCTACATATATGTATTCCCAAGTGTTTTGCTATTTAATTTACTGCTCTGGTCGTCTGCACTTTGATATATAAGCTTTTCTTAGTTTGTCGAAACCACAGTGTCATTTGCATATGTATTCATCCACTTGTGTACTGTCTTGAGCTCGAGTTACTTCAATGTTGCTTTGCACTTGCAGTCAGGTCTGCATGGAGTCTGGTCTTTATTTCACTGGTGCACGCGCTTATGCCTTCATCATGTGTACACATGCATATGTATATGTGTGTGTATATGTATCTTGTTGCTGTTATGCACGTGCTTCGGTTCATGTATAGTCTGTCATATTTATATTTATGTATACAAGTGTGTATGTGTTTGTATTGACTTCATATAATCTTCACTTTGATTCCACTGTTGGTCTGTCTCGACTCGAAGTCTGGTTGCTTCATATTTTTTCACCGGTGACACTGTTTTATATGAGTCCGTGCATTCTTCTCTGGCTTGATGTCTTGTGGTCTTCATTTTCACACTATTGTGTTTTCACTTGAGACGACCCGACTTTTTCTCCACAAAAAGTCGTATCATCCTTAAGAAAGAAAGGGATAGAAAAGAGAAAAGAAAGAAGAGAAAGAAGAAACAACACAAGAATCTCAACAGCGGAACGAATAAATTATATTAATAATATAAGTATTACATAGTATACAACAAATATCAGAGTTACACAGACAATACAACACATACTAGACAGTTATAAACACCTGTCTAGTTATTACAACTCAATACATAAACACTCAGAGATACCAACACAGTGGAAAACTATATAACTATACGCAGAAGCCTCCTGCTCTATTTGCTCCTCCACAATTCGTCAAAGCTAACCTGAATCCTAACCTGAATTCCCTTGGCTACTCGTAAAAATTTGAGTACCCAAGAGTTATAGAAAAATAGAAATAACTCCGGGTCAGACATGGGTCTGGTGTGAGTAACAGGTTAAAGTTGCTTAACTTTGAAAAACCTTTGAAAGAAAAGATATCACGTAAGACTTCCCACACATAAACATGGAAAAGTTTTTACCTTACGCTAACCAAAACATTTGATAGGAAATCCAGTGATATTATAATACTATCTAGGGTTTCCAAGTAAATAAGAAATAGCCGAAATTGTTACATTCATTAAATTCCAGCTACTAGCCACAAAAGTGGGTAATACAATCAAAACCGTTGGCACTTATTGGATTGTGGATTCCATACAATGGCAGGGCTACTGGGGTACCGCCCGTCACAGTACGTGGCCTAGATCAACGTACCGAGGACCACTCCCGATCCCCTGCAACACAAGACCGGAACCATCCCTTACCGGACAGTCTCGAACAAGACAACCCCACAGTTGGCGTATGTTCCAACCCCCTCCACAGCCGAATAAAAAGGGACTTCTAGACAGGGGAAAATCTTGCTCTCAAGTGGGGGCTACCCACGAAGCCTTGCTTCACCTCCCCTGTTTTAGCCATTCCCGGTTGATGAGGCTTGAGGCTACGATTACCTTTATAGAACACATCTCTTAGAATGCTCATCATCCACCTGACGATGTTCTGAAAGCATTCAATCCATACAAGTTCGTTCCGGGTTCGAACGAAACCGAAGGCATTATCTCGTTACACTCATTTTGGAATCACCCTCAGAGTTAACGACGATAACCCTTGCACTTTGAATCTCCATCTCGAATCTATAAGTACCGTTCCGTCAAACTCATTACGGAATCACCCATAGAGTTATACTGACGTATAGCCCTTACACCTCGAGTCTTCACTCGCTCCACTTGGATTCACGACCTAACGTTTAATTGGAATCGATGTGGTTTTTGGATATCCAAATATGGAAACCCGATCCCGGTCTCATCGAAATCCAAAGTGTGTCTTTTAAGGTCAAGTTGTTTAAAGTTTAAAACAATTCAATTATATTATCTGTATACACACAGATAGATAATTCACAACACAATAGATAATCAACATTATCATTATCAACAGATAATTCATATCATAATCAGATAATTCATCTCATCATTCAAAAGCAACCAATGCATCCATATCAATAATCATTACTCATCTCATAACTGAGATTACAACCATACATGGCAATTACTATCAATCATCAAACATAAGCAATGATCTAATAATCACACCTTCTATAATTAATTTAAAATGAATTAAATTAATAACCTAAACTCTAATTATTTTAAAATGAATTAAATTAATTACTTCATCATAAAAATTCTTCTTAACTTAACCATTAATTGATTTCAAAACAATTTATAAATCATCATCTCAATATTTATTTCACTTAATCCTTATTGATTAACTATCTCTAATTACAATAAGTAATTAGCATTTAATATTACTTACACAAGTTAATTATATTAAACCTTTTGCAAATAATTAACTTGTAATTGCTTAATTAATTAATTAGCTAAAATTAATTACCTTAATCATTTATTCATTACTAATTATTCCTTAATCAGTTACATCATTAATTCATTAATTAATGATTCTTGATTACATTTAATCAATCTCTCAATATAAATTAATTACATAAGTAATTAATCTTCAATTTAAACCACAAATATATTAATCATCCATGATTAATAACCATTCAGTAATTAACTGCTTTAATTACCCATCCCATAAATTAATTAATCTTAATTAATTATCTTCATTAATCACTTGATTAATTTCAAAGTAATTTAAATCCAAATTACTTCTATAATAATTATCTTTAATTACATTCAGTAATTATTAATTAATTACTTCCTCAAGTAATTACAATTTCATTAATTACATAAAGTAATTATTCATCAATCCACAATTGTTTAAGTTAATTTAACTTAATTAATCTAAACTAATCACATAAATTAAATTAATTACACCAAGTAACTAATTCTTTAATCATTAAGTAATTAAAACTTAAACAATTGATTATTATTAATTAATTAATCTAATTAATTATCAAAAATTAATCATATTAATTAATTGTTAAAATAATCTTAAGTTAATGACCTTCATTAACATTTCTTAATTACTTAATTGAGAAATTAACTTATATAAATCATTATTAACTATCAATTAATTAATATTTAATTACAATTTAATTAATCTTTAATTATTAATTAATTAAGTGTTAATTAAAATCTAATTTTTCTTTAATCACTTGATTAAATAAATCTTAATCATTAATTAAAATTTAATTAACCATCCTTAATTATAGATTAATTAACCTTAATTAATTAATCATAAATCTAATTAATTAACTTAAAAATTATTAATTACTTAATTAAACATCCACATATTCATTAATTAAATAATAATTAATATTCCATTCAAATTAATTTAATAATTTAAATGAAATCAATTTCTTAAGTTCTAAATTAAGAAACATACTTCTTTATACAAAGTATTTTAAACACTTTGTTTCAAACAAAAATTCAAATTTAAAAATTTCTTTTTAAATTTCAAACTGAAACACAATTCAAATTTTCATTCTAGATTCAAACTTAAAAATTTAAAACTTTACTTACTCTTTCCTCTCAATTTTTAAATTCAAGTTATTTAACCTTTTCTAAAAATGGTTAAACCAAATTTAAATTTTAAAAACTATTAAATTTTAATGACCGACATTAAATAAAAGTTCAGGTTTTTAAAACAGAATTTAAACTCATTTTAAATTCTTATTTCATAATTTAAAACTTATAGTTTTAAATACAAAACCAATGTTTCTTTATACTTAAAAAGTTTTAAAATCTAAATTTAAATTCCAGTTTTAAATTAAATTCAAACTTAGATTCATTTGCTAAGTTTCAGTTTCTAGATCTAATTTTTTTTTAAATTTTCAATTACATCTAAAATTTACTTTTAAAATTTAAAACTTAAACAGAAAACAGTTTCCTGTTTTGGTTTTTCATCTTAAATTTTGAATTCAAACATGTTTCAAAATTCAAGATTTATATTATTAAATTCATAATTACATTTCAGGTTTAAACTTTCAGATTGAACTTCGTCTTTCAATTTTTAAACTTTACTTTTTAAATTTAAATAAAAACAGAAACAGTTTCTGATTTTAGTTTAAAACCCAACCTGGATTTAAGAGCATTTCAAAAAATTTCAAAGATTTAAAATTTAAACTTATTGAATTTAAATTCAATTTCAGGTTCAACTTAGCTCAGATTTTTTTTTGTTTACAATTTACCTTTGCTTCAAATTTTGTAAACCTGGAAAACAGGTTTCTGGTTTTGCTTAAAACCAATTAAAACTTCAAAAATTTAAATTATTTCAAACCTAAGGTTTTTAACCTATTGAATTCAAATTTAAATTCAATTTTTAGATCTTAGATTTAAATTTGAGTTTGCATCAAAATCCTTTGTTTAAATTTTTAAAAACTGGAAAAAACAGGTTCTGTTCTTTTGAAAACCTGAAACAAATAAAACACTCGAACCTCCCTATACTTACTTCGAGTCTGAAGCCATAACGCTTCGAGTCACTCTTCAAAATACCCGAGACCATCACAGGAAAAATAAACTCTACAACCCAAAAACAACACACCCATGCACACACACCCATGTGCATCCATAATCCAACTCCGGCCACCTCTGACCATCGTCAGTGGCCATCTCCCATCGGCCAGTAACCTCAAGTCCCCTTCAAACCTCAAACCCCAAACATCCAACTCGAATTTGAATTCAGGGTTAAAGTCAAAACCTGGAAACACTTAGACCACAACCAAACAAACCTGTCAACATCAAATTCTTCCATCTCCGACCACCATCACCCTCCAAACTCCGGCGACAACCCCAACAACACATCATCTATCCATACTCAAAGGATCTTTGAACTCGAACCATTGATGAAGCAGCAGTACTAAAATTCTTAAACCCAGTAAAAACTAGGGTTCATACTGAAATTCCCAAATCTCATCGCCAAAATTAAATTTCAATACAATCCAGTAATTTTATCATCATCAATGATAACTACACTATTACTAGAAACAATTTCAACCAAATTAAAAGCAAGTATCAACTGTGCTTATCAATTATGTATAAAACAGTAAATTTGAAACTGTTCTGTGCTTACAGCACTATCAATTGTAAATTTTGATTTAAAATTCATGAATTCACTTGTCGATCCTATTTATAAACCTGAAACATTGAATCATAAAGTTTGGATTTCCACTCTATGCTAATTTGCTCTGTAAATCTTAATTTTCCAGATTTTAGATAACTCTATTTAATTTATATAAAGTTTATACTTACCCTATTCTAAAATAAACAGATTTTATTCAATTGTTTTAAGTCATAACAACAACAAGTTAAAGGGAAGAATTCAAGAAATCAATCAGGAACTTGGGATTTTGAAACACAGTAATGGTATAGTTAAATCAGGTATACATGCACATATTTACAGGTAAGATATTTATAGCAAATTCCATATATGTTCCTTTGTAATTTATAAAGCATGCACAATTTTACCTACTTAATAATTTAAAAATGAGTTGCTCACCTGTTTATTATGCAGAGTCCAGATTCTAAAGAATGGATGGATGCAGATGCAAATTGAAATTTTAGTTTTACTTGGTTTGCATTTATTTCCAGATTCATATGCTAAGTTCCAGATAAAATGCAGGTTGTTTGAATGGTATGCAGATGCACTTGAAATTACAGTTTTAGATCCCAGATTGTATTTGAAAACATGCAGGCTTTCTTGATTAAAACTGAGATGCAGATTTGTATTTTGAGGAGTTGAATGCAATGCATTTGAATAGGTTTTTGAGGATGAAATGTTATAGAACTTTGATTTTCAGATTTTAGAACAGTTGAAATGCAGAAAATATTTGATGAAAAGATTTGCTTTTTGAGGAGAATGCAAATTTGTTATGCATTGATCTTAAGGTGGGATGTTAATGAAATGAAAAATGAGAAAAAAAAAGAAAAGAAAACATGCAAGTTTAAATAACAATATTTGATTTAAATTAAAATCAAAAAAAAAATTTGACACATGTCTTAAGCTATTACATTTGTCACTTTAAAATGATGATAAGTTTACACATGTATTTGTAAATGTTTTTTTATTTTAATTAAGGTTAAAGAAAATTAAACTTAATTAATTAGTTTCTTCTTTATCTAGTTATGTATATAATTAATTCTCTAAAGAATAAATTATTTTAAATGAAACAATATACAAATAAATCATTTGAAAAGGATACTTTTAAATAATTAAAATAAATTTATAAAAGAGGTTATCACTTAAATGAATACATGTTTCATAATTAAAATTGTATTTTAAATTTCAAATCACATTTTATAAATCAATATTTAAAAAAGAATAACACAAACATTTTATAACTTATTTTAATATTCAAACTTAAGTAAAAATGAATTTTAAACCAATAAAATATTTATCTTACATATTTTAAAATCATTTAGTATTTTATTAAATATTTTTGAAAAACTTAAATCAAAATAAATCACAATTCCTAATTTCAAATTATTAAAATTATGCTATACTGATTTAACAACTTATCTATTCAAAATATATATAAATACATATACATTATTAAATAGAAAACAATTTTATCAGTTTTATTAAAAATAAATTCACAAATTAAATATTTAAATAAAGAAGATTATTAAATCAAATCAAATTTATTAACAAAAATCACCAATTCAATTTAAATTTAAACACAGATTATTAAATTTAAATTGTCCAAAATTCCGGGATATTACATCACCGGTTTGCATTTTTTCATGTACAGTCTGGTTGATGGTCTGCTGCACTATTGCCTTGGTTAGATGCAAATGTATATTTTGTTCATTTTGGTTTTTCTATCACTACATGTATGTATACATGTGTATATACATATGTATATATATGTTTGTGCATTGACTTTATGTAGTTTGTATTGGATTGATGTGTGCACCACTTGTGTACAATCTAGAGCTTGTTATATATATATATATGATATGCTAGCTCGAGTTATGTAGTGAGTCTGTTCTCTGGACATCCTTTTCTGTTTTGTTTCTTGTGCCATTAGTTTGTAATCTCTGATTGGTCTGACCTGAACTGGTCATTGAAGTGCACTGCCTTACCTTTGTACTTGGATGGTTTGAACTTGATGGTTGGACCTGTTGTATTCTTTTTGTTATGAATTTGGAGCTTGTGAATTTCATCCCTGGTCTGGTATACATGTGCACTGCCTATATGTGTGTACGTGATGTAGCTTGAGATTAATCTTGATTGTTTCGAACTCCATGTTTGGTTTTCTCCTTTGTTTCAAAGCTTATATCTGTTCACAGATATGTATGTCTTCAAGTGTATAGCACTGAACCTTTTTGGTCGAGGCTTGTTTTAGTTGTCTTGACCATTTTATTTGTATTTGCATTTGTGTTGAATCCAGCTTAAAGCTTGGGTTTGACCTTGTGCTCGTGTCGTGATTTTATTTGTATTTCACTTAAGTTAAACCTGGCTTTTAATTTAGGTTTGACCTTGTGCTCACATATCCTTGTAGATTTATCAAGTTTATATATCGGTGTGCACGACCTTGTGGCATATACAATGATACATTGTGCATGTCATAAGCTATTCGTGTATGATAAATTCAAATTTAAATGATGACGAACAACCAAAATGACCGAGGCAAATAATATTTGCAAAATACATTTTTATCTTACACTGCAAAAATATTTTCTTTTCAATTTTATTGTGTCAGTGTGTATTTTTGCAGATTGCTCAGATGCTGAATTCAATCTAGAATAAAGTTGAAGATCAATTTTGAGTGAATGAGTGAATTGTAGTGAGGTGTATTTGTAAATGATAAATTGTGATGTAATTGAATTTGTATTTGCATTGAATTTGTATTTGCATTGAATTTGTATATATATAGTGAGAGTTCAAATTTGTACTACTCAAAATTGTAATAAATATTTGTTTGAATAAATATCCATTTGAATTTAAATACTATGTTATTTATTTTATTCAGCAAATATTTATTTAATTATGTGAAAAATAAAATAGTACATTAACAAATACATTTAAATGAATATATATGTTTATTATCATCAAACAAAAATCATATACTCGCATATTCAATGGGTTGTTCTGCTCGGTTAATGACAATCGTGTATTTTGAAAATTTTCGGGTGTTTCTAGCCAATCCTCTATTAGTTGATGCGACTATTGCAATTTTCTATGTTTTGACATATATGAACGCACAATTAATTTTCACTTACATCAATTAATTTTCAGTAAACAACAAATTAATCCAAACACCAAAGCATAATTAATTTTCACTAAACTTGAATCAGTACACAAAATTTTCAAGTTTACATGCAATTGCATTGGTGTTATTTGCTGAAAATAATAAGTAAGTATATTTGAGTTATACGCGAGCATCCTTTGTGGCCATATCCGGTGGGCAAAGTTTAACAAACTCAATTTGCCGATCAACTTACAGCTCGCTCCATAGCTTAGCTTCATCAGCAGCCAATCTAAGCCAAAAGCTAGCAACCAGTGAAATGAGTGCATTTTTCGACAATGCCAATTTAATAAAGTGATAGTCTAAAATATTTGCAAAAATAATGAATTGTTGCTCATCTCCGAGACTAGGGCCTCTTTCATGTGGATAAAATGTCAAACTTTGAAGAGTGGATATATAAACAACAACTCGGTTGAATGCATTTGCAACCAAGTATTCAGTTTCAGGCATTATCATCTAATTAGCTTTAGAACAAGGACTAGATTCATAATCTGTAGCTGACTTTAATTGTAATAACCCACATATTTATCGATTTTATATTTAAATATTTTATCGTTCGTCGGATTTTGGTCCGAAAATCTACTTTTTGCAAACAGTCGAATTGGGACTCAAGACCACCCCCATTGAGTTCAAAATGACGTTTGCGACCTTTTTGAGTATAAACTTCGATATGTTTGGAGATAGTAGAATTTTGACCTTTCTCATTTAGGGCTTTGGTTTGGGCTGAACCCATCTTACTAACTCAGTCCCAACCCACTCCAACTCTTCATTACTTTATTTCTAATTCCTAACTCTTCAAGCTTTAGCAACAATGGTGGAAGAGAGTGGAAATTAAAACTCCAAGCCCTAGTTCCTCTTGCTAGCTCAAGTTCTTGCTCCAAAATCAAGGAGAACCCATTAGCAAGCATCTACTTCTTCTTCTCCAACTCATTCTCTCTTTGATTTCAGAAAATTCCTAAACCTAATTTAGGAAATGTTTCTCTTTTAAGCTTAGATTGAAGCTTCTTGAGTTGTTATTGAAGAGGAATTGATCTTCGCTTGTTTTTCAAGCTTCATCTTCATTTGTTTGGGTTCAAAGGTGAGATTTTTATCTCACATCTATGCTTATTATCTTCGAATGTTAGGTATGAATTCCTAACACTTATTCGTGTGCATTAGCTTTTGGTTTGGATTGATTTGGTGAATATTCTAATTTTTGGTGTTTTGCGTTCAATTCTTTAAAAATCATGGCTTTGATGTTCAAATGTGTTTTTGGTGATGCAACGAGGAGCTCATAGGGCCGGGTTGTTGATTGGCATAAATCCTTAGTGCCGATGCTCGTTCGGTTGCGAATTGGTGGAGTTTGCACATCAATTAAATGGGTTTCAATTTGCAAAACATCAGGGTCGGCCGACCGAACCCCTGGGCCGGTCGACCGACCTGCTACTAAGGTGCATAGGAACCTTTCTGTCTCTGGTCCGGTCGACTGGCTACAGGGCTCAGCCGACCGACCTGCTTCCCGAGATTTTTTTTTGGAACAGGGTTCGGTCGACCGAGCTTTGTAGCCGGCCGACCGACCTGATGCAATTTTGCCTATTTCGCCTAGTTGCTTGAATTTCCAACTTTAATCGATTCGTGTTGTTTCCTATTTGTTGTTATCATTTATTATGACTTTGATGACTCCTTTCTAGGGATTTTTGAATATCCATTTCGATGGATTCTTTATCGGTTTCGTTGGACTTTTATTCACATCTTCGCATGTGAATTTTAGTGATTGATTGTTCCCACAATCTTCTTCATGATTTGTCGCTTTAAAAATATAAAGGTTTCTATACTAGTAAAAAATATCAAAACTCTTTCTTCAAATGATTTCAACACTATTTTAGTACAAAGCTCGTTTCTTAAACCGTTTTCCAATCTATTAGTATATACAAACCTTTACCTCACTCGTATGAGAAATCTAATTAAACGACTTAGTAAAACGAGTGGTATGAAACGCTTGCGTTTACTTCGTCGGTTAATTCTTGGACTTGTTCGATTGAATCTCTTGTGACAATTTTATAGTGGAGATCTACAGTTTGTTCGTAAATATTTAAGTTAAGCAAGTGGCTATGGGACATGAAGCTAAACTCATATATTTACTAGCTTAGTGTAATTGACACTTCTCGATTGATCGATGACAATCATCTTTGTGGTTTAGACTAGCAATGTGCGATGTCTCTTTGTCTGTATTGAGGATTGTACCTCATTTTATCGAGCTTCGTCTCATTTATCGCATGGGTCGTATCTTTCTAGATACGTCGATGTTTATTTCACGCATGGGTTGTACCTTTTTAGGTGCATCGATGTTTGTTTACTTCGTGGAGCAATCGGCTCAATAAGTTGGGACATGGGGCGTATCTTTCTAGTTGCGTCGATGTTCGTCTATGCATGGGGCGTATCTTTCTAGGTGCGTCGATGTTAGACATTACATGGGGTGTATCTTTCTAGGTGCATCGACGTTTATTTATGCATGGGATGTATCTTTCTAGGTGCATCGATGTTTATTTATGCATGGGGCGTATCTTTCTAGGTGCGTCGATGCTAGAGCATGGGGCGTATCTTTCTAGGTGCGTCGATGTTCGACTGTGCATGGGGCGTGTCTTTCTAGGTGCGTCGATGTCCAGTTTATGGGATTGGCCATCCTTTTATTGTGATTTCTGGATTTCTTGAGATGATTTCTGGAATTTATGTTTCACTAACTTTTGCGATTGGCATTGATATATATGTCATTTATTATGGCTTGGTGAATGAAATTAGGAGTATGACATTCCTTTTTATCTTTGAGAAGATCTTTGCGATATTGATTAATCTCTTATTGATTTTTCAATTATTTATTTATCACAGCTTGGCATTGTGATTATTATACGTTTAGTCATATCTCTTATTCTGTATCATTTCTTCTGATATTTATAGCTAGACTGATCCGTTTATTATTTTCTTCTTAAATAATACTCGGGTCAGACCGAGATGTTACAGATGCTTCTGCTTGACTTCTCTTCTAGGGTTATCATATGATCTTTTGGCTAACTACTTAGATTAGTAGTTTGTTTTGTTGTATACACTTGAGATATGGACTCATAGATGTATTCTTTTGTATAGCATGTGTTGCTATTCTTTTGTATTATGGTGGATCTTTTTGACCACTACTCTGATATACACTTTCATGTGTTAGTTATATATTCATATCTTCTTCCGCCTTTGTGATATGAATTATCTGTGACTGATTTGTGTTATGCTTATTTCTACATTTGTTTCCGAAGATTATTATAGCCACTGTGTAGTAGCTTTGTGTTTGTATCGGTATGTCGGATTTCCTCTTGAAATAAAAATGCATGTTATACTATCTGACATGTCGGTGCTCGCACAAAGCAATTACACGGATGGTCGCTCCTCAACAGCCTTATTCTCCGTGCTAGTTGACAGCATTACACCGTAGTGTTCTTGGCTAGCGTGGGTATAGAGGTGGGGCGTCACATTAATTCTTCGTAATTTTTTATATCGAAATGTTTAACATATAAATCCAAATTTTTCATCAACTCCTTTAAAATTGATTTTCTTGCTTCTCTCCAATCAGAATTTAATTCCTTAACTTGTTCAGCTATGCAACGAAATCCACAATTGCCATCTGCTATAACATCTTCAACGTTAACAATATATTGGTGTATGTTTGCGCCAAAATTGGTCACAAACCCCGAATACCGTGAAAGCACCAGTGTATGAATATAAATCAATAATATTCAAACATAAATCTCAGATCTCAGCAAATATTAAACAGTAATCCCAAAATAAAGAACAGAGACACAAGTTTTATAGTGGTTCGGCTATCTCTGGCCTACGTCCACTCCAAAGTTTTTATCCTTTTATTGATAATCCTTGATGATTACAGATGATTACAACAGTTACAAAGTCCAAAACTTGAAATAAATAGCAGCAATGATGATATGGAATGATTCTGGCAGCGTCCGAGCGTGCTTTCTCTCTCTAAAATCTCCGACCCCTTTTTTGAATGACCAGGGGCTCTATTTATAAGCGTAGGAGGCTGATATTTCTCCTAAAATCCGGGGAGACCGCTTCAGGCACGTGAGGGGGCCCACACGCCCGAAATCTGGAGGTCCGGGCCCACCTTGGGATCGATTCGAAGTAAGGTTCGAATCGATCAAGAAATCATCCAATTGAGCTGAAATTTGGTGAGAACATTCTTCAACATGTATGTAAGCTCCTGTGAAAATTTCATAGCATTTGGATCAACGGTTTGGAAGTTATGATCGATTCAAATTCAAAGCCTCGTGTGTTCTGCCTGGGTTCGAACCTATACATCAAACCCACTCCCTTCGAATCCATCTCCCTCGAATCCATCTCCCTCGAGTCCGTCCTCTTCGAATCCATTTCCCTTCGAATCCATCGCCTTGAATCCACGAAGCCGACTCCCCTCCTTCGAATCCACGAAGCCGACTCCCCTCCTTCGAATCCACGAAGCCGACTCCCCTCCTGATCGATACGAACTTTATCGATTCGAACCACCATCGACACGAACTTCACCAAGCAGCGCCTATGTTGATCGATACGAACCATATCGATTCGTACCGTCCCTGTGTCATGCCTTCGATCGATGCGAACCTGATGGGTTCGAATCCGATGGATTCGAACCGAGCACCACCTTGATGGATTCGAACAACATACCTTTCCTTCCTTGAATCCATCATATTTTCTTCATACGAACTCCGATTAACCTGAAATTTGAAACATAGTCTTTCCTAGTCCTTACCATCATCTCCAATTAATTTCGTTCCGATTGGAGTTCAACAAAATTTTGACGATATCGATCGTAGCCTTGATTCCAACCGATCTCCAATCCCGATATTCATAATTCCATGCCAATTCGTTGATATTCCAGTTTTGACCAAAAAATGGGATAACATTTTGCCCCCCAAAACATGACTTGTGATAACAAGGCATGTTTTGAATAGTACCGAATCCAATATCCGAAGTCCATAGCCATATTGCCAGAGTGTATCATCCTTGACTGCTTCGAGTCGATGCCTGATTCCAAATCCCGTAACCAAAGCCTTAGCCAATTCCATATCCATTTGAACTCGACAACTGAGTCCCAATCCATCCTTATCCAATAGCCAATAACCGAATCCATGACCTCTCCGGGTTGATATCCAAGTCCATAACCTCTCCGGGTTCTTGCCAAGCGTGATCCACATCTGATGACCGTGGTCCAGTGTCCCTAGACGTTGAACTAACCTCTCCGGGTTCTTACCAAGCGTAATCCACACTTGACGACCTTGGTCCAGTGTCCCTGGACGTTGAGCTAAGCCACGGCTTAAGTCCTAAGCCGAATCCTGGTCTCTCCGGACCCTTGTTGAGCATAGTCCATACTCAACGACCTGAAAATAACAATTGATAATACAGGGCCTAAGTCCTAGGCCGAATCTTGGTCACTCCGGACCCTTGCTGAGCATAGTCCGTACTCAGCGACCTGAATGAGTTAATCTACCACGTTCGGACAAAGTGACTCACCCCTTGCCAGGCATAATCCATACCCGACGACCATTTATCAAAAACCAGATGAAAATCCAATCAAAATCCAATCCAACATCCAAACCCAAAAAATCCAAATCATAAACCAGAAAACCAAACCAACATTCAAAACCGGAAACAATCATCCAAAGAAAAATCCAAATCAAAAGAAAGCAAAACCAGGAGCTTGATTCAAACTCCAAAACCAAAATCCGAAAAGAAAAGTAGTGTCCAATCCAAAAGCAAAAGATAGATTTCACAAACCATAGCGTTGCAGTTTATCATCATTCAGAGCATGCCTAGGGGCTATCTCCGTCCCCGTACATGTGTAAATGACTTGGTTGCTTGTTAATAGTTCGCTACTTATTCCATATTATCCTGATTAGTGGATGATCAATCGTCCACCATCCCTGGGTCTCCCATCATCGCGGCGAGAGGTTGTCGGTGGTTGCTCCTGCTCCACCGTTGCATTCCGAGCTCCGACATACTGCTGTAACTGTCCATGCCTTACATGCTCCTCGATTATATCCTTCAAGTGCCTACAGCTGTTGGTGTCATGTCCGTCTAAGTCATGGAAGAGACAATGCCTCCCTGATGTCCTCTCTCGTTCAGAAGGCTCTCTCCTGGCTGGCCTCCAGTAGGGAAGGCGATTCCGAGTGTCCATGTATATCCGCTCCAGCGTCTCGTTCAATCCTGTGTATGTGGAAAACTTTGGATCCTTCCATCGCTTCCTAGCATTTCCAGAATCATTATCCAATTTCCTTTTTCCTTTGTCTTTATCCGAACCACCGCTGGATATTGCTCCAACCTCGATTGCACTAACCTTTTTCACTTTTAAATCCGTACTCGCATCCTCCTGCCGAAGGAACCTTTCTGCCTCGTGAAAGAATTCGTCGAGATCCTGTGGGGGATCTCGTATCAGAGATACCTTGAAATCAGAGTCCTCCCTGACTCCTGATACTGCTGCCATTAAAACCACCGATGGATCAGGCCGATCCACCGAAGCGACTGCCGCACTGAATCGAGTTAGAAAAGCTCTAAGCGATTCATCCATTCTTTGCTTCACCGATGTTAATGTCATCACGTTCTTCGGTCTCTTGACATGAACCCGAAACTGCCCCAAAAACCTTTCCACTAATTCCCTCCAAGTCCTGATAGATCCTTCTTCCAGCTGCCTAAACCACATCGCAGCTAAGTCCGTCAAATGCAAAGGGAAGCATCGGGCCATCACTTCCTCCGATGCCCCCAGCACCTCCATATGTCTGGTGTACCTCATCAAGTGATCTGTTGGATCTGCCTTGCCATCATATACCTCCACGCTAGGCAACTTAAACTTAGGTGGATTCTGAGCCATCCTTATTTCCTGAGCGAACGGACTCCTATTCACTCCTTCCAAGTCTCTGTTGGTCAAACCACCTCGCACAGTTCTTCTGATGATTTCTACTAATCCGGTATTGTCTGTTGGGGGTTGCCCTCCATGCCCCCGAGGGAATTCCGGCACATATTCCTCGTGTGGTTCACTAGCAGCAACGTTAGCTCTAGCCTGTTGAACTCCTCCCAAAGGTCCTCCTGTGTTGGATCCTGTGGGCCTGCCCCCAGGCCCTTGTTGATTGCCCTCTGGCTCCGCATCCCGTCCTCCGTTGGGTTCCACAACCCTAGTTCCTTGTCCTGCATCCACCGTGGCTGTAGTTTTTCCTAAGTTCTGCATCCTTACAGCTCTCATTTGCTCAAAGAAAGTCTGCATCATTTCCTGTTGGCTCTTCAATAATCTTTCTTGCAAAGAATTTGCCATAGCCTCCATTTCATCCCGAGTTATGTAGATTGAAGCCTGTCCTTCCCCAGCTCCGGAGGATGCTTGTTGACTTCCTTCCTGTTGGCTTCTCTCAGCCCTTTGCCTTCTACTATTTTGTCTAGTCATCGTCTTCAGACCGAAACTCCTCAAACTTCTTCAAATCCAAACTTCAAATCCGATGTAGCAGGTGTTAGTCTTTCTCAGTGGAAGCACCAAAGTGTTTGCGCCAAAATTGGTCACAAACCCCGAATACCGTGAAAGCACCAGTGTATGAATATAAATCAATAATATTCAAACATAAATCTCAGATCTTAGCAAATATTAAACAGTAATCCCAAAATAAAGAACAGAGACACAAGTTTTATAGTGGTTCGGCTATCTCCGGCCTACGTCCACTCCAAAGTTTTTATCCTTTTATTGATAATCCTTGATGATTACAGATGATTACAGCAGTTACAAAGTCCAAAACTTGAAATAAATAGCAGCAATGATGATATGGAATGATTCTGGCAGCGTCCGAGCGTGCTTTCTCTCTCTAAAATCTCCGACCCCTTTTCTGAATGACCAGGGGCTCTATTTATAAGCGTAGGAGCTGACATTTCTCCTAAAATCCAGGGAGACCGCTTCAGGCACGTGAGGGGGCCCACACGCCCGAAATCTGGAGGTCCGGGCCCACCTTGGGATCGATTCGAAATAAGGTTCGAATCGATCAAGAAATCATCCAATTGAGCTGAAATTTGGTGAAAACATTCTTCAACATGTATGTAAGCTCCTGTGAAAATTTCATAGCATTTGGATCAACAGTTTGGAAGTTATGATCGATTCAAATTCAAAGCCTCGTGTGTTCTGCCTGGGTTCGAACCTATACATCGAACCCACTCCCTTCGAATCCATCTTCTTCGAATCCATCTCCCTCGAATCCATCTCCCTCGAGTCCGTCCTCTTCGAATCCATTTCCCTTCGAATCCATCGCCTTGAATCTACGAAGCCGACTCCCCTCCTTCGAATCCACGAAGCCGACTCCCCTCCTGATCGATACGAACTTTATCGATTCGAACCACCATCGATACGAACTTCACCAAGCCGCGCCTATGTTGATCGATACGAACCATATCGATTCGAACCGTCCCTGTGTCATGCCTTCGATCGATGCGAACCTGATGGGTTCGAATCCGATGGATTCGAACCGAGCACCACCTTGATGGATTCGAACAACATACCTTTCCTTCCTTGAATCCATCATATTTTCTTCATACGAACTCCGATTAACCTGAAATTTGAAACATAGTCTTTCCTAGTCCTTATCATCATCTCGAATTAATTTCGTTCCGATTAGAGTTCAACAAAATTTTGACGATATCGATCGTAGCCTTGATTCCAACCGATCTCCAATCCTGATATTCATAATTCCATGCCAATTCGTTGATATTTCAGTTTTGACCAAAAAATGGGATAACAGTGTAGGAAAGGTGGTAGATACGGTAAATACTTAAAACCGGTATTTGTTGTGTTTACATCAGTCTTATCGAACTTCACATCAGGCTTTTTCCGTTTAGGAGGAAGTTTCTTGTTCACTCTAGCTTGAGAAAGAATTTCGTTACTAGTTTTCACTTTTTCAAACGCGTAGGCATTCCTTTTTGTAGATGTTTGACGTTTGCCTTATTTGCTAGTTAATTTGTTCTTACTACCAATTGGTCTACCTTTGCGTTTCTCTATTTTCAGTTCCAGAGTAGATGTCGTGGCCGACAGTCCAATTTCTCTTAGCTTCAATAATATCACTTTCTTCTCCTCAGGCGTGCTCGAATCAAAAAGTTTTTTTACATAAGCAAACTTGGGTGTATGGATTAACTCAAGTGACTCTTCAACTCATGGAGTATAGTTTAATTGTCTCCAATGTTCATCTACTAGTTCAATTGGGATTGGAAGACCATCAATGTGACATTGGTATATTTCATGTGCACATGGAAGACCATATACTAAACGATTCAAATGGTCACAGGCGGAAGCATCCAAAGCCACACAACTAATTTTTCCCATTTCTTTCACAACCAAATCCAATGCAAAAAAAGATGTCTTACCTCATAGATGTTTTAACAATGGAATTTGATATGCAGTCCGTATGGCTCCTAAACTTCTTTCAAAATTGGCTTTATTTTTGTATGTTGTAGACACAACATATTATCCATTTTCAACCATGCAATAGCAAATGTTGCTCTAGACGTACCAAGATGTTTTTTCAATTGCGAATGGAAGATTCAGCTGTAGTCATTGTCCTATTATCACGGTGTTTAATTTTATTTATCCATGCATTAGCAAAATACTCTTTGTATTCCAAGAAATTATTACAAATGTACTTCATGCTTTTGGGGTAATCTACCCAATCTTTTTGAAAATCATTGCAATATATCCAAAATTCATCTACGGTCGGTGCGTGAACCACCTTCTTCCAACTTTGCAAAAACATCTTGAAAACTTTATTTGTTATGAACTCTGGTTTGCAATTCGTAATGACATTATTTCCCATATGCCATAGACACATTATCAACGTTGATTGTGGAATTTTTTTCTTAATTCCATTTATCAATTCCCACTCTCTATCGGTTACTATTACATCGGGTAGTTTATCGGACATATAAAAATGTTTTAATTGGTTAGCACCCATTCGTAATTCTCCTCCCTCTCATGTGCTAGAAATGCATGCACAATACTAAATGTTCTTCCCGTAGAAGTCATACCAACCATTTCTAGCAAAGGCATATTATACCAGTTTGTTTTATAAGTACAATCAAGCAAAAGAATGGATGGAAAACACTTACACAATACAGACGATTTCAGATGAGACCACATTATATCTATCAAATGATCAGTTTCCATATCAGACCTGTCAAAATACACATAATGCTTCTCTGTAAGCAATTTCATTAAATGTTGCATGACGGATCTAAATTCCATAGCTGACAACTGCATTTTATATTTGGCATTATAGATGATTTTCAAAGTTGATGTATTTTCTGGAAATGACTTCTTGATGGTTACTAACACCTCTCTTGGAGGAACGCCTGCAATACTCATGTCTTTTAAGATTTTTTTTCTCCATATCAATCAACTGTGCCGTATACGGATGTCCTTCTAAAGAATAAGGAAGTTTGTGATTATGTACTCCGTTGATAACACATATTTTCCACTTATCTTCGTCTAGATACATGCCCTTCAATCTAAAAGGACAATTGCATTTTCTATTGGCTTTGGTCTGCTTCGCTTTACCTTATTTTCCTTGTTTATTAACTTTGCCTAATGACTATGATAAAATCCATCTCTTTCACACCCCAATTGCAACCTTGGTTTCCTTCCAGGTCCTAATTTATCAGACTTTAGAATTACAACAACGGTATTCAACTTTTTTCCTATTGTTTTACACCATCGGATCAATGTACTCTGCGAATCAAATATCTAAAATCATATAGTTAAAAAAAATTAACATAATTTTTTAATAACAACATTAGCGTTTTTTTTAATGAATACTCACTTGATCAGTTGTAAAATGAATAGTCAGATCAACATTTATGTCTTCTGAGTCATTTGATCGATCATCTTGCATCATATTGTCACAATAAACATATTTATCATCCGAAACAATAAGGGCAGTCTCCAATTTATTATCATTCAAATTTTCAGTCTAACAAATGGAAAAAAATTTAATGTCATCAAATTGTAAAACAAGACATGTAAGTTGTATGGAGAAAAACCCTAAAAGTCAATAAACTTACATTGTCATTCTCTATAATAACGTCATCAAATTTAATGTCCTCCAAGCTATCCAATGTGGAAAAACATCCTAAAACGCAATAAAAAACCTTAACCAATAAAAACCCTAATAACATTTACTACAAAACAGTAGAAATCATGAAAAAACAAATCTTACCTCTTTTTGATCTTCATCTTCCATCGTCTATTAGGCAAAACAGAATATTATCTTCTGGTAGGGTTTAGAGTTTATAATTTCACAAAAGTACATATTTTTTAAGAGAAAGAGGTACGGCGGTGAATAGCTGAATGAAGAAATATGGTGTGGTGGCCAGAAGTGTATAAAAAATAATTATCTGTATTAAATTTTTAAAGGTGACCAGAAGAGTAAATAGGGTGCTAATAGCGGCACACTAAAATTATCTTTCGAAAATGTTGATCGCCGTGTGTAATAGCAGTTTAATTAGGAACCGCTTTTTTGCAAAATGAATAATCAGCATGACGTCTGCGTTTGACATGCCTGACGCATCAAACGTGGGCCCCACGCTGTTATCCAGTTCAAACGGCGTCGGACGCGTCTGAGGCGAACGGTTCGTTTCCAACCGCTATATACCCCTTCATTCACTATGTATACCATTTCATTTCTCAACCAAATCACCAACAAAAAGACCAAAAAATTCGAAAATTCAACAATTTCTATAAGATTCCTCCTCTATTTTCTCAAATAAATTTTTTTATATTTGCATTTTTCGTTTTATTATCTACCATATATATTTTTTCAAATTTTTTTTGAATTATTTTTTAAGTACCTTTTTCAGAATGTCTAGCTTCTCTGCTTCTTCTTCTACCATAACCATCGTCCATTAGAATGCCGACAGGACAAACGCATTCATTGATGTTTTTTTCGAAAACATTGATACGCGTGTCCACCGTGTTGCACAGTGGTATGAAGATGTCATAGTGCTGTTCAACGTAAGAACTGGTCTGGATTACGACGCTGGGTAAATGAAAAACAAGTTCGATAATCTAAAATGTGAGTGAAGCCCATGAAACAAGCTGTTATAGATTCCAGGTGGCTATTGGAATGAAGAACAGGACACGGTCGATGGATC
The DNA here is from genome assembly GCA_030765085.1 of Allium cepa. Lineage (NCBI taxonomy): Eukaryota > Viridiplantae > Streptophyta > Magnoliopsida > Asparagales > Amaryllidaceae > Allium > Allium cepa. Next base: position 212,550,975 of record CM060943.1, read on the forward strand.
CGAGGAGTGGTGGGATACAGCTGCAGCAAGGTACCACAAATACAAACATACTTCATCTGCTCGTTTTTGGCGGTTGGATGTGATTTTTGATGGCTGCATCTGAACTGACGAATGTCAGTTCATAATTCCACCAGATCCACCTGTTTAGCTACAGTTCGACGCACAGCTTTATGGCGACTATTTTAGGGGTGATGCTGTGGAGATCTCCAATCGTAGAGCGCCTAGACAGCAATGGCCCACTGGTGGTTCTTCTAGGTCCGATGGCAGTTCTTCGCATGATCTGACTCTTGCTAGGTGTATGAAAGCGAAGTAGGAGGATGACGATTATGAAGAATGGAAAGTCGTGATTTGTTTGGCTGAGTATGATAATAGATGTTTCAATCCTTTGCATGCTCCGCTGGACAACCCCGAGCAGCTTAGCAAGGCTGTTATTTATCTTGTTGTCAAGTTGAGACGGATAATGTAATTTGTTTTATCTGTATTTTATTTTCTGCATTTTTATTCAGTACTTTTATTTCTACATTTGTGTTGTGAATTGTGAACTATGAATTTTTAACTCTGCATTTGTATTCTGTATTTTTATTTAAAAATAATTAACGTAAATAAAATAATAACATAAACAAACAATAAAATAATAACTTTGCCCCTTTCGCGTTGCCCCTTTCATAAAACGAACACATTCCCCTTTCGCAAACTTACCTTTTGCCTAGTCCCTTTCTTTATCTCTTTCATTTACCCCTTTCGGTCAAAAAAGAACGCACCCTTAAACACAAAAGCTAACAAATATCACATTATATCATTGTCTTTACATATTCAAATTATTCGCATAGTTGTGTCCACACACGGGAAAAAAATATTGTACAACCATAGCATATTGTGTTATACTCAACATAAGAAGATGCTGATATGAGTGCTTAGTACAGCGGAATCAAATAACAAATGTTACTACAAAGTCTCTTGCTTTGTGTTTGGGTCACTTATTCGTCGATCTCAAAGGAAACTTGACTAGACTCATAAACTCAATATATTCAAATGAGTACGCGCGAGTTTATGAGAAAACAAAAATAAAAATATAGATCGGACATAAAGCCTGATATGAGTAAGATATTACTTTAAACATAAAAAATAGTGAGACCAAGTTGTTAAGATACGAAATGGTTTTGCCTCTAACTATAACGCAGTATACAGTTAACAACTTTAAACACAGGCATACATCAATATTTTCTTCCCTAGGTCTTATTCGTATGTATTTATCATAATCAAAATCAATAGTCATTTATCTCATCATGTCATTCAGTAATCGTCCTATTTTCTATCATAAATCTAAAGCATGCTTCATTCGGCTACCACTGAGGCATTGCCCCTTCTTCTACTAACAAAGTTATAGATTACCTTGCAGCTACTATTGAAGCTTTATGCTTACACTGTTCCCTTAATCTAACATATTTCAATATTGGTGTAACATCCCATTATTTTTGACGTCTAAAACTGATGTCGATGTCATTAACAAATGCTTGCTTTTTAATTTCAGACGTTAAAAATAGCGAATCATCGGGTGAATAAATAATAAAAAACTAAAATATACAAAAATTTGGATAAACCTCACAGCGGAAATATGTTAATTATTGTTAGTATAAACAACGTCTTATATAATGACCAATATCACAAAAGGATCATCTATCGTTCATCAACATTACATCAGAGATCATTAATGTGTTAAACAACCACGACAACTCCATTCAAGTCTATTAAAATTCATTGAAGGGATAAGGGTCAAACATACTCTTTCCTTCACTTTGTCTTTACCTATAAACCTGATAACAATAGTACGAAAGAAAAAGAAAACGATTATCCATTAGTTGGAACGTGCCAAACTCTATGGACCATTGCCCAATCAAAATAATCAGGTGGCTATTGCGTAGAAAAAGACTATTTACGTACCTTTGGAATCAAACTTATGTAGTTCAGTTCACTACGATGGCCATATATTAGTCCGCTCCTCTTAGCAACAACTATTAGCATAAAATAATGTTTATCATTAAGGCTTCAATATAATATTGTAGGCATATCCATCATCTCAACCACAGTTAGATAATATGAGAATAAAGGATAATATCTCAACACCGATTTACAAACAAAAATCGTCCAATTTCTATTTATAACAATACCAATACAAAGTATTGAACATACACCAATGGTCAACATAAAAATGGATGCACAATCATAACCATAACTACATTAGTCATATGTTAAACAATAATATCAATTTTCAATGACCACCAACAATCATGCATCGACATAAGCATCATAACATGAACAATATCATATGAACATCACCTTCAGTCACAAGTATAACATATAATCTTACCAGAATTTTATAATCATTATCACATAATTGTTACTTCTAATCGTAATACAACATATACTTATCATCGCATTAGTAACCATATCATATAGTCAACATCGACACACATATGCATCACAGTGACTCTTATTTAGGCGTCAGTCTACCAGTTATCCTTAATCATATTCAGTGAATACCACATGATTTATCGATCACTAATTTCTCTTTCTCAAACAACGTCACTGGAAAGAATGACCACTCGTCCATGTAATCTATATCTTGCGAATAACATAAACCTTAAGATCTAGAATTACATGATTATCACATATGTAATGAATTAGTAAAACATACCTCCAGACATCTTATATACGAATCAGCAATGGTTGTTGTCGAAAGCCGTTTCAATGGAGAAAGGAAATGGTTTCTCTCTCTTTTCCTATATCTTTCTTTATGTGTTTTCTATATCCCTTGTGATGGGCAAAAGTTAATATTTATAGGTAGAGAGGACCAACTTTCCAGATTTGTAGACTTAATCTTGATCGTCCATCAAGATCAAGATGAGAGAAATTAATGCTCTAGATTATAACCGATTTATTTATTAGCATATTGATAGGAAAACCCTATAGATTCTATTGACCACATAATGAGGAAGGAAACGTTTGAGGAAGGAAACAGTCCATTAATGTACCACACAATGAGGAAGGAAACGGTCCATTAATGTACCACATAACGAGGAAGGAAATGGTCCATTAATGTTTTCGCATTAATTTCCTTACAAAACGGTCAAATTTCCTTACAGTCTCCCACTTGGTCAATAGTGAAATCCATTAATGTTTTCGTATTAAGGTCATAAGGCGTGCATGATATGCTAAACTTTTCTTTAGTTAGTTATCATAAGTGTCTTGGCTAATCTAGTGGTCAATGGAAGTCATGACGTGTACACGTTATTTTACAACATGCTTACTTCCATGTACTATGACATTGACAACTTTCATAACTAGACCGTAGATGAGCATAACTTAATGGTCACATAATGTCTTGAAGCAAAAGGTTGTTTCTATTATCATTTATCTAAATATAAATGTGTACACATTATAAAACAGAAATAAAAGATGTCCAAATTATTAAGAGATTAATAATTGTCATGTCTAGATAAGTACAAAATAAATGGCATAATAAGAAGATAATTAGGAACTATCAGCAAGACCCATGCTATCAGTATGTCTCTGAAAGGTCTTTGGAGGTAGTCCTTTCATGAATATGTCTGCCACTTATAAGTCTGTACTTATCGATTCGACAATAATTTTCTTTTGTTTAACGTCTTGCTTCAGTTGTAGGTATTTAAGGTCCATGTGTTTGGAACCTTTGGTTATCCTATCATGCTTGGAGAAAAAGGTTGCAGCTTTATTGCCGCATTAGACAGTTAGTGGCTTAGAGATAAAACTTAAAGTGCCAAATTGTGAGACAAAATTACGCAGCCATGTTCCCTGAATTGAAGCCTCATAACATGCTACGTATTCAGCCATCATGGTGGATCCGAAAAGCATCTCAGATTTCTGGCTTCTCCATGATATTGCACCTCCACATAAGAGGTACACATAGCCAAGAGTGCAGATCCTAGTGTCAGGACATCCAGCAAGGTCCGAATCAGAATAACCAGTTACCTGTAGGTAACTTGATTTTCTATAGGTGAGCATGTAATTCTTTGTTCCTTTTAGGTATCTCAGTACCTTCTTTGCAGCTTTCCAATGAGCGATTCTTGGGTTATTTTGAAATCTGCACAACATACCAACTGCATGAATTATATCAGGTCTTGTACAGACCTGTGAATACATAAAACTCCCTACAAGAGATGCATAAGGATATTTGGTCATTTCTTCTCGTTCTATAGGAGTCTTTGGGCACTGCTCAAGAACAAGATTGTCTCCTTTCTGCAGTGGGACAGGACTAGAGGAACAATTCGTCATGCCAAATCTCTCAAGAATTTTGTCAATATATGCTTTTTGAGACAATCCTAGAATTCCTTGTGATCTATCACGGAATATTTCTATCACATAGGAAGCCTCGCCCATATCTTTCATTTCAAAGTTCGTTGAGAGATAATCCTTAGTTTCACGTAATAAACCAAGGTCACTGCTAGCTAATAATATGTCATCAACATACAGAATCAAAAATATAAACTTGCTCCCACTGAACTTGAGGTATATACAAGGGCCAACTATGTTTTCTGTGAAATCGAAAGCGGTAATGATTTCATGAAACTTTAGATACCATTGTCTAGAAGCTTGTTTCAGTCCATATATTGATTTCTTAGGTTTGCAGACCATGTCTTCCTTTCCTTTAATTATGAAGCCTTTAGGTTGACGCATGTAGACTTCTTCTTACAAGTCTCCATTTAGAAAGGCTGTTTTCACATCCATTTGATGTAACTCGAGATCATAATGAGCTACTAATGCCATGATAATTCTAAGAGAATCTTTCCTGGAAACAGGAGCAAAAGTTTCATTATAGCCAATGCCTTCTTTCTGATTAAAACCTTTGAAAATAAGTATAGCTTTATATCGTTCAATTTTACCATTGCAGTCATGTTTGGTCTTGAAGACCCACTTACAACCGACTGCTTTATGTCCTTGCCGCAATTGAACGATTTCCCAAACTTGATTATTATCCATAGATTTCAGTTCATCTTTCATGGCATCAATCCATTTGATAGAATTAACATCCTTAATGGCTTGTGAATAAGAAATTGGGTCCGTAGTTCCTTTAGATTATATTAGATAAAGCATATAATCATCATGAATAGTTGATCTTCTTTGTCTTTGAGATCTTCTTAATGTTAGTTCCTGTGGTACTTCATCAACATTATGATTAGTGATAATTTCATTATGGAGTTGTTGATCATTTATTGGTTTTCCTCATTGTGAACAGGTTCAACAATGGGATGATTCCCAATATCTTTGGAAATAGAGGGTAAGATAATGGGTACCCTTATTTCATGAATGACCACTTGTTGTTTTGTACTCCCACTGATTTCACCATTCTCATAGAATTTGGCATTGCCGGTTTCAACAATTCTTGTACTATGGTTAGGACAATAAAATCTATATCCTTTAGATTTTTCTGGGTAACCTATAAAGTAACCACTGACTATCTTAAAATCCAATTTCTTCTCATTTGGATTGTACAATCTAGCTTCAGCTGGGCAACCCCAAATTTGGAGATATCTTAAACTAGGTTTCCATCCTTTCCAAAGTTCAAAAGGAGTCTTTGGAACGGCCTTACTTGGAACTATATTTAAGATGTTGACAGCTGTTCGTAATGCATCCATCCATAATGATATAGGTAAATTTGCATGACTCATCAAGGATCTAACCATTTCCATGTATGTACGATTTCGCCTTTCAGCTACACCATTCTGCCATGGAGATCCAGGCATTGTGTATTGTGCAACAATTCCAAATTTTTGAAGAAGTCTAGCAAAAGGTCCAGGAGGTTGTCCCGTTTCATCATACCTTCCATAGAATTCACCACCCCTGTCTGACCTAATGATTTTCACTTTTCTTTCTAATCGCCTTTCGACTTCAGTAATGAACACTTGTACATCATCCACTGACTGAAATTTTTCATGCAACAGATAAAGATAGCAATAACGTGAAAAATCATCGATAAAAGTGATGAAATATTTCTCTCCTCCAAAAGTTGGAACATCAAAAGGTCCACAAATATCTGCATGTATTATTTCAAGAAGTTGTGTACTTCTTGTGGCTCCTTTCTTTGTGTTTTTTGTTGTTTTTCCTTTAATACAATCAACACATACTGTAATGTTAGCGAAGTCTAGGTCCGGTAGGACACCATCTTTCACTAACCTCTTGATTCTTTCACTGGATATATGACCCAGTCTTTTATGCCATAAGAAGTAAGAATCATTCTTGGATGACTTTCTTTTAGTTTCTTTTCCATGCAGGGTGAGTTGGATTTCAGCATTTTGTTTAAGATGAAGTTTATAAAGTCCATCAATTAATATTCCAGAACCAATAAGACTAGAATTTTTAAATAAACTAAAATTTCCATTTCCAACTTCAAAAGAATATCCAAAATTTTCAAGTACACTTACAGAAATCAAATTACGGGAAATAGACGGAACATAAAGAGTTTGACATAAATCTAACTGAAAACCGCTATCTAAAATAAGACGAAAAGTTCCAATAGCTTCAACTGGAGCTTTATCTTTATTCCCCATTAAAATGAAATTCTCACTTGGGTTTGTGGTTTGGATCGTAATGAATCCCTGCATAGAATTTGAAACACGAACGTTAGCAGCAGTATCAATCCACCAAGTAGAAGAAGCTATATTAGAAAGATTTGATTCGAAATGACTTACGAAACCCATTGGGTTACCTTTCTTTTCGAACCATGCTTTGTGCTTAATGCAATCTTCCTGGAAGTGTCTAGGTTTCTTGCAGAATTTGCAGACATCATCCTTCTTTTTCTTCTTGAATGGTTGAGTGGCGTCATCAGATTTGGGTGGTGCTCTTGTAGGATCTAGATTAACCCTAGAGGGGGGAGGGGGGGTGAATAGGGTTATAGCAAATTTTCTCGAATCAAACACAAAAACAAACTGCAGAGAAGTAAATATGCTGAAAAGTAAATCACACACAAAATTTACCCAGCTTCGGCAACCCCTGCCAACTGTTGCATTCCCAGATTTCTATTAGAATTAAACAGTCTCCTGCTTACAAACACTCTAATAGACTCGCAACCCTGCTACCGCCTATAGAATTTTGCAAACTCGCAAACCCTGCTTACTGAACTAAGCCCAACTAGATAATCTAACACAACCTAAATCCTAGGTGGTGATTTATCAAGATTTGATTCGAAAAGTACAGACTTCAAAAATAAAAATAAGAGCAAAAATAAATAAAAATTTGAGTAAAATTTTTTTTTCTGCCCTTTAACAAAACAACCCGACCAAACAAAATAAAACACGGCCACTTCCCTTCTTTTTATTATCAGATGCAATTTAGGGTTCTGAAAATGGCGGCTTTGTCTCAACTACGACCCGATTGGATCTCTGAGTTGCCTCCAATTGCTCCTCTTCCCTTCGAATGTCCAACCACCTCTGATTACGGCTTGCGCAACCACGTTTAGAGCGAATTCCAATTGCTAAGGGCTCGGGTGATTGAATTGGTATGATTTGAGTTGAGATTTTCTGATTTTTCTTGCTTGTTCTCTTCTCACCGTCTATGATGATCTTGGGGTATATATATATAGGGTAGAAACCCTGATACTTTGCGTATGATTTGATTTCTTGCTTGGCCTCCAAGTCGTTGAATATTTCCATGATTTTGTTGTGACATTTTGGGTATATACGATTCGAATTTTGCTTGGTACCCACAGTTTTGGATATTTCCTATATGTTTTCACAATTTTGAAATTTGAACTGCTGATTTTGTTCGTATTCATTTACTTGACTTCATCACTTTCCTTTCTCGGTTGCTTGATATTTGCGACTTACTTGATTCACACGGTTTTGATTCTGAAGCGTTCGATTTTTCCTTGATTGATATGGCAGAAACTTTCCTAATTTAGTTTGGCTTTGATTTTTGACATTGGTCAACACAGTATTATTGAATTTCGTGGCCATCACGTCTTTGGTTGTTTTGACGATATTGATTTCGAGTTGACTTCGAATTCCCTGTTTCGAACTGTACCATCTGTTCCATGATGATGAATTTCATTTCTTTGTTCATTCTCAGCTTCATACTAATTTTGGCATGTCTGCATCCATATATGCATTCATCTTACACTTTTCTTTTTCACTGTAACATTTGTTTGTTATGCACTGAGTTTGCTTCGAGACAGTTTCATTTGAGGTTGTAGCTTGCAGCGAGCATTTATGTTGTCCAGACATTGTTGAGTTCTTGGATTTCACCATACTTCTGTTGCATCCATTTGTTTGACCCTTGCATATGCTCTCTGTAGTATTGTGATCTTGAGATGATTGCATATTCCTGATGCACTTGGTCATTCATTGGTTTGTTTGCATATTTGTGCATATTGAGCCTTGGTCTCTGTTGCATGCATTGCTTTTGGGTTGCTTTGGGATTGAACTTGAGCTTTGTACTGTCGATTGTTGTAGCATGCACTTTGTTTATTTCCACTGGTTCATTGTTATTGCCTCTCTCTATTTGCCTCTGGTTACTTGTAACTGCTGCTAGACATTGTTGTATTTGGACTTGTACCCTTGATCATTCACTGTTGCCTTGTATCAATTCTCAGCCATGTTGCATACATGTTTTCCTGTGTTTCATGCTTGTGACATTCATGTTGTTTGCATTGAGTCACTGATTTTGGTCGAGACTTGTTTCAGTTTGCATGTGGTCTTGATTCTCGGCCTATTGTGCATTCGACATTACTCTTGGCCATTAGTTCATCTGATTCATCATGTCTTTTGGCTCGACTTGAGCATTGTCATGTTGCATATCCAGCTGAGTCTATGTTGTGCATGACTGCTGTTGTTGGCTGCGCACACGAGTTGGCGAGGCAGTGCACACGTGTATAAATGTACACGTGTGTAACCACTCATAATTACCTGTCCCTGATAAGAATATTGATATGCACAGATATTACACAATCAAAAATGATGACAATAACCCATATATCTGAGACACCAATAAAAACAAATTTATATTTTTGCAAATTCAAATTTGTTTATTTTCAGATTACTGTTGTAGTTTCTAATTATACAGGTACACAGGAGACATGACAAGAACTGGAGCCGGACAATGCAGATAGATGTAGATGTGCAGACAGAGTGAAACTAAGTGTTGAGCGTTGTAGTGAGAAAAAATATGAATGTGAAATGTATGAACTGGTGTACTTATATAGAGAGAGCTGAAAACTTTGTACTGTATAAGTGTTGAAATAAAATATTATATTGAATAAAAATACTGATTGAATTATATAAATTCTGCGTAATAGTATTGTTATTCAATATGAATATTTATTCCTATATGTATATAGTACAATCTGCAGACACATATATAAATTGATATATATTTGTTATCATCAAACAAAAATCCACATCAAACAATCTCCCCCTTTTGATGATGACAAACATATATATTAAAGATTTTGAAATTCTAATAAATGTGTTTGAGCATGAAATATTTAGCTCCCCCTATATGAATGCTCCCCCTACAACTGAGACCACTCCCTATTTAGAAGATTTAGAAAATTACAGAAGAATAAAAGAACTAAAGAAAATTAACTAACAACATTTAACAAATTTGTTGAAGTATTCCAAAAAATATTTACTTGACAAAAGGGGGAGGAGAACAAGATTTTGACAAGGAAGTAAATGTTTTTTGAAGTATTCCAAAAAATATTTACTTCCTTATCAAAATCTTGTTCTTCTCCCCCTTTTGTCATTATCAAAAGACTGACAAAAACTAATGGAACAGTAGGAAAAAGCATAATATATCATAACGAGATAAAAATTTCCACACTGTAGAGAATGGATCGATGATTCGGTTTTTATATAATAAGAAGAGAGATATTTTAAAAATAATTTGACATTTAAGCACAAAAATAAGCACTTACTAACCACGCATAACCATAAGGACTTTTAAATGGGATTAGCAGTTACTTATTAGTCTAAGCATCCGAACTTTTAAGTGAGACCTGAAAAATACTTAGTTACCATACTCCATCCATGCATAACCATAAGGACTTTTAAATGAAAATGGAGTGATGATAAAAATAATTCACTCACATGCTACATCCATGCATAACCATAAGGACTTTTAAATGAGAATGGATGCATGATATATATATATATATATATATATATATATATATATATATATATATATATATATATTTTAAAGATAATTCACTCTTCTCATTTTACAAAACCATTATGAATGATAGAAAGATGGTAGAAATAGAAATGGTCATGGAATAAGTTACGAAGTTAATTATATTATGAAATAAAACAAACATATTTCCACTACTGAATACCATATTCGAATCAATCTTTGAATAATATCCAAAACTGGTTTGAATCCTAGAAATTGAAGTTGAAAGTAAATATCCAAGAATATTTCAATCAATAAATGGAAAATGATTAGTCAATTTCTATAATCCCCAAATCCAAACGTAATCTGGAAAATCTATCTTCGGGGAGGGGTTTGGTGAAAATATCAGCAAGTTGAGCCTCAGTTGAAATATGTTCAATGCAAATGTCTTCCTTAGCAATGTGATCTCTAAGAAAGTGGTGTCTCACATCAATGTGTTTTGTGCGTGAATGATGAACATGATTATTTGACAAGTCTATTGCACTTTTACTATCACATTTTAATGGAACTTGTTTATAAACTAAGCCAGAATCAGAAAGAGTTTGCATCATCCATAAAATTTGAGCACAACAGCTTCCTAAAGCAATATATTCCGCTTCAGTGGTGGATGATGCAACACAATTCTGTTTTCGACTTGACCATGAAACTAATGAATGTCCTAGCATGAAACATGTCCCACTAGTGCTTTTTCTGTCAACCAATGAACTAGCATAATCAGCATCAAAATAGCCAACTAAATCAAAATTTTCACAAGAAGGGTACAATAATCAAAATTTGTGTGTGTGTGAAAGATATCTCAAAATTCGTTTAGTGGCTTTCAAATGAGATTCTTTAGGATTAGATTGAAAACGTGCACACAAACACACAGAAAACATAATATCAGGTCTAGAAGCAGTAAGATAGAGAAGTGAACCAATTATCCCTCGATATTTCTTCTGATCGACATCAATTCCTTTCTCGTCTTTGTCCAACTTTGTTGATGGGCTCATAGGAGTTCTCAATGGTTTGGAGTTCTCAACTCCAAATTTCTTCAACAGTTCCAACACATACTTGGATTGTGAAATGAAAATACCATCACTTCTTTGCTTGATTTGGAATCCAAGAAAATATTTCAATTCTCCAACCAAGCTCATCTCGAATTTAGCCTGCATGACTTGTTCAAATTTCTCGCACAAGAGTTCATTAGTAGCACTATAAATGATATCATCCACATAAATCTGAACAATCAAAAATTCACTTCCTTTATGTAATAGAAACAGTGTCGTGTCAGCACTCCCCTTTTTAAAGCCATTTTCCGAAAGATATGTACAAAGGCAGTCATACCAAGCTCTAGGAGCTTGCTTAAGACCATATAATGCTTTTTCTAGTTTATACAAATGATTTGGAAAATCATGATTTTCAAAACCAGGGGGTTGTTCAACAAAAACTTCTTCTTTCAAATCACCATTCAGAAAGGCACTTTTTACATCCATTTGTTTAAGTTTGAAACCCTTATAACATGCAAAACTTAGCAAAATCCCAATGCCTTCTAACCTAGCAACTGGAGCAAATGTTTCATCAAAATCTTGCCTTCTATTTGGTTATATCCTTTTGCGACCAACCTAGCTTTGTTTCTAATTACATTTCCTGATTCATCAAGTTTATTTTTGACTACCCATTTAGTTCCAACAATTGGATAGTCATTAGGCCTAGGAACTAATTTCCAAACTTTATTTCTCTCAAATTGATTAAGTTCATCTTGCATTGCTAAAACCCAACTTTTATCATTAAGATCCATTTCAACAGAATCAGGTTCAATCTTAGAAATAAAACCACTGTGACAACAAAACGCACACAAATTTTTATCAAATGAAGAGCGAGTGCGTATACCTTCCGTAGGTTCACCTACAACCAATTCAGAAGGATGATTGGATTTGAACTTCAATCTACCAGCATCAATAATCCTACTTTCAGCTTTCTCACTAGACGTCCCTTCTTCAATGCTTTCATGATCTACCCCATCGTCAACCGTCTTTTCAGTCGTCCTTTCCAGGTCAGATTCATCGAATTTCACATTTATTGATTCAACAATTGTCTTTGTTCGTTTATTGTATATCCTGTAAGCCTTGCTCCTTGTTGAATAGCCCATGAAAATTCCCTCATCAGCCTTTGATTCAAATTTTCCAAGTTGATCACCTATGTTAAGAATGAAACAAGGACATCCAAATACACGGAAATAAGAAATGTTAGGTTTCCTTTCATGCCACAATTCATAAGACGTTTTGCCAAGTATTGGTCTAATCATTACTCTATTCATTACATAGCATGAAGTATTCACCGCCTCTGCCCAAAAGGTTAGAGGTAGTTTATACTCACTCAACATGGATCTAGCCAATTCCTGTAATGTACGATTTTTCCTTTCAACCACCCCATTTTGTTGAGGTGTTCGTGGAGCAGAAAATTCATGTTTTAAACCATTTTCTTCACAAAAGCTTTCAAATTCCAAAATTTCAAATTCGCCTCCATGATCACTTCTCAAGGTTTTAATTGAAACTCCTTTTTCATTTTGAACAAGTTTTGCAAATTTTGAAAAATAATCAAAAGATTCAGACTTTTTGGCTAAGAAATAAACCCATGTAAATCTAGAATAATCATCAACCAATACATAATAATAACGTTTTCCATTCAAGCTTGCAATTTCATTTGGTCCAAATAAGTCCGTGTGAATTAATTCAAGGACCCTTGATGTGCTAACAATGTTTTTAGGGCGAAATGATGATCGACTAAGCTTGCCCAAGGAACATGCTTTACACACTTTATTATTTTTAAATTTCTGATGTGGTAACCCTCTGACTAATTTTTTCGTTTCAAGTTTTTTTAAGAGGCTCATGCTAGCATGTCCAAGTCTCCTTTGCCATAAAGATGCCTCTTCGTCAGTGGCTACCAAACATCTAGAAAGATTTAGATTATCAAACGAAAGCGAATAAACATTTCCTTTTCTTTTGCCCATAAAAAATAATGTTATTAGAAGATTTATCAATGATTTTGCAAGTATCACTATCAAAAACCACATTCATACCTTTGTCACATAGTTGGCTAATAGAAATGAGATTGTGATGCAAGTTATCAACGTATAAAATATTAGTCAAGGAAAAAGTACCGTTACCTACTTCACCTTTACCAATAATCTTACACTTGCTATTGTCTCCCATGATCACATTTCCACCTTTAAAATTCTCTAGGCTAAGGAACTTCGATTTGTCACCTGTCATATGTCTAGAACAACCTGAATCTAGAAACCATTCTTGTTGCTCCTTAGCCCGCCAACAGACCTACATAAAGAGAGAGGAGGATGACCTAGAGAAACTCTTAGGTCCAATGATATTAGTGACTGAAGCATCATGAATAAACAATCCCTTTGGAACCCAAACTTGTTTTGTCCTTTTATTCTTGTTCCAATAGACATGAAATTTGTTTGTAGAATTCTTAGGAGCCCAAACTTGTATAAATTTTGCATTCTTGTTCCTATGACTACAATTTTCAACACGATGTCCAATTATTTCACATCTAGCAAAGACACTCTTACCTTTTGCATTATCATCAACTTGTGTTTTTCCAAAGCCTAGTCCTTTTCCGTTGTTAGCAAAAATTTGATTCCCCAATAACATGTTGAGTGATTTTTCTCCTCTTGAAAAGTTATTCAGAGATTTCTCAAGATTTGGACTTTGGTTTTAGTGTTGTGTTTTCAGTTACAAGTGAGGTGCATCTATTTATAAAATCCTTTTTCCTAGTGTCAATGGTTTCCTTAAGACTCAAGTTTTCTTTTTCAAGATTCTCAAAGCTATTCTTAAGTCTTGATAATTCTGAATCTGAAATTTTACATTTTTTACAGTCTAGGTTTTGAATATTTTCTAGTTCAGTTTCTAACCTAGAATTTTCATGGACAAGTTCTCTCCTATCAGATTTCAGTTTTCAATTTTAGATTCAAGAGTATCAATTGTTTTAGTAAGATCGCAACACATCAATACAAGTTCTTTATAAGAATAGTCACCTACCTCACTAGATTCCTCTGAGCTTGCTTCTGAATCTGATTTTGCTATAAGACACAAGTTAGCCTCCTCTGAGCTATTATTCGAAACTTCCTCTCCTTCTTCATCATCCCAAGTTGCTGCAAAGGCCTTCTTCTTCTTTTTCTTTCCTTTGTTGTTTTTGAGAAGTGGGCATTTTTGTTTGAAGTGGCCAGGCTTCTTGCAGTTAAAGCACGTCAATTCATTATCGGAATTGTCAGAATCTTTTGACCTATTACCACTTGTTTTCTTCTTGCGTGACCTGAATCTTGACAATTTTCTAAGATTATTGACAGCCATTGCAAGCTCTTCAATTGGATCTACTTCTTCATCGCTCTCTTCTTTGCTCTTTAAGGCAATCGTCTTCTTCTTTGATTCGGAGTTGTTGCGTTCCTCCTTTGCTTTTAGCTCAAGCTCATATGTCATCAAGTTGCCAATCAACTCCTCCATGCTTAGTTTACTCAGATCTTTCGATTCTTGTATTGCCGTGGCTTTTGCCTCAAAGCTCATCGGTAAGACTCGTAGTACTTTCCTCACAAGCTCTACCTCAGTGAATACCTTCCCAAGCGCTCTAGCATTGTACACCAAAGTTGAAAAACGTCCAAACATGTCCTTTATGCTCTCACCTTTGTCCATCACAAAGTTCTCGTATTCATTGCTGAACAGGGCTAGACGAGACTCCTTGACTTGAGAAGTTCCTTCATGTGTCACCTCCAAGGTATGCCAAATTTCCTGTGTAGTTTTACAATGAGAAATTCTATTAAATTCAGTCTTATCAAGAGCACAGATCAAAGCATTCATGGCTTTAGCATTTGTAGTTTTTAATTTCTTATCGTTAGCATCTCACCTATCCTTAGGTTTAGGAATCTCAGTATCACCAACAGTTATAGTGGGAGATTTATAGCCAGTTTCAATAATGTCCCAAACATCATAATCAACGGAACTAAGATAAATACCCATCCTAACTTTCTAATAAGCATAATTATTCCCATTAAACATGGGTGGCCTAGCAATAGATTGCCCCTCAGAAAAAGCATTATTTGGTGGATTCATGACTCTAGAGTTAAAGAAAAAATACCGTGCTCTGATACCACTTGTAGGATCTAAATTAACCCTAGAGGGGGGAGGGGGGATGAATAGGGTTATAGCAAATTTTCTCGAATTAAACACAAAGACAAACTGCAGAGAAGTAAATGTGCTGAAAAGTAAATCACACACAAAATTTACCCATCTTCGGCAACCCCTGCCTACTGCTGCATTCCCAGATTTCTATTAGAATTAAACAGTCTCCTGCTTACAAACACTTTAACAGACTCGCAACCCTGCTACCGCCTATAGAATTTTGCAAACTCGCAAACCCTGCTTACTGAACTAATCCTAACTAGACAATCTGACACAACCTAAATCCTAGGTGGTGATTTACCAAGATTTGATTCGAAAAGTGCAGACTTCAAAAATAAAAATAAGAGCAAAAATAAATAAAAATTTGAGTAAATTTTTTTTCTGTCCTTTAACAAAATAACCCGACCAAACAAAATAAAACACGACCACTTCCCTTCTTTTTGTTATCAGATGCAATTTAGGGTTCTGAAAATGGCAGCTTTGTCTCAACTATGACCTGATTGGATCTTTGAGTTGCCTCCAATTGCTCCTCTTCCCTTTGAATGTCCAAACGCCTCTGATTAAGGCTTGCGCAACCATGTTTAGAGCGAATTCCGATGGCTAAGGCTCGGGTGATTGAATTGGTATGATTTGAGTTGAGATTTTCTGATTTTTCTTGCTTGTTCTCTTCTCACCGTCTATGATGATCTTGGTATGTATATATATATATATATATAGGGTAGAAACCCTGATACTTTACGTCTGATTTGATTTCTTGCTTGGCCTCCAAGTCGTTGAATATTTCCATGATTTTGTTGCGACATTTTGGGTATATACGATTCGAATTTTGCTTGGTACCCACAGTTTTGGATATTTCCTATATGTTTTCACAATTTTGAAATTTGAACTGCTGATTTTGTTCGTATTCATTTACTTGACTTCATCACTTTTGCTTGATATTTGTGCCTTACTTGATTCACACGGTTTTGATTCTGAAGCGTTCGATTTTTCCTTGATTGATATGGCAGAAACTTTCCTAATTTAGTTTGGCTTTGATTTTTGACATTGGTCAACATAGTATTGTTGAATTTCGTGGCCATCACATCTTTGGTTGTTTTGACGATATTGATTTTGAGTTGACTTCGAATTCCCTGTTTCGAACTGTACCATCTGTTCCATGATGATGAATTTCATTTCTTTGTTCATTCTCATCTTCATACTAATTTTGGCATGTCTGCATCCATATATGCATTCATCTTATACTTTTCTTTTTCACTGTAACATTTGTTTGTTATGCACCGAGTTTACTTCGAGACAGTTTCATTTGAGGTTGTAGCTTGCACTGAGCATTTATGTTGTCCTGACATTGTTGAGTTCTTGGATTTCACCATACTTCTGTTGCATCCATTTGTTTGACCCTTGCATATGCTCTCTGTAGTATTGTGATCTTGAGATGATTGCATATTCCTGATGCACTTGGTCATTCATTGGTTTGTTTGCATATTTGTGCATATTGAGCCTTGGTCTCTGTTGCATGCATTGCTGTTGGATTGCTTTGGGATTGAACTTGAGCTTTGTAATGTCGATTGTTGTAGCATGCACTCTGTTTATTTCCACTGGTTCATTGTTATTGCCTCTCTCCATTTGCCTCTGGTTACTTGTAACTGCTGCTAGACATTGTTGTATTTGGACTTGTACCCTTGATCATTCACTGTTGCCTTGTATCAATTCTCAGCCATGTTGCATACATGTTTTCCTGTGTTCATGCTTGTGACATTCATGTTGTTTGCATTGAGTCACTGATTTTGGTCGAGACTTGTTTCAGTTTGCATGTGGTCTTGATTCTCGGCCTATTGTGCATTCGACATTACTCTTGGCCATGAGTTCATCTGAGTCATCATGTCTTTTGGCTTGACTTGAGCATTGTCAGGTTGCATATCCAGCTGAGTCTATGTTGTGCATGATTGCTGTTGTTGACTGCGCACACGAGTTGGCGAGGCAGTGCACACGTGTATAAATGTACACGTGTGTATTGCAGCCACTCATGATTACCTGTCCCTGATAAGAATACTGATATGCACAGATATTACACAATCAAAAATGATGACAATAACCCATATATCTGAGATACCAATAAAAACAAATTTATATTTTTGCAAATTCAAATTTGTTTATTTTCAGATTACTGTTGTAGTTGCTAATTATACAGGTACACAGGAGACAGGACAAGAACTGGAGCTGGACAATGCAGATAGATGCAGATGTGCAGACAGAGTGAGAAACTAAGTGTTGAGCGTTGTAGTGAGAAAAAATATGAATGTGAAATGTATGAACTGGTGTACGTATATAAAGAGAGCTGAAAACTTTGTACTGTATAAGTGTTGAAATAAAATATTATATTGAATAAAAATACTGATTGAATTATATAAATTCTGTGCAATAGTATTATTATTCAATATGAATATTTATTCCTATATGTATATAGTACAATCTGCACACATATATAAATTGATATATATTTGTTATCATCAAACAAAAATTCACATCAAACACTCTTTTATGCTGTGAGTTATTCTTTTTTCCAGCTTGTTTTCCAACCCCTTGAGTGAAATAAACAACTTTAATGCCTTACGAGCCTTGCCTAGACTCCTCTTGAACCAGTTTGTTAATCAATTCATTTAGACTCCACTTTTCCGTAATAGTGTTGTAATGAATTTTGAATGGTTCACACTGAGGGGGTAAGCTAGTGAGAATGAATTGGATGAGAAAAGCATCATCCATAACCAATCCCAAGTTCTTAAGTTTGGAAGAAAGGTTAATCATTTCAATAACATGAGCGCTCATTGAGCGAGAACCATCAAACTTCATGGTTACAAGATCTGCCATAAGTTTCCCAGCAAGGGATTTGTCTGCAATCTTGAACCGATTTTCAATGGATTGCAAATATTCTTTTGCGCTTTCAGTTTTGGGTAGAGAGGTTTTGATGTTGGTATCAATCACCGTTCGCATAAACATCATGCTGAGCCTATTAGATCACTCCCAATCATCATGGAGTTTGTTTTCCTCAGGCGTACTTGTGTCAGTAAGTGGGGCTGGCTTTTCCTTCAGGAGAGCCATGTCCAGTTCAAGTACGCCTAAAGAAAACTCAACTTGCTCTTTCCATTCTGAGTAGTTAGTTCCATTGAGTCCGACGATAGACGTAGCGCACGAATTAAGGTTTGAGGGCATTGCAACTGCAGATATAAAAGAAATGTAGGCTTCTTTATTTGAATAAAACACATGTCATAATAAGAGGTTAGGTTTAGCGCCTCCTGTGGGTAGGCAGTAGAACCATACTCATGAAAGAATCATAAACATTAATGTTTCATGCGTTATTGTGCAAGCAGCAATCGTCTGTGGACGGGACTGCATGCATCAGACTAGAGGAAATAAGGGAATTAAGCGCGGAAGCGAAAACTAAAACAAGAGAGAAAAGAGATAAACATTGATGTTTTTTTTTGCATAAACATTTATCATTCTTTCAAGTAATCCACAACAAGGATAATAAATGTTTAGTAACTCCAAGTAAATTCCATGCATGAATTTAACATATAAATAATTATTTTGCAAATAATGTATAGACAATTATCTTGCAAGTTCCAGGTCATGAATTTAATGTCAAACTAGAAAACAATTGTTTTCAATATGTATACTTCCTAAAAAGTATTCGCATACAATAAGTTGTTCCATATTATACAGTAGGTCAAACATTAAAGTAGAAAAAATCAACTTTTGCAGAAATATAAATTTTCCAGATCCAGATCTAAGCATACAGTAAATAGAACAATATTGATAATCATGATTACTATAGCAACTTAAATAATATGAATATTAAACTTGAATCATATTAACACTAATAATCATTATCATCATCATAGTAAAATTACAAACATCATATCATAGATCTATGCTAGTTTTGTTTTATATAATGATGGATAATCATGAATTCTAAAACCATGCTCTGATACCACATGTAATCTATATCTTGCGAATAACATAAACCCTAAGATCTAGAATTACATGATTATCACATATGTAATGAATTAATAAAACATACCTCCAGACATCTTGTATACGAATCAGTAATGGTTGTTGTCGAAAGCTGTTTCAATGGAGAAAGGAAATGGTTTCTCTCTCTTTTCCTATATCTTTCTTTATGTGTTTTCTGTATCCTTTGTGATGGGCAAAGGTTAATATTTATAGGTAGAGAGAGGACTAACTTTCTAGATTTGTAGACTTAATCTTGATCTTCCATCAAGATCAAGATGAGAGAAATTAATGCTCTAGATTATAACCGATTTATTTATTAGCACATTGATAGGAAAACCCTTTAGATTCTATTGACCACATAATGAGGAAGGAAATGTTTGAGGAAGGAAACGGTCCATTAATGTTTTCGCATTAATTTCCTTACAAAACGGTCGAATTTCCATACAGTCCATCTTAGGAGCCACCTTGGACTAGAGTCACACTAGCTATCCTAGGAGAATGAATGTCAACACCATGAATAAATTCCAGCAAGCATCATTACTAAGGATTAAAGCCTTTGTAAGTCTTAGAAACACTTTCATTTCAGGTTGCTGATTTTATATGGTAATTACATCCATTTGAAGTTATTTACTCATATTAGAGTTATTTTTCCCAATTGAACCCATTTAAATAAACTCGAGTCTTGGCACCCTTCATATACTCATTGAATTCAGGCTTCACTAAGTCTTAGCATCATGCCATTCAATATCTTCATGGGTGGGCATATTTATTAAGAAAAATTGGGTTCATTTGATTTCTTCAGTTATCGATTGCGTAATTTACACATTCCAAGGGATTCTTTGTTTAGGTCAAAATTCTTCAAGTCTTTTAGATAAATTGTTTTTACCTTTAACATTGTTAATGAAATATCTTATCGTTTAGTAGCTTATCTTGGTCTTTGACCATTTCCATTTTTGAAAACATAAAATTACCATTCTTCTCCAAAATAATAATAATTTACTGTAAACTCTTTCCTTAATCAAATTATAGATTTGCAAAATCAAAATAATAATAATCCAAATTAATTAGTTTTATAATATAATATCTTACTTTTGAAAATAATTAAAATGTATCCTTATTTATAAAAAGAACAATTGTTCAATTTAAAATATTTCCAAAGTATTCTTTATTATTCATCTTTATGATGATAGAAATCAACCTTTATTTTATCTGATTCATTTTTCTTTCCTCATTTATTTATGTTGGGATGAATAATTAAATATTATAAACATGTCTATAAAGTTTTATTGTTATAATTATTTAAATGAAGAATGTATCATGAATACTTCCAAAATCATATTATTACCTATTATCTATCTACTGCGAGCACATGCCACGCACGCATTTGTTGTAGTTATTTGAAGCTGATAGAGCATGTTTATGAATTGTAGTATTTAGAATAGTTTTCTCTTGGACACTAGTAACAAACAACTATCGACAAACCTGCATAAATTATTTAGAAGTATATAAAATATAATTAAATTCTATAGCACAGTGGCTCTATATGATAAATGATAACATTAACTACCAATTCTTCCTAATTTGATAAGCATTACATTGATAAGCATGCCTATTAGTTAATTTCCAAATGTAAATGGTATTAATTAAGATAGCTTTATCATATGTTTAACATATATTTAAATACATATACAATTTGGATCAATAGTAGTGTTCTAAATTTTTTCTAATTATTTTACTTTTAACATAAAATTACCTACGGTATGTAGAATAAAATTTTTATCAATGCATTTATACTTTTCTGCTTCCAAATTATGGTGCGAAAATTTATTATTTGATTATTATTTTACCTTTCCCTAACTTGATTTTTTATTTTCTATGTTTTAAAATGGAAAAATGATCAACTTTACATGTAGTATAGTATGCAAAACTTAATATTCTCGGTATCATTGCGTAAGTAAAATAGTTGTACCCTATAAATCTAATTAAATAAACGAATACATAATTATACTAAATGAACAAAAATTAGATGAAGTCCATGTAAATGCAAAACATGAGAATAAAAAAGTTGTTCAACTTTACATGTTACAGATTTTACAAAACTACCAAAGATCCTTGGCATTCACGTATTAATAAGTCCATCATTTATGTAAAATATGAAGGAAACCAAATTCATAATCATGTATTAATAATTCCAATAACCCATGTAAAATAGGAAGGAAACCAAATTCATAAGTATACCAATCAATACAGAAACTTGAAGATAACATGATTATTTTATCTAACTTGATTTTCTCATATGCTTATATTTCAAAAAGGAAAGAGGCAAACTTTTCCCATAGTAAATTAATAAACCTATAGATTCTCTTATATTTGTTAGTAAATCGATAATGCGTTGCAAAATTAACGAAGCAAATGAAGGTCTTCGGTTCAAGTCCAAGATTGGCCAGCTGCGCCAATGAAATTTGTAATCGTATTAGACAAACAAATATTAGATGAACATTGATGTAAATACAAAGTTTAAGAACAAAAACAATAGTACAATTATCTTTCATTGTTTTGCAAATCAGTTGAACTTTCCATGGTACCCATGTATTGATAAATCTAATTGTCGTGCTGGGTTGGTCTAGTAAACCACGTTTTTAGACAATTTTTCCATGAATAAGAGTAACATTTGAGATGTTTCCTATTACGTAATTTTGATGAGATGCTATATGTTGTTATTTACGTTGATACATTTTGCAAAATAATGGAAATGTTGTATAGGCTAAAAGGAAAATTATACATTAGGTTAAGGAAAATACACTATTCAGGCTAAGATAAAATGAGGAAAAAAATAAATATGTCATGGAGAGCAAACATTTTATATGACAAAATATGCAGGATATATACATTAGTCATATTATAAATAATTTACAACGATTATTGTAAAGCAAAAATGAAAAGATGATGAAATAAAATAATTTACATAATACATAAGTTCATGGTTTGGTCGATGTAAAACTTGAAATCAAAGTCACTAATCGTAAGAACGCTCATAGCTTACATATCGGTAAACGAACATACAAAAATGAAAGGTGACAATAAGTAATAAGCCAACTGATTAATTATTCATTGACTGAAAGATATAAAGATAGAAAAATAAGTAGTTGAGGATATTTAATTTTAGAAATATGTTTTAGAAATTAAAATCGATATAAGCAATGGACTAATTAAGCCTATTTGTATTCGATGCCATTAATGTGGTATTTTGATTTAATGAATAAGATGGTAGTATGATAACTACAAAAGAGGAAAAATGAACATGTTGATTGATTAAGACTTATGAGTGGCTTATTAATGTATAAAGTACTTAAAGGGGTAAAAAGCAAAATATCCTTCAATTAAGTAAAGATTGGGCTATAAGCTGAGAATAAAGAACACATATGGCCAAATATTAATATAAATTAGTATCTATTATTAGTATGAATTCATATTAAATGAAATTAATACCAATTTATTTCTTGTGGATATAATCATTTCCATTCGGAGTTAGTTTACTTGTAAACATGTTTGAAAATTTCAATATTTGGGCCACATATGTAAAATAAACGTGTCGTGCTATTTTGGTGTAATGCCTAACTAAAATGATCAAATTATGAATTAAAGTTAAAAGGCTTATAGATCTAATTGTCATGATATTAATGTGTGGATATTGAGTCAATTTTATTTTTTTGAAAGGCCTAACTAGAAAATGCCAACATTATAAATAAGGGGTTATGGTCCCAAATTACATAAGCTCTAGTTATTCTTCTAATCTCTTCTATGGAAATAATTCAGATCTAGCGTTTATGTCAATTTGGAAGATCAGATCCAGGTTTATGTCAATTTGTAAGATCAGATCCAACTCTTGTCTTTTAGATTCATCTCTTTATCTTGAGCATATGAAAGCAACAACCATGAATTCAGATCTAATATAAGGGCTTGTGTTATTATGAAAAGCCAAATCAAATTTACTTTTCCAATCAGCAACTATAAATTCAGGTGGAGCTTCCGCTAGCTTGTTTACTATCCTCTATTTCTTTTCAATTAAATCAATATCGATCATCTATTCAAATCTAGGGTTTCATGATTAATCGGTCTTAAGGTACACTAAAATCCTAACAAGTGGTATTAGAGCCACCCACCATTGATTTCATTGGAATTTTTTTTATAAGTAAGTTTTGAGTTGAACTTTTTTTAGAAGTCATGTAATAATCTTACTTAAGTTTCAGATCTGCTTGATCTATGCATCAAGAACTTTTTGATGATGATTTTGGATTTGGTTTATACCAATTTTTTGTTGTAAATTGAAAGGCTAATTTATGAAATTGTTTTGGTGTAGAAAGATAGATAGATCTAATCTGTGTGTTATTTATGAAATAGGATAGAATTTTAAAATCATTAAATTATAAGAAATAATCTAACTTCCTCTAAATCTCGAAAACAACTTATATTAGTTAGAGCATTCACATGTTTATTATTATATATTTTATAAACAAGTTGTGGATTTTAAGGTGAGGAATGTTTTGCATCTGATATCTAAAGTCATTTTTTTAATATCTATAAATGGTATAAACAGAGATATTAATTTAGAACCATTTATGTAAGAAATATAAATTTGTTTCTATGGTTATTTTACCTTACTTAAATTTTGATTAAGTAATTTGGATATTTATATAAGGTAGTTAGGTTATTTCAAAAAAAATTAGTTAATTAGAAATAAAGTATGCTTCTTTAATAAGATTATGTTTATTTTATTATTGAAAAAAATCTTCAATGACACTAGTTTACATTTTGGACCACATAACAGGTCAATTACATTTACTTTTATCATAATTACATTAAATGTGATTATTATGGTAATGAATTAATTAATTAATCATCCTAAATGCAATAAATGTAGTAAATGCGTCAGTTGCAACAAATTTAATGATGCGACATGTCTGTATTTGAAATAAAAAAGACATATGGTTTATTATTTGATGCATTTATGTTTAATAGTTACATATGTTTTATATGTTTGAACCATGCTTACGAGAACATGTTTCACTTTCGTGCTTTGGTTAGCATAAAATAAAAAGCTTAAGTTTCCATATTTTGCCAAAATGCATGGTTACTAACCTTAATTAAGTGTTCAAATAATAAGCTAAAGATAAAGTGACATAATAGCGTACTATATAGCTATATTATGGTTCAGATGTACATTATAGTTACTACATGTTATTTAGTATGACAATTACTATGTCATTTATGCATAATTTTATATGGCATTTAATTCTGGCGTGCATCTGTGATATTTGTTATGTGATTTATTTATGATATCATGTATCATACTTATTTAGAAAATGTCATGAATATAACCACATACTTAAAGTAAAAGACTATAACAGCTATGATTAAAACATGTTGTGCCTGAGTTATAATTTTGAGATTTTCGAGTGTTTTGGGAGTATGTTATAGCACTTGAAATATTGTACATACACTAAGAAATAAATTCAAATATATTTTTGGTGTCTCTTTGCAAAATAAATGTAAATATCCTATATTCCAAGTGAACTAATTGAAATAACATGTCACCAAAATGACCTCTCTTATTTTAGTCATTCATGAAAATGTTTGATATATGTGTGTATTTTTTCATGCGGATGTAGCCAGCCCAAAGGAAGACTAATATTTAGCCAAATAACTTACACTGGTGATATATATACGATAATTATAAGGTTTTACAAGTGAATAACTAATCGGCCCAAACAAAGATTGTTATTTGACTTGAATTTATTATCAGTGTTTAATTGTTACAACAAGAGTACCGCCTACAGTAACTGTCCAAAAACTTGTTATTGAATTGTGCTAAGTATCTTGAGAAGAGACTTACCAATTATTTGAATTTACTATGGTTGATATTTGGATATGGGCATATACGGTCAATCCTTAATTTTTGTTAAATTTTCAACCAATTTGACTAAAGTCTCTGCCAATTTTAATGTTCTCACCTTGTTTGGGACTAACTCTAAGGATTATTAAGAGAATATGTTGTTTGTTCTTCTTTTTTTTTTTTTGAAATGGTACTTTATATACAACAAATCATTGGGATAACATGTCCCATGTCAATAAACGTTCGAAAGCAAGTTTCGAACTTGTGACCTCTTGCACCAAAGCCGAATCAGTTAACCACTTGGACAATGGTGCTTGTCTGTTCTTAACTTCATGAATCTATCTCTTGTAATTAGGAGGGTCGCACCCACCCATATTATGGTTGAATGATCTTATGATGTCATGAAGAACATTCAAAGGTGAGACAATTCAAAAAGAAAGAGTCAAAAAATCATACAGTAAAATATTTCAGAAGCTTTCAACGATGTGATGTCCATAGGGATAACCAATTTTAAGGAGTTCTTTATTAAGAACAAAAAGCGTTTTGTTAAAATGGTAAGGAGAAACAAGCACGCTTTATATTGCTTGATTCCATAAAGTCAAAATAAAGGAAACATAAATAAGTACTATATGAAAAATATTGCTTCAAAAGTTAAAGGCACTCAAGTTATTGTTATTTTTTCTTGTACTCTCTTTATTCACAGTATAACCATTTTAAGATTGTTATTAATTTTATAAAAATAAAATGACCTTTATCGAGCTCATTTCACATTGTGGTAAGAAGAAGAGAGATTGAAGCATGGTAAGATAGAAAGTACCTATTATCGTACATTGTAAATAAATGTATAAATAAGGATAAAGAAGTCGCTAAGGATTTAGAAGAAAAGAAATAACATATAAATATATTTATAGTTGTTTCTTTAATAAGATATACATATATATAAAGTAAAGTTTACGATATATTTTTAGGACATTATTGAGATTTCAGTAATATTGTTTGGATTTATTTGATATTTTTGTTATGTTGTCATTTAGATAGATTTCGGTTTTCTATTTTTAATATGAACTAATTGGGTTTTTCTTGTTCATTTAGAAATAATAAGGTTGATTTATGAATAAATTCAAACATTGTTGGAACTAAAGCTCTTAATGTTTAAAATATAGCTTATATATATCTACTTATGCTAAATACCTTTCATAATGAAGTCCCAAATTTTGATTCGGTGATTAATATGATTATTTTTTTTCAGCTTACTAAATGATTGTAGATTGAGGCACTAAAGTCAGAAAATACCGTGTTAATATTCTAAGCGATTAAAAGCAACAAGTTTTATAAACTCACACTAAGAAAAAAAATTATAAGATGGGAAATGTTACAATTTTTGAGGAAGTTGAGTTTGGGGGAGAAATAAAGTACGAATCATTGTCTTTAAGGAGAATCATTATCTTCGATTCAATTACAGTTATTTCTTCGGATATGTATGTGATTTGTTTCCTTTCGTTAACAAGTAAATTAAGAACCATAATAAGACAATGTTAAACAAAATTTTAAGGTATGTATCATTGTCTTTAAGGAGAATCATTATTTTTGGTTCAACTATGGTTACTTCTTCGGATAATATATAGGACTTGTTTCCTTTCATTAACAAGAAGTAGATTAATAACTATAATAAGACAATGGCAAACTAAAATTTCTTCAAATTAAGGTTACTGTTTCAAGAAAATAAACTCAACAACCTTAAACTGCAAGGCCACTAAGGAAATCCATATGAAAAGAAGAAATACTATTCCGATGACTATATAGTATTTTTTTCATAAAGATAAATATTGGATTGGTGAAGATGATTCTTTGGACTTGCATCAATTCATATAAGGTACTAATTTGAAATGTGGATTTAAGGTATGGATATATAGTCTAAACCTATAAGAATAATAAAGTTTGGGATCTTTCCCACCACCTTAAGGTAACAAGATCGGTGGTTATGAATAATTATTCAAAATAAAAATGGATCAAGTGAGTAATGTGAAAAGGTATAAGGCTCATTGCAGAAAAGACTATACTCAAAAGGAAAACAATGTTTTATTTTTAAAGATACTTTCTCTTTGGTTTTACTAAAAGACCCTTTAGAATTATTTTGAAACTTGATATAGAATATGATTTTTAGGCAATATTGGAGGGATATGAAAGTCGTGTTACTTAATGGAGAAATTGATGAAACAACTAAGAAAATCACCTGTGGATTACCCTTTTGTATTAGGGATACAAATACACCATTATCATTCATGGAGTGCTATTTGGATTATCACAAAAGGGCTAGGCAGATAAGGCTTTAAAAAAGGGAGGGGGTTTAGTATGCAAACTGCAAATCAATTCTCTTTTTCCAAAATAGACAAATGTTGTCTTGTATAGTAATATAGGAACATCCTTGAAGCTAAAGAAATGCAAAAAATTCCTCATGCATTTGCGGTGTGGAGTCTAATGCATGCTAAAACATATACACATATGGATATTGCATGTATTATTTAGCAAATATCTTACTTGTATTAAATGTGGATCAATTGTTAGTAACCAAAATGGTTATGAGATATCTTTAAGAAACAAAGGATTATATGCTCAAGATGGATTGGTTGAAGATCATAAGGCATTACATTCCGATTATTTTGGATGCCAAGAGTACAAAAGATCCACTTTAGATAATAATAATATTATTTTTGTTGTTGTTGTTATTTGTTTTGGATGAAGTTATATAAGGAAAGCTGTCATATAGATACTTATAGCCATCGTTGCTATTTTCCGTTATGTGGAATCCAACGATGGAAAATAAATGTATAATTTTGTCATAAAGTAATGGACTGTTAAATGAAGAAATTGATAGATCATTAAAGTAATATTGTAACAATAAGTAACATATTATTTTTCAGTAAGGGGAGAGTGCAAAATAGATTGTAACTCATAGAGTATACTATGACAAACTCTACTATGGCTGATCCGCTTACAAAAGGATTATCACCCAAGGTATTTCATGAGCATCTTGCACAATTGGTGTAACTTTTATGTAAGAATATTTTGGTTCAGGAGGAGTTTGTATTCGGCATTGTCATATGACACATTGCTCTATACTTTAGTTACAAATATATATCAAGCTCTTTCTTCTAATCAGAAATAAAGTAATAAAGTTTTGTTTGCACTCTAGATTGTTAAATACTGAATGTTTTGATCTCACTAAAGTAGGACTAGTTGAAAATAGACAAGATTAGATCACATCTCATGTAATTTCCATGCTACGCATCCATTATTGA
The DNA here is from genome assembly GCA_030765085.1 of Allium cepa. Taxonomy (NCBI): domain Eukaryota; kingdom Viridiplantae; phylum Streptophyta; class Magnoliopsida; order Asparagales; family Amaryllidaceae; genus Allium; species Allium cepa. Next base: position 212,579,546 of record CM060943.1, read on the forward strand.
TCTATATAATTCGATTGTGTTGGTATATGTAACCATTGATTGATTTAGTTACACTGAAGGTAATGAAAGCCACTTTGATCCTTTGTCGGCATAGTTAATGGATGGGATTATTTTAGGAATACCTTATATTATAAATAGAAAATTTTGGAGCTCATAAACACATTTATAAGCTTATTACATATATGGCCCAGGGGAGAATGTTGAAAAATTTCAATATTTGAGTTACATATGTAAAATGAGTATGCCGTGCTATTTTGGTGTAAATCCTAACTAAAGTGATCAAATTATAAATTAAAGTTAAAAGGCTTACATGCATAACTGTCATGGTATTAATGTGTAGATACTGGAGCAATTCTATTTTGTTGATAGAACAAATTAGAAAATACAAACATTATAAATAGGGGGTTATAGTCCCCAAATTACATAAGCTCTAGTTATTCTCCTAATCTCTTCTATAGAAATAATTCAGGTCTAGGGTTTATGTCAATCCGGATGATCGGATCTAGGTTTATGTCAATCTGAAAGATCAGATCCAAGTTTATCTTTTAGATTCATCTCTTTCTCTTAATTAGTTTATAAAAGAAGCAATTATGGATTTAGATCTAATATAAGATCTAGGGCTTATGTTAATATGGAAAACCAAAACAAATTTACTTTTCTAATTAGCAACTATGAATTCAGGTATGGTTTTCGCTAACCCCTTTACTTTCCTCTATTTCTTTTCTATTAAATCAATATGGGTCACATATTTAGATCAAGGTTTTCATAATTAATCGATCTTAAGGTACACTGAAATCCTAACAAAACATTCCTACTAAATATATTTTCAATCCATGATGATATATAAACATCTCCAAACTACAAATAATTTGAAAAAAATTAACAATAAACAAACTTTGTAGAGAATAAAAAATAATTGCTCCAATGTGTATGTGATTCACGTGAATTCAGTGTTAACCATTCACTAAATGAAAAAATATGTCACTACTTATGAACATTTAATGGTATATGAAATATCACTATAGAAATATGTATTCCCCTTAGGTTTATTAAGATATATAATAAAAGATAGAAGTGAGAATTAAGTTTGCATTTACCACTAAAAGTTTAAAATAAATTTGCATACAGTAGCCAAAACAGTTTTGTACCTGCATTTGTACCTTTTCTTATTAAATACGACGTGAACCTTTGTTATGCATATGGGTTTTACTTTATTTATTTATCTTAATTTTATATAATTTTTAGTTATATAAAGGTGAAAACTATGATTTTGGATTAATTTTATTTTATTTTATTTCACTTTTTTTGCCACTACGGACAAATTTAAATGATAAACATGATTAAAATATTTCAAAGCAAACAAGTATGACTAATATTTTTGAAGATGCTGGTTTTACACAACAAACATTAATATCAACCATAAGTTATTCCAAATCTGGAAGAATTGCATAACTAAAATTGCCAGTTAATTCTTAAATCAAATTGTTAGAAATTAAATTCATTTTATTAGCTACATGGTAATGTCATTTGATATGACTCTAATTCATATTGTAATTGAGATGTAAAGTTAAAAATAGTAAGTGACTGAGATTAATCGTAGATAACTCCAACTCATATCTTAAATAGTGAATATTATTAAATAACTACAACAAAAGTCAAAGTCTTTTCATTGCTTGACCTTCTGCATTTTGTATTAAATAAGAAATTGTTTCTATTTATGAAATGCTTACTTATCATGACTGATGGCTCAATACATAAGTAGAGAATGTACATTTTTTGTAGTGTATTACAAAAGGCACGATAAACCTCTTCTGGTTACCACAACCAATGGCTATTGTACAACTTCGTTTATGTGCTTACTAATACTATATATTATTTTGTTTATCAAATAGACACTCAAATACTGGTCGGATGTTGTCATTGTACAATAGTGAACAACCATCGAAAATCAAAGTTGTAGGGTCGTTCATCACAATATGGTAGTGAACATCTATTGGAAATCAAGGATGCACGACCTTTTATGACTGAATGGAAGGAAAAAATGAATGTGGTGTTAAATAACATATAAGAAAATTAATATTTATTAAGATTTCCTTGGTAGCCAGATTCATAATGTTGGATGACAGTAGTATATACTGTTTTTAATCTTTTTCCTTTCCTCTTCTTTGATAAAGAATATAGAAATTATAGAAAAAGTCATCTTCTTCTTCCCTTTCTTTCCATAATTTCCTCCAAAATAAAATTAAGTTTCAATTATACTCAAAAATTCCGAGAGATGACTTCTACACATCTCCAATTCTTTCAACCTTGAGTGCACAAGTTTGAAGAATTGCTGTGTTAACCTTAAGGAGCAAACGATAATTATTGATTACACCATAGTCCTATCGAATTTCACTTTCAAGACAATGACATCATCCATAACATAACTCATATCACGTGCTTTTTCCATTTTTCCTGCACATCAACTCCAATAATTTAAAAGAAAAATTCAATCCATCTTTCATGAGGGTTAGACTATTTGGGTTTTGGAGCAAAGATTGGACTATTATAATGATTAATGCATTTGGAAAAGAAAAGCAAGAATCTGGGATTTTCAAAATATTACCAAGTAAGAAATACAACAAAGTAACGCTAAGATATGTTCCAAAAGTTTCCCCTATGGTTATTTGAATTATTATAGAGTTTCACACTAACCATATTTTTTTGAATAGTTTGAGACTGTAAAGAAGTTTAAAAAATGACTTTTGCTGGTGATATTTTGTTGAAAAATTTAAATATGCTACGGTGGCTATTTTTCTTTATTGAAATATAAGTTCGTGATAAATATAATAGCCTTTGTGCGATGTTCTCTTTTTATTTCAACCTTAAGTTGTTAAAAATAATTTCATTACATAATATAAATAGAGACAAATATAGAATTATATGTTCTAAAAACCTCTAATTGTCCAATTGTGGTCTTTTCATTTATACAAATGTTAGATTGTAAAATTATTTTAATTTCAATGCAAGCTATTAATTGAAGATATAAGCATTTAATGAAAGTTGATAGCATTAAAAATAAATTCGATATGTAAATAAATAAATAAATAACATTCATTTAAGATAAAAGTTACAAAGTATTAAATACTGTATTACAATGTTGAGAAGTTAACCATTAGCGGTTGATGTCGCACATATTAATACTTCTGTTTAGAATGACAGTATTTTTTTATTTTAAACACTTTTGGTACTTTGAATAAATGATTTAACCATTGATTATACTTATATAATATATAATAAAACACTAAAGAAATGAAAACTTTTATAATGAATGTGACGACCCAGAATTTCAATTAAATAATCTGAACTAATAATTAAATTGGTTAGATAATTTTTCTTTATAATTTAAATTTAAATTTATAAATTTAATTTTTTTTAAAGGTTAATAAATATTAAATCTGGCAATATTGATCAATATCTTTCTAACAATTTATTTTTGATAAGAATTATCTTTCAAAGCTAATAAAATTTTACTCCATTTTATAATATATATATTTGGTGTATATATATTGTGAATAGAAGATCTTTTGTTTTAAATAAAAGATTGTATTTTCAAATTGTAATATATATGTACGTATATGTTATAATTTCGAGTTGTTTTAAAATTTAATATAATCTATTGATAATTCATATATGTATGAATATATTGTACTTGGTTTTAAACTTTATATTTTTCAAAGGTTAATTTAAGATTAATTCAATTATTTTCAAAGTATAAGATAATTATTTATTTTTAAATATGATAGTTTAAAAAGGATTTAATCAAAGTTTTTTTTCTCTTTAAAATGCTTAAATTAAAATGGTTATAAATATATACAAAGTTATTGATAAACTTTCTTTTTAAAATTATCTCTTAAACAATAAAGTTAAATGTTTTAGATTTTAAAAATACATGTATAAAGATTTATTTGTATTATAATTAGTTTTAGAATATTTTCTTTAAAAAGTAAATTTATATATACATGTGTAAATATTTATTAATTAAGAGATTTATGTAAGTAAGCTTTTATTAACATTTAAATTAAATGAAAATTTAATTAAAAAAAATACTTAAGAAACATATGTAACCATGTTAGCTCATCTTAATAACATATGTAAGGCAATTAAGTTATATATGTGACAAGTGTAAATTTTAAAAACAAGTGTCATTTTCACTTTAATTTTCTTTTGTTTTTTATATAAAAGTATAGTTTGAGGAGAAAATTTGTTTTCCACTTTCAATTTCAAAACCTTCTTCTTCTCATTTCTTTTTTTTTCTTCCTTCTTTCAAATTAATGGCAAACCAGAAATTTTTTCAAAAACTGAAATTTGAAAACCAAAAGCAAATCAAATCTGAAATTAAAAACTACAAATTGCAAACCTGCAACTCAAATGAAGATCATTTGCAAGTTTCAGCATTCAAGATGATTTTCAACAGCAACAGCAAGTTTCAACATTTTAAAAACATCAATTTAAAGGCATGCAAAGATTTTCATCAGCAAGACAATCTGTCGGCATGTAGTAGGATTTCAACAGCAATGCAAGTTTACAGTTCAAAAGTTTTCTTCAAACCGAAGCCTCTGTTCATTATTTTAAGGTGAGTAAATCATTTTAAAAATAGTTTTAATAAATCTGTGGTTGAATGATGATGCATGCAATGAATTTTGCTTTGATAATGAATATTTTTTACATGAATGCATGTTTATAATAAGTATTGAGTGCCTGTAAAAGGGAATGTAGGTTCTGTTGTTTAAACAGATTCTGATTTTTCCTCTTTAAATTTAATATCACCTTCTTTAATCATTGTTAGCCTTTGATTTGCAAATAAGAAATGACTAAAATCATGTAACAACCAAAAATCATTCCAGGTATTTATAATAAGTTTTCATTTCGAAATTTGTAAAATAACAGTAAAAACCCAAATTTTCATAATAATCAACTTTCATAATTTCAAATTTGCATTATAGGAATGGATTCATGATTGAAAATCACGAATTTTGATATGCATTTCAGAATTTTTAATTTGTTATTCAATTGGGAATTAAGAGATGATCATTTTCGGCAATTTGACAAATTGTCGATGATCAATTCGATGATTTGGGTTGAAATCATGGTCGAAGCAAGTTTTTGTGATGTTGATGAAGGGAAAAATGCTGTTGAATTATTCCTATGGCCGAATTGATCGAATTCGATCGAAATAGGGTTTTAGGTCCTGTTGTTGAAGCCGGCGTTACTATGGAATTCTCGTCATCGATACGTGACCGGAGTCATTCGCATTTGGGGGAGATGATGCTCGTGGAAGAGGTGTTTCGATGGTGAGGTTGGCGGAGTCTAACAGCGTCGTGATCATCGGCGCTGGGGTGTTTTGTGGTCGAGCTGCTGCAGTTTTTTTCCGAGCATAGGTCGAATTTTGATTCGACGCTGGGTTTTGGATTCTGGATTGAAGGAAGGTACGTTGTGGTCATCGGCGACTTGGAGATGGCCGGAGGAAGCATCGGAGTCACTTGGTTTGGTTGCGCACGTATACGCATGTACGTTGTGCAACTGGAAAATATGGGTTTGGGGAAGACGAGGTTTTTCTCGGGATGGTGCTCGTGTTCTTCACGATGACGACTCAAAGTGGAGGTAGCTGGGTTTAATCTCGGGGCAGGCTCGTGTAGATAAAGGTTCGTACTTGAATTTTTGGTTGTAGTTATCTGGTTTGTACCGCAGAAGATATGTTTACAAATTTTAAAACTTGTTATTTTGAATAAATAAAATCAAGCCTAAGTTTTACAAAGGAAATAAATTTATAGATTTAAAAAATTGTTGTTTTGAAACAATTGTTAATCAAACTATTAAAGTATAAATTGAATTTATTTTCAAAATTTTAATTGTTAAGATGATTTCGTTGAAAGTAATTTAACTTAATTAAAGTTTAAATTTAAAGAGGAATGTTTTGAATTTGAATATAAATCAAAAGTTTTAAAGTAAATTTTAAGTAATGTTTTAATAACTAAGTTTTCGAATTTATATTGAAAATAAATAAGTTTAAATTAGATAGTTAAAGTGTTTTAAATTTTAAAATTGACTTCTTAATGCTTTATTTCAAATAAGGTTAAGGTTATAATTTTGTAACCAATAAAATAATTTGTCTTCGAGTTATTAAAATTTGATTAATTCAAATAATTAATTTGTGAAAATAAATATGGTTAAATTATTATTGATATGAACTTAAGAATACTTAATGTGATTTATTAATAAGTAAAGAATTAATTAAGATAAATGATTTTCTTAATTAATTAAGGATTTTGAAATATAAGAAGTTAATTAACTAATTATTTAATTAATTTTAAATGATTAGTTAATTGTTTGTTTAATTTTAAATAATCACTTAATTATGAATTAATTAAGTGTAATTACTTAATGAAGTAATTAATGTATAATTACTTAAAGTAATTAGAAAGAGGAAATTATTTATGGAAGTAATTAATGGAAATTACTTATGAAAGCGAGTGAAGTGATTAAGGGTTAATCACTTGATGTTATTAATCTAAGGATTAATTAAGTTAATTGATTTGAAGTTAATTAATTATAGAGTAATTAATTAAAGAATTAGGATTATTTAATGATGGAATTAATTACTTGTTAAGTAATTAATTAAGAGAGTAATCATCTAATGAAAGTAATTAGAAGATAATTACTTATGTAAGTAATTAAGGGTTAATTGCTTAGTTAATTTTAGTTAATTAATTAATGTGATTAATTAATTAATGGATGTGATTACTTTAAGATTAATTACTAAGGGTAATTAATTAAAATTGTAATTAATTAATAAAGTAATTAATTAAGGATTATTAATTAATTGATTACTTAATGAAGTAATTAAAGATTAATTAATTAGATTAATTAATCAAAGGGTTAATATAATTAATTAACAAGTTAATTAATTAAGATAAGTAATTACAAGTTGTTAATTACCGTTTATGATTAATGAGATGGTTAATTACAATTTATTTATTTAATTTATTAAAGGAATTATTAATTAATAAGGATCATTAGTTAATATAATTAATGAATAAATCAAGGTTGTGTGATTAATTAATTGTAATTAATTGAAGTTTAATGTAATTAATGATAGTAATTAAAGGTTAATTAACGTATATGGTTAAGGATAATTACTTGAATGTAATTAAAGGATAATTAATCAAGGAAGATTAATTAAGGAAGATCATTAAGAGATGATTAATTTATTTATTTGGAATAAATTAATGAAGAAGGATTTAGGTAATCCAATTGATTTAGAGTTAATCAATTCTGCTTATGGTTGATTGATTAATGTTGGATGATTGAAATTGGATGATTAATTAATATTGGATGTTTGATTGATGTTGGATGATTTGGGTATGATATCTCTGATGTATGATATGTTGCTTTATAAGATAATTGGTTGATATGATTATCTATTGTGATAATGTGATTCATCTATCTGTTATATTATCCTGAATATAAGTTAAATGTTTAAACCCTTAAACAACTTGGACATTAATGACGTTTGGTTTCGGTGAGACCGGGATCAGGTCTCCATATTTGGATATCCAAAAACCACATCGATCCAAATTAAACGTTAGGTCATGAATCCAAGTGGAGCTTAGTGAAGACTCGAAGTGTAAGAACTATTCGTCAGTATAACTCTAGGGGTGATTCCATGATGAGTTTGACGGAAATAGTACTTTCAGGTTCGAGATGGTGATTTAGAGTGCAAGGGCTATGGTTGTTGACTCTGAAGGTGATTCCAAAATGAGTGCAACGAGATAGTGCCTTTGGTTTCGTTCGAACCCGGAACGAACTTATATGGATTGAATGCTTTCAGAGCATCGTCAGGTGGACGATGAGCATTCTAAGATTGATGTGTTCTATAAAGGTAATCGCAGCCTCAAGCCTCATCACCCGGGAATGACTAAAATACGGAAGGCGCAGCAAGACTATGTGGGTAGCACCCATTTCAGGGTGAGGTCATCCCTGTCTAGATGTCCCTTTTTACGGCTTAGTGGGTGGTTGGTCGCGCCAACCACGGGGTGATCTTACTCGGGACTGTCCAGTAAGGGGTGGTCCCAGCTTTGTGTTGCAGGGGATTGGGAGTAATCCTCGGTACAGTGATCTAGGCCACGTTTTGTGATGGGCGGTACCCTGGTAGCCCTGCCATTGATGGGAACCCATTCTTCCTACGAGACCCTACGGTTTTGTTTGTATTACCCACTTTTGTGGCTAGTAGCTGGAATTTAATCATGTAACAATTTCTGCTATTTCTTATTTACTTGAAAACCCTAGACACTGTTATAATATCACTGGATTTCCTATCAAATGTTTTGGTTAGCGTGAGGTAAAAACTTTTCCATGTTTATGTGTGGGAAGTCTTACGTCTTACGTGATACTTTTTTTTTTCTTTTCAAAGGATCTTCTAAAGTTAAGCAATTTTAACCATTTACTCACACCAGACCCCTGTCTGACCCGAGTGTTTATTTTTTGTTTTATTAAACTCTTGGGTACTCATATTATGTATGAGTAGTCGAGGGATTCAGGTTTGCTTGATGAATTCTGGAGGAGATATGGAGCAGGAGGCTTCAACATGTAGATATATTATGGTTCCACTGTGTTTGAGATTGTATCTATATCTTATGATATCTTGAGTTGTTTAGTTAGACAGATGTTTATAACTGTCTGATATGTGTTGTATAAGTTGTGTACTCTGATGTAATATGATACTATGTAATATTTTATGTGGTATATTATATTTCATTCGTTCCGCTGTGAGTATCTGATGTTGTTGAGTTTCTTATTTTTTATCTTTTCTTCTTCTATCCCTTTCTTTCTTAATTCATGATGCGTTTTTCTGGAGATAGAAAAACGGGTCGTGACAATGAATAATGAGCATATTCCTTTATATGTTATATAAGAAGAGGATAATATAAAACCTTTGTTTTCCTTCTTAATTTTCGTTCGCGAATCATTATACCATGAAATTTTAAGATTATAATAACTAAGGCTGCTTAAATTTGGTCCTTTCATTTTTATATGGAGTTAGAACAACATTTATAAATTGTAAATATAACCTTTCAATTTAATAATTGACCTTCCATTTGCATGAGCATTCACTATTTTTCTTCAGAATAATATTTAAGTTACAAAATGAAAGCTTTGCGGATTATTCTCTATGAAATATTTTTAATACGTTTAAAAGATGAAAATAAAATAATAACCATTTATTTTTTAAATGAAGTAATCATGTAAGTTGGCATTGCTTGCAAACATAAAAGTGAGTAAACAACACATAAACATACGTAGCTTTAAAATTTAAAGGCAAACTCTAATTCAACAAAGATAATTACTTAGTTGTCCTCCTAAAATCAAAAAAAAATTAAAGATTAAAATACCATTAGAAAGATGCGTACTTTCTTTCTTCCCAATTCCATTATTTTCTTACGTCGGTTTCTTACAGTCTAAACGAACGTTTCTTTAAAACCCTAGTATTTGAATCAGTAAAGAAAAAATTATATTTTTCACTACTAAGTTTCTAAATCAGTGAATAAAAAATTATAACCCTAGTTTTAAATCAGTGAAGAAAAAATTCAATTTTTCACGTTTTGCATGATGAGAACGGTAGTTCTGGAAGTTGTTGGGTGCTACTAAGTTATCTTTTGGATTTACAGACTTTTTTAATTTGGGGGCTACTAAGTGAATACTCGGATTGAAATATAATTTATAAATTTTGAATTGGAGATTTCATCGAATTTAAATATGATAAAATACTAATTTTCTTTATATGAATTTATTAAGAATTTTGTGAGCATTAAATCATAAAATTTATTTAATTGTGGAAGCAAATTACAAGCATTTAATGATTTATCTTATATTTGAATGGAAAATGAATTTGGTTGACAAAACTTCATGAAATAATTTTAGAACCGGCTATTAAGACTTTATGGTTATTAATTTATGGAGTTGGATTCATTCTTATGTTAAGCAATAAAAATTAATTTATTGACTTTTAAATATAAAGATTATGTTGTTTTCAGGATATCAAAATAATCATAAGTCCGCTTTGGGAAATTATTATTGTTGGTACTTGTAACAAACACTGGTCGAGATTACCTAAAATTAAACATAAAATATGGTTTAATTTGTATTAATTAATTCTAAGGTGAAGTTGGGGATTTTATATGGTTTTGATTCAAATTTGAAATAAAATTTGGAACTAAATAGATAAGAAATTTATTTAATGAGTTTTCCAAATGAGATAAATATAAAGAAATTTATAGTATAATGGTTGGAAATTAATATGAATAAATTTCTAAAATGAAATATCAAATTCACAGACTTAACATAATTTTTGGGTATTTTTATATAATTTATATGAATCAATATTCATACATTTTCGTAATATGCGAAAACAGATATGAAATTATATTTTTAACTAATGGGACACTTAATCTTGTCAAACTGATACAAAGTTACTTTTTGAAGTGTGATATGATGGTAACAGTTCTAAAAAGTATTTTTGTACGATTTTATTTAATTTATGTGAATTTATAAAGAAGCGATTTCATATTATGTGAAATTGGACATAGGTTTTTATAAAAATGATCTACGATATAAAATCACATCAAATGGTATAAAAATGATTTCGAAGTTAAGATATGTGTGTGTGTATGTGCGTGTGTTTATAAATTTAATTATGGATATATATATATATATATATATATTCTAAGAGATATGATTTATTTAGTGAGAAATGAAAAATAAACAATGTTTAAGCTATGAAATGAATTATATCATATAAATATATATTAAAAATTATATAAACACATTTATAAATTGCAATTTGACATATTAGGTCTTACTATGATTTTATTTTGAATTTATAATGATTTTTAGAAGTATTTCGAAGATATGTGTGTGTGTCTATGTGAAATTGCTATATTTGTATTTTTGGAAACTAGCTTGAAAACACCGATTTGCACAATAATTTCGAAAATGATTTCAGTTTTAATTTTTTTTGGTGAAATGAAAATAGAGAGGTAGCAGAGAATCATATCTAAATTTAGAAGAAAAAGAATTGAGAATGTGATTAAAAACGGTAAGAAACAAGCAAAACTAAAATCAGAAAAACACATATAATGGGCTGCCTATTCAATGGGCCACAACAGGTGCACCGGTTGGCACAACAGGTGCAATGGCTGGACGTACTTCAATCAGGTTTTCTAATCATCAGAGCCAAATCTAAGAGGGTTTGGTCTGAGGTTCTTCTAGGGTTTTTGGGGTTAGGATAAGTCTTTGAACTAGAATTCCATGTTAGGTTGATTAAATTGTGAATCAAAATAGGTTAAATGGAACATTGTTTATAATGTAAATAGCGTTTCGAAGAGAGAAAACAAAAGAAAATAAGTGCACATTCTCTTATTGGGCCCATGTTATCCATTAGGCCCAAGTAGTAGTGTAAAATGAGGTAAAGATGAACACGTAAGCTCATTTTTTTTTCTCCTTCTCATTTCTGCCTATTTCTCTAACCTAGAAACTAACCACACCATTTTCAAATCCTTAGAAATCAAATTCATCCTCAAATCCAAAGGAAATAAAAGGGATAATTGTTAATAATTATAGAAAACAAATTAAGATAATCACTTTCATATTCTATTCCATCTTTTATAGCTTTAATTTCAATTTTCAACATGAAGTGTAACCTTGTGTTGTCAATTTCTAAGTTTGACCTAGGGTTAATTTCCAATAAAGATTAACATAGAGGAATCCACATTATTATCCTTCATTCAAGCTTAAATAGGTGAGTTTATCTCACGATTTCTAGCCTTAGATCATTAGAGAAGCAATGCAAGAAGAATGAGCGAAAAAGGATCGACGGATGGTCACCGGAATCACCTTGACATCAGCCTAGGCGAGCCAACAGGTAGGCCGGTTGGTCGAACCGGTGCATCGGTTGTAGCCTGAACCTGACATCCAGGGACGTTTTAGTATTTCCCGATCGACCCATTTGTCACTTTTTTACCCAGTTGATTTCCAGAAGTTGATTGCTCAATTTTAACATTGCATTTCATTTCAATTTCATTGATATTTTTCGGATTCATGACTTCTGAATTGTTGAATTCATTTTGATGCTTTATACCATATAGATTGTTCAATGGATCTTAAGAGAATTACACACTCTTGATGCACGTTTTCAACCCGGGTTTACAAATGATTGATTTCTAAATCCAATCGTTGTATATAAGACTATTTATGTACCAATCTAATATATTTATTTATATATATATATATATATATATATATATATTCATACAGAGAATTTTAGTAATATACATACATACATACACTACCTATTTTCATATGCAATGATTTTAAAAATGTTTTGGGATGATAGTTTGAAAAGCTTGCTTATATATATATATATATTTCCATTATAAACAAATATTTTTAAAGTGGTTTTAAAAGAGAAATAATTTTCATATGATTGCATGTTATCGATCGAATGAGAAGTTGATTTAAATGGTTAAATAAAACAAGTGGTATGGAACACTCGCATTTGTTTTACCAATTAACTCCTGGAATTGTTCGACCGAACCATTGTTAGACACAAGTGGAGATTAGTATTGTATAATAAACGTCTGGGAAAACCCATGTGGTATAGGACACATGGTCGTTATCTATTCGATTGCTATATAAAAGTATTTAACACTTTTCGACAAGTTTATGACTTGCCTTTGATGTTTATTTGACTTGTTCTTATTTGATGTTTATAGGTTTTGTACCTATCTTGATGTTTATAGGACTTGTTTCTATTCAATGTTTACAAGTTTTGTACCTATCTTGGAGTTCATAGGTTTTATTTCTATTTCGATGTTTATAGGTCTCGTACCTACCTTGATGTTTATAGAGTTGTACGTCCATCTTGGAGTTACATGCATTTAGGTGAATTTATTTCACCAATCTTGGAGTTTGGCTCCCTCCTTATTTATGAGATTTTTGGATTTCTATTTGTGAGATTTCTGGATTTGATGTTGTTTGAATTATCACTAAATCATTCTGGTTTTAAGACGTTATCTTGAGTTTTTAGTATTTGGTAATTTGAAGTTATTGATGCATGATTGATATTTGTCGATGTATGACTATATTTGAGATCTATTTTACTTTATCTATCATTCATATTACTAACCCATTTATTTTAGTCTACACTGACCCGTTTGTTATTTTTATAATTCCTAGGTCAGACTGAGATGTTTTAGGTCCTTCAACTTGAGGCTTTAGAGTGGTTATCTTACATGTTAACAAGTAATTCTCTTTTGTCACCCTATGTATGTATTTGACGTTATGTGTATCTTGTGTTGTGATTAGACTCTTTTTGTGTACATATTCATTATGAAATGTAGCATTTTGTATATGTGTAGTATACAACATGTATCTATTATGTGTCGATTCAAATTTGTATCTATTATATTCCGTTGTGACTGATCTGATATTCAGTGATCTGTATATTACTATATGTTGTTCTGAATTTTATTATAGCGAACGTATTTTTATTTTAAGCCTAAATCGTACAAGTCGATTCCACTTGATTCAAGAAATGTATAACATATTAATCGACGTGTCAATGCTCGCTTTAAGTAAAATTTATGAATGGTCGCTCCTAACCAGCCCTATTCTCTGCACTAACTGATAATATTACTTTGTAATATTCTCCATTAGTGTGAGTCACGGGGTGAGGTGTCACAGCTTGGTATCAAAGCTGAGTTTAGAATAAAATATGATATTGCAAAAACATAAATCTTAGCCTAGGTGAGTCCTAGAGACCATCCATTGAGGATCCTTGGGGTAGATAATAGGAATCATTCCCTTTAGAATAAAAAAGTGTATTTTGGGATTCTAGAACCTTTCTTTTCATTTCCACTCTTTAATATTTCTATCGTCGAATCATGTGATCCATAAGTAATTGTTGATCCAATCATATCCATTCCAAAAATGTAGTTGGCTGGCGGTTGTGTCACTCGTTCTAGTACTGGGCAATCCTACGAGCCAAGTTAAGAGTAGTACTTCATCTGCCCAGTAAATTTTGAAGCTTGTTGTCAATCTTTTTGAGACCAGAGTCGCACAGCTGAATCAAGTGGATTGTTTCTGGTAGAAACATCATCCAGTAGACTTATAATTAATTTGATTGGATATTTGTTTGCATAGGATTCTTAGTGATGATTCTAATTTAATTAGAAATATCCCTCGATAATTAGAATTCTATTTAAAGGTTAATAATCAAATCTTGCAGTACCTTCGTATTGGAAATTACCGCAAGTGGGATTAAAATTCTTGGATATAAAATAATTAATAATCAAATCTTTTAGTTATAAATATTGATCAATTGGGAATGGAGACGAGTTTTAGTATTTGATGCTAATTAACCAAAAATAAATGATTTATTATTTACTCTAAACAAATAGTTAACGTAATTATTGCCTAATTAGGAAATTCCATCCTATGAAGTTTTCTACAAGATGTTTAAGGGTTATGATTATAAGCTTGTTGTAATGTGTATAAACTATGGTTTGTAAAGATATAAGTATCCCTTATTTTTAAAAGAGGATTTCTGGAATATATATTTATGAGTGTTAAATTGCCCATTGGGTGCTTCACGGGTTTTGATCAGGAACGTATGACCAACGTACTCATAGAGATTCCTAAACATTTAAACTAGACAATTGGACATGCACTTTCATTAAAGTAAGTATTTTGGAAAATCATATTTACAAAAATATGTCAATTCAAGAAGGAATAAAAATATTTTTGAAGACTAATGTGACTTAAAATAAAATATATTTGGAAATACATATAAAGGTGTGTTAATAATTATATATTAGAGTTTGAATGCGATATTTCATTCCTATTGTTAAATATAAAAGTATTCCTATATTATTAAAGAATAGGAATATCAATAAAGATAAATCATATGAATAAATAATTCAATAGTGGATTAAAATATTTAATCATAGGGTTCGCCGAGATCAATGGCGAGTCGATGTTGATTTTATCAATTTTCCATTTAATAGTCAAGGAAATTTGTCATGAATAGATAGAGAAGTAACATTTTATGTTGTTTACAACATTTAGGAATGTTTTAAGTATTGTTATAAATTTTTTTGAGTTTAAAGAATAAGCTTAAATTAAATGATATGAAAATTTGAGATACCATCCCTAATTGTATTTGAAATGACAATGGAAATAACTTTATAAATTATTTCGTATTTTGGATACTAGTTCTAATATTAAAAGAAGTTTCTGGTAATGCTTTGTGGAACACATGTTATATACATTGACTCACTATTCAAACTTGTTATTAATGTAGACAACTATTTAATCTAAAACAACTAAGAGTTTTAAAGTTTCTTGAAAATTTTAATGATGACTTCATGGATTAATTCATCTTTTGGATATTAACTAAAATTATAAGAGGAATTTAGATACACTCCTAAGAAGAGGCTAGTGAATAGAATCTGTGAGACATATGTGTATTATATATAGATTTATTGATTTAGCTAGAAATAGTAAAGGATTGGAAAGTATTTTCCAAAATTGAAAATGGTGAAAATCCAAGAGAAATAAGACTATATTTATATTTTGCTTTTTTACCCAATATAAACTTTGTTGAAATAACATAAAACTCATCTAAAATTCTGGAAAAAGATAAATTTTATATATGAATTCTTTTGGTTCATGTTTTGTATAATAAAAAGGTAGTGATTGAATTATAAGGGATTCAATTACGAAGATCTCATTTGAAAATCCAAATAAATAACATGAACTCTTTAGAATGAGTTATAAATTGAATCTTCCAAATTAATGTAAAGTAAGAATTCTACTCAATATAGAAATAAGGAAATTGCATATTTGAAAGAACATAATTTGTAACTAAAGATAGCGTGAATCTAAAAATTAAAACCCATGGGAAGGATTATGTAGCAGAATTAATCCATAAAATTTTAATATAATTAATCAAGTAAGTATTTTAGAACATTAAGAATGATAAATATTTTGAATAGAGAAAATACTTTTAATAAATTGAGATATGAAAATTTGGATTAAAACTTTCTTGAAAATTTACGACTAAAAACCTTTTTTGGGTTGTTACCTTTATTTGATTTGCTGAAGTTGGAATTAAATTTTAAAATCCTTTTAAGCAAATTATAGAAGTAACCCTTAGTGCAATTTAACAATGAGGTACCTAAGAAATTTCTTGAAGCAAAACATTATAAAAATATTAAGGATTCAAACCAACCATTTTAATTTATATCAAATAGATAATGAGCAAAACTTATCTTATGGAAATTGAATAGAGAACTGCTAGTGGTTTGAATCTATACAAAATCTTAGAAATCTACCTTATGATTATATCCTTGACTTTGGTAGCACTAGGAGGATCGACTTTGCCTTGATTGAAGGTTTCCTATTGTTGATAGTTTCCAATCAGGTATTGGCATGGCTCCTTTTGAAACTTTATTTGGAAGGCCATGTCGATCATTCTCTTGTTAGCTTAAGTCGAGGAAAGAAATTGATCTTAAGCCATGACTCTATTCGTGAATCTTTAAAAAGGTCTTGGAATTTTTGTGGATGATCAGATCTTTATTTATGATTCTTTCTTATTAGATGACTGATATTTCAATCAATTTGGGTTGATGACCCTTTGATATGGGATCCTACCCAACCATTGAGTGCAGTGGCCCTATTGTTTACCGAGCTTTTTAGCCTGTCCAGTTCTATGGCATTCATGGTATCCTTGTATTTCAGCCTTTGAAACACTACAGAAATTTTGATCCCACTCTTAGGCACATAATCCTTATTGCACTTGAGATATCACAAAATCTAGCTAATGAACAGCTCTATTCACGTGTAGCTTGAAGGTCAAACACCTTCGAAAAAAAGATACCTTGGTCATCTAAGTCCAACAGTCCGATGATCCTAGGAGTATTCTTATGGAGCTTGAGAGTTCATCGAGCAAACATATCTTATGTATTTTCCTGAGTACATTTATAATGGGTCACTTATTTTGAGATATCCCTTGTTCATAGCTCAATTTCCTATGAGATGATGTGCTTTTGAAATTGTTATAGACTTTTCCCTTAAGAAAATTACGAGGATGCAATTTTTGTAAGGGGGGTCTGTAACAACCCTGGTTGAGATTACCTAAAGTTAAACATAAAAATAAGGTTTAATTTATCTTTATTAATTTTAAGATGAAATTGGGATTTTTATTTGTTTTTTGTTTCCAATTTGAAATAAAATTTGGAACTAGATAAATAAGAAATTTATTTAATGATTTTTCCAAATGAGATAAATATAAATGGAAAATTTATAGTCTAATGATTAGACATTTATATGAATAAATTTTAAATTTCTAAGATGAAATATTAAATTTACAGACCTAAACATAATTTTGAGCATTTTATATAATTTATATGAACTTATATTCATACATTTTCGTAATATGTGAAAAGGGGCATGAAATTGTATTTTTAGCTTATTGGGACATTTAATCTTGATAAATTGATACAAAATTACTTTTTGAAGTTTGATATGATGGTAAAAGTTCCAAAAGTATTTTTGTGGGATTTTATTTAATATATATGAATTAATAAAGATGTGATTTCATAATATGTGAAATTTATCCCGGTTTTGTGTAATAATAATTTAGGATATAAAGTCACATCAAAATGGTATAAAAGTGATTTATAAAGTTAAGATGCGTATATATGCATACACACACACATATGTATATATATGGGGGTGTGTGTGTGTGTGTGTGTGTGAATTTATAAATTTAATTATGGATTTATAGGTATATATTCTAAGAGATGTGATTTTTTTAGTGAGAAATGGAAAATAAACAATGTTTAAGCTATGAAATGAATTATATAAAAATAAATATAAAAAAATTATATAAAAATATCTATAAATTGAAATTTCATATATAAACTCTTATTATGATTTTATTTTGAATTCATATTCGAAGATACATAAAAATGCTGTATTTGTATTTTTCGAAAACTAGCTTGAAAACACCGATTTGTACAACAATTTTCAAATGATTTCTATTCAAACATTTTGATGAAATGAAAGTAGAAAGGTAGTAGAGAATCATATCTAAATTTAGAAGAAAATGATCAAGGATCTGATTAAAAATGAGCAGAAAACAAGCAAGACAAAAATTAGAAAAACACATATAATAGGCTGCCTATTTAGCCGGCCCATAATAGGTGCACCAGTTGTGTAAGGACACGGGTCTTCGACGCCCGAACGTCGACGTCAATACGTCCACTGTATCAACTGCCGAGCAATCGAATGCTGGAAAACCGAATTCTTAGGGTTTAAAAAGAAGAAAAAGATAGAACAGAACAGAAAGAAAACAACAGAACAATATCAGAATCTCACAATCGCAGTGGAACAACATATAATAAATAACTGAATAATCTTTAAACAAAGAACTATATCAGTTATTACCTTACATTACATTACATTATCAGAGTTTACAACAACTACAACAAACAACAACAAACAACGGAAAAGAAATACTATATACTAGTGAATACGCCATGCCATCCAACTTGCCTCCAAATCTCTACAGTAACTCCCGAATTCCAGAATAACCTGATAACCTAACTCTAGACTACCTGTGTGGAAATTGGTGGGCACCCAGAGTTTAGGAAGGAAAACAATAAACTCTAGGTCAGTCATGGGACTGGTGTGAGAACTTAAACAGTTTATCTTTTTAAAAAAAAAACAGAGGAATATTTTTAAAGTCAATTCTAAATGTTTTTTTTAAAAAAATGAAACTACCATAAGGCCTCCCGGCACACACACAATGCAAACGCAGACTTGGAGGAGATTTCTCCTTATGATAGTCAAAGATGCTTACTACGTAAAATCAAATCATTTCTGATATTATTATTAGTGCATAGTATAGAAAACATTTCGAAAGTAGAGTATAAATCTTAGCCAGCATAGGTGCCATTATATTATGCCTACTATAGCTACCATATTAAATGGCAGGTTCTCCAACTAAAACCGTACAAGGTTCGTATTGTTTCTTTGGATTTCCAACAAATGGTCGGGCCAAGGAACTTCCCATTGCCACATGGAAACGCCTCTGGAATGACGTCCCAAGAACCTAACCGAATCTCTGCCAACACAAGGCTAGGTTACCCTTCAAATTGGGTAACTACTGACACGAATATGTCATCCCCCGATCGTAACAGATCTATATCCGAGGATCCTCGATTTCCAACAACCACAAAGTAATAAATTTGCAGCAACAACATAGGTTAAGTATCTGGGCTCCATACCATGATACAACCTCTATCCAGAAGGAATGACATACACTAAAGGGGCGCTACCCCCAAATAACCTTGCTGCATCCTTCTTGTTTTGACCATTTCCATGGTGTGAGGTCCGACGCAGTCTCGTCCACAAAGCTATGCTTTATACAAAGCCATGCTTCGATCAACCAATGGTCAGCATCACTCATATGCCACATTACCAATTTGGGAATGTATCACTAGTAACATCAACCACATAACCTCCGAGCCGTATGTCTCAGAGAAGGGTGTTAAGCTAAGAGAATAAATTCTCCGCCACCAACAGAAATATATTTGATAGAAACCAGCTTTACATCTCAAATTGTAATGTCAGACACGCATCCATACAAGTCCGTTCCGGGATCGAACAGAACCGAAGGCACTTCCAAAGAAGTCCTTGCAATCCGGATATTCACTGATCACGTCCGGACTTCCCATCACATATGGAATCTCTATACCGGGGCCATTCGGTGCAGAGACATTCGACGGTAATCCTTCCGTTTTCAAAAATATCCGGTCTTCAACACCGGTCATCAAATGCAATTCATAACGATGTATCACATATTCGGAATGGGTTATACGACCCCAAGGTCCTTTCCCGGCTAACCCGAATAATGAGCGCTTATTCAAAAATAAGTGTGGCATTCAAATTCAAGCAAATCACAATAAATACCCATTCAAAGGTAAATATTGATAGTCGATTATTGAACTATCAATGGATATGCACAACATCACGAGATTCCAAATAATTTTCCAAATTATTTATTTTCCAAAAATATCTTTACAAGATATATAATTTCAATACTTCAAAAATAAATCAATATTTATTTTTAAACAAATTCCCCTTTCTTTTATAAATTCCATAGTGAATTTATATTTCAAAATATCTACTGATATACGGTTTTCAATAGATTTCGAATATTCATTTTCAATTTATCTTTACAAAGATAAATTCTCAAAAACGTTTCATTTCATATTGGAAAAGCATTTCCATACTTATTAATAATAAGTAGTTCACAAATCTATTTATTTTAAACACTTGGAAAATATTCCATATACTTAAATCACAATTAAGTATTTGTTTTATTCTTTAAGGAAAGTGTTCTTTTTAACACATTTATTTGAGTCAAAAGGGTGTTGCGTAAAACATCGTTACGACAACTCAAAATCATTAGTATAGGGATTCGAAGTTAAGATAGATATATAAATCCCAATACTATATAAAACATTTCCTTTCGGAAATCATTTACTATAACAACAGTGTTATAGTCCACCATTTCCTTCTATTTCTCGAAAACGTCTATTTCAACAATGAATGTTGAAATCTATGGTTTCCAACCTTAACACATTTTAAAAACATCGTTAAATCGTTTTAATTCTATTTAAAATATCACCTCCAAAACATTTTCTTTAACATATTATTCACTATCCAAAAGCGTGAATATACTTCGTTAACCAATTTCATCATTTCTATACATTTTATTTTAAAGGACTATTCACTGTCCAAAATCATGGATATAACTCCTTTAATAATTTCTACATTTACTTTATCAAATTCAATCGATTTGGATTTATAAAACAATGTTTATAAATCCTATTTCTATTTATTTTATAACAACTTCAATTTATAAATCTCCTTTATTTACCTATTAAATTTATAACTCAATTATATACCAAAAGTCCATATTATAAGTTAAATATTTATAATTTTTTTTACAAAATCGTTCTTTTAAACTTCCCAAATTATAAATCTTATAACTTATAAGATTCATTTATTTACCCAAATCTATTCTTTTAATAACTTTACAAAATTTTTAAATCTTACTACTTATAAATTCCATTTATAACTTCACCATTTATAATTCTATAATCTCATTCACTTATGAAATCCATTTACACCTCATTCTAACATTTATAAAAACTCGTTTTATAATTCCAATATTTTAATTTATAAATATCAATTTTATAAATATTTTATATAAATCAATTTATATTATTCTTTTAAAACGTCTTTAAACTCCTTTATTATTTCATCATTTTTGATTTATAAAATAATAAAATTTTATAAATCCTATATTTAAACTTTTTACAATAAATTCAAAAATCCCAATTTAAACTATTTTATAAAATCATTAACCCCATATTTTCAAAAAATCAACCTTTTACTATATTTCTCAAAAATCATAATTTTTATAACATTAAAATTATAACGTTTATTTATTTAAAATGAATCAATTCCAAAAACATTTTATAAAACGTATACTTTCAAAAATCACTTTAAAATCCTTTTAAAATTCCAAAATTGGCTCAATGATGCTACACACCAAATAGTCAATCATGACAACAACGACATCATATATCTGTATATGATAATCAACAAATATCAAAATATCTATAATCAAATAAATACTATTGAGGAATCCAGTTGGATCCCTCCAACCCGTTTCCCTGCATCCACAGACATTAGCACAATACCAATTCCATTTCCAAATGAAATATCGCAGTATATAGGATTTAGAATATTATCCGCTATTATATGGCGCAATAGGGTCTCATCCGCTATATAATGCGGGAAATCAATTCCAAGTACATAAATAATACCAATTTCACTGTATTGTGAAATATTCGATGTATATGTTTTTAATAAATAACCTTCGCTTAATATACGGCGTATAATGTCTATTTTAACAATCAATAACAATCATCATCGAATCATACAATTAAGAAATTTTAAATCCAACTATTTAAAATTAAAATCGAAATCAATTCGATTGAGTGAGAAGTTCTCACCTTGGTTTCAATAACGGTTGCAGTGTTTTATTTCGAATAAAATTAAACGCGCGTTTAATTTTACCCGAAATTCAAACTAGTTCCAAACGACTCCAATCCAGCTCCATTGCGTAGTCTCGACAAAACGAACCCAACGCAATTTGTTTCGTGCATTTCGACCTCATATGAAAAAGATATGCATTTTTAAAGTTACACGAATTAAAATATAACTAAATTAACAATTCTTTTATTATTTTAACCTAAAAAAATCGTGGCCGCTGGATCTTGCTTCCATCTCATCAGGCCGTTCGGCCCCTTCTCCCTCCCATGTTCATTACCCAGGTCCAAAGAACCCATAGCCGACCCCATTAGGGTCAAAAATTACGACCACCACGGCCAACACGAACTCGATCAACGACCACCACCGAGAAGCCCTACACCGCCCTCATCCATGCCCCAAGCCTTGTAAAGCTCGACCTCCCCATCTTCATGAAAAACGTGCACGAACCGAGCACACACGCGGCCAAAAAACTCCGCCGATGGTCTACGATTCGTCGACCCACCGTATGGATTTGAAGCTCTCCCCTAGATCAACAACTTTGTAGTTGAAAACATTTCCTAATTCTTCACGAATTGAGAGAGATTAAGAGAAGAAGAGAGTGAAATTCTGGCCATTGAATTATGAAGGTGGCGGCTGGTTCAGAAACCCTAGGGTTTAGTTTTAGTTTTGCAAATTGAAGATAACGTGTCCTTTTATAGAAAATTTCTCAAAACACTATTCACCCGAATTTTTCCGAACTCCAAACGAAGCGTGCCGGTTGGCGTTTCTAAGGTTTACCCTACGTTTCGAACACAATGAAATGTGTTTCGGAGGCTAATTCGATCATCTGTGTGAGTTACGGCAATAACCGATTGATTTTAAATTAAACCGATTAAACGAATTTTCTATACGTTTTGGCTTGCCCCGGACAAACAATAAATCCGATTGGCACGAAATTTGAAACCTTATAATAATATAACATTACGGATCCGATGAAACTAGTTTTGTCGAAATCCGAGACTGTTTGAAAAATGGCTATTTTAACTCGTCAATTAAATATCAAAATATTCAATTTTCACAAATTAACTTTTAATTCAATTTTAAAAGTTCTATAACATCATTCTAACTCCAATATGATAAAATAAAATTTTACAAATCATTTTCAATCATATTAAACCCAATTTCCAATTATTTCTGGAATTTCGACTATTAAATTGTCGATTAAATATCCAATTTAATCCAATTATTCGAAATAAAATTTATTCGACTATTTAATTTCACTTATTAATATTTAAAATCAATTAAATATACAAATTTCAATTAATAGAAATTCTGGGTCGTTACAGGTTGGCATAACATGTGCACGGTTGGACATAATTTAATCAGGTTTGTTGATCACTTATATCCAAATCGAAGAGGGTTTGGCTTGGGGTTCTTCTAGGGTGTACGGGCAACGGTTTGGATAAATCTTTAAACAAGAATTTCATGTCAGGATGATTAAATTGTGGATCAAAATAGGTTAAATGGAACATGTTTATTATGTAAATAGTGTTTTAAAGGGAGAAAACAAAAGAAAATAAGTGCACATTCTCTTATTAGGTCCATAGTATCCACTAGGTCCATGTTAGTAGCGTAAAATGAGGTAAAGAGGAGCAAATACGTTCATTTTTCTCTTCTCTTTTCTCATTTCAGCCTAGTTCTCTAACCTAAAAACTAACTACACCATTTTCAAAACCCAAGAAATCAAATTCACCCCTAATCCAAAGGAAATCAAAGGGCTAATTGTTAAAAATCATAGAAAACAAATTCAGATAATCTCTTTCCTATTCTATTCCACCTTTTATAGTTTTAATTTCAGTTTTCAACATGAAGTGTAATCTTGTGCTATCAATTTCTAAGTTTGACCTATGCTTAATTGCTGATAAAGGTTAGCCTAGAGGAATCTAGGTTATTATCCTTCATTCAAGCTCAAATAGGTGAGTTTATCTCATGATTTCCGACCTTAAATAAATGACTCCTGCTGTTGTATGATTATGGTTAAATTTAAAGTGTATATCATCTCAAGACGTTGATGGATTCATTGTCTAATTGAATTGAATTTACTGTTTACTGAAAACCACAATATATGAATTTCATCTAATTATACATGTTTGTATGCATGCATGACTGCATATTCAATACCTTAGATCGTTAGAGAAGTAATACAGGAAGAATAAGCATAAACGGATTGACAGAAAGGCAACGGAATCGCTTAGACATCAGCCCAAGCAAGCTAATCGGGGGACCGGTTGGTCAAACCGGTGCACTGGTTGTAGCTTGAACCTGACGCCCAAGCTATGTTTTGGTATTAACCGATCGACTCATTTATCACTTGTTTACCCAATTGAATTCCTGAAGTTGATTGCTTAATTTTGATACTGCATTTCATATCAATTTCATTGATACTTTCGGATTCATGACTTATGAATTGTTGAATTCATTTTGATGTTTTGACCATAGAGATTGTTATACGGATCTTAGGAGAATTACATACTTATGATGCACATTTTCAACCCGGATTTACAAATGATTAATTTCTAAATCCAGTCGTTGTATACAAGACTATTTATGTACCAGTATATATATATTTTCATTATACGCAAATATTTTAAAAGTGATTTTAAAAGAGAAATAATTTTCATAAAATTGCACGTTATCAATCGAATGAGAATTAATCTAAACGGTTAAATAAAACAAGTGGTATGAAATTGTAACAACCCAAAATTTAACCCTTTATAATTAATTAATTAATAAAATAAATTTTTGAAATTATCAGAACCGAGCCACGGGAGTTGCACCATTATGTCTATGGTAATTTTCTAGTCAATTTCCATCTATAAAACATCAGAATCCGAGCTAATATGAACGAGATACAAATTAAACAAGAAAATGCCAAAAGAGGAAAATATTATAATAATAATAGGCCAGGTCGACCGGCCGGTCGACCTGGGAACAAGGGCGGTCGATCGCTCGGTCGACCTGCCTGCCCATTTGGTTGAACGAACGAATGTTCGTTCGAATGTTCTAGGCGTGTTTTGCATTCTTCAACTCGATCTGGTCCTTCCATTCATGCATTTGATGGCTCCTATTCAGCATGTGACGTGGTTGCGTCCTGTTCAATTCCCAAATCTAATGGTCTGAGATCCACTTCTACCCCTATAAATAGAACCCTAGGCATAACACTTTTTCTCATTCTAAGATTTTCTCAAATTGGGTTCACCTATTCAGGAAGGATCCTAAGAGGAATAATTTTCCAAGAAGGAAATCGTTTTAAATAAAAATATTTAACAAACCCAAGCGGATCCGAGAAGGCCTAAATGGAAGAGCTAAGGATCAGAGGTGAGTGATCGTAATTATTTTAAATCTCTTTAAGTAATTTAACATAATAGAGTTTCCAATGGTTGTAGTTTTACTACAGTTTTTGGAATAACCTTTTAGGCAGTTTTATTTACAGTTTTTAGTTCAGTCTATTTCTTTTTAGCTATTCTTTTCAGTTAATTTTAGTTATTTCCGTTTATTATAACTTTGCCATTTATTTACAATATTTTAATTTAATCACTGTTATTTATGCGTTATTTACATCTTCTTCCCACGCCTTGGATTTTCTTTTATTTCTCTTTCTTCTTCTTCGCGTATGGATTAGAATAGAATTTACGCGAAATTGGATTAAATTATAAGAAATTTGAAATAATGGAATATAAGATGCAAATCACAATGATTGTAATAAAATTAAGAAGATTTTGCCTTGTTATAACTTAGAATAATAATTAAAAAGGATAAAAGAAGAAAGAAGCTTATTTTTACACTTAGACCTTGGGTTGAGTAATAAGCATGATTATAACCTAAGTTATAAAATGGTAAACTAAGGAAACTATGGAAACTATGGTAAAATATGGAAACTATCACGCTAATTTTAATATTTAGGATAAATTTATAAGAAATAATAGCAATTGATATGAATAAAGGCTTATTTAAATAACCTATCTATGTTAATAAGCAACGGTAAGAGTAGAACCTGTACCAAATAGCATTTCCCTAATATTTCTTTGGTTACGGTGTTTCACATAATCCTGAAGTGAGACGGGTGCTTCGCATAATCTTGAAGTGAGGCGAGGGGTACGCTTATGCTTATAGTGGTAGGAAATAGTCAATCTATGGTAGTTCAAATCAAGGGAATTTGAACAACGGGCGCAACTAGATTTTTGTTTGATAGGGACCAGTACCAACAGCATTTCCCCTATTTTTCTATGGACATGCTGTTTCACATAACCCTGAAGTGAGAGAGGTGCTTCACATAATCCTGAAGTGAGGCGAGGGGCACGATTATGCTGTGAAGGGTAAATAAAAGGTCAAAAGAGGGAACAACAGGAACGCAAGCTTAGTGGTGGTGACATGTGCGGCTTCCAGTGATGGCTCAAAAGTTGTTATGAGTTCCAAGCACTTAGTAAGCGTGTCTTTCGTAGGCACCAATGTCTACTGCATAGGGAGCTTTAGCGTCCGGTCTACAGTAGATTCTATGGAGTAGCAGGCTGATCAAGGGGTAGAATTAGGAATTCAGCCTAATTAAAATAGGATTAGGAATTCAACCTAATCAAAGCAGCTATCAAGGAAAAACGCAAACAATCAAAGTTAACATATCTATCAATTGCATAGTTTAATCAAAATTTCCATTTTATCTCTTTCTTGTTTCCTTTTATATATTAGAACTATTGAAGAGTCTATTACTTTTACTTTGCTTAAAGATTCTAGTAGTTACTATCACTCACCAGACTTTTAGTCTGACCCACTCCTCTATTTCCCCTATTTTCTACCATAGGCAATCAAGGGAGGGGTAATAGATTGCAGTGCTCAGAGGTTTCTTGGAGAAGATTCTACTATGTATTTCCCTATTGTAACATCCCGCCTTTTTGTACACTTTAAATCGACGATAAACCACACACGTCAGATCAAACCATACAAAAGAGCAGATTGTTATTGGGGTGAATAAGAAAAGTAGAGGAAGAAATAAAACAAAACAGAGTCTCGCAGTGGAATGACAAAATATGATAATCAAATAATAGGTCATGAAGCTGTTTTACAAAAACATTCGATTATACTTAAACAACCTAGATCAGAGTTACACATACCAGAGAATAATAAATAATGCAGCGGAACAGTGTGATGCAGTGGAACAATATAGTATATAATAATAATAATGATAATACAATCTTCGTCTTCGTCCTCCACAAATAAGATCTTCAAACCCTGAAATCCTCAGGCTGACCCGAGCAAATTGAAAAGACAAAACACTCGATTCAGAACTAAAATATATTATATCAGTTAAATCAACGGTAAATAGTATGAGTGGAATGGCGTCAGAGATGTTTACAGGATTTGACATCTCCTATCCAGTGTCTAACGTAAGTGCAATAACTTAAGAGATGCTCGGGATTCACATCTCCTAAGGATCCATTAAACTATTTACTACGTAGTAATATTTCGCTAATAATGTCTATAGCAAAATAAACTTACTTTTAAATAGCGTTAAGGAGTGACCCAATATTCCCCTTGACACGTAATAGTCCCAGTAGTCCATCCAGTACCGTAATACCTCCTAATCGGAAGGCTACTAAAGGGTACTCCATGGGCTACAGAGAAATCCAAACTCGTACAAGGCACGATAGGGTAGGTGACAGGGCACATAAGGCAATGCCAGGGTAGATATACCAATTACGCACACGGATAGGTGGTAACGCGTAGCAGCTACTACCGCCTACCTCGAGCCACACCTCCAACTCAAAAAAAATCAAAGTGGCCACCAAATCAATCTCAAAATCATAACATAATGTCGAATAAGTGTGTCCGATAAGAGGGGATACCTCTTTGGCCCGAGATCGCTCCTGTTTTAGCCACCTTAAGCCAACTCACGGGAGTCGGGTCCACATATATACCTCAAAGGAAAGTCGCCACCATTCTATTTCATTCTGGAATCTCCACCGCGTACACGGTTGTTAAAGTGGTTTTCGAAGTTGGCAGAGAGTATGACAACTTCCGATATCAGTCTCTTTAACAACCAAACGTTATTATAACACCGCGGTCATTTCAAAATAGTTTATACTTTAAAACCAAATATCATTGCCTTTTCAAACCAAATCAATACGATATCATTTTCATTTCAAACATATCATTTTCTAAAATCATAACACTTTCAAAGTTATAACATTTAGAAATCAAAACACTTGAAATATAACACTTTCAACTCATAATACTTTGAAACTCATAAATTTGAAACATAACTTCCACCACTTAAATGGTTTAAATATTAAAATACTTTATATAATAAACTAGCTTCTTAAATTTCACCAATCAATTCCAAAACAACTCGAATTTCTAGATTTTAAGTTTAACCAAATCCCAAATCATAAATTTCAATACGATCCAGTTTCCAATAAACTATTCCAAATTTTATCGATTTCAAAACAGATTTTATCGACAGAATAAACCATTTCAAATTCAATATATTTCAAACTAAGTATTCAACAATTTTAAAACTAAGTTTGGTAATAACGATTCAATAATTCAATTTACTATTATTTTGTTTTGAAATATTTTACATAATAAATCCATTATCATTTAAATAAAACTCAAATTACAGATAACTAAATATTTCCTTCAATTTATTTATACTTGAAATATTCGTTTCTTAAACCAAAATAAAGTTATAAAAATCATACCCTCTAAAATTCAAGTTTAATAAATTTCACATCAAGCTTATTTGAGTTTAATTCTTAAATAAATTCAATTTCAAATAAATCTCAAATTTATCTTCCAACCTTAATTTTATTTATATCATTATAAACTCTACATTAAAATATAATTTAAATACCTAACCATATTATCTTTAACAAAAATCAAACTTATTATTAAGCTTATTCTATATTAAAACAAATTACAGATAGCTTAAAATCAAGGATAAAATAACATTTATATATTATCTAAAATCAATATTTATCTAAAACCGTATATTTTACAAAACCATAGAAATCATTTCAAAATATTTATATATATATATAGACCACGGTGTTTGTATATAATTTTCTATCCTATGGTCAAGTGATACGGATATTTATCATTTCAATCCGCAATTTAAAATATAAATACGGTTATATATCATTTCAAACCGCAATCCCGAATGAAATAAAAATCCAAAACAAACTTGCAGCTTATAACAATATAAAATCCAACATCCATTCATCCAATATCAATCATCAAACATTTATCACAATCATCGTCCAATTCAATCAATAGCATCAACATGGAACATACAATAAATAACAGGTATTTACTGGCTGTTTATATTCAACAATAAATTAAATAACTACTTATCCAAATAAATTTAAATAAACTGAGATGATGATTCAAAATATGCCAAACAGTCATGAGTAAATTTCTAATCACATCATAAATCAATTTAACAAACATAAGAAATTTTAGAAGTTGTGAGGGTTAAAACACTCACATTTTGAATTTGAATCGAATTTAAACCCAAAATTCAAATAGTCTCAGAATTCTCCTAAACCAGCACCCAAATGTCCAGAATTTCAATACGATCCTAACAAAAGAAACCGCACGTAAATCGAACATCATATGTGAAATTTATATAGGTTAGAATGTTTAAATTTTGAAATCTAATAAAAATAAACAAAGAAAACACCC
Source organism: Allium cepa (assembly GCA_030765085.1). NCBI lineage: Eukaryota > Viridiplantae > Streptophyta > Magnoliopsida > Asparagales > Amaryllidaceae > Allium > Allium cepa. The sequence continues at coordinate 212,609,489 of CM060943.1, forward strand.
GACCCAATTTGATATAGCAACGTCAATCACGTAACCTCCCTCCAGGTCTGCGTTTGAATCTCTTCTTCGCTCACATCAGGGAAGCCACCACCACGCGTCGAGCCGACACGTTACCTTCCGCCACGAATTGCCGTGCGACACCGCCTTAAGGCCGCCACCACCTTCCCTAAGCCTTGCGGACGCAAATTGATGCTCACAACAACCAGCCTTGCCGAGATTCATAGCCCTGATCCAATTTTTGAGCCTCATCCAACCATTGATTCGACAAACGAATTTCACCGATGCACTACTCTCCATGCCCTCTACAACGCAGTGCCATTTATTTGTCGATCGAACTCCGATCATCGAACGCCAATGAACAGCCTGAATTTGTTCTTCAATTTCTGGACAGATAGAGGTTCAAACTGGAAAACGAATCAAAGATCTGGGATGCGCTCATCGAGAGCTTCAAATCGATATAAAATTCGATATAATTTTTGGAGATTTGATTTTGAAGTTGAATTTTTGATTTGAATTTGGATTATGAAATTCAGGATTTGCCTGCATTGAGAAAGAAGAGCAACAGAAATGTCTGTATGAACAGAAATGAGACATAGGCTGCTAGGCTTTATAACCGGATATAAATAGGTAGAGCTGAAATTAGAGGAACGGATACGATTGGTTTGGAACGTTGATGATAAAGGCTCGAAAAACCCATTCTGACTTCGGAATGAAATTGGGTCGACCCAAACATCAAAATAGGCGTTTTAAAATATTTTAAAATCAATGGAATAGATTTCAAGTCCAAATTCCATCATATGACTAAGTTGTGCTAAAATTAAATTATTTCAAACTGATTTCAATTTCATCGATTTCTAGGCGTTTCAAACCCGTATGATCAAACGACAATTCCGATCGCGAAACTTGAAATCCTACTATAATTTACCATTACGGATCCGATGAAGCTGGTTTCGTTGAAATCCGAGTCAGTGGCTAAAATGGCTATTTTCCAGTTAATTAAATAATTTAATATTAAATAAATTAATCACTTCTTCAATTCAAATTTAATTATTTACCATTTCTATCATTTTTGATTACAAATAAACTTCTAATTCATTAACCAAAATTTCCATATCAATCAAATAAGGATTTATTGCAATAGAGTTTACCTTTAATTTAAGTAAATTCAAATAAATTATATTTTTGGTTTTAATTAAATTAATACAGTTTGTATTTAATCTCTTTATTCAATCAATCGTCATCTTATGGATAAATTTAACATTAGTATATAAGCAATTACCCTAATAATTTTACAGTCATCAATCTAAATTCATATTAATGTAGTTTTTTTATTACGTTTAATTGCAATGGATTTAGATCTAATTCAATAAATTAAATAAATGGGTAAATACTTAATAATTATCACTATTTGCCTAATTCAATCCCATTCATACTTTATTATCAACCAACGAATATTATAAAATTACTTATCTAACATTGATTTTATCAATTTACAGTTTACTGCGTATTATTTCATCAATTGATATAACTTTGAATTTATTTCCCAGTTTACTAATTACAAGCAATTATAACCGTACAATTGGTTTCAATTAATTGGGATTTCACTAAATTAATTATTTATTAACTTGCATTAACATTATTACCTTAATTTGCATTCAATTACTGTTAACAATGCGTTATTTCATTAATTAATTCAATACTTACTTTTATTTTCTCATGTTTAATTTATAACCAGATATAACTTTTTCACTACTTCATTTATTAGAATTTTATTCAAATTGTTAATAATTAGTTTTAATTACCATTGCTAAAATTCATTTTACCGTTCATTTCAATATTAAATTATAAAGTTTTTATTTTTTTCCAGATTAAATTACAAAATCTTGTTGAAATAACAAATTTTATTATCGAAAATTTATGGGTCGTTGCACCTATTTTTTCAACCTTTGGTTCTTTCTTTGTATTGGCACTTAAAAGGAATATCCATACTTAGATTTTTGTTGAGACTACGAGTTTTTATTTCATGAGACATGTTGGGTTTTGAGACTTGTATGTTGTATTTGGTTTTTGACTTATTTGTTTATAAAGCAATCATCATGATTTTGTTTTAAATAAGTTTTTATTTTAGTTTATGTTGTTTTTACCTATTTTTGTCTTGTGAGTCTTAGTCTCTACTAGTTTTAGTTATACCTACAACGTACCATGCCTTTTAATGTATCCTTTTGGGTATATTAAGGGATGTGGGGGTCTTTTACTTGGTATTAGAGCCTAAGCTTGCAGGATTCCTAAAAAATTATTTTAAAAGTAAAAGTATTTTCCAAAATAAATTCTTTTAAGTAGCATTTTTCAAAAAAGGACTCTTAGAAATATTTTTTAAGTATAAAAGAGTTTTTATAAAAAAAATTCCCCTCCAAATCCAGTGCAATCTTCTTTCAATTATTTCGAGTCTAAATTTTCTTTTCTTTGCATAGAATGGCTGACTTGTTCCGCAAAGCTACGATACCAGAGGTACAAGGGAAAGTGCCCAATACGACACTAGTTGGTAGAAATCCCTTTATTCCACCCCTCCTTTTCTGTGCTATGCAAGGACTTCGCTAGTATAGGAGGTAGAACGTTTTCTGGCATGGAGGATTTCGAGGAGACGCGGGTTAGTTTTGAGAATATGCAGCAAAGATCTAGGCGGTTAGGATTGGAGGACTGACAGAGTATTCAGCCTATATCTTGGCAGTAGAAGTGGGAGCTTGAGAAGGTTCCTACAAGTTCTAAGAAGTAGTGGAATGATAAGGACAAGTGGAAAGAAGGAGGACCTCGAAAGCAGATCAAGAAAAGCAGGAAATGCAATAGCTGTGGACTGGTTGGTCATTGCGCAAGGGGCTATAAGATTAAGATGACAAAGGGAAAGTGTTTCAATCGTGAGCAGCTTGGTCACTTTAGTACGATTTATCCTCAGAAAACAAGGCCGATAGTGAATGCACCTGCAGCACCAATTCAGACTTTGGGTACAACAACTTCCAATAGCATACCAAATCTAGGTAGGAAAATTTGATTTCTATTTCTGATTTTTCTCATTTGGACTCTTTCGATTCTAGAGCATTACACTCTTTCATCACTAGTTCTCTAGTAGATTGTTTACATTTTGACATTTCTTTAGCAGTAGACCCCATATATGTTTCAAAACCCATAAAAGGACACTCTTGGCTATGGTTTACAGGAGTTTGAAATTTTTTATCTTAGGCATAGAATTTGACTGTGACGCCTATGTTTTCTCAGGATATGGGATGATTTTAAGAGTGGATTGGCTATCCACATATGGAGCTATATTAGATTGCGAGTGGAGAGTCGTTAGACTAGAGACATGCATTGGCAGGTTCTCGACATTTCTTGCGACCCGCAAGAGTCTGTTATGTCGAGCTTCCTTTATTCCCTCAATTCATTATCATTGGAGTTAGATTAGGTTACTGTTGTCAGAGATTTTCCAGACATCTTTTAGGAGGTTAGGGGACTACCCCACCTAAGAGAGAGATTGACTTCAGTATTTATTTTGCTAGCTAGTAGCATTACCCATAGGGCATATGGCACCTAGGGAAAGGAAGGGATTGCGCAAGCAGATTCGTGAGCTTTGGAGAAAAGTTTCATAAGAAGAAATATATCGAAATGGGGAGCGCCAGTCGTCTTCACTTCCAAAGTAGGTGGTTCTCTTTGAATTTGCATTGACTATAGAGAATTGAATAAGATCACAAAGAAAAACCGTTATCCACTCTTTTGGTAGATGATCTTTTCAACCAATTAGTTGGCTCTTTTGTATTTTCCCAGCTTGATTTAGCCACTGGATTCCATCAACTTGGGGTCACTAATGATAGCAAAGATAAGACTGCATTTAGGACACCAGATGGATTCTTTGAGTGGTTAGTCGTGACTCTTGGGCTAACAAATGTCCCAGCCTATTCTATAGATTTGATGACCATATATTTAGAGATTTCCTAAAATAAAGTTCATGGTGGTATTTGTTAGAATCTCAATTGTTGGATTTTAAAGACAATAACTATATAATTATATCAAAGAATCTCTAAGCTAATTTGCAGGTACATGAGCATCAAAAAGAGATAATTAAATACGTTCAAAATGAAGATACTCGGTACAAAAGGGTGAAAGAATGTATATGGAGATACAAGAAGAGATATATATGATATAGACAAGACGAAGGTGACAAACAAAGTATTACTAGTCATATAGTGTCATGTCTAGAGTTTACAAATGTTAAAATCTTCTCCAAATGGTATACACACATACATTCATATTTTAAATGAAAAATCAAGTTTTCAAAAATTGCATGGAGCGGGGCTCAAACTCGGGCCTCTAGTTTAGAAGGCAAGTGATCTAACCAAATGAGCTATGATATCTTTTATTACAAGCTAAATTTAGATGTTGGAAATACTTCATTCAGACGTCTGAATGCTGAAAAAAATATGCTTCTACAATATTCAGACGTTTGAATGAAAATATTCAGACGTCTGAATAAGGCCAAAAATAGCCTATTTACTTTCTGATTTGCACGTGAACGATTTCAGAAGTCTGAACTCTATTTTTCAGACGTCTAAATTCCTATAACAGCTATATTTCTGAACAGACATTTCTCTTCAATAAAGAGATACATCTTTTAATCAACAGGTATGACCATATATTTTCATGATAACTATCCATGAACAATTGTACCTTTTTATAATCTATATAAACATGTTAGAATCATTAGTTTGATTAACGAAAATCGATCTAACTCTTTCTATTATTAATCTACTTTGATTCTAACACTCTTATGCATTCAAATTCATCTAAAATCATTCATTTACTTCCATATTCTTCATAAACACACACACACACACACATATATCAAAAGGAGAAGATTATAGGAAGATTGTACTATCAAGAGACAAATTCGTGTTATCAAGAACACCCTATGTCAAAAACTCTCTTTATAATTAAAGTCCTATTCTTCTGTTCAGGCGAGTGAAGTCCTCATCGGCTGTTGAGTTATTGAAATCCGTTCTGTTATTCAGGTGTTGTAAACCTGTTCTTTTGGGTTAAGTGAGGGTTGTTGTAGGTGAAATTCCAGAAGGAGTTTGGGACTGGACGTATAACGGGAAGTTCGAACCAGTATAAAAAATTCTGGTGTGCTTGTTTTATTTTACTTATTCTCATTGCTATAGTAACTTAGTTTATTTTCGCACTAGTATAATATAATTCTGTATAGCACGATCCGCACTGTCATTTTGAATTGGTATCAGAGCATTATCTTTTCAATTGGTAACAGAGCCTGGTATTCTAGAGACTGTAACAATATCCTAGAATAAATGGATACAAAGAGATCTAGTCAAGGAAATAAGAAGAGGAAGAGCAATGAAGAAAAATCAAAGGAGTAAACAAACAAATGCTTCATGGAAAGATAATGAGATTAGTGATCTAACTTTTGATGTATGATATAAATAAATCCAAAACTTCTAGACACTTTAAAAAATATCAAAAGAAAATATAAGGAAGCTCTGGAAAATCGAAAGAAAGCAGAATTCAAAAGAGATACGCTTAATGACGAGAAGAAAATACTAGAAGAAGAACCTGAGAAAATTCATGATTCACTCTCTGACAATTCGCAACTAGCTCTATTAAGTCAAGAAATAGAAGCTCAAAAAGAAAAGAATAATGCTCTAGCTTCTGAGAATCACGAGTTAAAAACAAAAGTTAAAATTATTGAGTTAAAAAACACTAGCCTCAAAACTAAGCTTGATGACATTACTAAAAATATTTTCAATTTTAATAAAGGGAGGGAAAATTTATCCAGGATTATTGAAAATTCTCAACCCACTTCAAATAAGAAGGGATTAGGTTATGTTAAGAATTCAAAAGCTCACAATTATAAAAGCGGTTTAGGCTATAAGCAAGCTAAAAGTAAAAATAGTACTAGATATGTATTCTTGTATACTAATCTTAGTGCTAGTACTAGTAACCAAGATAGTTTTAATAGTTATAGTCATAATAGTACTTTGTTTAGGAATGATAGAAATTATTCTTCAAGTGCTAAGCTAATGACTAATAGTATTAAGTTATGGATTCCAGCTAATATGATTGATCATGATAAACAAATTTATATTAGCAACTATTATAAAAATGTGATTTGTAATGAATATTATATTTATAAAGATTCAACCACACCCAAATGGGTATGGTTTCCCAAGATCTAACCCCTCAGACCCTAACATAGTAAGTGGGTACCAAAAATTATTATTATTTATTGCAGGTACTAAGAGAAACAAAAGGAAAAGGATAGATTTTGAAATTTTAAAGAATGATCCATACGCTTAATAGAATTACGTGCACACAATAAAGTATGGACTTCAATAAATATGGTAAAATCTATTTTATTTTTTCTCCATAATTAATATTGAGTTTATCCCACTATTCGCAAGATATTTTATATAATTTATTATATTCCCTCATTCTTTTTGATAATGACAAAGGGGGAGAAGTTCATATTCATATTGATAGAGGGAGATATTATACTTAGAGGGAGATGTTATGCTTATGGGGAGCTATAAACATATTAATATTATTTTTATATAGAATGAATATTTTTTAAAATTGTATAGTTGTCATCATCAAAAGGGGGAGAATATTAGAACCTCAATTGTTGGATTTTAATGACAACAACTATATAATTATGTCAAAGAATCTCTAAGCTAATTTGCAGGTACATGAGCATCAAAAAGAGATAATCAAATACGTTCAAAATGAAGATACTCGGTACAAAAGGATGAAAGAATGTATATGGAGATACAAGAAGACATATATACGATATAGACAAGATGAAGGTGACAAACAAAGTATTATTAGTCATATAGTGTCGTGTCTATAGTTTACAAATGTTAAAATCTTCCACAAATAGTATACACACGTATACATTCATATTTTAAATGAAAAATCAAGTTTTCAAAAATTGCATGGAGCGGGGCTCGAACCTAAGTCTCTAGTTTAGAAAGCAAGTGCTCTGACCCAATGAGCTATGATACTTTTTGTTACATGCTAAATTCATGTAACGATCCAAAATTTCTGTCATTTGAAATTCAGATATTTAATTTATTTTAGATATCAACAAGTAAAATTTGTAAGTCGAATAATTTATATTTCGAATATTTAGATTTAATTTGGATAATTAAATCGATAATTTAATATTTGAAATTTTAGAAAAATTTGGAATTTGTGTTTAATGTGAATAAAAATGATTTATAAAGTTATATTAAATCATATTGGAGTTAGAAAAATGTTTGTGAACTTTTAAAATTGAATTAAAAGTAAATTTGTGAAAATTGAATATTTTAATATTTAATCGACTTGTGAAAATATTCATTTTTCAAACAGTCTCGGATTTTGACGAAACTAGTTTCATCGGATCCGTAATGTTATATTATTGTAAAGTTTCAAATTTCATGTCAATCGGATTTACGGCTTGTCCGGGGCAAGCCAAAACACGTAGAAATTGGTTTAATCGATTTAATTTAAATTTGATCGTTTATTTCCGTAACTCGCACAGATGATCGAATTGGCTCTCGATACCTATTCCATTATGTCCGAAACGCGGGTTAAACCCCAGAAACGCCGGTCACCGCGCGAGATTTAGTGTTCGAAAAAGTCGGATGAATAGTGTTTTGTGAAAATTTCTATAAAAGGACCCATCCACCTTCACATTTGCAAACAAGAAAACCCTAACCCTAATAATGCTTCAGCCGCCACCATTAAAATGAATGGCCGAAAATTTCGTTTCTTCCCTCCTCGATTTCATCAAATCCATCGACAATTATCAGAAACTATCAACTAGGAAGATGTCGAGCACGTTGAGATCTATAGTCTGAACGGTGGTGATCGTCTAATTCGAGACGAGGAGGGAGAAAGGAGGCCGTGAACGTCTCACGTTTGTGCACGTATTCCCATGCCTGGGGACGACCGAGCCTAGCTACACTCTGGCTGAAGGTGGCTTACTGAGGGGCTTCGAGGTGGTGTCGCTGGATCGTCGTAGAGTTGCTCGAATTAGTCGCGTGAATTAGGGTTTGGTGACGGCATTATTGGGTTCGATCATGTTTACCTGATGAAGAAGATGAATTGCGTTCAGCGGCCTGGATCTAAGGGGCAAAAAATCTAATGGAAGTGATGGATTGAGGTTGAAAATTAAAAAAGAAAATTGTAATTTAATTATATTATAAATTGTATAATCTTTAAAATACCATAACTTGTTCATACGAGGTCGAAATTGTGTGAAACGCATGCGTTGCGGTCGTACGGACGAGCACTACACAATGGAGCTGGTTTGGAGTCGTTTGGAGCTAGTGATATTTCGTGTAAAATTAAACGCACATTTAATTTTATTCGAAACAAAACGCTACAACTGTTATCGGAAACTCGAGGTGAGAACTTCTCACTCAATCGAATTGTTTCGATTTAAATTTTAAATAGTTAGATTTAAAATTGCTTGATTGTGTGATTGTATGATAGTTATTATCTGTTGTATTGAAATAGACCCTATACGCCGTATATTAAGCGAATATTATTTATTAAAAACATATACCGCGATAATTCCAACTTGAATGGAATTAGTATTATATATATATTTGGAGTTAATTTCCCGCATTATATAGCGGATGAGACCCTATTGCGCCGTATAATAGCATATAATATTTTATAAATCCCATATACCGTGATATTTCACCTCGAAGTGGAATTGGTATTGTGCTAACATCTTTGGATGCAGGAAAACAGGTTGGAGGGATCCAACTGGATTCCTCAAACATTTGAATTTATTTCTTATGTTGTGTGTTGGTTGATTTATAATCCATGTGATTATCTTTGTGATTGAGTTTGTTGAAGGCTATAGGTTAGCCAAATATATTTTTGGTATCATTAGATACCGAAAATAGATAAAAAATTGGATTTTTGAAATTTTATAGAAAAAATTTATTTTTGAGAATTGGACAAGTTAGAAAGGAGTTTTAAAAAGACAAAGTTATTTTTGAAACCATATTGAATAAAATTCCAAATTACGGGAAAAAGGGCTAAGTAAATGGATTTCGATTTATATTATTATAAGTTGAAGAAATTTATTTTAAAAGGAAATGATTTTATAAATTCATTGGAAATTTATTAAGCAGAAATTAAATGGTTTTGATAATTAATTAAGAATAAATTAATCAAGTACTAACTATTAATTAACAGTTAATTAATGATCAATGAAAGGATAATTTATTAAATGTTTTTATAAATTGGTTATTAATTTACCATAACTAGCAAATTTTTATTTATAGAAATTTATTTGATTTGAATAAATCGGATGATTAAATTCATCCTACTTATGGATGTTTGAATTATATTGGATGTTGAATCGCTTGATATCTTCGATATGTGATGCTTTGTGATATATCCTGATGTGTGTTTTGATCTGTAATTTGTTTATCTATGATATATATATATATATATATATATATATCTGTGATCTGTGAATGAAAGATAAGCATTATAGTTTATACCGCTTATCAAATATATTGTTATATTTTGATCTGTTATGGTTGAATGTTGTTGCACTATTGTGTTAAACCCTTTGACTACACAATACACACACAAAATGTAAATTTCACATGGAAATCAGTTAAGTCACAGATTTTTGACAATTCGAAAGATTGAATTTTTGAATCCAAATTAGTTTTGGAATTGGAATTGAAAGTTTTTGAAAATGAATTTCAAAAATAAGAGTTATTTTAAATAACTTAATAAAAATTGGAATTCAAATCATTTGATTTAAATTTTGAATTCAATATTTGAAATTGAATTCAATCATTTGGGTACTATGGTCTAAAAGATTGCACAAGTAATAAAATGTGTTTATATGGGTTTTTAACCATTTAAAATATAGTTTTGGAAATTTTAAATTTAAATCCAAGTTTATACTTGAGTGGCTTTAACTCATGAAATTTTTTAATCAGTTTTTCCCAAAACGAAAACTATCTGTTTTCAAATAATAATAGCTTTCACATAAGGAAAGAAATTCCCATTTGTGTTAAAAGAATGTAAATTTAAAATTAAACTGTTCTGAAGGCTATGAATTAATCTTTGTGAAAGGTTGTTGAACTTGACTTGAAATAAAGGAATATTTCAAATGGTGTATCTTTTATATTATAAAAGACTTGAATTGTAAATAGTTTGAAAACTATAAGTTAAATCTTGATTTAAGATTTAATGAGTTAATCCAATTTAAATGGAAATTTATCTGGGAATCTCGGAATAAATCTTTGTGAAACTGGGTAAACTTTGTGAAGTAAATCTTTTTGTTTAAAGATTTAAAATGGTAATTTGTTTAAACCATTTGAAAGAAAGGGTTTGGGTAATAAGTTGTGACTTAATCGAAATCCCAATGTCCATGTGTTTTAAAAATATTGCGTTCACTATTCGGATTAGCCGGGAGAGGGCCTTTGTGTCATATAACCCATTCCGAATAAGTGATACAACATAATGGATAACATTGAAGACCCGTGGTGAAGACCAGGGAATTTTTGAAAACGATAGGATGACCTATCGATTGTTTCTGCACCGTTAGCTACGGTATGGAGATTTCCTTTTTGATGGGAAATTCGATCCGGATTATGAATACCCGGATTGCAAAGGCTTCTTTTGAAGTGCCTTCGGTTCTGTTCGAACCCGAAACAGACTTGTATGGTTACATGTCTGACATTACATTTTAAGATATAAAGCAGATTTATTTCAAATACATCTCTGTTGGTGGAGGAGAATTTATTCTCTTAGCTTAACACCCTTCTCTGAGACGTACGCACTTAGAGGTTATGTAGTTGAAGGTTATCAGCGATATACTCCCAATTTGGTAATGTCGCATGCTGAGTGTTTCTGTGTGATGATTATTTATTGATCATTTGTTGATCAAAGCGTGGCTTTGTGGACGAGACTTCGTCGGACCTCACACCACGGAAATGGTCAAAACAGGAGTATGCGGCAAGGTTATGTGGGTCGATCCCTTTAGGGTATGTCATTTCTTTTTGGATAAGGTTGGTGTTAGGTATGGAGCCCTGATGCTTAACCTATGTGGTTGCTCCAATCTCATTTTCTGTGTGGTTGTTGCTTTGTGATCGAGGGCCCTCGGATAAAGGTCCCAAAGGACCGGGGTGGCATATTCGTGTAGTAGTTACCTAGTTACAAAGGTAACCCGACCTTGTGTTGGCAGAGAGCTGGTTAAGTTCTTGGGACGTCCCGCCAGAGGCGATCTCATGTGGCAGTAGGAAGTTCCTTAGCCTGATCATTTGTTGGAAATCCAAAGAAACATACGAGCCTTGTACGGTTTTAGTTGTATTACCTGCCATTCACTTATGGTGGCACCCTACTGTTTGGATGGTAGCTATAGTAGGCATAGTTCGGAATGTCTATGCTGGCTAAGATTTATATTCTACGTTCGAAATGCTTTTCTACACTTTGCACTTATAGTAATAATATCAAAGAAATTCGCGTATCAAGCATATTTGACTATCATAAGGAGAAATCTCCTCCAATTCTGCGTTTGCATTGTGTGTGTGCGGGAAGGCCTTATGGTAGTTTCATTTCCAAAAGCATTGCGGATATTTTTCACTTCCCTTGTTGTTGTTGTTTTAAAAAGATAAATAACTTTTTTGAGTTCTCACACCAGTCCCATGACTGGCCTGGAGTTTATAGTTCCCTTCCTAAACTCTGAGTGCCCATAATTTTCCACACGGGCAGCCTAGAGTCAGGTTATCAGGTCATTCTGGATTCAGGAGTACTTTGAAGCTCAAGTGGCGAGCTGGATGGCGAGACGTATTACTTATATATGATATTATCTTTCAGCTGTAGATTCACTTGTAAGGACATGTTTTTACAACTGTCCATTATTTTGTTCTGTTGTATATTGTTGTTGTACACTCTGATGATAATGTAATGTATTAACTGATATAGTTCTTTGTTTTAAAGATTATTCATTTATCCATTATATGTTGTTCCGCTGCGACTGTGAGATTCTGTTATTATTTCTGTTCTGTTTTCTTACTTCTTCTATCTTTTTCTTCCACCTCTTCTTCTTTAGCCATAACAGTTCGATTTTCCGGCATTCGATTGTGCGGCATTTGATACAGTGGATGTAAGAATGCCGACCTTCGGATCTCGATAAAATCGATAGGTTACATGTGGTATCAGAGCATTTGGTTTAGTGACAACCTTGGCTCTGTTGGGAATTACTCATTAGAGATAGAGTCAGTAGTACTCTAGAATGAGTTTGAGTGTAATAATAGATATGAGAGCGTATTTGTTAGTGAATATGAAATTGTTTTGCATTGTGTTGACTTATCAGTTGATTGTTTATAGATTCTGGTCGGTGCAGTCTAGCTAACTGTATCGATAGGGGTTTCTAAACTCTTAAACGAGATAAACCGACATAGTATGGTTTTAAATTGGGTAAATGAAATAATTTTACCTTGATTGTATTTTATATAAAAGGAATAATTTTTCAGAATTATCAAAGTGTATGTAAAATTGAATTGTTTGATTGTTGAAAATGTAAGAAAATATATAAGTGAATCAAAGTTGTTCGAATAATCTGAATAAAAACAACAATTGTGAAAGAATAAATTATATAAAAGCAAAAATTGTATAAGTATAGAATTATAATTGAAATAATTTACAATTGTGGAATAATTTTGTATAAGTAAAGGGAAATAGTGAAATTATATAAGCAAGATTATAAATGAGATTTATAAATAAAAGAAAATTTTGAAAGAATTTAAAGCACTGGATTCACTACTGTTGCTGGGGAACAATAAGGGTGATGACTACAGCATCATTAGTATCATTTTCGAGTTTTTGTGTGATGGATTTGCTACCATAGTAAACTAAAATTGAATTTTGTTGTGATAAACAAATTTGAAATTAAAATCCAAGTTAAAATTGATGAATATAAGCCATCAAGTTTTGAACTTATAATATGAGATAATAAAGATTTAACTTTACTAAAGTTAAAATGAAATTTGAGTTAGCATAATAAATGTATGATTTGAAATTTAACTAAAGGAAGTTAAATAAATTAAATCAGATTTGGAAGTTGAATAATAAGTTGAATAACTTATTAAATGTGAAAATGTAAGTAAAACCAATTATTAAAATGGTTAAACAATTTTGTTAAGAAAAATGAGGTATGAATTTGAGTAAGTGATGAAATTTGACTTTGGTAAAAGTTAAATAGAATTTACTTTGGAGTTGAATCTGAATTGGATTTATAAGTGGAAAGTTGAAATGGAATATAACTTAAGTGATGCTGAATGAAGTTGATTTTGGTATCGAAGTAAAATAATGAAGTGAATTAAATGAATATGAACTTGAGTTATATAAAGGAGATTCAACTTTATTTGTAAAATAAATTAGTAATTGAACTAATGAATTGAATATTAATCAATCGATTGTAATGAATTGATATAGAATAATGGATATAAGTGTTGATTCATTTAAGGCTAATTGAATGTTAAACCAAATTGAAGGTAAACAAAGTGAATATGAATGTTGAATGTAAGGTGAATAAATTCGGTTGTATTGGATATACATTGGTTGTTAATTATTGTTAATTGATTGAATAGAAATTCATATGCAATTGAATGAATAAAATTGAAAGCTAAAGAAATTAAATTCAAATTGGAAGTTAAGTAAATTTAATTTGAATGGAAATTGATTTGAATTGAAAGTGAACCAATGTGAATGTAAATTAGTGAATGTAAACTAATTAAAAATGAATAAATGAATGTCGTTGTATATAAATTGGTTGTAAACAATTACAAGTAATGTCGAAATCATATAAGTTGTTTATAAACCTTGCTTAGTATGCATTTCTTTTAATATGCATGTGTTGTAGTTGTTTAAAAGAGTAAAATGTTAATAACTTCTTATATATGACACGCGTTTGTATTGAGTAAGTACAGGTACCGAGGCTACCGTTAGCAGGATTTGGTTGCGCAAAATGTTAACTAAATAACTGCTTTGCTTAAAAATGCTAAAAAGGTACACCTACGCAATAAAAATAGGAAATATGAACTGTTTTTCAGTTTTCCGACCGTGTGGGTCGATGTATATATATTTATATCTATTGTGATATTGCAAAAGCTCCTCCGTACAAAGGAGGTTATGGCGAAATTTTCTGAAAATTTAAGGCGTTAGAAAATTTTCGAGAAATTTTGGAAAAAAATTTATGAAAACTAAGTTTTGATTTGAAGTTAAAGGTTAAACGATATATTTGGTTTTGAAAAGATAACTAAATATGATTTGAAAACATAGTAAAGTTTTGTAAGAGGTTTAACTATGGATTTTGGAAAAGTTAAACACTTAAGAGATTTGTAAATCAAATTTGAACGGGTTGTTTTAAAAAGTTAATGGATTTCAAAACTTTTTCTTACTTGGTAATTTCGAGGACGAAATTCTTTTAAGGGGGAAAGATTGTAATGATCCAGAATTTCTGTCATTTGAAATTCAAATATTTAATTGATTTTAGATATCAACAAGTAAAATTTGTAAGTCGAATAATTTATATTTCGAATATTTAGATTAATTTGGATAATTAAATCGATAATTTAATATTTGAAATTTCAGAAAAATTTGGAATTTGGGTTTAATGTGAATAAAAATGATTTATAAAGTTATATTAAATCATATTGGAGTTAGAACAATGTTTATGAACTTTTAAAATTGAACTAAAAGTAAATTTGTGAAAATTGAATATTTTAATATTTAATCGACTTGTGAAAATATTCATTTTCCAAATAGTCTCGGATTTCGACGAAACCAGTTTCATCGGATCCGTAATGTTATATTATTGTAAGATTTCAAATTTCATGTCAATCGGATTTACGGCTTGTCCGGGGCAAGCCAAAACGCGTAGAAATTGGTTTAATCGATTTAATTTAAATTTGATCGTTTATTTCCGTAACTCGCACAGATGATTGAATTGGCTCTCGATACCTATTCCACCGTGTCTGGAACGCGGGTTAAACCCTAGAAACGCCTGTCAACGCGCGAGATTTGGAGTTCAGAAAAGTTGGTTGAATAGTGTTTTGTGAAAATTTCTGTAAAAGGACCCATCCACCTTCACATTTGCAAACAAGAAAACCCTAACCCTAATAATGCTTCAGCCGCCACCATTAAAATGAATGGCCGAAAATTTGTTTCTTCCCTCCTCGATTTCATCAAATCCATCCACAATTATCAGAAACTATCAACTAGGAAGATGTCGAGCACGTTGAGATCTATAGTCTGAACGGTGGTGATCGTCTAATTCGAGACAAGGAGGGAGAAAGGAGGCCGTGAACGTCTCACGTTCGTGCGCGTATTCCCATACCTGGGGACGACCGAGCCTAGCTGCACTCTGGCCGACGGTGGCTTGCTTGAGGGGCTTTGAGGTGGTGTCACTGGATCGTCGTAGAGTTGCTCGAATTAGTCGCGTGAATTAGGGTTTGGTGATGGCATTGTTGGGTTCAATCACGTTTACTTGATGAAGAAGATGAATTGCGTTCGGCAGCCTAGATCTAAGAGGCAAAAAATTTAACGGCCGTGATGGATTGAGGTTGAAAATTAAAAAGAAAATTGTAATCTAATTATATTATAAATTGTACAATCTTTAAAATACCATAACTTGTTCATACGAGGTCGGAATTGCGTGAAACGAATTGCGTTGTGGTCGTATGGATGAGCACTGCGCAATGGAGATGGTTTGGAGTCATTTGGAGCTAGTGATAATTTCGGGTAAAATTAAACGCACGTTTAATTTTATTCGAAACAAAACGCTACAACTGTTATCGAAAACTCACGGTGAGAACTTCTCACTCAATCAAATTATTTCGATTCAAATTTTAAATAGATAGATTTAAAATTGCTTGATTGTGTGATTGGATGATAGTTATTATCTGTTGTATTGAAATAGACCCTATACGCCGTATATTAAGCGGATGTTATTTATTAAAAACATATACCGCGATAATTCCAACTTGAATGGAATTGGTATTATATATGTATTTGGAGTTGATTTCCCGCATTATATAGCGGATGAGACCCTATTGCGCCGCATGATAGCGGATAATATTTTATAAATTCCATATACCGCGATATTTCACCTCGAAGTGGAATTGATATTGTGCTAACATCTTTGGATGCAGGGAAACAGGTTGGAGGGATCCAACTGGATTCCTCAAACATTTGAATTTATTTCTTATGTTGTGTGTTAGCTGATTTATAATCCGTGTGATTATCTTTGTGATTGAGTTTGTTAAAGGCTATAGGTTAGCCGAATATATTTTTGGTATCATTAGATACCGAAAATAGATAAAAAATTGGATTTTTGAAAAGTTCAAGTTGAAAGTTGATAGAAAAAAATTATTTTTGAGAATTGGACAAGTTAAAAAGGAGTTTTAAAAAGACAAAGTTATTTTTGAAACCATATTGAATAAAATTCCAAATTACGGGAAAAAGGGCTAAGTAAATGGATTTCGATTTATATTATTATAAGTTGAAGAAATTTATTTTAAAAGGAAATGATTTTTAAATTCATTGGAAATTTATTAAGCAGAAATTAAATGGTTTTGATAATTAATTAATAATAGTTAAACAAGTATTAACTATTAATTAAGAGTTAACCAATGATCAACGAAAGGATAATTTATTAAATATTTTTATAAATTGGTTACTAATTTACCATAACTAGAAAATTTTTATTCATAGAAATTTATTTGATTTAAATAAATCAGATGATTAAATTTATCCTACTTATGGATGTTTGAATTATATTGGATGTTGAATCGTTTGATATCTTTGATATGTGATGCTTTGTGATATATCCTGATGTGTGTTGTCATCTGTAATTTGTTTATCTTGATATATATATATATATATATATATCTGCGATCTGTGAATGAAAGGTAAGCGTTATAGTTTATACCACTTATCAAATATATTGTTATATTTTGATATGTGATGGTTGAATGTTGTTGCACTATTGTGTTAAACCCTTGGACTACACAATACACACACAAAATGTGGATTTCACGTGGAAATCAGTTAAGTCACAAATTTTTGACAATTCTAAAGATTGAATTTTTGAATCCAAATTAGTTTTGGAATTGGAATTGAAAGTTTTTGAAAACGAATTTCAAAAATAAGAGTTATTTTAAATAACTTAATAAAAAATGGAATTTAAATCATTTGATCTAAATTTTGAATTCAATATTTGAAATTGAATTCAGTGATTTGGATACTATGGTCTAAAAGATTGTACAAGTTATAAAATGTGTTTACACGGGTTTTTAACCATTTAAAATATAGTTTTGAAAATTTTAAATTTAAATCCAAGTTTATACTTAAGCGGCTTTAACTCATGAAATTTTTTAATCAGTTTTTCCCAAAACGAAAACTATCTATTTTCAAATAATAATATCTTTCACATAAGGAAAGAAATTCCCATTTGTGTTAAAAGAATGTAAATTTGGAATTAAACTGTTTTGAAGGCTATGATTTAATCTTTGTGAAAGGTTGTTGAACTTGACTTGAAATAAAGGAGCATTTCAAATGGTGTATCTTTTATATTATAAAAGACTTGAATTGTAAATAGTTTGAAAACTATAAGTTAAATCTTCATTTAAGATATAATGAGTTAATCCAATTGAAATGGAAATTTATCTAGGAATCTGGGAATAAATCTTTGTGAAACTGGGTAAACTTTGTGAAGTAAATCTTTTTGTTTAAAGATTTAAAATGGTAATTTGTTTAAACCATTTGAAAGAAAGGGTTTGGGTAATAAGTTGTGACTTAATTGAAATCCCAATATCCATGTGTTTTAAAAATATTGCGTTCACTATTCGGATTAGCCGGGAGAGGACCTTTAGGTCATATAACCCATTCCGAATAAGTGATACAACGTAATGGATAACATTGAAGACCGGTGGTGAAGACTGGGTATTTGTGAAAATGATAGGATGACCTATCGATTGCCTCTGCACCGTTAGGTACAGTATGGAGATTTCCTTTGTGATGGGAAATTCGATCGGGATTGTGAATACCCGAATTGCAAGGGCTTCTTTTGAAGTGCCTTCGATTCTGTTCGAACCCGGAACAGACTTGTATGGTTACATGTCTGACATTACATTTTGAGAAATAAAGCAGATTTCTTTCAGATACATCTCTGTTGGTGGCGGAGAATTTGTTCTTTTATCTTAACACCCTTCTCTAAGACGTACGAGCTCAGAGGTTTTGTAGTTGAAGATTATCAGCGATATACTTCCAATTTGGTAATGTGGCATGCTGAGTGTTGCTGTGTGATGATTATTTATTAATCATTTGTTGATCAAAGTGTGGCTTTGTGAAAAAGCCTAGCTTTGTGGACGGGACTTCGTCGGACCTCACACCCCGGAATGGTCAAAATAGGAATATGCGGCAAGGTTATGAGGGTCACGCCCTTTAGGGTATGTCATTTCGTTCTGGAAAAAGGGTGGTGTCAGGTATGGAGCCCTGATGCTTAACCTGTGTGGTTGCTCCAATCTCATTTTCTGTGTGGTTGTTGCTTTGTGATCGAGGGCCCTCGGATAAAGGTCCCAAAGGACCGGGGGGTGGCATAATCGTGCAGTAGTTTCCTAGTTACAAAGGTAACCCGGCCTTGTGTTGGCAGAGAGCTGGTTAAGTTCTCGGGACGTCCCGCCAGAGGTGATCCCATGTGGCAGTAGGAAGTTCCTTAGCTTGACCATTTGTTGGAAATCCAAAGAAACAATACGAGCCTTGTATGGTTTTAGTTGTATTACCTGCTATTTACTTATGGTGGCGCCCCACTGTTTGGATGGTAGCTATAGTAGGCATAGTTCAAAATGTCTATGCTGGCTAAGATTTGTATTCTACTTTCGAAATGCTTTTCTGCACTGCACTTATAGTAATAATATCATAGAAATTCGCGTATCAAGCATATTTGACTATCATAAGGAGTAATATCCTCCAATTCTGCGTTTGCATTGTGTATGTGCGGGGAGGCCTTATGGTAGTTTCATTTTCCAAAAGCATTGCAGATATTTTTCACTTCCCTTATTGTTGTTGTTGTTTTAAAAAGATAAATAACTGTTTTGAGTTCTCACACCAGTCCCATGAATGACCTGGAGTTTATTGTTCCCTTTCTAAACTCTGGGTGCCCATAATTTTCCACACGGGCAGCCTAGAGTCAGGTTATCAGGTCACTTTGGATTCAGGAGTGCTTTGAAGCTCAAGTGGTGAGCTGGATGGCGAGACATATTACTTATATATGATATTATCTTTCCGCTGTAGATTCACTTGTAAGGACATGTTTTTACAACTGTCCATTATTTTGTTGTGTTGTATATTGTTGTTGTACACTCTGATGATAATGTAATGTATTAACTGATATAGTTCTTTGTTTTAAAGATTATTCATTTATCTATTATATGTTGTTCCGCTGCGACTGTGAGATTCTGTTATTGTTTCTGTTCTGTTTTCTTACTTCTTCTATCTTTTTCTTCTACCTCTTCATCTTTAGCCATAACAGTTCGATTTTCCGGCATTCTATTATGCGGCATTTGATACAGTGGACGTAAGAATGCCGACCTTCGGATCTCGATAAAATCGATATGTTACAATTCAGACGTCTGAAATACTTCATTCAGACGTCTGAATTTTGAAAATAATTATGGTTCTACAATATTCAGACGTCTGAATGAAAATATTCAAACGTCTAATTAAGGCCAAAAATAGCCTATTTGCTTTCTGATTTGCACGTGAACGATTTCAGAAGTCTAAACTCTATTTTTCAAACGTCTGGATTCCTATAACAACTATATTTCTGAACAGACATTTC
Source organism: Allium cepa (assembly GCA_030765085.1). Lineage (NCBI taxonomy): Eukaryota > Viridiplantae > Streptophyta > Magnoliopsida > Asparagales > Amaryllidaceae > Allium > Allium cepa. The sequence goes on from CM060943.1 coordinate 212,629,413, forward strand.
TCTTCAATAAAGAGATACGCCTTTTAATCAACAGCTATGACCATATATTTTCATGATAACTATCCGCAAATAATTGCACCTTTTTATAATCTATATAAACATGTTAGAATCATCAGTTTGATTAACGAAAATCGATCTAACTCTTTCTATTATTAATCTCTTTGATTCTAACACTCTTGTGCATTTAAGTTCATACAAAATCATTCATTTACTTCCATATTCTTCACATACAAATATATATATATCAAAAGGAGAAGATTATAGGAAGGTTGTACTATCAAGAGACAATTTCGTGTTATCAAGAACACACTATGCCAAATACTCTCTGTATAAGTTAAAGTCCTGTTCTACTGTTCATACGAGTGAAGTCTTCTTCGACTGTTGAGGCATCGAAATTCTATTCTGTTGTTCAGGTGTTGTAAACCTGTTCCTTCAGGTTAAGTGAGGGTTTTTGTAGTTGAAATTGCAGAAGGAGTCTGGGACTGGACATAGAACGGGAAGTTCGAACCAGTATAAAAATTCTGGTGTGCTTGTTTTATTTTACTTATTCACATTGCTATAGTAACTTAGTTTATTTCCGCACTAGTATAATATAATTCCATACAGCGTGATCCGCACTGTCATTTTCAATTGGTATCAGAGCATTATCTTTTCAGTATTTGTGGTCGACATTTTGGTATTTTCTAAGAAGTTTGGGAAAGCATGTTATTCGTCTAAAGGAGGTTCTTTGTACGCTTCGTGTTCGTCGGTTGAAAGCAAAGTTCTTGAAGTATCACTTTTGGCATAAGGAAGCATGTTCACATAGAATAAGTTGGATAAATGGTTTTGTACATTTAGGTTCAGACTATAGGAATCCAAAGAGAGGTCAACAATGATTGGATATGTACAACAGAAAAAGAGAAAAACCATGTGTAGATAATTACATAAATTACAATTATTTCATGCAAGTGGATTTAACGGTAGTACCTTAGAATAAATCTAGCAAAAGGCTTTAGTAGGAAAATTCGATTTCCAAGGTTTAAAAAAATTACTCCTAGGTTAGTAAGGACAAAATCTACTTTATGCCAAGCCTAATAAAATGAAAAATTTAAAATTAAAAAAAAACTGTAATTGTTAGAAATGAAGAATTTCATTGCTAATATTTTCTTTTAGAAAATAAATATGAGGTTTTTGAAGAATGATATGAAATTTAAGTTGGTTTTTATATAATGAAAAATTGGAATTCTTTCTGAAGAATTATGGAATATATATATATATATATATATGTGTGTGTGTGTGTATATATACACGAAATCTACTAGTTCCTTTGTAAGTAAACAAAGATTTTAAATATAAAATCCTAGAGTGTATCAAGTATCGAAAACGTATATTACAACTTCTATTGTTGTAATAAACAATTTCGCAAAAATAAGAAGAGCATAGGCTATAACACTATTGTTATGGTATGTGAATCCCAAGAGAAATATTTTTACATAGGTATATGAGATTTATTGGTATTTATTTAATCAAATTCGCACTAGTATTTTTGGGTTGTAGTAATGGTGTTTTACGCAACATCTGTTTTAACCTAAAAAAATGTATTTTAAAAGATAATTTCTAAGTATAGAAACAAAATGGTTTATAAAGTATACTTATAATTTTTAATAAGTATAAGGAATGTTTTTGTAGTTATGGGAGTACTAAAACAATTTTGAAGATGAGTTTTTCTGAAAGGAAAATGTGTAAGTTAGCTATTAGGAAATATTTAACATGGAATAATATAAATTAAAGATACTTTAATTTATTGGAATCAAAAGAATAATGGTATAATTTACCATGAAACCAATAAAAATGTTTTGTGCAAGTTACAAGGAATACATGAAAGAGATATACAAGGTATGAAAAGCACCATATTTTGTATAGCCTATTTCGAGAAATATAAAATAAGTTCCTTGTAATTTCACATAAACATGAAATTCTCTTTTAAAAAGTTCATAGAAGATTTTAGCATTAATAATTTCTCACTTGAGAAAGTAGTTCCAATACATTAAGTATGAGAATGTGAGATTTAATAAGAAGATGTATTGAAGCACATAAAAACAGTTTAAAGATATTTTAAATGAAGATGGTTTGGTGAAAAAGTAAATAAGTTTTCGGAAATGAAAAACTTAATAAAGTAGAATTTGAAAATTCAATTTTTTATAGAAAACTGAAAAGGTCGTTAAAAGGAAACGATGAATAAGTTTTGGACTTAGAATTTGAAAGTTTTTCCCTTTAAGTTGGGAAATAGTGTTAAGCAACCAAGTATTTTTAAATTTAATAGAAACTCAAAAATTAACACTTTTTATTCAAGACAAAGATTTTGGGATTTGATGATTTGAAAATTTAGAAGTCTTAGTTTTTGAAATGATAAATACCCAACCAAACTCTTATAAATATGGAGTATAGAGAAATCATTTCCTAGGTGTAATGGAAAAAGTGCAAGACCATGTAGGGGATATCAGTGTTTACTTTTGGAAGTAATGGTAGAAGTTCCCATGGAATGTATAGGACACTAGTAAGAACCCAGGAATGTTGATTCACGTGTGCAGACTAAAGAAGACAGTAAAGTGAAACGAGTAAGGTAGTAAGGCACACATGGGTGAGAATAGATATTCTTGATTTTGGAGGAACTTGAAAAACTCATCTTTCTTTAGTGGAATTCACATAAGATAGTAGTTCTCAAGCTAGCATTAGAGTGGCACCTTTCAAAGCTCTTTATTTAAGACCGCCCAAGTCGCCTTCACATTGGATAGGGTCTACAGAGGGAGTGCCTTGGTTCTGACATATTTAAGAAGACTTCGGGGAGGGTTGGTTGGGAGAAAATTCCTATTTCATATCCACATTCCTTTGATAATAAGTTTTTAGAATTTTCTATTTCCATCTTTAGCTTCGAATAGGTTCTTTCCTTTATGATCCTTTAGGAGGTAGAACTTAGAACTTAACCTATGGATAGTAGGAGTTGATGTAAACATGTTATGAATGATGTTATGCTAGTGGTTGCGAGTGGATGCTAATGGACGCATCTAGGTACACTAGGCACTATTATTCTTTAGGGATCGGCCTAACCAGGACACTAGAGCATATGCATATGGATGTATGCGCATTTTTATTCTATTTTTCATGGTTGCTATAAATGGATGATTATCACATGATTGTTGCATTTGAATGATGTTTGTCGCACACATATAGAACTATCAGCTGTCATTAGGGAATTTTTGCATTCATTTGGATACATGGTGTAACAACCCGCATATTTATCGAGTTTGTATTTAAATATTTTATTTAAATATTAACTCGTTAATCGGATTTTGGTCCGAAAAGCTACTTTTTGCAAACGGTCAAATTAGGACTCGAGACCACTTCCATTGAGTTCAAAATGTCGTTTACAACTTTTTAAGTATAAACATCGATAGGTTTGGAGTTAGTGAAATTTCACTGACTTTTCCCGCTTTGGACTTTGGGTTAGTTTAGCCTATTAAGCCCAAGTTCCAACCCTCTTCTCCTCACTCTTCATAAATTTCCTAACTAATCAAGCTTTGGCATTAATGGTGGAGGGAATGGGAAATTAAAACTCCAAGCACAAATTCAATTGCAAATCCAACATTCAACTCCAAATTCAAGTAGAAGATATTGGATTCAAGCTTTGGATTGCTTCTCCTTGCTTTCAAGCTTCATCTTTATAAACTTTAGTGCAAAGGTGAGATTTTTATCTCACAAATCTAGTCTATATCTATCTTGGACTGTTGGGAATGATTCCCTATCACTTTAGCATGCATATTTGCTTTTGGTTTGGATTGGATTGGCGAAAGACTCCGATTTTTGGTGTTTGGGTGAAATTTTTGCATTTAGGTCGTTCTGGCCGTTTTTAGCTCGCTCGGAGTTAGGTCGTGTGGACCTTAGGTCGTAGGTCGCGTACGAGTTAACCCCTAGGTCGTTCTGGCCATTTTCGTGTTTTCGGAGTTAGGTCGCTCAGGACCTTAGGTCGTAGGTCGTATGGCCGTTAGGTCGCTCTGCTTTGGCTCTGGCCATTTTTGCTCACTCGCAGTTAGGTCGCTCATGACCTAGGACTTAGGTCGCTCGCGAGTTAGTGGCTTAGGTCGTTGGGTCATATAACCCATTAAGTCGCGCCCCTTTAGGTCGTGAACCTTGTTAAGTCGTTCACCGTGAGCTTAGGTCTTAGGTCGCATCACCCTTAAGTCGTTCGACCTGATCCTTTCTTAGGTCGCGCATCCCCTTAGGTCGCTAGGTCTTAGGTCGCGCCATCTTTTAGGTCGCGCCATCTTTTAGGTCGCACATCCCCTTAGGTCGCTAGGTCTTAGGTCGCGCCATCTTTTAGGTCGCGCCATCTTTTAGGTCGCGCATCCCCTTAGGTCGCTAGGTCTTAGGTCGCGCCATCTTTTAGGTCGCGTACCATACTTTAGGCCGTAGTCACTTAGGTCGCTTGCACCTTAGGTCGGCCTCGTTAGCTCGCAGATCATCTAGGTCGCGTGGCCTTTAGACCGTTAGGTCGGAGCGTTAGGTCGTTAGACCTTACCTTCCTTAGGTCGCTTGACCGGTTAAACCTTTAGGTCGCTCGACCCTATTCCCCTTAGGTCGTTAGACCTCATTTTGTCTTCACTAGGTCGTACCGTTTTGGTCGGGGCGCTGCCCCGCACCCCGCCGGGGGCGCTGCCCCCTGGACCCCCGCGACCTGACCGGGCAGGTCGAACCCCGTAAGCGGTGGCGTTGCCCCCGCACCCCCACCTTGGGGGGTTGCCACCCCCTGGACCCCCCCTCCGTAGGGGATCTTATCTGAAAAACATTGAGCTGATTTCCTTGGATTTTATTCACATCTCTGTATGCGATTTTTGTGACTGATTGTTTCTATAATTGCTTCTGTGTTTTGTCACTTTATAATATAAAGGTTTCAATACTAGTAGTAAATATCAAAACTCTTTTAAACAAACAATTTCAACTCTATTTTTAATAACAAAGCTCTTTTCTTAAACCGTTTTCCAATCTATTAGTATATACAAACCTTTACCTCACTCGGATGAGAAATCTAATTAAACGACTTAGTAAAACAAGTGGTATGAAACGCTTGCGTTCACTTCGTCGGTTAATTCTTGGACTTGTTTGATTGAACCTCTTGTGACAATTTTATTAGTGAAGATTTACAGTTTGTTCGTAAATATTTAAGTTAAGCAAGTGGTTATGGGACATGAAGCTAAACTTCTATATTTACTAGCTTAGTGTAATTGACACTTCTCGTTGATCTTGATGATCGCTCTATGAATTAGACTAGCAATTGCGCGATGTCTCTTTCATTGCAAGGTTAGACTAGACACCACTTGTGTGATTCCATTCACACATACCTTTCTGCTTTTTGGTTAGTCTTGACCTTAATCTGTGTGATTCCATTCACACATGCGGGGTAGCTCCCCTTGGTCTTCGGACCGTCATGTGATAGGCCTCTTTCCCTTTTTATGATTTCTGGATCTCTTGTGTTGATTTCTGGAATTTATCTCTTTGACTTGTCATGAGTACAAGTTTAGGGTATGATGCCCTCTTCGAATCTTTGAGAAGATTCTTGTGATAATGATTATCTCTTATTGATTGATCTTCTGTTGATCATTATTTACATACTTATAGTGGTATGTCGTTATGGATGTTTATGTTTATGCCATATCTTTTATGTTATATCATGTCATCTGATATTTATAGCTAGACTGATCCGTTTATTATTTTCTTAAATAATACTCGGGTCAGACCGAGATGTTACAGGTGCTTCTGCTTGACTTCTTCCCAGGGATTCATCACTCTGACTTTTGGCTAACTGTTTAGATTAGCAGTTTTTGTTGTATACACTTGAGATATAGACTCATAGTTGTATTCTTTTGTATAGCACGTGTTGCTATTCTTTTGTATTATCGTGGATCTTACTGACCACTACTCTGATGTACACTTTCATGTGTTAGTTATATATTCATATCTTCTTCCGCCTTTGTGATATGGATATCTGTGACTGATTTGTGATATGATTATTTCTATGTTTGTTTCCGAAGATTATTTATAGCCACCGTGTGATAAGCAATTACATGGATGGTCGCTCCTCAACAGCCTTATTCTCCGTGCTAGTTGACAGCACTACTCCGGAGTGTTCTTGGCTAGCGTGGGTATAGAGGTGGGGCGTCACACATGGCACAGACATGATTGCATAAAAGGAGGTCAACTGAATCAGTGGACCACCTAATCTTTTGCATTAGTTAGGGACATTGACACTGCACTAATTGCATAAGTATCATAAATTGTATTATAAAAACTTAAGGACGATGGATGAATCATAGATGATTGAGTAGTTGGTTGTAGAATTGGATGAAAACATTTATTACATTCTTTTATCCTCAGAGATTACGGGGACGAAGTCCCTTAAGGATGGAAGAATGTAATAACCCAAAATTTAACCCGTAATAATTAATTCATTAATTAATTAACTATTAAAATAACTTTGTAAAATTATCAAAATCGAGTCACGGGAGTTGCACCATTGTAACGACCCATAAAATTCGATGATTAAAATGAGTTAAATTAATAAGACTTTTAATTAAATTTCGAAAGAAATAAAAATCTTATAATTTATATTTGAGCGAATGTTAGAAATTAGATGTAGCAATTGTAATTAAAATTAACAATTTAAAATAAAATTGCAATTAATTGAAATAATGTAAATTGTCTTACTTGGTTATAAGTTTAATATAAGAAACAAACGGAAATGTTGAATTAGTGAATCATTAATAAAAATATTAATTAACATGGAATTCAAATTAATATAATAATGGAAAGTGTAAATGGTTGCACTTGGGTATAAATTTTAAAATAAGTAAATAAAAATAGGCATTTAATTTACCAATAGAATAATACATTAATTAATAGTAACTGAATGTAAATTAATGTAATAAGGCTGATGCAAGTTGATAAGTAACTAAATTAGTGCAATACCTATTAATTGAAACAAATTGTAAGGTTGTAATTGATTGAAATTAGTGAATTGGGAAATAAATTCAAAGGTTATATTAATTAGTGAAATAATATGCAATGAATGCAATTTGATAGAATCAACGCTAGACAGGTAATTATAATGATTGTCAGTTGATATTTAAGTATAAATGGGGGTAAATTTGGCAATAGTGACAATTATAATTTGTTTACCCATTCATTTAATTTATTTAATTAGATCTAAATCAATTGCAACCTTAGTTTGTTAACAATAGCTTATAAGTGAAAATAAACGCAATGGCAACAAGTATTATAAGTTAACCATTTATTTAGTGTATAAAATTATAACTGGTATTCAATTGCAATAAATATAAATAAATTATTACGTTAATCCTAATTAAAGTCAACAATAAATGAATGGTAATGATGTAATCTAAGATAAATTTTTGATAGATTGAATGTGATTATGATAAATTGAAATTATGCAAATGTGTAACTTGGGTCTGTAAACAATAAACGTGTAAATGCAGTTAAAAGTAAACGATGGCAATAATAACGTGTTGCCATTTATTTAGTCTATTAATTGAAATGAGAAATCAAATTTTAATAAAGCTGGAAATCAATTAGAGTTAAGTGAACCTTAATATTATATAAATGAGAATTAATGCAATAACTAATTTAGTGCAAATATATTTATGGAACTAATGGTAAGATCTTAACTGATTGTAATTAATAATTGGAGATAATGTCAATTCCATTTATAATATGACTATTGGTTGATGTAAAGATTGTAAATCAAGATTTATTAATTTATTTGAATGTAAATTATAGTGATTGGGTTTATTTCAAATAAAGGAAATTAAATATCTAGATATTACATTAATTGAAATTAAGATAAAGTTTGTGAATAATAATGTAATAAACCATGAATGTAACGTCCCGCCTTTTTGCACGCTTTAAATCGACGATAAACCTCACACGTCAGACTTAAAGTATATAGAAGGGCGGATTGTTATTGGGTAAATAAGAAAGGGCAGAGAGAAAAAAACAAAACAGAACCTTACAGCGGAACGATAAAATATAATAATCAAATAAACAGTTCATGAAGCTATTTTACAAAAAAAACATTTGATTATACTTATACAATACATATCAGAGTTACACATACCAGAGAATAATAGATAACAATGCAGCGGAATAAAATGGTGTAGTGGAGAAATATAATAGATAATAGTAATAAAATCTTCGCCTTCATCCTCCAGAAGTAAGGTCTTCAAATCCTGAAATACTCGGGCTGACCCGAGCGAATTGAAAAGACAAAACACTTGAGTCAGAACTAAAAGATCTTATGTAAGTTAAATCAACAAGAATAAATATGAGTGGAACGGCGTCAGAGATGTTTACAGGATTTGACATCTCCTATCCAGTGTCTAATGTGAGTGTAGTAACTCAAGAGATGCTCGGGATTTACATCTCCTAAGGATCCGTTAAACTATGTAGTAATATTTCGCTATTATAATAATGTCTATTAGTAAACTAAACTTACATTTAAATAGCGTTAAGGCTTTACATTTTCCTCCTTAACACATAATAGTGCCAATAGTCTATACAGTACCGTTATACCTCCTGATCGGGAGGCCACCAGAGGATACTCCATAGGTACGACACAAATCAAACTCGTACAAGACGCTCTAGGGTAGGTGACACGGCACAACTAGGCAATGCCAGGGTAGATATACCAATTACGTTTCCGGGTCGGTGGTTACGCGTAGCGCGCAGCTATCGCCCACCTCGAGCCACACCCTAAAAAAAAAGATCAAAAGTGGCCGCCGAATCAATCCAAAGGTCAAAGTATAATATCGAAGGGATGTGTCCGATCAAAGGTGCTACCTCATTAACCCGTCGATCGCTCCTGTTTTAGCCACCTTATACCAACTCACGGGAGTTGGGTCCACGTATTTACCTCAAAGGAAACGCCGCCACCATCCTGCTTCATTCTGGAATCTCCACCGCGTACACGGTTGTTAAAGTTGTTTTCGAAGTTGGCAGAGAGTATGACAACTTCCGATCCCCGTCTCTTCAACAACCAAACATTATTATAACACCGCAGTCACTTTAAAATAATTTATACTTCAAAACCAGGATATAATATTTATTTCAAAACCATATAAATACGATATCATTTTCGTTTTGAAACCAAATCAATATGATATCCATTTTAAAATCATAGTATTCAAAGTTATAAAATTTTGAAACCAAAGACTTAAAACTATAACCTTTCCAAAATGTAATACTTTGAAATTTGTAACTTTGAAACATACTACACCACTTAAATGGTTTAAATACTTAATTACTTTATATAGTAAAATAGCTTCTTCACCTTCACAAATCAATTCCAATATAGATTTTAAATTCCCAAATAAACCAATATAATTTCCATGTATTTCAAAGCTTTAATTATCCCACCATTTCAAAACTTTAATTATCCCACCATTTCAAAACTTATTCTTTGATAATTTCATACACATCAATTTCAACTACTATTACTTAGATTTGAAATGTTTACTAAATAAATCAAATATCATTTTAGTAAAACCTTTAGACTTAAAATAACTGGATATTCTTTTAATTAAATTAACTTGATAATGTTCATTTAAATCAATTTGATATTCATTTATATCCTCTAAACAAAAATCAAGTTATAAAATCATACCCTTTAAATCTAAATTTATTTACATTTCAAATCAAAATTTTCGAGGATAATTCTTAAATACTTTAATTCAAATCAAATTCACATTTATCTTCCAACCTTAATTTTATTTGAGTCATTATAAACTCTATATACAATATAATTTAAATAGATACTTAACTAGTTTATATAAAAGAAATCAAACTTTATTATTAAACTCATTTCTATTAATCAATTTTATACATAGCTTAAATTCAAGAATTTAACTATATATATAAAATAATATTTATATAACATCAAAAATTAATATTTATTAAACCGTATATTTCTTTCCAAAACCATAGAAAATCATTTCAAATATATATATATATACACACCGCAGTGCCTATATATAATTTTCTATCCTATGGTCAAGTGATACAGATATTTATCATTTCAATCCGCAATTTAAAATAAAAATGCGGTTGTATATACATTTTAAACCGCAATCCCGAATCAAAATAAATGCATAACAACTTGCAGATTATGATGATATAAATAAAACATCCATTCATCCATCATAAAATCATACATCCATCACAATCATCATACAAACAATCAATCAATATCAATATATAACTGATAATATATAACAGGTAATTAACTGGCAGTTATATTGAACAATAAATTAAATAATGATTTAATTTAAACAATTGCAATTAACTGAGATGATGACTAAGATATACAAAATAGTCATAAATAAATTCATAGTCACAACATAAATTTAATTTAACGAACATAAGAAATTTTAGAAGTTGTGAGTGGGTTAAAACACTCACCTTTCGAATTTAAATTGAATTTAAATCCAATTTAAACCCAAAATTGACCAGTCTCAGAATCCGTCCAAACCAACGCCAAAAAGTCCGAAATTCAGATACGATCCTAACAAAAGAAACCGCACATAAAACGGATATCGTACGTAAAATTTTATTGCGATCAGAACAAGTTGGAATTGAAATTAAAAAAAAAACAAAAGAGTACCCATCAGAAACGCGTCAGCGCTCCCTCTTTCACGCGCATAGAACGTTCGAACCTGAGAGCAGCTTCACTCTTTTTGACCGGCTGTTGACTACGCAAATCCCACCGCCTGCGGCCCCTATAGTGCCGCCGACCACAACTGAAGGCCAAGTCTTCCATGCTGCACACGGCCAAGCCAATGACCCCACCTCCGGTCGCCTCGAATTTCATGCGCCGCCGCCTTTGGTTCTAGGGTTTTGAAACCCTAATCCAATTATCTAGCACGATCCAACCGCTAAAACATCAAACGATATTCACCGATGGACTACGCACCTAAATCTCCCCAAAACCCAGAAATGATTTCCCGATCAGACGAAGTTCATCATCGAGCGATGAACGGCCGAAAATGGTTCATCGATTTCTGGCCAAACGGTGATCCATACTGGAAAACGAATTATAGATCTGGGTTACGCTCTTCGAGAGCTTCGATATATATATTTTTTTAAATTTTTCTGGGGAGTTTGAATTTTTGAAGTTGATTTTTGAATTGGATAAATTAGGGTTTACAGCCATTGAGGAAGAGGAGCACAGAAGTTTCTATACGTATAGAAATGGGGAATAGAGGCTGCTAGGGTTTATAATAGGGTATTTATAGACAAGGTTGAAAAAGAATGGATCGGATGAAATGGATGTACGTGCTGGACGATATATGTCCCGAAAAGCCCGTTTCGACTCCGGAACGAAATTGGGTCAACCCATATATCAAAATAGATGTTTTTAAATATTTTAAACGCAATGGAAAAGGTTTCGCGTCCAAATTACATCGTATGAAGAAGTTATGCTAAAATCAATATTTTTCTCAAATTGATTTCAATTTATCGATTTCAAGGCGTTTCAAGCCCATACGATCAAACGACAAGTCCGATCGATGCGAAACTTGAAATCCTACAATAATTCACCTTTACGGATCTGATGAAATTGGTTTCGTCGAAATCCGAGTCAGTGGCCAAAATGTCTATTTTTACATTAATTAAATAAATTAAAATTAATTAATTAAATCAAATTTTCAATCTCAGTTAACGCAATAATTAAATTTCACTTAATTATAATAAATCCAATTATTAATATAGTTCAAATCCAATAAATTGATAAATATTTATTCCCACTTTTATAATTCAGCAAATTTCCCAATTATGAATAACTTTAGCATTTTTCTCTAAATATTACCTTAATTAATATTAACGTAATATTACATTAGCCTTATGGTAACTGATTTCCAATTTAAATTAACAAGCAACAAGAATATGTAACATACAATAATCGTTACGCTAAATTCTAGTCACGTTAATAAGCTTTTATTACTTCAAATAAATGTTACCATTTATTTTCATAGTACTAATTTCATCTAATATTCCATTTATTCGCTTATGCCAATTATAGTTAAGTATAACATATCTTCATTAATTGTCATTTCATTCAATTCATTAAGTATTAATCTAAATTAGCACTGGTTATATCTTGATACATTCTTTTATTACATCATTTATTACTTTACAAAATAAAACAACATTTAAACTCATCAATGTAATACCAAATTTCATTTTAAATCCAATTGATTTCCAGATCAAAGTTTATACATATTTCAAACAACTACTATATTTACTCCCAGAACATTGGTTTTATTAAATAACCATTTATTATAATTTAATTTCCTTAATTTAATCCAATGCTTACATTTTGTTTTCATATATTCAATTTGTAGCTAAGTATACGTCTACATTAATTCCTTTGATTTTTATTTCGTTCAATTTATTAATAGTTACCTTAGTTAAGTAACCTTAGTTAACATTATGTAATATTAGATTATAATTTTACAATCTTAACAAATTCATAAATTGTCAATCGTCAAATATATACATTAATTACTATTAAATGTTCTCAATAAATTTATCTACTTGGTTTCAAACTTTTTATTCATCAATTACTGCCTTATAAATAAACTTCCGTTTCTAATCAATTTACATTCACCTTTCCTTTATTATATTAATCATCATTAAAGTAACTTTTAATTACTTGTATGTTCATTCTTCCCAACTTATTACACCCTATTACACTATTTCACACATTAATTCAATAACTACATTTGCTTTCTCATATTCCACTTACACCCAAGTCATACATTTAAATTATTTTATTTAATTTACCTTTTATATCCCATTATAAATTAATGCACACATTAATTAAGATTTAAAATCAAATTAATCATTTCATCTTGGTAACATTCTTTTATTACAATTAAAAAAAATTAACATTTACATTGTTTCACTTATTGGAATTACATCCAAGTTATTAACAATTAACTTACACTTATACTGTCATATTCAAGTTATTAAAAATTTACTTACCAATCTTATCCAAGTTATTATTTCCCTTAATAATTCACTAAATTTTTATTTCCTTCAACATTAAGTTACCAAAATCTTCTTAAATTAAGAAATTTAATTACCGAATTTTACGGGTCGTTACAATGAACCAATGTTAATTTCATCCATTGGATAATAATGAATTGAATGATAAGAATGAAAAGTAAATTCAATGGGATTATTGAGAATTTAAATTATAATTTGGGAATATAATGAAATTGAAAATTTAACACTGAAATTGATAAATTAATTAACTTTAAATTGACATCTAAATTTGTTAAATTAGTATGAATGATTTGAAAATATAAAAATGATGAGAATTCTCAATTTTAGAATTGAAATTGGAAATTTGATTTAATTAATAAATTTTTAATTTATTTAATTAATGTAAAAATAGCCATTTTGGCCACTGACTCAGATTTCGACGAAACCAGTTTCATCGGATCCGTAACGGTGAATTACTGTAGGATTTCAAATTTCGTAGCGATCAGACTTGTCGTTTGATCGTACGAACGTAAAACGCCTTGAAATCAATTTAATTGAAATCAATTTGAAATAATTTGATTTTTTCATAACTTCGTCATACGATGGAATTTGGACTTGAAACCTTTTATATTGCGTTTAAAATATTTTAAAATACCTATTTTGATATATGGGTTGAACCAATTTCATTCCGAAGTCAGAACGGGTTTTTTGGGCCATTCATCATTCAGCGTGTTTATAAATCGGGTCCATCTATTCTATTTCAAACTTGCCTATATATACCCTGTTATAAACCCTAGCCACTTAATTTCTCACTTGTCTGTACGTATAAGTAATTTTATTCCCCCTCTTCCTCAATGTCGGACAAACAAGTTCTAGATCCAAACACAAATCAAATTCAAATCCAAAAATTCAATCTCCTCAGAAAATTTGGAAAAAATATATATCGAAGATTTCATCGATACGAATCTACCCGCAACTTCTGTTTTTGCAACTGATGCTCGAGTTAACCTGAAATCGCGGTCAAAGTTGAATTGGACATTTTTTATTTCGACATCAATCGACAAAATTGGAATATGAGTTTTGTAGAGTGCAGCGTGGGGAGTCGACTGCCGGTGGTTTCGTGACCTAAAACTACCGGAGGCGGTCGAAATTGGCGAACCAGGGTTCAAAAAACCCTAGCTTCCAAATGGCGACGCACGGCGTCTGAGGTAGCCGGAGGGGTGTCGCAGTGTGGGCGGAGCAAGGCACTCGTGGAGGCGAACGACATAGCGGCGGTCGGCGTGGCCGAGGATGATCGGTGATGGCGCGTGTTCGTAGAGCAGGTGATCGGTTCGAACGCATCTGGGAACGATGGGAGAAACATGGTTTGAGTGACGTGGCGCTCAACGAAAGGTCTGTGGTGTTTTTGTTTTATTTTATTTTTAATTTCGTTTTCAACGTATTCTAATATCAATAACTTTCGCATACGAGGTTCAATTCATGCACGGCTTTCTCTGCTAGGTTCGTATTGGAATTCCAGACATTTCGACGTTGGTTAGGACGAATTTGAAAACTGTGCAAGTTTTAGGTTTAAATTGAATTTAAGTTCAAATTAAATTCAAAAGGTGAGTGTTTTAACCCACTCACAACTTCTAAAAATTCTTATGTTCTTTAAATTTAATTTGCGTTGTGATTTTGAATTTATTTATGACTGTTTTATATTTTTAAACCATCATCTCAGTTAATATCATTTATTTAAACTGAACTATTATTTAATTTATTATTGCATATAAACTTCCAGTTAGATAGATTTGTTTAATTTATTATTGAATATAAACTGTCAGTAATTACATGTTATTTATTATATGCTCTATATTGACGTTATTGTTTAAATTGGATGATGATTGTAATAAATGGTTGATGATTGATATTGGATGAATGGATGTTGTATTTTATATTGTTTTAAACTGCAAATTTGTTATGCACTTTATTTCATTCGGGATTGCGGTTTGAAATGATATATAATCGTAATTTTTATTTTAAATTGCGGATTGAAATGAAAATATCGTATCACTTGACCATAAGATAGAAAATTATATACAGACACCGTGGTCTATATATATATAAATATTTGGAAATGATTTCTATGGTTTGGATAGTATTATACAGTTTAATAAATATTGATTCTTTTAGATATTATATTAAATTATTTTATATATAGTTAAATTCATGTATTTAAGCTATGTATAAATTTGTTGATTTATAATAAGTTAAAGAATGGAGTTTGATTTTATTAAAATAAAAAAAGGGTTAAGTATTTAAATCATACTTTAATATAGAGGTTATAATGATTTAAATAAATTAAGATTTGGAACGTATATTGGAAATTTAATTGAAATTGAGCCTATTTAAGAATTAAACTCCATAAGTTGATGTAAAATTAATTAACTTGAAATTTTAAAAAGGTATGGTATCTATAACTGGATTTTTATTTCTTGGTGAATTAAATGATTATTTCAAGTATAATGAATTGAAGGCAATATCTAGTTATTTAAAATTTAAGTCTTATTTAAATGATAAGGGGTTTATTATGTAAAATATTTCAAACTAAATAATAGAAATTTAAATTGTTGAATTGAAATTATCAAAGTTAGTTTTGAAATTTCGAAATATTTAAAGCCTTGAAATATACCGAAATTTGAAATGTTTATAGAAATTGAAAGGTTTCGAAGTTATGAATTTCAAAGCATTATGTTTTAAAAGGGTTAAATTTCAAATGTTTGGTTTTGAAGTATATAATTTGGAAGTGCTGTGATTTTGGAAAAGGGATATATTTGAAACAAAATGAATTATATTGATTTAAAATAAAAAGGAAATCATATTGATTTGATTTTAAAATGGAAATGATATCGTATTTATATGGTGTTGAAATGGATATTATATTCTGGTTTTAAAAGTATAAACTATTTTGAAAAGACCGCGGTGTTATAATACGGTTTGTTGTTAAAGAGACCGGGATCATAAGTTGTCATACTCTCTGCCAACTCCAAAAACCACTTTAACAAACGTGTACGCGGTGGAGATTCCAGAATGAAGTAGTATGGCGGTGGCGTTTCCTTTTTTGAGGTAAATACGTGGACCTGACTCCCGTGAATTGGCATAAGATGGCTAAAACAGGAGCCATCGACGGGCTAATGAGGTATCATCTTTGATCGGACACATCCTTTCGATATTATACTTGACTTTTGGATTTATTCGGTGGCCACTTTTGATTTCTTTGATTTTGGGGTGTGGCTCGAGGTGGGCGGTAGCTGCGACTATGCATTACCACCGACCCGGAAGCGTAATTGGTATATCTACCCTGGCATTGCCTAGTTGTGCCGTGTCACCTACCCTAGCGCGTCTTGTACGAGTTTGGTTTTTTCCCGTAGCCCTTGTGATATCCTCTGGTGGCTTCCCAATCAGGAGGGACAATGATATTCGATGGACTACTATGTGATATCCCGGAAATTTCAAGCAAAATTAAATGTAATAATTCCCTTTATAAATTATTTTAAATTGACAAAAAAATTGTTACTTTCAAACAATAATGATAATGGGTTGTTTTCAAATATAGATAAATAATTTTTTAATAAAATTATTAATTACAAATCGAATTTGGGTTTGTTTAAAATATATATGCATTGTTGAATTGATTTTAAATTGGATTTTGAAATTGGATTTGAATTTGAATTTAAATTTGAAAATTTGAAAAGAAGTATATCTTACGTATATTTTGGGTTAACGATAAATTATATATGATTTTATTTTGGATATAATTTGTTTTTATTTTATTTTCTTTAAGAGAATTTTATTTTCTTTAAAAGAATTTTATTTATATATATTTAGGAAAGTATTTATTAATTAGTACTTAATTATAAAGGCTTTTATTTAACATTTAAGAGGTTAATTAAATTTGCAAATTACAAGTGTTTACATATAAAATCTTTTAATTACAAGTGGAAGGTGATTAATTTATAAAATGACAACTGTAAAATAATTAGATTTCGTGTAACAACCCGATATTTTCAACCATTCGCATCCACACATGCCGGACTTAAATTGCTCAAAATACCGCGTCGTAAATAAAATTTGGCAAATCTCAGAATGTACAGTAAATACAAAATCACAGATCACAGACACAGAGTAAATAATAATGCAGCGGAATTAAAAGAGATAGTAGTTCATGAAGCTACTATATAAAAATAAGATACATCAGATTAAAACGAAGTACAACAGAAGAGTAACAAGATACATCAGGTACAAATCAGAATACATCACTGAAATCACTGGATACAGAAAGCAAAGTAGATGGTTGGATCTTCGAGGAAAGCACCAACTCCAAAGATGAATCTTGAATGCTATCTCACTCAATCTGACTCGAGCGTAAAGCAAAACACAAAACACTCGAGTCAGGACATAAATACTTATGAACGGTAAATCAACTCAAGTGAACAGTAACAAAAATGCATCAGTAATTTAAAGGATGCTTGGGATCGCCCATCCTTTACGGATCCGTTAATCTATTTACTATGTAGTAATATTGCGCTATTATAATAATGTCTACAGTAAAATAAACATACTTTTAAATAGCGTTCCGGGCTACCCATATCACCCTTCACACATAATAGTCCCAGTAGTCCATCCAGTATCAGCATATCTCCAGATCGGGAGACTACCCTAAATACTCCACGGGCTACGGAAGAAAAACAAACTCGTTGTAAAGGCACGGTATGGTAGGTGACATGGCACACAAGGCAATGCCAGGGTAGATATACCAATTACACACACGGGCTGGTGGTAACGCAGCAGCCACATACGCCCACCTCGGAACACACTCCCATATCTAAATCGGAGGATGGCCATCTAATCAATCACAAGGAAGAGTATAATATCGAAGGAACGTGTCCGATCGGAGGAATGACCTCACTTAGCCCGAGATCGCTCCTGTTTTAGCCACCTTATGCCAACTCACGGGAGTTGGGTCCATGTAATATACCTCAAGATCGTCGCCACCATCCTACTTCATTCTGCAATCTCCACCAGGTACACGGTTGTTAAAGTGGTTTTCGAAGTTGGCAGAGAGTATGACAACTTCCGATCCCGGTCTCTTTAACAACCAAACGTTATTATAACGCCGTGTACATTTAAAAATAGTTTATACTTAAAAAAAGATCAAATCATTTCATTTCGAACTATATTCCTTTCAAAATAGTTTATACTTCGAAACCAAAACATTTCAAAACATATATTCATTTCAAAATCATAATACTTTCAAACTATAACTCTTTTGAAACCAAAAATGCTTGAAACAATTACACTTTGAAAATCATAACATTTCAAAATCATATATTTGAAACCATCCTTTAATTCTTTACACTTTACAAACTTATTCCATTAAACGAAAATTTCAAATTTCCAATTTAATTAATTCAAACCATCAGTTTCAATTCAATTTAGTTTTCTAACAAAACATTTCAAATCTTATAAATTTCAAATATAGATTTGATCTACAAAATAAACAATCCAATTTTATTATATTTCCAAACTTTAATGTCCCACTTTTCAAAACTAAACTATATAATTCCATATATTCATATCTCAAATCTAATTTCATTATTATTTAGTTTGAAATATTCATTTCATAAATCCAACATTATTTAAGTAAACTTAAATTACAATTAAACCAAATATCTTTTCATACAAATATAAACTTCATATATTCCTTTACAAATAAATCAAAATCAAATATTATTCCACATTCACATTCTTTATTAAAATAAAGATCAAATCATTTCCAAACCATTTCAAAATCATTAAAATATTACATCCTTTCAAAACTTCATAATCAAATCATTATTTGAATTCAAATCCAAATATTCAAATTTAAATATCATTTAAAAATCAAATATGTCATTCATTTATTATTTCAAACATTATTACAAAAATACATTTCAAAATTCCATTCAAAAATTCATTTATTACATTACATTTCATTCCATTTAACACATAACCAAGCATACCTTATTTAAATTCAATCTAAATTCCTTAAAATTCAAATTTAAATATTAAAAATATATCAAAACTCCTTATATTCACAAATAACAATTTCCAAAAGTTAAATTATTTAACACTTTAAAATATAACACAAACAATGTTAAAATCTATAACATTCAAACATTGTCAAATTTATAGCAGCGACAACATTTATAAGTGTTATCGTAGCTTATGATTTCCAAAATAGTTTAGTTCAAGAATAACGGCATTTATAAAATGCCGTAATAGATATTAGTTATTTCAATCATAGTTAAATTCCAAAACAACATCATTTAAAAATGCTGTCAAAAGACTACAGCATTATGGAAATGCTATAAAATTCCAGATTTTATTTTAACCTTTCAAAAATAATAATAAAACTCCCAATTTTTGTTATTATAACTTAAAAATCATATTTCTAGACTTCAAAATTTCACACTTAAAACCATTTTAACATATGATTTAACACAATAAAATTTTACGGTCAAATATTCAATTTAAAAACTCCATTCATTTATTAAGTCAAAATTCACTGTTTATTAACTTATAAATTTAATAAAACTAAACATTTTACTTCAAATATCATTTCAAAACTTTGAATTTAATTTCCATTATTTATTTACATTTTTAAAATAAAATTTAAAGTCAAAAAATCACATTTACTTCAAATTTACATACTTAGATTCACAATTTCATGACTTAATATTTAATTTTCTTAAAACCATAAAATATGTGTTTTAAAATCAAAATTTCATATTTTTAAAAATACATATTTTAATAAAAATCATTTAAAAATATACCACGAGGTATGTATATAATTTTCTAACCCAGGTCAAGTGATACGGATATATATCATTTCAATCCGCAGTTTACAAAGAAAACCCGGGTTCTATCATTTCAAACCCGCAATCCCAAGTCAAATAAAATACAATAAAAATCGCTCAGGCCTATCATTTCAGCCCATAACGATTTTTCCTATTCTAAAGTCCGTTCGGGTATGTATCATTTCAACCCATATTGATTCTATTCTAATAGAGAACTTGCAGTGTGAATACATGCATAAACAATATAAACAATGTCAATGTCACAATACAGTGTCATATATCCGATGTCAGGTGACAATTAACTGTTTTAACATGGTAATAACATGGCATAACATATCATATGATCATCATTAACTTGCATAAACATTTTATATTACTAAACACTTGGCATCAAATCACTAATTCATAAGTAGAAATGTCAGGTGAGAAAGACTCACCTTTATCAAATCTAGAGACAAACAACACACAAAAGAGCGATTCCAAAGGCACAACACACACGATTTGATTCGAATGGATGGAGAGCCTTGATATTGATCTTGTATACAATAAATAAACAAGATATTATAAATAAATAAATATATACAATAAAAATATGAATTGAAACGAAATGGAAATTTTGAATCAACAAAGAACATTACCCAGCTTTAACACAAATTGCTTGACGATGACAACATGGCTTGACACTTGATCAAATGGGCTTGATCATACCACACTAGGCTCAGCCTAGGTGTCAACATGGCTCAGCCTTGACCGTGTTATAGGCTCGGGTATGCATCATATATGCACAACAACATGGAGATGATGATGGTAGGAGATACAACATGAAGCATACAAAGGGTCAAGTGCAAAAGTTGGAGTTTTTTAGGCACAACAAGGCTCGGCCATGTCATAAATGGGTCTGGTTAGATCTGGGGCTGATGGTTAGAGGTGGCCAGAGGTGAAGTAGCAGCTGGTGGTGGTGTCTAAGTGGTGGCCAAAGTGAATAGGAAGGGAAATGGTGAAGTATGAAGCTTGGTTAGGCAATTTGGAAGGGTTTGGTGTAAAGTTTGCAATGCTAACCTCCATGGATGGGCAAGGCTTGGTTAAAGTCAAAGGAAGGGGAGGAGTAGCTGCTGTAGATGGTGGAGGAGGTGGTTGGTGGAGATGAAGGTGGTAGATGCCAATCAAAGCTAGAAGAGGTGGAAGGCAAGATACAATGAAAGAGAGGAGAAAAAGTGGAAAGAAGCCATTGGAAAAACTTGAAAATAATTTCAGAAATGAACTTGGCCGTGAGTTGTGAGGAGGATGAGAAGTTTTCATGTGAATTATCAATAAGAAATGTATGGCTATGCTAGAAAATGAAAGGCCAAGGCAAGTGAAAAGACTAGGCAATGAAAAGTCACAAGATTTAGAGCTTAAGTCCTTTCAAATTTCCACTTTCTTTTAATTAAATAAAAACAAAATAAAATTTCAGTAATTTGACTTTAAACACCGAAACTATAACGACCCAGAATTTCTGTCAATTAAAAATTGTATATTTAATTGATTTTAAATATTAATAAGTTAAATTTATAAGTCGAATAATTTATTTCGAATATCTGGATTTAATTTGATAATTAAATCGATAATTTAATATTTAAAATTACAGAAATAATTGGAAATTGGGTTGAATATGATTAAAAATGATTTGTAAAATTTTATTATATCATATTGGTGTTAGAATGATGTTATAGAACTTTTAAAATCGAATTAAAAGTTAATTTGTGAAAATTGAATATTTTAATATTTAATTGACGAGTTAAAATAGCCATTTTTCAAACAGTCTCGGATTCCTATGAAACTAGTTTCATCGGATCTGTAATGTGATATTATTGTAAGGTTTTAAATTTCGTGTCAATCGGATTTACGGTTTGTCCGGGGCTAGCCAAAACGCCTAGAAATTAGTTTAAATCGATTTAATTTAAATTTGATCGTTTATTGCCGTAACTCGCACAGATGATCGAATTAGCTTCCGAAACTTGTTCCATTGTGTCCCAAACATGGGATAAACTCTAGAAACGCCGGTCACCGCGCATAAATTGAAGTTCGGAAAATCGGATGAATAGTAAATTGGAAATATTTTCTATAAAAGCACGATATTATTCACAAATTGCAAAATTAAACCAACCTAGGGTTTTAAAACGCAGCCGCCTCCATTTTGATTAATGGCTAAAACACTCCCTCACTTTTCATAACTTATCTCTCCATCTAGTCGATGATTTTCAGAACTTCCAACTACGGAAATGAAGAGCTCGTCATGCTCTTCAAAATCAACGGCTATGATCGGGTTTCGTGGCGTGGATCGACGTGAATCTCAAGGCAAAGGGTGTGCGTTCGAGGGTCGACTGCACAGCCTAGGGTCGATCGGTATTCATGGCATTTGGCACGGAATTCGAGATCGAGTGGGGCTTCGAAACGGCAACACTTGATCGAAGTGGAAGTGCTCGATTGTAGTGCGAAAATTCGAAGAGGAAGCGAACGGTTTGGGTTATCTCGCGAACGAAAGAAGGGTGAAGGAGAAGAGAACACGCGCGTATAGGCATTTACCTGGAACGAGATCGAACGGCTCAGATGTAAAGTTATATAAAAAAAATTGTGATTTAAATTTTATATAAATTCGTTTAAAGTAACATGTGATAACTCTTTCATACGAGGTCCATTTTGGACGAAACGAATTGCGTTGCAATCGTTTTGACGAGCACTACGCAATGGAACTAGATTGGAGTCGTTTGGAGCTAGTGAGAATTTTGGGTAAAATTAAACGCACGTTTAATTTTATTCGAAATAAACGCTGAAACTGAATTGGAAATAAGGTGAGAACTTCTCACTCAATCGAATAGTTTCGATTTAAATTTTAAATAGTTAGATTTAAAATTATTGATTGTATGCCTGAATGATAAATTATTATCTGTTATTGGTTGAAATAGACATTATACGCCATTATTAAGAGGAGGTTATTTATTAAAAACATATACCGCGATAATTCCATCTTAATTGGAATTGGTATTATATACGTACTTGGAGTTGATTTTCCCGCATTATATAGCGGATGAGATCCTACTGCGCCATATAATAGCGGATAATAATTTATAAATCCCATATACCGCGATAATTCCGTACTAGAACGGAATTGGTATTGTGCTAACATCTTTGGATGCAGGGAAACGGGTTGGAGGGATCCAACTGGATTCCTCAACTATATTGATTTATTTACAGATATTGTAATGTTTGTTGATTATCATATCGATATATGATATTTGGATGTCGTGATTGACTATTTGGTGATGTTGCATCATCAGATCCATTTTTCAAGTTTTAAAATAATGATTTTGATTTTAAAAAGAATTTTGAAGTGATTTATGAAAGTATACGTTTTATTAATTTTGAATTGTTATAATAAATAAACATTATAATTTTATGGTTATAAAAGTTATATTTTTGGAAAATAGTACTTAAGTATGATTTTGGAGTTATATAAGTTTTAAATAACGTTTTGTAAATTATTAAAAGGATTGGTTTATTTAAATTGAGATTTTTGAATCATTATAAACGGTTTATATAAAAGATTTCTAAGATTAATATTTATAAAAAAAATAGGAATTATAAAACAAGTTTTTATAAGTGTTAAAATGAAGTATAATTGGATTTCACAAGTGAATAAAATTTATGGATTTATAAATTGTGAAATTATAAAATGAATAGATTGTTGTAAAATAAAAGATTTATAAGTAATTAACTTATAAATTGGATTTAGGCATTTTAATTGAGATTTTCGAGTAAGTATAAATGGTTTATAGATGAGATTTATAAAATATATATTTTATAAATCGAAATAATGGAATTATAAAAGAAGTTCTGTTAATGCTAAAAATGAGGTTATAAATGGAATTTTATAAGTAGTAAGATTTTTAAATCTTGTAAATTGAAGTCCTTATAAAAATAATAAATGGGGATTTATAAACATTGTTTTATAAATCCAAAACCGACTTATTTTTATAAGTCAATTATTTTAGATTTTTAAAGGAGATATATTCACGATTTTGGACGGTGGATAATCCTTTAAAAAAAATGTGTAGAAAAATGTTGAATTTGGTTAACGAAGAATATTCACGATTTTAAGACAGTGAATAATATATTAAAGTGTTTTAGGAAAGTGATATTTTAAATAGAATTAAAACAATTTGAAGTTGTTTTAAAATGCATTAAGTGTCGAAACCATAGATTTCAACATTCATTGTTGAAATAGACGTTTTCGAGAAATATAAGGAAATGGTGGACTATAACACTGTTGTTATAGTAAATGATTTTCGAAACGAAATGTTTTATATAGTATTGGGATTTATATATTTATTTTAACTTTGAATCCCTATACTAGTGATTTTGGGTCGTCGTAACGATGTTTTACGCAACATTCGTTTTGGCCCAAATAAATGTGGTTAAGTGAACGTTTTCCTTAAAGAATGAAATATGTACTTAATTTCGATTTAAGTATATTGAATATTTTCCAAGTGTTGAAAATAAATGGATTTGTGAATTACTTATTATTAAATAAGTATGGAAGTGTTTTCCAATATGAAGTGAATATTTTGAGATTTTATCTTTTAAAGATAAATTGAAAATGAATATTAAAAATCGATTTGAAAATCGTTTATTCATAGATATTTTGGAATTGTAAATTCACTATGGAATTTATAAAAGAATGGGAAATTTGTTTAAAAATAAACGTTGATTTATTTTTGAAGTGTGGGAATAAATTTACGGATTTGGAACGTAAATATAAAGTAAATCGGTAAGGATTTATTTAATTGGTTTAAATGAACCATGTTGAAATGAAAGTATTTCCGCGTAATGAAAATGATTGAAATTTGTTTTCAAAAGTGGTAAAGGTGAAAAGTGATTTGAAAATTGTTTTCAAATGGTTGAAGTGTGGAAATTATATATCTAGTAAAGACATTTTGGAAAGTAAATAATTTGGGAAATTATTTGGAATCTGGTGATGTTGAACACGCCTATTGATAGTTAAATAACTGACTATCAATATTTACCTTTAAATAGGTATTTGTTGTGATTGCTTGAATTTGAATGCCACACTTATTTTTGAATAAGCGCTCACTATTCGGGTTAGCCGGGAAAGGACCTTGGGGTCGTATAACCCATTTCGAATATGTGATACGTCGTTATGGATTGCATTTGATGACCGGTGTTGAAGACCGGATATTTGTGAAAACGGAAGGATTACCGTCGAATGTTTCTGCATCGGCTGATCTCCGATATAGAAATTTATTACCCTTTGTGATGGAAAGTCCGATCGTGATTAGTGAATATCCGGATTGCAAGGACTTCTTTGTAAGTGCCTTCGGTTCCGTTCGATCCCGGAACGGACTTGTATGGATGTGTGTCCGACGTTACAGTTTGAGATGTAAAGCTGGTTTCTATCAAATATATTCCCGTTGGTGGCGTACCCGTGTGGCAATGGGAAGTTCCTTGGCCTGACCATTTTTGAAAATCCAAAGAAACAATACAAACCCTATACGGTTTTAGTCGTATAACCTGCCATGGAATGTGGTGGTAACCTGCTATTGAACATGGTAGCTATAGTAGGCATAAGTGCAAAATGCTATGCTGGTTAAGAGTTATATCTTTACTTTCGAAATGATTTTTCCTACACTATGCACTAATAATAATATCAAATGTTTCTTTTTAATGCGTATTAAGCATCTTTGACTATCATAAGGAGAAATCTCCTCCGATTCTGCGTTTGCATTGTGTGTGCGTGCGGGAGGCCTTATGGTAGTCTCATTTTCTAAAAAGCATTGCGAATCTATTTTAAAATTATCCTGTTCTTTGTTTTAAATATAAACTGTTTTAGTTCTCACACCAGTCACATGACTGACTCGGAGTTTATTGTTTCCTTCCTAAACTCTGGGTGCCTACCAATTTCCACACGGGCAGTCTAGAGTTAGGTTATCAGGATATTCTGGAATTCAAGAGTTGCTGGAGGCAAGCTGGATGGCATGGCGTATTACTAGTATATAGTATTTCTTTTCCGCTGTTTGTTGTTGTTTGTTGTTGAACACTCTGATGATGTAATGTAATGTAATATGATGTAATGTAATAACTGATATAGTTCTTTGTTTAAAGATTATTCATTTACCTATTATATGTTGTTCCATTGAGATTGTGAGATTCTGATATTGTTTTGTTGTTTCTTTCTGTTCTGTTCTATCTTTTCCTCTCTTCTTCTATTTTTTTCTTCTTCTCTAACCATAACGGTACGGGTTTCCGACATTCGATTGCTCGGCAGTTGATACAGTGGACGTATTAATGTCGGTTTTCGATCGTCGAAAAGTCTCACCCGTCACATTTGGTATCAGAGCTTATGGTTAAGCGACAACCATGGCTCTGTTGGGTGTTACTCATTAGAGATAGAGTCAGTAGTACTCTAGAATGAGTGTGAGTGTAATAATAGATACAAGTGCATATTTGTTAGTGAATATGAAATTGTTTTACATTGTGTTTGCTTATCCGTTGAGCTGTTTATGAATTCTGGTCGGTGCGGGGTGTACAACCGTAATCGATAGGGGTTTCTAAACTCTTAAACAAGGCAAGTCGAAATAGTATCATTTTACATTGGGTAAATGAAATAATTTTACCTTGATTATATTTATATATAAAGAATAATTTTTCAGAATTATTAAAGTGTATATGAATTGGTTGTTTGGTTGTTTGAATAAGTTAAATAAAACAACAGCTGTAAAAGAATAATTGTATAAACAATTGAATTATAAGTATGGAAGTTATAATTAAAATGATTTACACTTGTGAAATAATCTTATATATAAGAAATGAAATTATATAAGTAAAAGATTTATAAATGTGATTTATAATCTGAAACAAAATTCCAGAGAAGTATTTTGAAAGGATTTGATATTTTGGAAAATTGTTTTGGAGAAATTAAAGCTCTAAACTCTTTTTGGTCGCTGGAAAATAATTCCGATGATGATTGCAACATCATCGGTGTTCATTTTCGGGTTTCCAAAAGAGGGATTGCTCCCAATTTGTTTTAAATAAAAGTTGTTTGGAAAATTTGGATTTGGTTTTGAAATTCAAAGGATAATTGAATTGGTTTCAAAAATGGTTTTGAAAGGTTGGAAAGACTATGTAATCCTATTTAAAATATTTATAGGAATGATAAATGTGTTGATAACTTATACAATTTGAATTTTAATAGAATAAATTTAACTTAAAGGATGGAGTTAAATTAAAGTAGGTATAAGTGAATCAATAAAATCCAAGTGGTAATTGTTGAATATTAGTTGTATGACTTACAGAATGGGAAAGGATAAGTAAAACCAATTATTGAAGTGGTTAAACAATTTTGTTAAGAAAAATGAGATGGAATTTGAATAAGTGGTGGAATTTGACTTCGGTAAAAAGTTAAACAGAATTTACTTTAGAACTGGAATTTGAATTGAATTTATAAGTGGAAAATTAAGTTAAGTAAAATAAATTGAAATGGAATATAACTTAAGTGAAGTTGAATAGAGTTGATTTTGGTGTCAAAGTAAATTAATAAGTGAATTAATGAAGTGAAGTCATTAAGAATTTGAACTTGAGTTATATAAATGAAATTCAACTTTATATTGTTAAAGGAATTAGCAATTGAATTAATTAATGGATTGAATGTTAATCAATAGAATGTAAATAATTGATATGGAATAATGAATGTAAGCGTAAATTCGTTAAAAGTCAATGTTATTGGAAGTTGAATAATTGAATGAAAGTCAATTTAATATCAACCAATTGGAATTAAAAGCGTTAAAACCAAATTGAATGAATGTAAGAGAAGTAAATAATTTGGTTATGTTGAATATACATTGGTTGTCATATGGATGTTAGTTGATTGTATATAATTGACTAAGTGTTAAATGAAAATTAATTAAGGAAAATTGAAAGCTATAAATCAAATTGGAAGTTAAGTGAATTTGATTTGAATGTGGAAGTAAACCAACTTGAATATAAATTAGTGAATGCAAACTAATTGAAATTGAATATGAATAAGTGAATGTTGATAAAATCCAATGTTAACAAATCAAATGTGATTAAATTGAAAACCAATTCATTGAATATTAATGAGAAGTGAATATATATTGATTTGATATGGATTTGTTGGATGATAGTTGTTTGGTGGTTGCATTTGTTGATTGAATGCATTGCTATGTTGGAACATGTAGTTATTATGTTACTATATGTTGTATATTGATATTATTTTCATATATACATGTTTCTCATTGTTTGTTGAGTGTTTAGTAGGTGCGGATTGCGCTTGCTTCGCATTTGGAGCTCGCTTTCGCGCTATATGAGCCGTATACGCTCGCTAAAAAAAATATGAGGTACATATCTCGGATTAAATATCGTACTTTTACACTTTTTTCCCTGCGGGATGCCTCATCACTTGATGAGATGTATATTTGTGATATATATACTGTTATTTTTTTCGGATCGAGCCGCGAAAAGGAGACTCTGGCGAATTTTTCCGAAAATTTAAGGCGTTAGAATATTTTTGAGAAAATTGGAAATTTTTTGAAAACTAAGTTTGGATTTGGAAACTTAGTAAGGATTTTGTAAGAAGTTTAACTATGAATTTTGGAAAAGCTAAAAACTTAAGAGATTTGAAAAATCCAATTTGAATGGTTTGTTTTGGAAAGATTAATGGATTTCGTAAATTTTTCTTACTTGGTAATTTCGAGGACGAAATTATTTTAAGGGGGGAAGATTGTAACGACCCAGAATTTCTGTCAATTAAAAATTGTATATTTAATTGATTTTAAGTATTAATAAGTGAAATTTATAAGTCTAATAATTTATTTTTCGAGTATCCGGATTTAATTTGATAATTAAATCGATAATTTAATATTTAAAATTACAGAAATAATTGGAAATTGGGTTAAATATGATTAAAAATGATTTGTAAAATTTTAGTATATCATATTATAGTTAGAATGATGTTATAGAACTTTTAAAATCGAATTAAAAGTTAATTTGTGAAAATTGAATATTTTAATATTTAATTGACGAGTTAAAATAGCCATTTTTCAAACAGTCTCTCGGATGTCGACGAACCCAGTTTCATCGGATCCGTAATGTGATATTATTGTAAGATTTCAAATTTCATGTCAATCGGATTTACGGTTTGTCCGGAGCAAGCCAAAACGCATAGAAATTAGTTTAAATAGATTTAATTTAAATTTGATCGTTTATTGGCGTAACTCGCACAGATGATCGAATTAGCTTCTGAAACCTGTTCCATTGTGTCCGGAACGTGGGATAAACTCTAGAAATGCCCGTCACCGCGCATAAATTTGAGTTCAGAAAATCGGATGAATAGTAAATTGGAAATATTTTCTATTAAAGCACGATATTATTCACAAATTGCAAAATTAAACCACCCTAGGGTTTTAAAACGCAGCCGCCTCCATTTTGATTAATGGATGAAACACTCCCTCACTTTTCATCACTTATCTGTCCATCTAGTCGATAATTTTCAAAACTTCCAACTACGGAAATGAAGAGCTCGTCATGCTCTTCAAAATCGACGGCTATGATCAGGTTTCGTGGCGTGGATCGACGTGAATCTCAAGGCAAAATGCGCATGTTCGAGGGCCGATTGCATAGCCTAGGGTCGACCGGAATTCATGGCATTTGGAATGGAAGTCGAGATGGAGTGGGGCTTCGAAACGACAACACTTGATCGAAGTGGAAGTGCTCGATTGTAATGCGAAAATTCGAAGAGGAAGCGAACGGTTTGAGTTATCTCACGAACGAAAGAAGGGGGAAGGAGAAGAGAACGCGCGCATATAGGCATTTACCTGGAACGAGATCGAACGGCTCAGATGTAAAGTTATATAAAAAAAATTTGTGATTTAAATTTTATATAAATTCTTTTAAAGTTTAACATGTGATAACTCTTTCATACGAGGTCCGTTTTGGATGAAACAAATTGCGTTGCAATCGTTTTGAAGAGCACTACGCAATGGAACTGGATTGGAGTCATTTGGAGCTAGTGAGAATTTCGAGTAAAATTAAACGCACGTTTAATTTTATTCGAAATAAACGCTGAAACCGAATTGGAAATAAGGTGAGAACTTCTCACTCAATCGAATAGTTTCGATTTAAATTTTAATTAGTTAGATTTAAAATTATTGATTGTATGCCTGAATGATAAATTATTATCTGTTATTGGTTGAAATAGACATTATACGCCGTTAGTAAGTGGAGGTTATTTATTAAAAACATATACCGCGATAATTCCATCTTAATTGGAATTGGTATTATATACGTACTTGGAGTTGATTTTCCCACATTATATAGCAGATAAGACCCTATTGCGCCGTATAATAGCGGATAATATTTATAAATCCCATATACCGTGATAATTCCGTACTGGAACGGAATTGGTATTGTGCTAACATCTTTGGATGCAGGGAAACAGGTTGGAGGGATCCAACTGGATTCCTCAACTATATTGATTTATTTACAGATATTGTGATGTTTGTTGATTATCATATCGATATATGATATTTGGATATCGTGATTGACTATTTGGTGCTGTTGCATCATCGGATCCATTTTTGAAGTTTTAAAATAATGGTTTTGATTTTAAAAAGAATTTTAAAGCGATTTATGAAAGTATACGTTTTATTAAATTTTGAATTGTTAAAATAAATAAACATTATAATTTTATGGTTATAAAAGTTATATTTTTGGAAAATAGTACTTAAGTATGATTTTGGAGTTATATAAGTTTTAAATAACGTTTTGTAAATTATTAAAAGGATTGGTTTATTTAAATTGAGATTTTTGAATCATTATAAACGGTTTATATAAAAGATTTCTAAGATTAATATTTATAAATAAAAAAATATAGGAATTATAAAACGAGTTTTTATAAGTGTTAAAATGAAGTATAAATGGATTTCACAAGTGAATAAAATTTATAGATTTATAAATTGTGAAATTATAAAATGAATGGATTTTTTGTAAAATAAAAGATTTATAAGTAATTAACTTATAAATTGGATTTTGGCATTTTAATTGAGATTTTTGAATAAGTATAAATGGTTTATAGATGATATTTATAAAATATATATTTTATAAACCGAAATAATGGAATTATAAAAGAAGTTCTGTTAATGCTGAAAATGAGGTTATAAATGGAATTTTATAAGTAGTAAGATTTTTAAATCTTGTAAATTGAAGTCCTTATAAAAATAATAAATGGGGATTTATAAACATTGTTTTATAAATCCGAAACCGACTTATTTTGATAAGTCAATTATTTTAAATTTTTAAAGGAGATATATTCACGATGGATAATCCTTTAAACAAAATGTGTAGAAAAATGTTGAATTTGGTTAACGAAGAATATTCACGATTTTAGGATAGTGAATAATATATTAAAGTGTTTTGGGGAAGTGATATTTTAAATAGAATTAAAATGATTTGAAGTTGTTTTAAAATGCATTAAGTGTCGAAACCATAGATTTCAACATTCATTGTTGAAATAGACGTTTTCGAGAAATTAAGGAAATGGTGGACTATAACACTGTTGTTATAGTAAATGATTTTCGAAAGGAAATATTTTATATAGTATTGGGATTTATATATTTATTTTAAGTTCGAATCCCTATACTAGTGATTTTGGGTCGTCGTAACGATGTTTTACGGAACATTCATTTTGGCCCAAATAAATGTGGTTAAGGGAATGTTTTCCTTAAAGAATGAAATATATACTTAATTTCGATTTAAGTATATTGAATATTTTCCAAGTGTTGAAAATAATTGATTTGTGAATTACTTATTATTGAATAAGTATGGAAGTGTTTTCCAATAAGAAGTGAATATTTTGAGATTTTATCCTTTAAAGATAAATTGAAAATGAATATTAAAAATCGATTTGAAAATCGTATATTCATAGATATTTTGGAATTGTAAATTCACTATGGAATTTGTAAAAGAAAGGGAAATTTGTTTAAAAATAAATGTTGATTTATTTTTGAAGGGTGGGAATAAATTTACGGATTTGGAACGTAAATATAAATTAAATCGGTAAGGTTTTATTTAATTGGTTTAAATGAACCATGTTGAAATGAAAGTATTTCCGCGTAAGGAAAATGATTGAAATTTGTTTTCAAAAGTGGTATAGGTGAAAAGTGATTTGAAAATTGTTTTCAAATGGTTGAAGTGTGGAAATTATATGTCTAGTAAAGATATTTTGGAAAGTAAATAATTTGGGAAATTATTTGGAATCTGGTGATGTTGAACACGCCTATTGATAGTTAAATAACCGACTATCAATATTACCTTTAAATAGGTATTTATTGTGATTGCTTGAATTTGAATGCCACACTTATTTTTGAATAAGCGCTCACTATTCGGATTAGCCAGGAAAGGACCTTGGGGCCGTATAACCCATTTCGAATATGTGATACGTCGTTATGGATTGCATTTGATGACCGGTGTTGAAGACCGGTTATTTGTGAAAACGGAAGGATTACCGTCGAATGTTTCTGCATCGGCTGATCTCCGATATAGAAATTTATTACCCTTTGTGATGGGAAGTCCGGTCATGATTAGTGAATATCCGGATTGCAAGGACTTCTTTGTAAGTGCCTTCGGTTCCATTCGATCCCGGAACGGACTTGTATGGATGTGTGTCCGACGTTACAGTTTGAGATGTAAAGCTGGTTTCTATCAAA
This sequence comes from Allium cepa, assembly GCA_030765085.1. Lineage (NCBI taxonomy): Eukaryota > Viridiplantae > Streptophyta > Magnoliopsida > Asparagales > Amaryllidaceae > Allium > Allium cepa. The sequence goes on from CM060943.1 coordinate 212,662,156, forward strand.
TATATTCCCGTTGGTGGCGGAGAATTTATTCTCTTAGCTCAACACCCTTAGAGGTTATGTAGTTGATGGTTACTAGTGATACATTTTCAAATTGGTAATGTGGCATACGAAGTGCTGTTGAGCATTTGTTGATCAAAGCAGAACTTTTGTATAAAGCGTGGCTTTGTGGACGAGACTTCGTCGGACCTCATACCCCGGAAATGGTTAAAACAGGAAGGATGCGGCATGGTTATTTGGGGGTAGCGCCCCATTAGTGTATGTCATTCCTTCTGGATAGAGGTGGTATCATGGTATGGAGCCCAGATATTTAACCTATGTTGCTGCTGCAAATTTATTGCTTTGTGGTTGTTGGAATCGAGGATCCTCGGATATAGATCGGTTACGATCGGGGAATGACATATTCGTGTCAGTAGTTACCAGTTAGGGGTAAGCCGGCCTTGTGTTAGCAGAGATCCGGTTAGGTTCTCGGGTCGTCTTTTCAGAGGCGTACCCATGTGGCAATGGGAAGTTCTTTGGCCTGACCATTTGTTGGAAATCCAAAGAAACAATACGAACCCTTTACGGTTTTAGTTGTATAACCTGCCATGGAATGTGGCGGTAACCTGCTATTGAACATGGTAGCTATAGTAGGCATAAGTGCGAAATGCCTATGCTGGCTAAGATTTATATCTTTACTTTCGAAATGATTTTTCCTACACTATGCACTAGTAATAATATCAAATGTTTCTTTTTAATGCGTATCAAGCATCTTTGACTATCATAAGGAGAAATCTCCTCTGATTCTGCGTTTGCATTGTGTGTGTGCGCGGGAGGCCTTATGGTAGTCTCATTTTCTAAAAGCATTCCGAATCTATTTTAAAATTATCCTGTTCTTTGTTTTAAATATAAACTGTTTTAGTTCTCACACCAGTCACATGACTGACTCGGAGTTTATTATTTCCTTCCTAAACTCTGGGTGCCCACCAATTTCCACACGGGCAGTCTAGAGATGGTTATCAGGATATTCTGGAATTCAGGAGTTGCTAGAGGCAAGCTGGATGGCATGGCGTATTACTAGTATATAGTATTTTTTTTCCGCTGTTTGTTGTTGTTTGTTGTTGTACACTCTGATGATGTAATGTAATGTAATATGATGTAATGTAATAACTGATATAGTTCTTTGTTTAAATATTATTCATTTACCTATTATATGTTGTTCCGCTGCGATTGTGAGATTCTGATATTGTTTTATTGTTTCTTTCTGTTCTGGTCTATCTTTTCCTCTCTTCTTCTATTTTTTTCTTCTTCTCTAACCATAACGGTACGTTTTTCCGGCATTCGATTGCTCGACAGTTGATACAGTGGACGTATTAATGTCAGTTTTCGAGCGTCAAAAAGTCTCACCCATCATAGAAACAAAGTAATATAAAATAAAAATAAATAATAAATTTTAAAGAAAATGGAAAAAGAATTAAAGAAATTGCTTAAAATTCCAAAACAGGGTTCAAAAATTACAATTAAATCATTATTGGCTTTGGAAAAATATTTAATTCATTTTAAAAATATTCTAAAGCAAAATTTTGAAATAAAATAATTTATTAAACATTCAAAGTGAAACAAATAATTAAATTTAGAGAAAATAGAAAAATAATTAAAGAAACTGTTTAAAAATTGGAAACAGGACATGAAAATTACAAATAAAATACCATTTAGCCTTAGAGAATTTCTATTTCACTTTAAAACAAATAAAAGTCAAATAATTAAAATAAACGGGGAAAAAAATAAAGTGGGAATGAGAAAAAAATAAGATCTTATGAAAATAGAAAAATAAATAAAGAATTTTTTAAATTAATTGAAGCTGGAATTAGAAATGGTGAACAAAATACAACTGACACTGTAAAATGTCAATTACACTTTTAAAATATTTTAAACCCAAAATATATACATAACATGTTATTTTACCCATATAAACATAAATTAGAACATTACTTGACCAAATAAAATATTATTTGTATAATTTAAAATAAACAATTTTGTTAAATACAACAAATTTCACACAATAGTTAAAAAGGCATAACTTTCACATTATAAATCAGATTTCAACGAAACAAAAAGCAATGTTCTTAGAATTTTATTTATTTTCATAGTAAAATATAAAATTAATTTTTTTTCAAACTTTCAAATTTTAAATTTAAAAGTCAAAGTTTGACCATTTTGACCAAAATTCACTTTTTTGGAAAATGTTCAATTTATACATGTTTGAAACTATAATTTACATTAAAATCAAAATTTATATTTAAAATAACAAAATTAATAATTTTAATAGATAAAAATGAAGTTTTTAAATCAAGAATTAAATTATAATAATTAAAATATACAATTAAAACAATTAGAAAATACAGGGTTGTTACATTTTGTATTAACATTTGTAAGTAAATTGGCTAGAAAATATACAAGTGTCATTTTGTCTTTTTATTTTAAAAAATAATGGAATAATAATAATAAGTTATATATACACATCTTCCTACTTCATCACCTCATTTTCTTCATTTAAGAAACAAATCTACTAATTTGTAAATACTAACCAGTGAACAAATCAAAATCTGAGCTGGATCAAGATCAAAGAAATTAAAGAAATAATCAATCAAAATCAAAATCTGGTAACAACCTGGAATCAAACCAAGTTTCAGCTCTTAACAATCAAGTTTAGATCAAGCGAGAAGATTCAACATCAATGCAAACTAAAGTAATCTAAGCTCCAGTTTTAAAATGGAAGATCAGATTTCAAATTTCAAATGTATGTTCCCTGTCTTCAAACACAGGTGAGCAAACTGAACATAAAACATCCTTGGATTTGATGCATGAGATAAATGTTCAAGTGAACTTGTGATGTATGTTTTGAAATATGTATGCATGTTTTTTTAACCTAAATACAACTATATTAATGATTGAAACCTGGGTGCATGAGTGATTTATCTGTGTGTGTCTCTGTTCATGTTACAGAGTGTAAATTTGGTTTAAAGATTTCTTATCTTTTTAGCCATTCACTGTAAGTTTTCGATTCCAAACAAAATAGCTTAGTTTTAACAAGATCTAAGTGCTTAAAATATGTATAAGTATTTAAGTTGAAAATATGCATGTATCTAGGAAAATACAGTAGAAATTTTAATATTATGATAAAATCGAATGTTACATTTTACTGATTTAAGTATACATTTTGAATCATCTCTGGAAAACATGATTTTTAAAAAAAAATCACGATTTTTAGATAGTTAATTGTTGAGTATTTGGGGTAAATTGGAATTCGTATTTTTGCCAAATTCTGGCGATCGACAGGAGGTGTGACTCGAGGTCATGGATGAAGCTTGTTCATGGGTTTAAGCGCATAGGAAAATTGTTCGGAGAAATTTTAGTGAGCTGTGGTGGTCGAGAGGAGCCGGAGTAGGGTTTCAGAGACCGATGTGGGTGTGGTTGGTCTTGAGTAAACCACGACGACGTGGGAAGGAGTGGGAGGTGCGGACCAGAGGGAGAAGAATGAAGGGATAGTGGCGCTCATTTCGGCGAAGTCTGAAGATGCACGGTGGCTTGAGGTGTCGGAGCAAGGTGGAAATAGAACAGGGATTGTTCCAGTGGTTTTTGGGTATAGCTCAAATTTTTCTCGATGGGTAGATCTGTGATTCTGATTGACTGGAAGTAGCATGGGTGATGAGGATGACCGGCGGGATGGATCGGCAGTAGGTCGAACGGTCGAAGGAGGGTGTGCACATGCACCGTGTCTTTATGTGCAGGTGAAATAAAGAAAGAACATAAAGAAGAAGTGGGATCTGGAAGATTTTTGCGCGAAGTGATTCATGGGGTTTCACTTGGTTTGTTCGGATGGGTCTTCGAGTCTCTCGAGAATGTGTTGATCCAGATTTTCGTATAATAGTTTTTTTATAAAAAAAAGAGAAAAGGAAGCTCGGGAGAGGAATGAGAAACTCGGGTATTTGTTGGAGTAATCCTTGGATTTTCTCGGGTATAATGTTTATGTTTCAAGATTTTAAGATAACACAATTAAGTCTTCTATTAATTCACTTAAATCATTATTTTAAATAAAAGCGTTTTATTTAAATGTTAACTAAGTTGATTCTTAAAGTTGTTAAAAACTAAATTAATCATGTGATTTAATTAAGAAGATTTAATGTGTTAAATCATTAATTTAACTTAAGGAATAAGTTAAATTTTAGATTAATGATAATTTAATTCAAGTTTATTAAGTAAGATTTTTTGAAATAAGAAGTTAATTAAGATGAATAATATCTTTTAATTAATTAAAGCTTGGATGATTAAGATTAATTGATTAATTAAAGATTAATTAACGTAAGCAATTAAAGGTTAATTAATTATAGGATAATTAATAAATGTGAATAATTAATGATTGATTAAGATTACTTAATCAACGTAATTAATAAAGTCAATTAATAAAAGTAATTAAAGAAAATTACTTAATATCATTAATTAAGGAAAGTAATTAATGAGAAAATGTGTTTTATTTAACAGTAATTACTTAAAGAAAATAATTGAGGATTAATTACTTATTGTAATTAGTTAAGTAAGGATTAATTAAGAAAATTAATTAAGGGATTAGTTAATTAATGAGTATGATTAATTAAAGGATAATTAATCAATGTAAGTGGTTATAGAATGATTAATTTGAGTAATTAATTAAACATAAATGTAACTAAAATGAATGGGTGAATGGTGATTAATTTAGGTAATTAATCAAGGGTTAATTACTTAATATAATTAAAGGAAGATTAATCAAGGGTGATTAATTAAGATGGATAAATAAAAGATGATTAATTAATGGTTTTGTAATTAATTAATGTTAAGTAAAAGTAATCTAAGTGATTATAGTTAGTAATTAATTTAATTAGAAATTAATTAAATTAATTGGAAAGGATTAATCTTACTTATGAATGATGGAATGATATTAAATGCTTTAAATTGGTTGATATCTCTGATATGAAATGTTTTTGTGAGATGATATGATTTGATGGATAGTAATAATGTGGTTAACTATCGATGATGTATTGTCGTGTTTAAGTGTCACCCTGTAATTTAAAATTGAATTATATTCACTTGAATAGCTTTGGTTAAGATGATTGGGTTCGAAGAGACCGGGGTCGGGTATTATTAAATACCCGAAACCACTTCGATTTATAATCTACTACGATTCTTTACAAGATTTGATATGTGAAATAAATGGGCTGGAACGGAATTTTTTTGAGTAAACTAGACCTTTGAAAATGAGTAAGGATACATAGAGATTATTTGTGAAATGAGCTTTGAATATAATAAGTTTTGAACTCGTAATGGGGATATGAGTTATCCCGGATTTCTGTTATGCTTTGTAACTTAATATTTCAAATTGTATGGGTTTACTCATGCTGGTTTCCAGCCTGACCCGGGTGTTACTTTGATGTAATGCTCGTGTCAGACCGAGTATTACAGATTTTCAGGTAAGAACATTTTGGAGCCCAGGAGGTGAGCTGGATGGCAGGAACATATGAAGAGTATTCCGCTGTATTATATTGTTATTTATCTAGAATAAGTTATTTTAACTGTCCAGTGATTGTAAAATGTTGTAACTCTAACGTATTTAAATGTAATTGACTGAAACAGCTTTCTTTGTTTAAATAATATTATTTGATATTATATTTTATCCGCTGCGAATGTGAGGTTCTGAGTTTGGTTTTCTGTTTCATTTTCTTTTGTCTCTTTTCTTCTTTTTCTGACTATCTGGAATTTTCGGGATCGAAATTTCTGGGTCGTTACATTTGGTATCAGAGCTGAAGGTTAAGCGAGAACCTTGGCTCTGTTGGGATTACTCATTAAGGAATAAGGTCAATGGAATGAGTTGAGTGTGTGTGTGTGTGTGTATATGAGAGCGTACTTGTTATTTTCTTATATAAAGATTCTAAATGATTTTATATAAGAATATATTTTGATATATAAAGCAATATTTCTTTCTAATAAATATTAAAGAATTTGGTTGTTAAATTATTGGAATTAAGTTAAGTCACAATAGAAATACAACCAAACTAAAATTGAATAAAGATAAGTTTGAAGTGGATTCAAACTAAAATTAAAATCTTGAAACTGAGGAAGAGTTTAAAAATAAGTTGAACTAGAATTGGTTTCAAACCAGAAAATAGAATGGTTATTGTGTTTAATAATGGGATGATTGTTTTTCAATAAACAATAAAATGTTTTAAAGAAGTAACCATTTGATGAGATAAAACTCTAAAATGTTGAGTTTTAAATTTGGAATGAGATGTGATAACCAAAAGTGATAAGTTTTCGAACTTATAAGTGGAAAGAATTTTGAGATTTGAAATGGAGAATTCAAAATTGAGTAAGGTTAACGGGATTAATTGAATTTAACTCGGAGGAAGTTAAATAAGTTTGAATGAACAATTTGATTTGGAAATTTCAAGATGAAATTGGTATTTAACTTGGAAAGTTAAATGGTTTATTTGGATTGGGAGTTTGTGTAATCTCAAAATAGGGTTGAGATCTGGAAATTGGAAATAGATGGATATTTTAAAATAATTTGAATGATATTATCCTGTTGTTAATAATAATCTTTAAAAATTGCGAATTGGATTTGCTTAACGAATAAAAAAATGGATTGTGATAATATATCCATTACTGAAATAAATGGGAAATAAAACTTTAATTTGAAATTAAGGATATGGAATCATTTTAGACTTAAGATTTGAATGTTTAAGATAAAACTTCAAAAGTTTGGTTTCAAAATTGAAATTTGGTGATAAATTGGATTTCAAAGATTTAGTTGTTTAAAAAGAATTTGAATAATTATTTGAACATTGAAATAGGTTAAAAAAAGAAAATAAAGAGGAATTTGGATTCAGAATTAAATGGTTTAAAGATATAAGTTGATCTGATTTAAAGGATTAATCAACACTTAAAGATTTAACTCGAATTTATATAATTCGAGATGGTTTAAATTTGAAATTTGAATTGAATTAGTTCAAATTGAATTTGATTTGAATTAATTGAAATTGTGATTGAAGATGTATAAGTATAAAATTCAAATGGAAAATTTGAATTGGAGTGATTTGAAACGATTTGAAATTGAAGTGGGTTCAATTTGAAATTAGTCCAAATTTGATTTAAATAATTTGGATTTGTGATTAAAGTTGAAAAGTTTTAAATTCAAATGGAATTTGGTTCGAATTTGGAAAGAATCAAGAATAATTCAACTTGAATTGGGGTTAAATCAATTTCAATGAAAATTGAAGTTATTTAAATTGGAACTAAGTTAATTTAAATAGAAGTGGAAATTTAAATTGAATTGATTGGAAATGGAGGTTGGGAATTGAACAGTTTGACTCTGGACTATTTTCAAAATAAATTGTTTTAGTACAAATCTATTTTTGCAAACTATTTACAACTTTTCTTTTAAAACCTAAAACTATCTTATGCGTACACAATTATTTTTGGAACTATTTAACAATTTTTCAACTGTTTTATAAACTAATTACTGTTTTTTTCAACTACTTTATAACTAATTATTATTTTATAGCTATTTTGCAATTATTTAAAATTTCTATAACTATTTGACTATTTTCCAACTATTTTACAGTTACTTAACTATTTTGCAGCTATTTTACAAATTAATAATTATTTTTCAATTATTTATCTATTTTTAACTTTTCAAGCTATTTTCTAAATTTAAACTGGACAGAGTTCGAACTGTTTATGATTAAATACCCAATTGAGATAAGAATTGAGGTGATAATCCAAATGGAGATTGAGGCAGTTGTGAATAAATAAATAAGAACCTAAGTGAATGTGAATAGATAGGAGAAATTGATTTAGCTAATAATCAATGGAGATAAGTACGTAGGATGTACCTATATTATTCTATTCGCATAGTGATTTGATCCAGATTCGAGCACAGAATTTCGAGATAGTTATATCAATCCGAGTTAGGATTTTTCACTCGATTTTCGACGGCGAACCTGGATATGGATTGTTGATCGGTTCTGGATATTCTCTATCATAGTTATAGCTATGCAAAGAGATTGACGGTTTCTAATCAAGAAACTAGATCTGTGTCCGCACTAGGAAGTCAGGTGGACGATACTAGTTCGGAAGTGAAATTGTATGATAGAGCGAGCGATCAGATTGGTATAGCGTACGAATGATATGTGTACATCGTACGGATTTGATTGAAATTGATATTGAAAAGAGTAATCAAATTTGAATATTTCATTGTGAATAAACAAAGTTATATATCTTTGTTATATAAGATAAAACTCCCCTTGTTGAATCTATAGTCAGAAGGAAATGGTTTTGAAAGTGTTTGAAGTATAAAAGGAATTTTATACAAGATTGACATGAATCAAAGTTTTAAAATTATATATATATATATATATATATATCTATATATATATATGGATCTGATGAGATTTTGGAAAAAGGTTTTGGGAACCTTTGGATTTGGAAAGGCTTTTGATTTTTGGGTAAAATCAATATTGAAATTTGAAAAGCCTAGTTTGAGAACTATCGATTTTGTGTAAAGGAGCTTTGTATGAGATCATACTAGGTGTATGATTTGGAAGATACTATATGTGTATAGTATAAAGTGTTTTGATGATGGCCCTAGGGAAAAAGGCGCTCCCTTGAAATGAACTTCTAAGGAGTGCCACCGGGTGGTGCTGCCTTGAGCCGCAAGGAGGGGTTCTAAAGTTGATCCTGTGAGGAGTCCGGACAAAACTAGTTCCTGAGGATTATGAGTAGTGTGTACCATAGCGAAAGTCGTGTGTGCCGCTGAGAGCCAACAGTCGTATTCCGCTGGAATAAGTTATTTTAACTGTCCAGTGATTATAAAATGTTGTAACTCTGATGTATTAAAATGTAATTGACTGATACATCTTTCTTTGTTTAAATAATATTATTTGATATTATATTTTATCCGCTGCGAATGTGAGGTTCTGAGTTTGGTTTTTTGTTTCATTTTCTTCTGTCTCTTTTCTTCTTTTTCTAACTATCTGGAATTTTCGGGAACGAAATTTTCGGGTCGTTACATACTGGGACTATTACGTGTTAGGGGCTATATGGGTAACCCCTTAATGCTATGAAAAAGTAAGTTTATTTTATTAATAGACATTATTATAATAGCAAAATATTACTACATAGTAAATAGTTTAACGGATCCTTAGGAGATGTAAATCCCGAGCATCTCTTGAGTTACTGCACTCATGTAGACACTGGATAGGAGATGTCAAATCCCGTAAACATCTCTGACGCTGTTCCACTCACATTTTGTATTGTTGATTTAACTTACATAAGATCTTTTAATTCTGACTCGAGTGTTTTTTTTTCAATTCGCTCGGGCCAGTCCGAGCGTTTCAGGAATCGAAGACTTTATTTCTGGAGGACGAAGACTTCATTATTATTATTATTATTATTGTTATTATTATATATTATATTGTTCCACTACACACTGTATTCTGCTGCATCGATTATTATTCGCTCGTATGTGCAACTCCGATATGTATTGTGTAAATATAATCAAATGTTTATAAAACAGCTTCATGAACTGAATATTTGATTATTATATTTTATCATTCCGCTGCAAGATTCTATTTTTTTTATTTCTTTCTCTGCTTTTTCTTATTTACCCCATAACAATCCGCCCTTCTGTTGATTTAAGTCTGACGTGTGTGGTTTATCGTCGACTTAAATCGTGCGGATAGGCAGGACGTTACATTTGGTATCAAAGCTTTGGTTTAGTGATAAACCTTAGCTTTGTGGGGATGACTCTTTATTAATTGGGTAATACTGCCCTATGATGAGTCGCTGAGTGTGTGTGTGTGTGTGTGTGTGTGTGTGTGTGTGTATATATATATATATATGAGAGAGCGTACTTGTTAGTGTTATAAAAAGGTTTTAATATTGTGTTAATCCGTTCCATTTTGTATTTGTAAATTCTGGTTGATGCATGGGATGCAATGACATTAATAGGGGTTTCTAAACACTTAATAGGACAGACCGACATAATGTTTGTTTTAATATAGGTGAATGAAATAATTTTGCCTATTATTTTTCTATATATAAAATAAATTTTATGAATAAGATATATATATATATATATTTGGTTGCAATATTGGTTGTTAGGTAATGAAATTTATAAATAATAGTTGAAATAAGATTGAAATTGAAACAAATAAAATTGGAAATTTAGAGCTTAAGTCTCGGGATTTCTGAAAATTTCTTTTGAATGATTTTGAAATATAATAATATATTATTAGAAGTATTTTCCGATATAAATATCAATACAATTAGAAGGAATTGTTTTAAAGAAATTTTGGGAAAGATATAAGTTTGTACTCCCCTCTTTGTCGCTGGAAAATAATTCCGATGATGGCGGCCGCATCGTCGACATTCATTTTCGAGTTTCAAAGTGGGAAGGCCACTGTAGTAGTTTTACTACGAATTTATTTTGATAACCAAATATAAATTTCTAATTGTTTTAAGTATAATTGGATACATAAGTTTTAAGTATAAACCTTTATCTATTATCTTTTAAATGATTTGAAATTTAACCCGGTATTTAATTCTTAAGTTTCCGTTAATTAGTAGTTGCAATTATTGTAGTGAAATTGAATATAACTAACTAATGATTGAAGCCTCTAAATTAAAATAAGAAATTTAATGCTAAGTTATAAATAAGATAAAAAGAAAATTTAAATTTGTAACATATAAAACAAAAGATATAATCATGGAACATTTAATTAAATTAAAGGGAATGAGAAAAACTTGTATAACTTTCAATTACATCCTTAAAACATATATATATATATATATATATATATATAACTTACCGAATATTATAAGTTGAAATGTTTAATAAGAAATTGTAATGGAAATTGTATAAGTAAAAGTAGGTAATGAAAGTGTTCAATAAATTGCTTTTATTAATAAGAATTGATGTTATAAAGTTATAAACTTAAGTTGTAACTAAAATGTTACTATAATTAAATATAATAGAAATGTAAGCACTAAACAAATAAATGAAATTGAGAAATGCATAAATGTAATACAATAAAAAGAAACTTACATGACCTGAATAAATGAAAATGAATAATTGCAAGCAATGAATGAAAATGAATGAAGTTAATAAGAATATACTTAATCTGTTGTTTGAAATCGTTGTTTGTTTGGGCAAGGATACTTTAAAATTGTTTGGATGTATGAATAATCTATTCAGTTTTATCTAAGACTGTTGAGTAAATGGTATACTTAATAGTTTATTTGCCGTTCTATACAATTTAAAGGTGTCTAAGCCTGAACTAACATTTATTTGTTTAATATGAATGAATGATTGATTTGTGTTGATTCTATGTGATGGTTGTATGCCTTGTTGCAAGTGATTGATGTTTGTATTGATTTGTTTGTTTATGGTTGAAACCATTTTCAATATTTCATTTTATATAATTGTTAATCTTTTTTGGATTATATAAGTGAAATGCAGGTTATGGAAGCAATTGCTAATGCTTTTGATTTCATAATTAAGTGTTAATTGCCTGACAAATGGGTACGTTTTCGGATTATGGTTTATAGCGTTATTATATTGTTTTCCCAAGTTGGCATATTTATTATTTTGGAAAATATATGTATATATTTTTATATTTGATATTATATTTTCTCCCAAGCCTCTCCGTACATATGAGACTCTGCCGAAATTTTGGACTTAGAAAATATTTTGAAAAAGTTTTCCCAACTTTATTAATTTAAGTAAAAAAAAAATTTAATGGTTATAAATTAGTATATTTTATATAAAATTAATTAATTTTGAAATATATTTGTTTATAAATTTAATATTTGAAGCGGGATATATTGATTTCCTAATTCTTCTTTTCCCTTCTTTTCCTTTTCGGGGACGAAAAGTTTTGAGTGGGGGAGAGTGTAACGACCCATAAAATTCGATGATTAAAATGAGTTCAATTAATAATATTTTTAATTAAATTTAGAAAGAAATAAAAATCTTATAATTTATATTTGAGCGAATGTTAGAAATTAGATGTAGTAATTGTAATTAAAATTAACAATTTAAAATAAAATTGCAATTAATTGAAATAATGTAAATTGTCTTACTTGGTTATAAGTTTAATATAGGAAACAAATGGAAATGTTGAATTAGTGAATCATTAATAAAAATAATAACTAGAATGGAATTCAAATTAATATAATAATGGAAAGTGTAAATGGTTACATTTGGGTATAAAATTTAAAATAAGTAAATAGAAGTAGGCATTTAATTTACCAATGAAATAATACATTAATTAATAGTAATTGAATGTAAATTAATGTAATAAGGTTAATGCAAGTTGATAAGTAACTAAATTAGTGCAATACCTATTAATTGAAACAAATTGTAATGTTATAATTGATTGAAATTAGTGAATTGGGAAATAAATTCAATGGTTATATTAATTAATGAAATAATATGCAATGAATGCAATTTGATAGAATCAACGCTAGACAGGTAATTATAATGATTGTCAATTAATATTTAAGTATGACTAGGGGTAAATTTGGAAATAGCGATAATTATAATTTGTCTACCCATTCATTTAATTTATTGAATTAGATTTAAATCAATTGCAGCCTTAGTTTGTTAATAATAGCTTATAAGTGAAAATAAACGTAATGGTAACAAGTATTGTAAGTTAACCATTTATTTAGTATATAAAATTATAACTGGTAATCAATTGCAATAAATATAAATAAATTATTACGTTAATGCTAATTAAAGTTAATAATAAATGAATGGTAAGGATGCAATCTAAGCTAAATTTTTGATAGATTGAATGTGATTACGATAAATTGAAATTATGTAAATGTGTAACTTGGGTCTGTAAACAATAAATGTATAAATGCGGTCAAAAGCAAACGATGGCAATAATAATGTGTTGCCCGTTTATTTAGTCTATTAATTGAAATGAGAAATCGAATTTTAATAAAATTGAAAATCAATTAGAGTTAAATGAACCTTAATGTTATATAAATGAGAATTAATGCAATAACTAATTTAGTGCAAATAAATTTATGGAACTAATGGTAAGATCTTAACTAATTGTAATTAATAATTGGAGATAATGTCAATTCCATTTATAATATAACTATTGGTTGATGTAAAGATTGTAAATCAAGATTTATTAATTTATTCGAATGTAAATTATAGTGATTGGGTTTATTTCAAATAAAGGAAATTAAACATCTAGATATTACATTAACTGAAATTAAGATAAAATTTGTGAATAATAATGTAATAAACCATAAACCAACGTTAATTTCATCTGTTGGATAATAATGAATTGAATGATAAGAATGAAAAGTAAATTCAATGGGATTATTGAGAATTTAAATTATAATTTGGGAATATAATGAAATTGAAAATTTAACACTGAAATTGACAAATTAATTAACTTTAAATTGACATCTAAATTTGTTAAATTAGTGTGAATGATTTGGAAATATAAAAATGATGAGAATTGTCAATTTCAGAATTGAAATTGGAAATTTGATTTAATTAATTAATTTTTAATTTATATAATTAATATAAAAATAGCCATTTTGGCCAATGACTCGGATTTCGACGAAACCAGTTTCATCGAATCCGTAAGGTGAATTATTGTAGGATTTCAAGTTTCATAGTGATCGGACTTGTCATTTGATCGTACGAACGTGAAACACCTTGAAATCAATTTAATTGAAATCAATTGAAATCAATTTGAAATAATTTTATTTTTCCATAACTTCGTCATACGATGGAATTTGGACTTGAAACCTTTTCCACTGCGTTTAAAATATTTTAAAATACCTATTTTGATATATGGGTTGACCCAATTTCATTCCCAAGTCAGAACGGGTTTTTCGGGCCATTCATCGTTTTACGCGTTTATAAATCGGGTCCATCTATTCTATTTCAACCTTGCTTATATATACCCTGTTATAAACCCTAACCTCTCTACTTCTCACTTTTCTGTACGTACAAGTCATTATATTCCCCCTCTTCCTCAATGGCAGACAAACAAATTCTAGATCCAAACACAAATCAAATTCAAATTCAAAAATTCAAACTCCTCAGAAAAATTTGGAAAAAATATATATCAAAGTTTTCATCGATACGAATCTACGCATAGCTTCTGTTTTTGCAATTGATGCTCGAGTCAACCTGAAATCGCAGTCAAAGTCGAATTGGGCGTTTTTGATTTTGACATCAATCGACAAAATTGGAATATGGGTTTTGTAGAGTGCATCGTGAGGAGTCGATTGCCGGCGGTCTCGTGACCTAAAACTACCGAAGGCGGTCGAAATTGGCGAACTAGGGTTCGAAAAACCCTAGCTTCCAGATGGCGGCGCGCGACGTCTGAGGTGGCCGGAGGGGTGTTGCAGTGTGGGCGGAGCAAGGCACTGATGGAGGCGAACGACATAGCGACAGTCGGCGTGGCCGAGGATGGTCGGTGATGGCACATGTTCGTAGGGCAGGTGATCGGTTTGAACGCATCTGGGAATGATGGGAGAAACGTGGTTTGAGTGACGTGGCGCTCAACAATAGGTCGGTGATGTTCTTGTTTTCTTTTATTTTTAATTTCGTTTTCAACGTGTTCTAATATCAATAACTTTCGCATGCGAGGTCCAATTCACGCACGGTTTTCTCCGCTAGGTTCGTATTGGAATTCCAGACATTATGACGTTGGTTAGGACGAATTTGGAGACTGTGTAAATGTTGGGTTTAAATTGAATTTAAATTCAAAAGGTGAGTGCTTTAACCCACTCACAACTTCTAAAATTTCTTATGTTCGTTAAATTAAATTTGTGTAAGATTTTGAATTTATTTATGACTATTTGTATATTTTTAAATCATCATCTCAGTTAGTTGCATTTATTTAAATTAAACCGTTATTTAATTTATTATTGCATATAAACTGGCAGCTAGATAGATTTGTTTAATTTATTATTGAATATAAACTGTCAGTAATTACCTGCTATTTATTATATGCTCTATATTGATGTTATTGTTTAAATTGGATGATGATTGTAATAAATGGTTGATGATTGATATTGGATGAATGGATATTGTATTTTATATTGTTTTAAACTGCAAATTTGATATGCACTTTGTTTCGTTCGGGATTGCGGTTTGAAATGATGTATAACTGTAATTTTTATTTTAAATTGCGGATTGAAATGATAAATATCCGTATCACTTGACCATAGGATAGAAAATTATATACAGACACCGTGGTTTGTATATATATATATATATATATATATATATATATATATAAATAAATATTTTGGAAATGATTTCTATGGTTTGGATAGTATTATACGGTTTAATAAATATTGATTCTTTTTGATATTATATTAAAACATTTTATATATAGTTAAATTCATGTATTTAAGCTATGTATAAATTTGTTGATTTATAATAAGTTAAAGAATGGAGTTTGATTTTGTTAAAATAAAATAGGGTTAATTATTTAAATCATACTTTAATATAGATGTTATAATGATTTCATAAATTAAGATTTGGAAGGTAGATTGGAAATTTAATTGAAATTGAGCCTATTTAAAAATTAAACTCCATAAGTTGATGTAAAATTTATTAACTCGAAATTTTAAAAAGGTATGGTATTTATAACTGGATTTTTATTTTTAGGTGAATTAAATGATTATTTCAAGTATAATGAATTGAAGGCAATATCTAGTAATTTAAAATTTGAGTCTTATTTAAATGATAAGGGGTTTATTATGTAAAATATTTCAAACTAAATAATAGAAAATTTAAATTGTTGAATTGAAATTATCAAATTTAGTTTTGAAATTTCGAAATATTTAAAGCCTTGAAATATACCGAAATTTGAAATGTTTATAGAAATTGAAAGTTTCGAAGTTATGGATTTCAAAGCATTATGTTTTAAAAGGGGTAAATTTCAAATGTTTGGTTTTGAAGTATATAATTTGGAAGTGCTATGATTTTGGAAAAGGGATATATTTGAAATAAAATGGATTATATTGATTTGAAATAAAAAGGTTATCATATTGATTTGGTTTTAAAATGGAAATGATATCGTATTTATATGGTGTTGAAATGGATATTATATTCTGGTTTTAAAAGTATAAACTATTTTGAAAAGACCGCGGTGTTATAATAACGTTTGGTTATTAAAGAGACCGGGATCGGAAGTTGTCATACTCTCTGCCAACTCCGAAAACCACTTTAACAACCGTGTACGCGGTGGAGATTCCAGAATGAAGTAGGATGGCGGCGGCGTTTCCTTTGAGGTAAATACGTGGACCTGACTCCCCTGAGTTGGCACAAGGTGGCTAAAACAGGAGCGATCGACGGGCTAGTGAGGTAGCACCTTTGATCAGACACATCCCTTCGATATTATACTTGACTTTTGGATTTATTTGGTGGCCACTTTTGATTTCTTTTATTTGGGGGTGTGGCTCGATGTAGGCAGTAGCTGCGGCTATGCTTTACCACCGGCCTGGAAGCGTAATTGGTATATCTACCTTGGCATTGCCTAGTTATGTCGTGTCACCTACCCTTGCACGCCTTGTACAGGTTTGGTTTTCTCCCATAGCCCGTGTGGTATCCTCTGGTGGCTTCCCGATTAGGAGGGACTATGATATTGGATGGACTACTGGGACTATTACGTGTTAAGGGCTATATGGTTAACCCCTTAATGCTATGAAAAAGTAAGTTTATTTTATTAATAGATATTATTATAATAGCGAAATATTACTACATAGTAAATAGTTTAACGGATCCTAAGGAGATGTGAATCCCGAGCATCTCTTGAGTTACTGCACTCACATAGACCCTGGATAGGAGATGTCAAATCCCATAAACATCTCTGACGCCGTTCCACTCACATTATTTATTGTTGATTTAACTTACATAAGATCTTTTAGCTCTGACTCGAGTGTTTTGTCTTTTCAATTCGCTCGGGTCAGTCCGAGCATTTCAGGAATCGAAGACTTTATTTCTGGAGGACGAAGACAAAAATTTCATTATTATTATTATTATTATTATTATATATTATATTGTTCCACTACACATTGTATTCCGCTGCATCAATTATTATTCGCTGGTATGTACAACTCTAATATGTATTGTATAAATATAATCAAATGTTTATAAAACAGCTTCATGAACTGTATATTTGATTATTATATTTTATCGTTCCGTTGCAAGATTCTGTTTTGTTTTATTTCTTTCTCTGCTTTTTCTTATTTACCCCATAACAATCCGCCCTTCTGTATGATTTAAGTCTGACGTGTGTGGTTTATTGTCAATTTAAACCATGCGGAAAGGCGGGACGTTACAACCATTGTGTCTGTGGTAATTTTCTGGTCAATTTCCATATATAGAATGTCAGAATCCAAGCTAATATGAACGTGATACAAATTAAATAAGAAAAAGAAAAAAAAAGAACATAATAATAATAGGCCAGGTCCACTGGTCTGTCGACCTGGCACAAGGGTGGTTGACCGCCCGGTGGACCCGCTTACCCATTTGGGCGAACAAACGTTCGTTCGAACGTTCTAGGCATGTTTTGCATTCTTCAACTCGATCCGGTCCTTCCATTCATGCATCCGATGGCTCCTATTTAGCCTATGACGTAGTTGCATCCTATTCAATTCTAAAATCCAACAGTCTGAGATCCACTTCTACTCCTATAAATAGAACCCTAGGCCTAACACTTTTTCTCATTCTAATATTTTCTCCAATTGGGTTCACCTATTCAGGAGGGACCCTAAGCGGAATAATTTCCAAGGAGGAAATCATTTTAAATAAAAATATTTGACAAACTCAAGTGGATCCGAGAAGGCCTAAAGGGAAGAGCTAAAGACCAGAGGCGAGCAATCGTAATTATTTAAATTTCTTTACATAATTTAAAATAAAAGGGTTTCGAATAGTTGTAGTTTTACTACGACTTTTGGAATAACCTTTTTAACAGTTTTATTTATAGTTTTTAGAATTATTTTCAGTATATTTCTTTCAAGCTATTCTTTTCAATTAATTTTAGTTATTTCTGCTAATTATAGCTTTTCCATTTATTTACAGTATTTTTGATCTATTTACTATTATTTATGCGTTATTTACATCTTCTTCCGACGCCTTGGATTTTCTTCTATTTTCAGTTTTCTTTTATTTCCCTTTCTTCTTCTTCGCGTATGGATTAGAATAGAATTAACATGAAATTGGATTAAATTATAAGAAATCTGAAATAATGGAATGTGAGATAAATCACAAAGACTGTAGTATAATTGGAATTGGACTGAAATTATGCCTAATTATGATATTAATTAGAATGAATAATTTTTCCTAGTTATAGCTTAGAATTATAACTAAAAAGAATAAAATAAGAAAAACGCTTATTTTCACACTTAGACCTTGGGTTAAGTAATAAGCATGACTATAACGTAAGTTATAAAATTGTAAACTACGGAAACTATGGTAAACTATGGAAACTATGGCGCTTATTTTAAGACTTAGGATAAATTAATAAGCAATAATAGCAAGTGATAAAAATAAAGGCTTATTTAAATAATTTATCAAAGTTAATAAGCAAAGACAAGAGTAGGATCTGTACCAAATAACATTCCCCTAATATTTCTATGGTTATGATGTTTCACATAATCCTGAAGTGAGATGAGGTGCTTCACATAATCCTGAAGTGAGGCGTGGGGTACGTGTAACGACCCGAAATTTTCTAACCCGAAAATTCCAGATAGTTATGAAAAAGAAGAAAGAGATAGAAGAAGAAGAACAGAAACACCAAACATCTCACAATCGCAGCAGATAAAATATAATAATAAATAATAACAGTTGCAAAAGAATACTATATATGTCGATTACATTCTAATACATCAGAGTTTCACATTTTATACAGTCACTGAATATTTACAATTATCATGTCTCAGATTAACAATAATATAAATACAGCGGATATACTCTATACGATACTGCCATCCAGCTCGCCCTCTGAGCTCCAGAACGTGCCTACCTGAAAATCTGTAATACTCGGTCTGACCCGAGCATTACATCAAAGTAACACCCGGGTCAGGCTGGAAACCAGCGTGAGTAAACCCATCTAACATGAAATACTAAAGCAAACAACTTACATAAAACCCGGGTAACTCATTCCAATTCCCAGGCCACAATTTTTGTTATAACCATCACAAATTCCACAAATCTATTTCCTAAGTACCAAACTTAGATATAAAAATAATTCAATTCACTTAAATCGTTTTATTCCATACCATTCAATCATCCATAAGCAAAGCTTAATCACATACAAATTAGTTCAGTTGATTTTAATGGAACTTTCTAACCACATTCACGTAGATTATTAATTAATTCCACATCAATTAATTAATCAACCCCTCTATATCCATTCATCTTGATTAACAACCCTGGGTTAATTATCTTCCAATTCCATTCACGTAATTCTCTTTAATTAATTTCGCGAAATTAATTATTCTTACTAAATCAATGAGTAATCTTCAATTTCTTCACAAATTAATCAACCATAATCAATTACGTTAATTCTTAATTACTTATATTAATTGACTTCTCATACGTCACTTATTATGAATTAATTAATCTCAATTAATTAAATCTTTAATTACTTCATTCATTATATAAATTAATGATTTCCAATTATATTTTTAATTTGTTCTAATCTAAATCAATTACTTTAATCCAATCCAATATTAATCATTCTCGACTAACCTCATCCTGTAATTATCTAACTCCTTTTATTTACTTCATTAAATAAAATTAATTATATCTTGATTAACTATTTAATTAATCTCTTGAGTTATTTCACAAAATAATTATATTTTATTGATTACTTAAGTAACTACTTATTAAACCGCCCACTGGTTATTCTAATTTCATTAAACTTCATTACTTAACTTAATCCTTAATCGATTAATTCGACCCCTATTTACTTTTTGAGTTTAAAACAATTTAAACCCCAATTCTTTGAGTCAAACAACAATTTACTTGGGAACCATCAATAAACCAAAGTCACCAAATCATCAATTCTCAACACACATCAAATCAATTGAAGCATTCAAACAATCATTTAAATTTGACTATTGAAATCTAATAACAACGCAGCTGAGTGAGATTTACTCACCTTGTTTTACTAGCATCCATTCCCAAATCCAGCTTGTTTCTTCCCAAGTTTTGACCTTATATAAATATTATATGATTTTATTAATATTCAAACGAGTTCCATTTCTATTTAATAAATTTCATTTTACCTAATACGTAAATTTCAAACTAATTTTCTATTTACAAAATATGTTCTAGTTATCAAATAATTATATAAATTAGCTAAATAAATTGATTTCCATTTTATAATTTAAATTTAACTAAATCTTTATTAAACAAATAGTTAAATTTCCCTAAACTAATTTTCCCTTCTTTTTTTTTAAACCCTTATGTATATGATTCATTCTGCAGATATATAAACATTTAATTACCTATCTTAAATAGCACAAAACATGAATAACTATAAATAGCTCACCCCAAATTGCAGCTCTGACCCGATCACCTAGCAATCTCGTAGCCTTCACGAGAGGTCAAGTTCGACCTCAATCCCAACTCGAGAATGACAGATCAGATCCAAAACGACGAACTGGAGTCACACTCGGCCCCTCTTCACTTACGCACCAAGTCACGGCAAACCCTAGAGCATGCACTCACCCATCGCGACACGCCTAAGCTTCAAACTCCTCGAGAACCGCTGCCATAACCGGTCGCGACCCCCCTTTTTTCTGAATTGATGAATCACGACGCGCGACTTTGCCTCGCTTGCCGTCGAGCTCCACCACACGCGACATAGAGCCGCGCGCAGTAATGATTGAAAGAATGATGTGATTTCGTTTAATAGGGGCAAGAAAAAGGAAAGAGGAGCTCGCCGTTGTTTTTTTTTAAACTGATAAAGAGAGTGAAATTGAGGATTTAAGAAAAATCAGCTTCGGCCATTATATTTTTATTTTTTCGAGAGTTCATGCCTTTTCGGGTTGAAAATGAGAGAGAGAGAGGATCGGCTGAAAAAAGAAATTTGAGTAGCTTCTAGTGTACGCTAATATAATATAAATAAATATTAAAAATATCTCGAGTTGCAAAACGCAAAATCCCGATCCCCAAATCAGACATGCCGACAGACATTTATAAGGTTTTACCCGTGTTCCGAACACAATGGAACAGGTTTCAAAGGCTAACTTGATCATATGCGCGAGTTACGGAAATAAACGATCTATTTTAAATTAATTTGATTCAAATAGTTCTAAGCGTTTTGAGTTGCCAGGGTCAAACGACAACTCCGATTGCTACGAAAATTGAAATCCGATAATAACTAACTATTACGGATCCAATGGAACTAGTTTCGTCGAATTCCGAGACTGTGCCTCGGAAGGCTATTTTTTTAAATTCAATTTAAACAATATTTTATTAAAATTGAACAAATTACTTTTAAATTAAAATTTCAACCATTCTAATATCTTCAGTATCATCATTATAGATTTTGTAAGCCTTCAAATTATTTGAAACAGGCTTAGAATCTCAGATTCAACAATTTACCCAATTTCAATTATAAAATTCAATATTTAAGCTATACAATTCAATGATTTCATTATCAAGTAAATATTGATATCTTAAATTCAAATTAAAATTAACTTTTAAATATTTACAACCAATTAACTATTCAAATTTAAACTGCTAGAAATTCCGGGTCATCACATTCCTCCCCCCTTAAAAGAATTTCGTCCCCGAAATTACTAATTAGGAAGAATTGACCAATACCCGTTTATCTTTTCCAAAATTCACAATTCAACATCCTACCAATTATCTTTTATTAAAGGCCCACTATCACCTTATCCAACTTTTCCAAAACCTTCTATAGTTTCATTCAATACTCTTCTGCTCAATCATTTAAGTTTCAATTTAAAACCAAATTTTGAATTACCAAAATTTCTCAAAATTTTTCTAACTCTCTAAATTCTTGAAAAATTTTGCCAGCGTCTCCTTTGCGCGGCTAGCTCGGTACTACTACAAAAGGCCTCTACGGGCTCCCAAATTCCAAAAGAAAACCAAAGCCAAGTGGCTACATCAAAAACCCAATCCAATTTCATCCAGAAATTAAAATACATACCTTTTTGTCGGGCAATACAAATTTATCTTTTAGAACCAAATCCAATTTCCTTTTTCCTTTATAACACCTGCATATTCTATTTAACAACAATATCCAATTGTAATCTTTCAAATCATTGTGTACATTTTCTTACAGAAGCCTTCACATTACTTCTATTCAACTTAGTTTCCACCGTTTCATATGAATTCAATTTATTTCGATTTCTAATATTGAATTTTATCTTTCATTAAAACTGATTCATGTTAGTTTCATTTACTAGTTTACTTTAATTTCAAATTTGAAATTGTTTTGTCGTTAACCAATTTTCAAAAAAAAAAAAAAATTCTAAAATTTTCTAACTCCCAAAATTTTCAGAAAATTTTGGCAGAGTCTCCTTTGTACGGAGAAGCTTTTGCAATTTGACAAAAGATATAAATATGTATACATCGACCCACACGGTCGGAAAAAGCAAAAACAGTTCATATTTCCTATTTTAATTGCGTAGGCATACCTTTATTTAGCTTTTAAGCAAGCAGCTTATTTATTTTAGCAATTAGCATACCCCAAATCTAGCCAATCGGCTTCCCTGTACCTGTACTTACTCAGTTTAAATATGTAAATGCAATATATAGAAATTCTATTAGCATTTCACTTACTTTCAATGGCTAAACACAAGCATTTCAAAAATAACAAACACCAAATGCTTACCATAAGCGATTTATATAATTTAAAGCTAATCCAATTGCTTCCAACCAAATTTATATGCCATTACATTCAATTCTAATGGTTTACAAAGCAATTGTTCACATTTAATTCATTTTTAAGCAAAACAAACTCATATTCACTTTAATTGACTCAAAAATCAATTATATTTGCTTCCACTAATCCATAAAATTTAATTAAATCCAGTTTACGTTAAACAACAATTATTTCTACACAATTTGATAACCTCCATGTGAAAAAAGTAATTACTTAAGTTTTATAACCTATTAAAATGGATTCCAACTCAATTTTATTTTCTTCAATCCCATTTTAACTTATTCACACTCATTCATTTAGTTCGCCACATTCCATTCTTATATACTAACCATTTCCAAATTACTTCAATCCAAGCTTTTATTAATGGGCTTTCGTTCTTATTCGAAGCCAAGCTTCCATGCATTTTAAACTCAAGTTAACTAGTTAAATTTTAATTTTAATTCACCTACTCAACTTATCAAAAAAAATATGCAACACATACTTAACTCATTTATACCTCAAATTAATGTCACCGAACTTAAATTCAGTCTAATAATCCAATTCCAATTACATCTTTGATTTAGTCTTTGTTAAATCAGATTTCATCCATTATTACCTAATTCAATTAACTCATTTAAACTCTTTAATTTACCATTTAATTCATTATCGAATTTATTTTATTAATACAACACCATTCTCAATTTATTTCTATTTACTTGAGCTTTGTTTGCAACTCAAATCAGTCTATTATAATTCACTGCATTTCATTCTACAACATTTTCATCATATCAAATTTACTTGCAAATTCATTAAATATTATTCAAATCACACTTGGATTTTATTTGCAATTCAAACCATCACATTTTTCAATTCAACTCTATTTCATTTTTATTTTACAATATCTCCTCTTATTTAATTCATTATCAAATCCCAAGTCGAATTCTATTTATAACTCGAATTCATTTCCAAACTTCATTATCTACTTACAATCCATTTTAGTTATCCAGGTTAAATTTTATTAACATTCTCTATTAAATAATTTATTTAGATAATTAGCTTACTTCCACTTTTAATTCAACATTGGATTTTTAATTACAAAGAGTCACTTCATTAAAATTTCTCGAGTTTCAATTTTATTTTACAATTTCAGTTTGAACTTCCCTTGATTTTCCAAAATTTCATCTCCTTTATTTTAAAATTTTAGAAATTCCTATAAAATCTCATAATAATATTAAAATAGCTTTTATAAAATATTTCTTATAACTCGATGTCTCAACCAGTCCATCCTTGTTCTCACAGAAATTCAGTCATACGTTGATCAGGCGTAGGACCGAAAATCTATAAGTACTTGGTAAACCCGTTTTCAACATCCAGTAAAAATATTTGGAAAATAATTTTATTGAAAATATTGAAAACATTTTGAAATAGAGGAAATATCCTTGGTGACAATGCTCTGAAAATCATCACCCCCATCCATGGTCACAGTTACATACCAGGGTTACGTTGCAGTCACAACAAAAGTCCATGCAACTGCAGGCTCTCCGCGGCCTCTCGATTACGCCATGGATCCCACACAACAGATCACAGTTACATCCAGGGTTACGTTGCCGTCGCAGCAAAAGTCCATGTAACTGCAGGCTCTTAGCGGCCTCTGACTTTCGCTGACGAAATGAAACTTCTCCACTCCAACATAAGTCGCAGTCTACCGAGATAAACTCAACCGCAGACTGTTGGCTCTCAGCGGCACACACGACTTTCGCAATGTTACCATAGGTCGCAGTTACATCCTGGGTTACGTTGCAGTCACAACAAAAGTCCATGTAACTGTTGGCTCTCCGCAGCACACACGACTTACGCTATGGTAACTCAACTCATAATCCTCAGGAACTAGTTTTGTCCGGACTCCTCACAGGATCAACTTTAGAACCCCCCCTTGGGGCTCAAGGCAGCGCCACCCAGTGGCACTCCTGAGAAGTCCATTCCAAGGGAGCGCCTTTTTCCCCAGAGCTATCATCAAAACACTTTATACTATACACATATAGTATCTTTCAAATTATACACCTAGTATGAATTTTATCAAAGCTCCTTTACACAAAATCGATTATTTCTAAAATCGATAATTCTCAAACTAGGCTTTCCAAATTCAATATTGATTTTACCCAAAACTCAAAAGCCTTTTTCAAATCCAAAGGTTCCCAAAATTTTTTTTTCAAAATCCTCACAGGATCCTTTATACATATTTTGATATATATAAATAAATTTTTAAAACTTTGGATCCTTACTTTCTTGTATAAAACACCTTTTATACTTCAAACACTCTCAAAAACCATAGAAATATCCAATTTCCATCTTTATTCATTTCATATTTCTCAAAATATTCTTTCAGTTCAAAAGAACCATTTCACATTCCTTATTCACCTTTACATTAATTCCCAATTGGATTAGTACTTCAATCCTTATCTCAGTTGGGTATTTTAATTAACAACAATTTGAACTCTGACCAGTTTAGAAAAATAGCTTGAAAATTTTGAAAATAGATAAGTAGTTGAAAAATAATCAATAATTTGCAAAATAATTGTAAAATAGTTAACTAATTATAAAATAGTCGAGAAATAGTTAAATAGTCATAGAAATTTTAGATAATTGCAAAATAGTTGTTAAATAGTAGTTAATTTGTAACATGGTTGAAATATAGTAATAAATTTAGAAAACAGTTGAAAGATAATCAAATAGTTCCAAAATAATGGTAAAACAAGTATAAAATAATTTGGCTTTAAGAAAGAAAAGTAGTATATATTTAAGAGCTTGAAAAAAATAAGTTTACATCAAAACAATTAAACTAAAAATAGTTCAGAGTCAAAACTGTTCACTTCCCCAACAATGCGATTTAAATTTCCATTTAAATCGACCCAATTTCAATACTAATAACTCCAAATTCCATTGGACTTAATTCATTCCCTATTCAAATTGAATTGATTCTCAATTTCCTTCCAACTTCAAATCAAATTCCATTTGATCTTAAACCAATTCCACTTTAATTACAATTCCAAATTATTCAGATAAATCTGGACTAATATCAATCGAACTCTCTTCAAGTTCAATATCATTTTCCAGTTAATCCAATACAAATTTTCCATTTGAATTTTAAACTTGTACAACTTTAATTATAATTTACATTTTTCAACTTCTATTTCAAATCAATTTCATTCATATTTGCTTTTAACTTGGAGTTTATACATTTTATTTAGCCTATATATTTTATTATTCCATAAACATTTTGAATCCAGATTCCAGAGTTTAAACAATTTTCCAAAACTTAAACATCACCTTAGAATTTATCTATATCCAAAATTCTTTGTCAGATTCTATTATCCCTTTGAATTTCAAAACCAAACTCAATTCACAACCAATTCCAATTTAAAACAATTTGGTAGCAATTTCTCTTCTAGAAACTCGAAAATAAACATCGATAATGCTGCAGTCATCACCTACGTTATTTTCCAGTGACCGAAAGAGTTCAATACTTTTATCACATTAAAACATTTCCAAATATTTTTTTTTTAATTTCAAATCTCCCAGATTTCAAACACAAAGATATTTTTGAAATAATACTATTCTTTCTTCAAAACCCTTGGAAACCACTTTCAAACCCAAAGGAATTTTAATTTTTCCCAAAATTCCAAACTCCCAATCCATCAAATTCATATTTAAACATTACTCTGGAATTTTCATCTTACTCTATTTCAAATATTCTCTGGAATTCTATTTCAAATTATAATCTCATTTATTTATGAAGTTTATTTCAATTTATAAATTACATTTACAATCTATATTTCAAATTCCTTTTCGATGTTAAACCAATTCCCACCTTCCATTAAATTCTTGAACTTATACATCTTCCATCCAAATCCAATTAATTCAAATCGGATTCAATTTGAATAAGTTCAATTCCAACTTCACATTTAAACCATCTCGAATTATATAATTCGAGCCAAATTCTCAAAGATTGGTTTAACCTTTTTAAACCAAATTTAACTTTGTTCATTTAAAGTTTAAAACAATTCTAATTTCTGAGTTCTAATTCTAGAATTTCATTTTTAATTAATTTAATTTTAATTTGGTTGTATTATAGTCCTTCTTAACTTAATTCCAATAATTTACAACCAATCACCAAATATTTATTAAAAGGAAATATTGCTATATATATCAAAATATACCTTTGTATAAAACCATTTAAAATCTTTATAAGCAAATAACAAGTACGCGCTCATATATATATATATATATATAGACACACTCAACTCATTCTAGAGTACTATGGACTCTATACAATGAGTAATCCCCACCAGAGCCAAGGTTCTCGCTTAACCTCGCTCTGATACCAAATGTAACGACCCGAAATTTTCTAACCCGAAAATTCCAGATAGTTATGAAAAAGAAGAAAGAGATAGAAGAAGAAGAACAGAAACACCAAACATCTCACAATCGCAGCGGATAAAATATAATAATAAATAATAACAGTTGCAAAAGAATACTATATATGTCGATTACATTCTAATACATCAGAGTTTCACATTTTATACAGTCACTGAATATTTACAATTATCATGTCTCAGATTAACAATAATATAAATACAGCGGATATACTCTATACGATACTGCCATCCAGCTCGCCCTCTGAGCTCCAGAACGTGCCTACCTGAAAATCTGTAATACTCGGTCTGACCCGAGCATTACATCAAAGTAACACCCGGGTCAGGCTGGAAACCAGCGTGAGTAAACCCATCTAACATGAAATACTAAAGCAAACAACTTACATAAAACCCGGGTAACTCATTCCAATTCCCATGCCACAATTTTTGTTTTAACCATCACAAATTCCATAAATCTATTTCTTAAGTACCAAACTTAGATATAAAAATAATTCAATTCACTTAAATCGTTTTATTCCATACCATTCAATCATCCATAAGCAAAGCTTAATCACATACAAATTAGTTCAGTTGATTTTAATGGAACTTTCTAACCACATTCACGTAGATTATTAATTAATTCCACATCAATTAATTAATCAACCCCTCTATATCCATTCATCTTGATTAACAACCCTGGGTTAATTATCTTCCAATTCCATTCACGTAATTCTCTTTAATTAATTTCGCGAAATTAATTATTCTTACTAAATCAATGAGTAATCTTCAATTTCTTCACAAATTAATCAACCATAATCAATTACGTTAATTCTTAATTACTTATATTAATTGACTTCTCATACGTCACTTATTATGAATTAATTAATCTCAATTAATTAAATCTTTAATTACTTCATTCATTATATAAATTAATGATTTCCAATTATATTTTTAATTTGTTCTAATCTAAATCAATTACTTTAATCCAATCCAATATTAATCATTCTCGACTAACCTCATCCTGTAATTATCTAACTCCTTTTATTTACTTCATTAAATAAAATTAATTATATCTTGATTAACTATTTAATTAATCTCTTGAGTTATTTCACAAAATAATTATATTTTATTGATTACTTAAGTAACTACTTATTAAACCGCCCACTGGTTATTCTAATTTCATTAAACTTCATTACTTAACTTAATCCTTAATCGATTAATTCGACCCCTATTTACTTTTTGAGTTTAAAACAATTTAAACCCCAATTCTTTGAGTCAAACAACAATTTACTTGGGAACCATCAATAAACCAAAGTCACCAAATCATCAATTCTCAACACACATCAAATCAATTGAAGCATTCAAACAATCATTTAAATTTGACTATTGAAATCTAATAACAACGCAGCTGAGTGAGATTTACTCACCTTGTTTTACTAGCATCCATTCCCAAATCCAGCTTGTTTCTTCCCAAGTTTTGACCTTATATAAATATTATATGATTTTATTAATATTCAAACGAGTTCCATTTCTATTTAATAAATTTCATTTTACCTAATACGTAAATTTCAAACTAATTTTCTATTTACAAAATATGTTCTAGTTATCAAATAATTATATAAATTAGCTAAATAAATTGATTTCCATTTAAATTTAACTAAATCTTTATTAAACAAATAGTTAAATTTCCCTAAACTAATTTTCCCTTCTCTTTTTTTTTAAACCCTTATGTATATGATTCATTCTGCAGATATATAAACATTTAATTACCTATCTTAAATAGCACAAAACATGAATAACTATAAATAGCTCACCCCAAATTGCAGCTCTGACCCGATCACCTAGCAATCTCGTAGCCTTCACGAGAGGTCAAGTTCGACCTCAATCCCAACTCGAGAATGACAGATCAGATCCAAAACGACGAACTGGAGTCGCACTCGGCCCCTCTTCACTTACGCACCAAGTCACGGCAAACCCTAGAGCATGCACTCACCCATCGCAACACGCCTAAGCTTCAAACTCCTCGAGAACCGCTGCCATAACCGGTCGCGACCCCCCCTTTTTCTGAATTGATGAATCACGACGCGCGACTTTGCCTCGCTTGCCGTCGAGCTCCACCACACGCGACATAGAGCCGCGCGCAGTAATGATTGAAAGAATGATGTGATTTCGTTTAATAGGGGCAAGAAAAAGGAAAGAGGAGCTCGCCGTTGTTTTTTTTTTAAACTGATAAAGAGAGTGAAATTGAGGATTTAAGAAAAATCAGCTTCGGCCATTATATTTTTATTTTTTCGAGAGTTCATGCCTTTTCGGGTTGAAAATGAGAGAGAGAGAGGATCGGTTGAAAAAAGAAATTTGAGTAGCTTCTAGTGTACGCTAATATAATATAAATAAATATTAAAAATATCTCGAGTTGCAAAACGCAAAATCCCGATCCCCAAATCAGACATGCCGACAGACATTTATAAGGTTTTACCCGTGTTCCGAACACAATGGAACAGGTTTCAAAGGCTAACTTGATCATATGCGCGAGTTACGGAAATAAACGATCTATTTTAAATTAATTTGATTCAAATAGTTCTAAGCGTTTTGAGTTGCCAGGGTCAAACGACAACTCCGATTGCTACGAAAATTGAAATCCGATAATAACTAACTATTACGGATCCAATGGAACTAGTTTCGTCGAATTCCGAGACTGTGCCTCGGAAGGCTATTTTTTTAAATTCAATTTAAACAATATTTTATTAAAATTGAACAAATTACTTTTAAATTAAAATTTCAACCATTTTAATATCTTCAGTATCATCATTATAGATTTTGTAAGCCTTCAAATTATTTGAAACAGGCTTAGAATCTCAGATTCAATAATTTACCCAATTTCAATTATAAAATTCAATATTTAAGCTATACAATTCAATGATTTCATTATCAAGTAAATATTGATATCTTAAATTCAAATTAAAATTAACTTTTAAATATTTACAACCAATTAACTATTCAAATTTAAACTGCTAGAAATTCCGGGTCATCACAGTACGCTTATGCTTATAGTGTAGTAAACGGTCAATTTTGGTAGTTCAAATCAGGGGGATTTGAACAAGGGGCGCAACTAGATTTTTATTTGACAGGGGCCAATACCAACAACATTTCCCCTATTTTTTTATGGACACGGTGTTTCACATAACCTTGAAGTGAGACGAGGTGCTTCACATATTCCTCAGTGAGGCGAGGGGCAAGCTTATGATGTCGGGGGTAAATAAAAGGTCAAAAGAGGGAATAACAGAAACGTGAGCTTAGTGGTGGTCACGCATTTGGCTTTTAGTGATGGCTTATAAATTGTTACGAGTTCCAAGCGCTTAGTAAGTGTGTATTTCGTAGGCACCAATGTCTACTGCGCAGGGAACTTTAGCATCCAGTCCACAGTAGATTCTATGGAGTAGTAGGCCGATCAAAGGGTAGAATTGGACTTCAGCCTAATTAAAACAGGATTAGGAATTTAACCTAATCAAAGCAGCTTTCGAGGACAAGTGCAAACAATCAAAATTAACAGATCTTATCATTGTAATAGTTTAATCAAAATTTTCAGTTTATCTCTTTCCTATTTTCTTTGTTTCCTTTTATATATATATACATATATATATATATACACACACACACATATATATATACACACACACAGACATATATATATATATATATATATTAGAACTAGTGAAGAGCCTTTACTTTTACTTTGCTTGAAGATTCTAGTAGTTACTATCACTCACCAGACTTTTAGTCTGAACCACTTCTCTATTTTCCCCCATTTCCCCCATAGGCAATCAAGGGGGAGGGTGGTAGATTGCAGTGCTCGGAGGCTTCTTAGAGAAGATTCTACTATGTATGTCCCTACTTTTTCATCTTTTGGTTCTTTCTTTGTACTGGCACTTAAAAGGGATGTATGTACTCTGATTTTTGTTGAGACTATGAGTTTTTATTTCATGAGACATATTAGGTTTTAAGATATGTATATTGTATTTAGATTTTGACTTATATGGTTTATGAAGCAATCATGAAGCTTTTGTTTTAAATAAGTTATTATTTTAGTTTCCGCCGCTTTTACCTATTTTTGTCTTGTGAATCTTAGTCCCTGCTAGTTTTAGTTATACCTATAATGCACCACGCCTTTTAATGTGTCTATTTGGGTATATTAAGGGGGTGTGAGGTGTTTTAGGAATGCTCTTCTTTATTTTACCGACTAACTCCTGGACATGTTCGATTGACCTATTTTTACACACAAGTGGAGTTTACTATTGTATAGTATATGTTTAATAAATCCTTGTGGTATGGGACATATAGTCGTTATTTATTCGATTGCTATTAAAAAGTTATTTAATAGTTTTTGACAAGTTTATGACTTTCCTTTGATGTTTATGGGACTTGTTCCTATTTGATGTTTATTAGTTTTTATAGGACTTGTTCCTATTAATGTTTGCAGGTTTTGTACCTATCTTGAAGTTCATAGGTTTTATTCCTATATCGATGTTTGCAGGTCTCCTACCTATCTTCATGTTTATAGACTTATACGTCTGTCTTGGAGTTACATGCATATAGGTGAATTTATTTCACTAATCTTGGAGTTCAGCGCCCTCCTTATTTATGAGATTTATGGATTTCCATTTATGAGATTTTTGAATTTGATGTTGTTTGAATTATCACCAAATCATTCCGAGGATTTTTGCTTCTAAGAAGCTATCTTGAGTTTTTAGTATCTGCTGATTTGAAGTTATTAATACATGGTTGATATCTGTACATATATGACTATATTTGAGATCTACTTCACTTTATTTATCATCTACGTTGCTCACTCATTTAATTTAGTCTAGACCGACCCATTTATTATTTTTATAATACTCGGGTTAGACCGAGATGTTTCAGGTCCTTCAGCTTGAGGGTTTAGAGTGGATATCCTACTTGTTAGCTAGTAGTTCTCTTTTATCATCCTATGTATATATTTTACATTATGTACTATCTTGTGTTGAGATTATACTCCTTTTGTGTACATATTTATTTTGAGATGTAGCACTTTGGATATGTGTAGTCTACATCATGTATCTATTATATGTCGGTTCAAACTTGTATCTAATATATTCCATAGTAACTGATATGAAATTCTATGATTTGTATATTACTTTATGTTGTTCTGAATTTTTATTATAGCCATCTTAATTTTGTTTTAAGCCTGAATTGTATACGTCAATTCCACTTGATTCAACTAATGTACAACATTCGACTTGTCAATACTCGCTTAAAGTAAAATTCATGGATGGTCGCTCCTAAGCAGCCATATTCTTTGCACTAGCCGACAATATTACTCTGTAATACTCTGTTAGTGTGGATCTCGGGGTGGGTTGTCACAGTACTATTGTTAAAGTTAATAAGACATATGTATATAAAATTCTATATTAGAACACATACCATGTTTTTGTATTTGGTTAAATTTTGAGAATGAAAAAAATATGAATGTTTTATACATATATTGGTTAGTAAAAGTTAATTATAAAGACAAAAGAATATTACCATCTTAGTGACATTAGTATGTTTTGGAATTTGATTACATTGTAATGATAAATATATCCATGATGTAAGCATATTTGACCATATAATTTAAAATGAAATACATTCAAAAGAATCTGAAACATTTTCACTTTGTTGACATTAGTGAATTTACTGAAAGTGAAGAAATAATGAAATAAGTTATGCATTATCATATAGTGATGATACAACGTACATAAAACTCATATAGTAACAAATCCCGAGGTGGGTTTGTCTTTTAAATTAAATAAAGTGATGGATATTAAAATTAAGGAGAGATTTATTTATGAGGGATATCTATATATTAAAGAGAATAAGAAATTATTTGAGTCTCGCATAAAGTATTTCAAAATGAGATATTAATACTTCTAGACAGATATACTAATATGATCTTGAATATGAAAAATGATGATTTTAACAGATGTGTGAGCCTAAGAAAAACTGCATGTTTTGAGAATATTTATCTGGCTTACCAGTGTAAATTGGTGGACATAATGTTTATATACATGCAAAAAATATTTAATTTGAAATATATGTATGATATGAAATTTAATTACAAGTATCGAGAATTGAAAATATTGTATAAAGAGAGTATGTGTAAATGTGTGCGCATAAAAGAAGTTTTATGTGTTCTAGACTGATATGATTTTTCCTTTTATATGAACAATATTATAACGCCCTATGTTTGGCATATCAAACTGTATAAGTGCATACTATATAAGTTTATGTATGCATGATAGAAGAATGATATGAGTTGAAATTATTGCGTTAAAGTATGGTGGTTTTATTGGATCGTTGCTTTTATAAGTTTTGTGTGATATTTGTTTGTATGTACGAAAATACAAACATATTAAAATTATATTGAATGCAACTAATGATATAAAATTGAATATATCAATATGCGTAAGTTAGATTGTATATGCGAGAAACTACTTTATCAGATTGTTTCATACATGGTTTCTCATAAATAACTAGAAAGAACTATTATTGAATTATGAAAAGGTGTTCTCCGAAATATAATTTTTTTAAAGAGTTGGGTGTCTAGCTAAAGTGGGTCTACCGTGGTTTTAAAACAATCAAAAATGGATATTATGTGTTTGACTGTGTGTTTCTTATTGTCCTTTTAATATAATTTAACAAATTTACAAGAGGCTAGTGTGAAAAAATTGATTTTTTAAGTTGATCTCACAACATTAAGGAAATCTTAGAAAGATCTTGTTGTTTTAGTGTCGCATCTATGTTATCTCTCCATGATTCTTGCATATATAAGAATAAAAACATAATTTTCCAAAGGATGAACGCGATAAAATTGGAGTAAGCAACATGTTTCTCTTAAATTATTAACATACTATTACCTATGATATGAGCAGATACTTAACCCTACCGATGAACATTGAAATTTCTATAAGAGTATGTAATGGAAAGAGAAGAGTAATCTGTTTTAAACCTAAAGTAATCAAAAAATTAGTGAAAGAGGTTATCTCAATAATACATATAAGATCAAAGAGGAACTTGATGGATTCGCTTACTAAATGATTGTTAAGGATTTTAGTCCTTGAATTTTCAAGAGAAATGTGACCAAATCCTAGAATGAAGGAATATGTGGTGAATGCCCATAAGCAGTCAAACAAAGGCACATGATTGCTTTTTCCCTTCCTATTTCAATGTTTATGTGTTAATTTCTCTTTTGAATCCATAACTAGTTTTGGTGATACCTTTGTGATGCACATAATAGATTCATTTGTGACACATTTTGAACATTATTTTCATCATTAATCCATAGTCAGTATTGGTGGTGTTCATGAGACGAACTTGATGGATTTTGTTAACTTTTTAACGATTATTTCTTATTAACTCCACAACCAGTTTTGGTGATGCATTTTAGACTCACTTGATGGATTTACTTATTTATCGAATTAGGTTTAGTTATTGAATTCATAACAAATTTTGGCGGCGCTTTAGAGATGAACTTGATAAATTCATATATTTGATCTCTATTTGAGCCTTCTGCTCTTTCATAAATAATTTTGGTGGAGCGTACGAGACGTACAAATGGATTTTACTAATTTATCTTGCTTGAGAATTTTCTCTCCTTCTGAATCCATAACCAATATTAATGGTGTTTTCGAGATGCACTTAGTGGATTTCATTGATTTATCTTACTTTGAACCTTTTTGCTCTTTTCGAATTCGTAATCGACATTGGTGGCCCTTTTGAGGCATACTTGATAGATTTCACTGATCTATATGTGCTTATACTTCATCTTTTTCAAATAATTCATAACCAGTCGTAACAACCTATACCCCAGTGGGCCCAAATTTTCTTTAAATCAAAAACCCAAGTCCACCAAGATACAGATCGTTGGTTTAATATCCTGCAAATAAACAAATAAATGCATATCAGAGCACTATCGATATAACTCATAATGAAATAATAAAGAATATTAAATCATATAATTACTGACTAAGATTGACACTTCCAATATCCAGTATCCTTGTCAGTGTTGAGAATGCTTAACGAAACCTGGCCTTCTACTATTCCCGCCTTGCACCAATACATTTACCTTTAAAGCTATCTCATGGGTTGTAATGAGGAGGGGATCAGACCAACGTTCTGTTGACTGGTGAATTATACATTTTCCAAGTTTATGCCAATTATGTTCCTCTTCATGTTATGTCTTTTAATTTTACTTAGTCATCTCGACTCTATGTACGCATACGATACGCCCCATCTACTTGAAGTAAACCGTAACTATATATATAAGTATCGCAGTCCCCTTTTAGACCAAGATATTATCCCTGCTAGTATCCGTAATTTAGCACCACGTTATGATCCATCATCAATGCAATATCACGTTCGTATGGAACCACATCTCGTATTATGACTACCCATACAACTACGCATTAGGGAGGGAAGCCAAAATGGTGACATGTCGGTGTATCTCATCATCTTCATCCATGTCCACCTCTCAATGGTAGTGTACACCTTATCATGCATCTCGTAGTGCCTAATACGTTGTCATAATAGCTTAGTTGTATTCTATCTTGCCTTGGGGATTTACTGCTTGTCTACTTCTTATTGATTATAGAAGACTCAGCTCCTTAGACTACCCCATTCGTTTTTGAAATAACTCTTTCATGGGTTAACTAACCTTTCCCTAACAAACAAACTAGTAAACAACTATGACGATGCATTACATAACAGGAACTACCCTAGTAGGAGGCACAGTTTGTCAGGTATAACCATATCTTTCCCGTTGACTATGTAGGACCGATGATGCACTCAACTTATGTGTAGTTCCTACTCCTGATTTGGCACCGACACATATAGACATAGCGTCGAGCCGCTCACCATCCTATTTAAATTGCCTAATGCAATCATGGCTACACCCTCACCTTAATTGATTGAAACAGATTCTACCGAGGGTATTTGTTCAACTAATACTCCATGGGTCCTATAGATGGGTATGTCCCACATCACTATAATATACACACAACTGCTGGTGGTCCTTTGCTGTAGGAAGACTTCTATTGTGTAACACTACTGACCTCGCATTCCAACCCATTCTAATGACTATGTCATTATTATCCATTTAAGTTATATACTAACTTATATAATTCACACCCGCCATAAACACATACTTAAGGCTATGTGTGTGGATGCATGTGTGTACATATGTTTATATATATATATATATATATGTGTGTGTGTGTGTGTGTGTGTGTGTGTGTGTGTATCTTCATTCATTCTTATTTAGTTATTGTGCCTCTACTATTCACTGTTGAGTATATTTCTTTTGGTTTTCTATGCGTTTACATCTTACTTAATTTAAGGTCATTTATCGCTTTCTTTTAAATATCTTTTCTTATTTGCTTTCCCTTACCCACATTATTTAACTTCCTATTTCTTTCCCTTTTTAACCTTTATTTCCATACCTTGGTTTAAAGGACTATTTTACACCATTTTACTTTAAATTATGACTTGTCTATCTTTACATTTATCTTTATTTCATTTCCGTTTTACTTATTTTGTGCGTATTTTTTTCTTAGACTGTTTTTATCAAATTTATAACTATTTTAATTCATCCTAGGGATTTATATATTTTAATGCATTAGAATTACATTTCTCCCAAATGGAATGGTTAACACTGTATATTTCTATATCTTATCCAAAAGGGAATTTGTATCACGTTTGGAACAAGGATGAAGCGAGGATTTTATTTTGACATGGGCTAAGTAAAAGAGATGAAACCAAAAAAATAAAGCTAAATAATATCAAAAAGTGCAACAAGTAGTTTTTAGTTATGTATTAGTGAAAGCTTATAATAACATGAGGTATTTGTGTATATCTCATGTGTGACTTAGATAAATAAAAAAAGTAGATATGATAATCTAGACAAGTTGTACTCTACACTCTTTACGTGAGTTGAAATCACAAACTACCGAATCCAAATCAATATCTTCAGTAACTTCCCTTTCTATGTTGATAATCATGTAATCCTCAAGAAAATCATCTTCCATTTTGTTACGTAGAGTAGTTTTAATATTTTTCACAGCTGAAAAAGCTTGCTTCGTCGTTGCCCTAGAAACCGAAAGAGTTAAAATAAGACAAATCAATCGATTGAGCAAGTAACAAATATCTTTCTTTCTTGTCTCAAATAATTATTTGCAGAACTCAGAATTTGAATCAATTTGAATAGAATTAAAAAAAAATGATCATTGAGCAAACTAGGGTATCAATTGATTACAATATGACAAATAATTGGAAGTTTGCAACTATTTTGTAAACATAAGATGATGCATTGATGATTAAAAAGGAATTAGAACACACAAAAAATGATAAATTTACCTTTGTTTGGTCCCTTAATGGACCGAAGCAGCTTGAGTAGTTGAGTTGCATACTTGCATATTTTGCTACTCGCTGGGAAGAGAAGGGAAGGGAAGTTTCATGTAATTATATTGGGTGTCAATTGACTACATGGATAACTGGTTCTAATTATATTGGGCTATTAGGCTGAATAATACTAAGTCTTTTTTAAGAAAAGAGCCCCAGGGCTATAGCAAGTAACAATATACATCTGTCCTTGGTTTGGAATTACAAGGAATTATCTTTTCATACCTATTGAAATAGACAATACAAATACGGTAATAACTCTATTTATACATCTATATTCTTTTTAGGATTTTTCCTTGTTATTTCAGCCGTTACACTTCTAGTTATAAATCTAAAACTTGAAAATGTATAGAAATTCATATTGCAACATGCTATATAATATAATAAATTAAAATACCGCTTAAATCCCTACATTTATCTATGATAACTTAATTACCATTTTGTCATAACAAATCAAATTAAATTCAGAAATCCGAAATCCGAAACTATCACATATTCTATAAATTTCAGAGACTAAATTTAGGGATTAATTTTTTGGTAACAAGAGTGATACTACGTTCAAGCAGTGTGCTCATTATAATGTCTTAAGGTCTCGAACCCATGACCTCTAAAATTAAATCCATGGACTATTCATACCCAATATTTTCTAGATACATGCAATATACAATTTTATTTCACATATACAATTTTTAGCATATAACTCCAATTTACATTTCAGACGTACAAGAATATATTTACAATGATACAAATCTAATATTATATAAAAATATATAATTTCTCACTCATCTTTTTAGTTCTTCAAATCTCTAGATCTAATCTATGTTATTTCGGTCTGACTCCCTTTCACCCTATTTGGATTTATACATTGCAAGCATAAATAGATTTATTAGAGATCTATATTAGAAATTAAATTTGGAATTTGATTTATTTCTAGATTCGAGTTTACAATTTACCTTAGCTTTAGCGATTTCATTTGAACCTATTCTCTTCCTCAATCATCTTCCATGCTTCTCCGATTGTATATACTATTTGAACCAAAATTGGCATGAACATCCGAAAGTTATAGAAAGGAACAAATTATGAAGAAATATAAATGAAAATGAGGACGTAACAAGACAATCTTTTGTAGTGGTTCAACAAAGCTTGACCTACATCCATTTTAATATTTTATTACTACTTTATGACTTGGGGGTAGAATTTCTTGAGACTCGGTACAACTCCAACGCTTAGAATTTTAGAAATACAAGAATATAAGAAATACAAGAGTTAAAGCTAAAAGATCCCAAAAATGAGCCACATCTTCCTATTTATAGAGGCGGGGGGCCTAAAATCTCGCATACAATATCTCCTAGCCATTGTACTCGAATTAGATTAATTATCCCAAAATAAAAGGTGCCACATCAATAGAAGCTAGGAGTCGTTATCGATCCCCAAGATATTCATATTTTGCATCTTCAACTTCTCACCTCGAATCATCTTGTAGTAAGCTTCAAGAATATGCAGTCGTTTACACCATTGCTAGCTTGTTTCTGAGTCCAAATTACAGAGTTGTAGGCGAACAAAGTTGCAGTTTTGAGTGTCCATGGAGTTTGATGGAGAAATGCATTGAATCAATAAACCAACTTTGGAAATAGGCTTTTGGCACCAAGATAGTCATGTAGGCAGGATATGGGGTCCACCCAAGTCATATTTGGGAGTCGGTACCGAGTCCCAGTGGGAGTCGGCACCGATCCCCATCTTTGGGGATCCCATTGTCTTGTTTCCTCGATGGTTTTGGCTTTGACTTTGTGACTCTGTTTGCGTTTGGTTTCTGACTCTTAGGCTATATTTCTGGGCTTTCTGACTTTATAATTTCAAGTTCTACCTATCCACTCTATCAGGATTCCGCCTGGTTAAAAGTCTAGATAACACTTACCCCCCAAAGTACATCTCGTTTCGAACGTGATGTGATCTGTGTCGAGACAAGCTTGAATTTATGTGAAGGACTCCACTTAGCCTTGAATGCTCACTATCCTTTCACGAATCGATTCCATTAAATGCTAGGTCTATAGTGATCCATCGTGATGTTTTGCCAACATCTAGAATTGTAATCCGACGCTTAGTCCCATGACCCGTTACTCCAAGTCTGATGATTTTAAGTCGATTCCACACACGAGTTCATCAAGTGTGAATCTAATTTTCCTTCAATTTTAATCACTAAGTACTAGATATTTGTATGCACACACGCCCACCTACACGCTGTTGAGTTAAGGAGAACACATGTACATGGTCAATCATACATACCTGCCTTTACTCAACTCCAGACATATATGAACATATACAAATATATTTTACAATTTTATTTTTTGGACTCGGTACAACCCCTACTTTAGGAGTCAATACCGACTCCACACTTGGAAAATCTTCGAAGTTTTCTTGTGTATATGAGTTAGAGAGGTTATAAAAGTCCACTCCCTCGTTTCTATTCCTCGCTTGCTCATTTGTTTCCACTAACCTAAACTTCATTAGCTCTTGCCATTAACCTTTTTAATTCCCAGATCGAATCTCACCACCGCCTGAGACTTGGACCACCGCCACTCATGATCGCTCGTGCCTGATGTCACTGCTCCATTGTGACCTTATCTTCCCTTCGTAGATCTAACCTGCTGCTTCACCGACCCATACCCCACCTTTACTGAATTTCGATTTGCATAAGTTTGGGTTAGTGGACAATGGACTCGGCCATGGACTAGAACTAGGGGACTTAGATGTAGATGGGATGGAACATGGATGTGGAGGATCAGACGATGATGGCATGGTGTGGGGATCAGTGAAGGTGGAAGAGGAAGAGAAAAAAGAATTTTTTTTTGTTTTGGAATTGTACAACTCCAACACATAGGAAATTTTTTATGTGTTCTCCATTTACATGATTTGAGATCTCCTCTTGAACTTGAATCCTTCCTAAACCATGGCCAGCGACATGAAATTTGTTAGGACGGTCAGCGATAATGGTCACGTTGAGTGATCTCCTGAATTTAAAACAAATTGCCGAAATAAACAATTAAATAATACCCCAAATTGCACAGCACTGCACGACGGAACACTAGAATCCACCTTAGAATGAGGGAATAGTTTATATTTATTCATCTAATGTTGCTTATCTATCAAGTGCCGTATAGGAATGGACCAAAGACGTTCCAAACATTTAGCTTCTTTGGCTATAGGTACCTCACCTTCAAAATATATTGAATCCGACGTAGAGTCAAGCTTAGCCACAACTTCACAAGCGCAACAAACTCCTATCCAATAAGGTAGCAACTAGAAAATTTTCATATCGATCAACAAAATTTAGAGAATCCCAAAGTTGAGCAATAGATTCCTGAAAGTCCTGTTGAATTTGTAGATGGGCCTAAAAAAGATCCAATGCCCGATACTCTTAAGAATGCAGTAGTACAAAATGACCCAGTTGATTTCGTTCCCTCCAAAATCAATGAAGGATCTCTTTATAGGATATGCAATAAGCACAAAATTTCATTTGAAGATGCTCTGGATCCGTCTCACGACCAGAGAGCTCATAATCCTTCAAAAGGATATGTAGCTTGCAATAGATACATGTGCTTAGCGGATTGTGTCCCA
Source organism: Allium cepa (assembly GCA_030765085.1). NCBI lineage: Eukaryota > Viridiplantae > Streptophyta > Magnoliopsida > Asparagales > Amaryllidaceae > Allium > Allium cepa. The sequence continues at coordinate 212,703,614 of CM060943.1, forward strand.
CCATTTAATCAATTCGTCCTTCGAGTCCTAAATTTTATGCGACGGTTCCCACACAACTGCATCCAAACATCTATGCTTTTCTTCTTAGCACTTATATGGTCTTCTCTGAGCATTTGAATCAAGTGCTTAGCGATGAGGAAATCCGATACATCTATAGCTTTAAGAGCCCTAAAGAAAACCCATCTCTTATTTACTTGGAGCCAATGATGGGTTGTACAATAGTTATCGGGGCTTGTAGTAAACTGAGTTAGTTAAAGCTGAATGGTTTTATGTATGATGTTAAATAGCACTTTGAGATAAAAAAAATAGATGGAGAGATTACTTCGACAAGCTATTTAATGAAGAAGGTGATAGCACTTTGATCGAGATAGACGACTCTTTTGATGACAATAGTACGCATTTTGTTCGGAGAATTCAAGAATCCGAGGTAAAGGAGGCATTAAAATGGATGAAAGTAGACAAGGCATTGGGGCCTGATGGCATTCCCATTAAGATGTGGAGATGTCTTGGAGATGCAGGGATAGTCGGGCTAACTAAGTTGTTCAATAATATTTTCAAATCAAACAAGGTGTTAGATGAGTGGGGGAGAAGCATATTAGTTCCAACTTTTAAGAATAAAGGAGATATACAAAGTTGCACAGACTACAAAGAAATTAAGCTTATTAGTCATACGATGGAAGCTATAGGAGAGAGTCATCAAACATCGATTAAGAAGAATGACAAGCGTTTCAAAAAAACAATTTGGTTTCATGCTTGGGAGGTCGACCACGGAAGCTATTTTCTTGATAAGACAACTTATGTAGAGGTTTAAGGAGGAAAAGATGGATTTACACATGGTTTTTATTGATTTGGTTATGTCAAAGTACCACGAAAAGTGATGTGGTGGGTTCTGGAAAAGAAGAGAGTCCCAACAAAGTACATTACACTTATTAAGGATATGTACGATGATGTTGTGACTAGTGTTAGAACCTGTGATGGTGTAACCAGTGACTTTCCCATTAACATAGGATTAATTCAAGGGTCAGCTTTGAGCCCCTACATTTTTGCCCTAGTGATGGATGAGGTTACAAAGAGTATACAAGGGGAGATTCCTTCGTGTATGTTATTTGCTGATGATGTTGTGCTAATTGATGATAGTAGGATTGGGGTTGATAGACAACTCGAGCTATGAAGATATACTTTAGAATCTAAGGGATTTAGGCTTAGTAGAACTAAAACAGAGTATGTGAAGTGCGTGTTCAGCTGTGTCAGGTCAGAGGACGGAGATGTTATTCTGGCCGGACAAATAGTTCCTAAAAGGGAATCCTTTCGATATCTAGGATCAATATTGCAGTGTAATGGTGAGATTGATGAAGATGTTATTTTTCGAATTAGAGCGGGATAGGTGAAGTGGCAACAAGCATCTAGCATTGTCTGTGACAAGAAAGTCCCATAGAAGCTTAAAGGAAAGTTCTATAGAACGGCAATTAGGCCTGCGATGCTGTATGGTATAGAATGTTGGCCTACTAAAAACCAACACATTCAGAAGACTAGCATAGAAGAGATGCGTATGCTGTGATGGAGTTGCGGTCATACAAGAAGAAACCGAATTAGAAATGATGATATACGTGAAAAACTTGGAGTATCACCGATTGAGGAGAAACTAATTCAACATCGCTTCAGATGGTTTGGACATCTCCAACGAAGGCTGCTCGAGGCACCTGTGCACGTTGTAATCTTAGGCCATGTCGTTTGCTCAAAGAGACCAAAGTTGACATGGGAGGAAGTTATTAAAAGGGACTTGAAGGGTTGGAATATAGCCAAAGAGCTGGTAACGGATAGATGCATGTGGAATTTAGCGATCCATGTACCAGAACCTTGAGCTATGAGTCTTATAAGTTTTAGATTATAGGATTAGGGAAGAAGAGCCCAAGACGTAGCGTTTGGTCTTTGATTAATGTTACTATCAGCACCATTATTGCTATTTGTACTGTTATCATCATTTTTATTTTTTATTTTATTGTATTTTATTTATTTATTTACTATTATTATTGTTTTTTTACATACATGTGTATTTCTATCTTTATTTTACTTAGTTACTATTATTATTAATGTACCTACTTGACTTAATTTTATCACTGATATTATTATTGTTACTGTTATAACCTTTAAATTACTTTTTTTATTTAGTTTCGGGTTCCATCTCTAACCGACCCCAGCTTTTTTGGGAATAATAGCACCATTGTTGTTGTTGTTGGTTTTATGTACGATGTCCACCCGGATTCGCTCGTAGATGGATATCCTGACATAATTTTTCAAATGCCATTCACGCGCTTTCCTTATAGTCTGCATACTTAATTTACCTTTCTCTATTATACAGATGTTTCAATGAGACCCAGAGATGGAGCACTTTCAGATATCGTTAATACTCTTATGGGAGTCTAAGACGAGGATAGGTATATAGGAACTCTATTGACAGACGAGAATCTTCTCGCCCATGGTTTATTAGAGGAAAGCCGTAGCATCGGCTTAGTTCCAGTTGTGGACTTTGACGATGATGGCAGTAATGATGATAACAGTCCACCTACATGACGTGAAGTCGATCAAGATTTGCCCCCAGTCCCAAGTCCTGGGGCTGGAGTTGCAAAAAACACAGAACAAGAACATAAAGGCGTCGAGGAAGGCAAAATTATTGGAGAGAGTGGTAAGGCTGGCCAAAGTAACATTAAAGTGGACTATGGGTCTCAGACCAAACAACCCAGAGACGATCCACCGCCTGCTCTTAAAAAGAGATTGATTGTGAAAATTTCAAAGATGCAGACTTTCACTCGGTCTCTACCGGTTATAAGCGTAGAGAAGACTTTATCCATTCCTCTAGCGGGAACGTTCACTGGTTTAGGGTTTATCCATATGGAGTTTAGCTCTTTCGATACTAGTAACATCAGCATCGGTGACATCGGTTCCCAAATACGCTTTAAGAAGGACACCATTCCAACCGATCCTGGAGATGTTACTCCCATGAGTAAAGCTCTAGTACATGGTTCGTCAGGGGAACACTGGAATACACATGCATACGTGCATTACACGACCTCACACTTGACCAATGTCCTTGCCCGTTTAACTTAACTCATTCCTCTTTGCTTTATAGTTTCGATGGATAAGATAAAACATTCATTCTAATCAGTGGAAGAGAAAACTTATCACATTCAACGGTCTTGGTCGAACTTGTACCATCAAGGGAGTGGTCGAGATTATAACTCAAGCTATCACTCCAACTGCGATAGAGATGACCGGGACGGGGGTAGTTATGCCAGGGATCATCACTAACATGATTCTACTTCTAGGTATAGGCCCAGATCCAAATCACCTCCCCCTAAAGGTCTAGCTAGGAAACCTAACAGCCGCAATGAAAATTTACCGGTTGACATTTCTCGAGCTCCTCCTCGTACTCGTATTCATGTTTTGCCTACAACATTATCTCATTCCAGCCAGTATTTTGAGTGAAGACATCATAAGAGCGGCTTTGATACTGTCCATCATAAGTTTGGTAAAGGAAGTGTTGTTGCTCTAGCCATTACAGAGGAGCAGCAAGTAGACTCTACGGGTCGGATAGCCAAGCTTAAGAATGAATTACCCAACATTTGCTTTGATAGAGTCATGTTTTTGCTAAACTTAAAGAGAATTCCCGTTGAAGTCCAATAGAGGACCATCAACTGCACAATCGATATCCACAATCAATATAATGACTGGGCGAAGATGGCCAAAAAGATTTAAAAAGTTTCAAGAGACGGGCTGCAGGAGATAGAGAACTTATTGAAGCCGGGAATAAAAGAATTATAGCTGCTCTGGACATTGAGATCGAGAACTTAAGAAAATTCGAAGCCGAAGCAGTGAAGAACATTGATGAGGCCATTAAAGCACTCAAAGTCAGGAGATCCAAGAATTTGAACGAAATCGAGCAAGCGCATTATTGGAACCACAAGCCTGTAATGGAAAGAGATGCTGCCAGGAAGGACATGGTTGAACTGAAAGCTAAAGATGAGCGCGAGATCAAGGAAAAAGATGAAGCTTAGAAAATTGCTCTGGATGCATGTGACAAGCTGGTCACCATAAGAATAAAGAGGAATGAAGCACTTGAGAAAGCCAAGGGCGTTGACACCCTTGTTAAAATGAGGTCGAAGCCATGATTAAAAGAGAAGTTGAAGCCACGAAATAGCGGGTAGTGGAGTAGATGATACAGAGATTTGAGCCACTGATCACACAATACAATGCCAATGTGATAAGTTTCAAAATCTAGAGTGGTTTAGAAAGGACTAACCTTTGATGCTCGCCCATGCCTAGGAATGGTTTGTTGAGGAAGAGAAGGACTTCTCTAAAGCGATGAGGTGGACTTGGAGTTGTTGGAGAAGCTAGTTCTGAGAGGAAACGAGCCCAAAATTCTACATGACAACCAGCATCTTATCCATTTGAAACCTGATGCAGCTGCACAAGAAGAATTAAGAGAAGGGTCTAGGTCTACACATCACGATGTTTTAGCTAGTCAACTTCCTAGGACTTAAGCTACTCCTAGTTCCACTGTTAATTCTGGGTATAATCCCGAGCAGCCTCAGATTTGGAAACCTCCCGCTCTCTCTCCCATTTCAGAAGGAACCCATGGTGACACTCCATCCTATGTAGAAATTCCAACCGAAGAAGATATCTCGTTGACTTCTCCTATTTTTCAGAGTGTTAACATGTCACCGATCAACGTCGCTAATCTCTCTCTTTTCGTTTTATGGCTACAATTCAACCTGCTATTGCTCCACTTCCTAACAAAGGCTCTCAACCGAGACCACATATGCCTGCAATAGAATCGGCGAATGGTACATCTTCCACAACAATTCCAACCATCTTGATTGAAGATGAACCTTACCATGATGCACAGATGATTGATGCTCTATTGGAAGGAGAAGTTAGTGGGACTCAAGAGACACATGTTGACGAAGATGTTATAATCACTGTAGTTTCTGAAGCTTTGCCGGGTCACACTCTGGGTGACATTAAGTGTCATCATCTGTTGGCCTTTGAATTTAAGCTGGAGAGGGAGGAGGGTTTTCCTATTCCTCCATCTGTAGCCTCGCTAGGCCAGGCCATCTTCTCACCTATACACATTCCTCTACCTGAAAGCGCACAGAGCACGACGACGATGTCTTCACAAAGCATTCCAACCTCTATTCCTCTGCCCCGGAGCAACCAGAGTACACCTGTTGGATCTTCGCAAAGAACTCCTCCCAAAGGCTAAGGAGGTAGAGGAAAAGGCAAGGAGAAAGCTTGAGCGAAGCTTACCCTGGTTCCAAGAAGAAACAAAAGAGACATAAGCCGAATAAGCAGTGATAGGCTTGCATTGTGTATATATACCCTCTCTTATCTTGAAATAATAGTAGCTTGTTTTGGTTTCTGAGCCGGTTTTGTATGAGTTTGGCCCTTGTTTATGGTTTTCTTTCTTTCTGGAGATTTTTTGGTTTGGTGCTAATAACAAAGACTTTTTTTTTGCAAAATTTTTGTTCAGCTATGTCTAATTACTTAGGAAATATGCTTTCCATTTAATGTACTTGCGAATCATTTCTTTCAGTAATCATTTTTGGATCAAGTTCTTAATCCATTTTGTGATTTTCTAACTCACATCATTCTAGCAAATGTAAAGCAATCCTTCGGGTAAACCACTTAAAATAGTTCCTTGATTATCCTTTTCCAAGATAATAAGTTGCAACCGCACAAACTCTAGGTGCGAGTTTATATTAACTACTTAGAACCATTGTCTGTACATCCTCATCCAAGATGTTAGAATTCGACCGTGCTTGATTTCGGGCAGTGATTGTAGGCTTAAAAAGTGGATCCCGCTTTACTTCGAGTTTGGACCACCCGTTTTACTCACTCTGGACAAGATGTTAAGGATTAGATGAACTTGTCATGCCCGTTTCCATTTGTACTCCTACCCCTAGTCAACTGATGAGAGGCCAGTGAGCGATCGATCATACAATGCTCTGTTTGATTTATACTCATACACCTCCTTCGAGGGTATGAGTTGGCATACAAATGGTTGTGTGATATTCGGTTTTAACTTTATGATCTTTCCCCAATCCGAAGGCAAGTGTCAGTTTGCGGATGAGCGTATTACATCCGGCTTAAGTTTATACTTCAAGTCGTACTTCGAGAATATTTATGTCATATCCGGCTCATGTTTATATCTTGCCCCCAATCTAAAGGCAAGAGTTAGCTGATGTTGACCTCCGGACACCAAGGGGGGCTTCACGGGCCTGATCATAGGCCACTGAAGTTTGGTCGGCGCATTTCTTCGGGTACATACAACCTGCATTAATCAAATGCAGATTCATTCGAGTTGATCAAGTCACAACTCTTAAGAAACGAGAAGACAGAATTTGAGCTGAAAAGGCTGTTTAATTCATAAAAGATGAAAAATGATAAAATTTGTCTTATTATATGGCTTTAGCCCATCATTTACAAGTATGTTCCAAGTGAAATAACGTAATAGGTCCTCGCTATTCCATGCCCTTGGGAGCGAAATCCCGTCCATAGTTTTCAACTTAAAAGTGCCATCTCCAAGCTTTTCCTCTTTTGCATACATATCTTCCTAACTCGAGCCCAAGTTCTTAGGAACTGGGAAGATTTGTTTAAGGATCAAGTCGTCTATTTCAAAGATCCAACTCCTGACTTTGGTGTTATAATATCAAGGGACTTTGTGTCTGTGTATAGTTGCTCTCAACTCAACTTCGGTTCGCCTCTCATCGATCGTATTAAGAGACTCCAAAAGGAGTTGTTCATTTATCTGTGGATCATAGCTAGTAACCCAATGAGAAGGCATTTTCAGTTCGACCGAGATCATAGCCTTCGATCCGTATGTCAAGGCAAATGGGGAGTGGCTAATTGCTGACATATGGGTGGTTCGATAAGCAAAAAGTGTTAACAGTAGTTCATCAACCCACTTTCCTTTGGCCTTCTTCAATCACTTCTTAAGAATGGACTTGATAAATTTTTTAATAGATTCCACCTATCAATTTGCCTGAGGGTGTGCCATCGCTGCAAATCTCTTCTCCATTCGACGTCGTGGCAGAAATCCTTGAAACGGTGCCATCGAATTGGATTCCATTATCAGTAATGATTGCTTGTGGAACACTAAACGACAGATAATATTTCGAACTACAGATTTAATCACTTTCTTCATGGTAATGTGGCCAATGGCTCTGCCTCGGTCCATTTAGTGAAATAATCAACCACTTTGATGGTGTACTTCATGCCACCTTTAGATATCAGTTATACAACGATAATATCAATTCTCCAAATTGCAAATGGCCTTAGACTGACCATTTGAGTAATTTCTGTCGGTGGGGCTCTCGGAATTTCATCTAATCTCTAGCATTTGTCACATTTTTAGGTATAATCAGTTGCGTCTTGATGGACAGTTGGTCAGAAATATCCATAATGAAGGATCTTCTTCACCAGGGTCCACCCCCTAATGTGATTGCCACACGCCCTTCATGAACTTGTCTCAGAACTCATTTGCCCTCATCGTAAGCGATACACCGTAGCATAGGGATAGAGAAACCCTTCTCGTTTAATATTCCTTTTTGTGTGATATATCTCAAAGCTTCTCGAAGAATTTTTCATCATTCATTCCTTCTCTCTAGAAGGATTACTCTTTGTAAATAATTCTGAATTGGAGTCATCTCCAACTCCTTTTCAAGTTCAGTCTCGAAGAACCAATCAACATCCATCTGGGCGATGCTTGGAGCTGAAAGTACCTCTATCGGGACCATGCTCATGAGCTGCGTATCCCCAGAACTGGCCAATTTGGCTAATGAATTGACTTTTCATTTCGATCTCTGGGAATATGTGCTATCTTATAATATTAAAAGTCGTTGAGCAGCTCAAGAACCTGGTTTAAATAAGGAGCTAGCCTCAACCCTTTCATTTGATACTCCTTTCGAATTTGACATATCACTAACTAGGAGTCGCCAAAAACGTGTAAAGTCTTTATTCCCTGTTTATTAATGACCTTGAGTCTTAAGTCAAGGCCTCATTTTCAGCTTCATTAGTTTTCGAAAAATCAAGTATCAAGGCTTAGCTGATTGAGTGTCATTTGGGAGTGACAAGCACAACTCAAACACCAAAACACCGATCATTATATGCACCATTCGTATATATGTTCCATCTAACTTCCTTTGCCCCATCGCTCTCTAGAGGATCATATCATCTAGTGAATTCAACTATGAAATCCGCTAAGGCTTGACCCTGGATTTGTTCTTCGTGGGTGATAAGTGATGTCATATTAACTCAATTCAATATCCCCTTCAACAGCCATCCAGAAGTCTCATGTCTTTGCAAGACTTATCGTAAATGCTAGTTAGTAAGGACATCGATCAGATGAGCCTGGAAGTAGGGGTGGAGCTTTCTGGAGGTAATCAATAGGCAGTATGCGAGCTTTCCCAATCTCGTATAGTTTCTCTCTGCTCCTGCCAACTGCTTGCTGATATAGTAGGCCAGTCTCTAGATGGGAGATTCCTTACGTACAAGTGTGATGCTCAGGGCATGCACTGGCACTGCTAGGTATAAGAACAAACCCTCATCATCCACCGGTTTGGAGAGAATAGGAGGCTTCTCCAAATGATTCACCAGAGCATGGAATGCATCTTTTTAGTCTTGATTCCACTCGAAATTTCTCTTTTCCCTCTAGATCACCAGGAAGAAAGGGATACATTTTTCAGTGGCTTTGGAGATGAATCGACTTAGAGCTGTACCTTCCCATTTAAGCGTCAGACCTCCTAAGTCATCTTTGGGGCTTCGATCTCTCTCAAAGCCTTGATATTTTCCGGTTTGGCTTTAATCTCATGCGAGTTAACAGTGAAACCCAAGAACTTCCTTAATGCAACGCGGAAAGAGCATTTCAAGGGATTGATTTTCATTTTGTACTGTTGGAGGACACCAAACATCTCTGCAAGATCATCAATGTGATTTCTCGAACGCTGTGACTTCACAAGCATATCATCCACATAAACTTCCATTGACCATCCAATCCGATCTTTGAACATCCGATTCACAAGTCTTTGTTAAGTTGCTCATGTGTTCTTTAACCCGATGCATGACTAGATAGCAATAGATTCTGAGGTAGGTGATGAAGCTGGTGTGTTCGTAATCTAGGACATGCATTGGGATTTGATTTCATCTGGATTACATATCCATAAAGGAGAGTAGCTTGTGTCCTGCACTCGAGTCCATCAACTGATCTATCCTCGGTAGCGGGAAGCTATCCTTCGGGAATGCCTTAGAAACGCATTTGGGATTTATTTTTATCCATGGCTTGCTATCTCGGGTAAGATCCCATACATATTCGAGTGTGTCTAGCCAAACACATCTAGGTTTGCCTGGAGAAAACCAAACAACCTGCTCATCATGCTAGTACTGAGCTGAGACCTAACCTTTAGGACTTTACTTAGTTCATCCCTGCTGAACTGGAACAATGATTGTCAACTCGGCGGGAGCTGCTCATCTGCCGTCCGACTCTTTTCTTTAGTGCATGTAACCATAGAACCGACTAGTTTGCCCGAGCTAGGGCTAAGGTGGTAGTTACTATGCATCCAAAGTCCTTATGTAAAGGACCCCCTCTACACTCTATCCTTTCTCCTTATGCCTTGATTCCTTCAAATCAAGGACATAGCACTCGCAACCAACCACCTTATCTCCATGCACGATCCCCACTCCATCGTCTATAGGGAATTCATAGTTAAACACCAGGGAGCGATGACCGCTCTATATTCAGCTAGGGCCAGTCGGTCCATGAATGCGTTATAAGTAGAATAAATATCCAACACTAAAAAGGCATGACCCACATTCACCTACGGTTTCCTCACCAAGTTCCATCGGTAATTCGACAAATCCTATGGCTTCAGTCGCTATCCCGTTGAACCTCTGTATACAAGATCTATAAGGCTTCCAATCTCTCTCATCCAACATCATTTGATCGTAAGCTTTTTTCAACAAAATATTAAGTGAGCTCCCACAGTCAACTAGCACCTTTCATACAACAAAAGGGGGACTTATTGTTGAGATCATATTGGGCCAATTGTTAGAGCCTCCATTCCGGCATCCATGTTCTGAAAAACAATATCATCCGTCATGGTTCAAGATTGTTTTACTGGAGCTCCATCCTCAACATCATAGCGTCTTTTATTCTCAACATGCTTTAAGACTCCAATGTATATATCCATTTCTGTAAAACTCTTATCGACAGGATGAGGCCAACCAATGATTGTGTTAATCATTAATTGTTTTTCTAGCTGCCTGAATGTATCGACACTAGACTCAGCTTGCCTCTACTGGGAAGATGACCCAAGGGTGCTAGGATTTCCTTGCCTTCCATCCTCCAGAGCTTTCACATATTGTTGCTATTTCTTTTTCCTTATTAAATCTTCAATCAGGTTGCGCAAGTGTCTGCACTCATTAGTATTATTGTTACTCCATCTTTTGGACAAGGCATGGATATCAACAAATTAGCTGAAAAGGATGGACATCCGGGTTGGAGATCAATTGGAAAACAAGTCTATGATCGATACCATCAAAATTGAACCAAGATCCAATCAAGGTGAGATCAATTGGGAATGATGAACAAGGCCAGTAAAGGCTACATTTCAATTTTCAGGTCAATCAAAACTCATATGCTCAAGATATGGATGGATTAATGTTGAAGAGAAATGGTTGGCATCGATACTTTAGATCGATATGGTTCGTATCGACCAACATGGGTTACTTTGGATCGATGGATTCCGTTCATATTGATATGGTTCATATTGATCTAGGAATATCAAAATGGATATAATATGGTTAACACATTCTCTCTTGTACGTTTGCTTTGGGCCAATAGTAGTTCGTATTGATAACATCATGATTGATACGAAGGACACACATAAAAGTTGGCAGCTTTGGATGGATATGAAAGGTTATGGATTGGTGAACACTTATGATCGATACGAAGGAGGGATGTTGAGGATGGATATGAAGAAGGCAACATGTGCATATTGATACAAAGAGACAAGGGTTGGATCGATATAAACAACATGGGTATGAACATAATTTGGATCGATATGAAGAATGGGATCGGGATAGATATGAAGAGCGAGACACAAGGTCAATACGAAGAAGGAATGGGTTGAACTGAGAGAAATTGTCTATTGGCATGAAAAATGGATCTACACGTGATTGTCGCTCCACGACATCGATCTAAGAACGATCGATACGAAGGTGATCGATGTAAAGCGATCGATACGAAACTGCTAGCATACGTGAAAACCAATCATAACTCGAGGTCTACAAGTCCAAATACTATGAAATTTTCACTGAAGCTTCCTTATGCACTCAAGAACCTCCATGATTGATCTCAACTCAATTGAACTATTTTTGGATCGATACGAATTATACTTGGATTGATCCCAAACGACTCCAGATCGATCTGGTGGGCCCACCTGTGCATTAGAAGAGGTATACTAGGTTTTGGGGCGGATATTTTCAGATCTGCACCTATAAACAGCATTTCAATGGCAACTAAAAAGGGATCTTCTTCTTCTTTTCTAGATGAAACTCTGCCATTTTTGTGATTGTTTTCAAAGGCTTATAACTGTAATCAGTATAAATGGAAATACAAAGGATCAATTCAAAGCGGACGTAGGTCGAATACTGAACCACTATATACCTTATGTTCTTTGCTTTCTTGCTCATTTTAATTTTTCTATTTCTTCATTTTTATTCTCTACTATATCTGGATTTGAGATCTATGCTTAGATATTGTGAACTTGCGTGTAAACACCAGTGCTTTCACTACTTTTGGGGTTTGTGTCCAATTTTGGTGCAAATACTTTGGTGCCTTCACTGAGAACGACCAGCACCCGCTATACCGCATTTGGAATTCAGATTTGGAAAGCTTAAGGAATGGATCTGAAGCTATTACCAAGAAATCAATAAGGAGACAGAGAATGGAAAGGAGTCAGCATGAAGGAAGCCAGCAGGCCTCTTCAAGAGCTAATCAGACCTTTGTTTTCATCATCAGAGATGAGATGGAGATGATGATGGATGCTATAAAGGAAGGGATGCTGAAAAGCCAGGAGGAGATGATGCAGAACCTACTCCGACAAGTTGGACAAGCTGGAGTGAAAAATCAAGAGAACGCAATTGCAGAAAATGCTAGAAATAGGGATCATGAAGCTAGAGCAGCAGGAGCGGCGACAGTTCAGAATCAAGATTAAGAGCATGGTGCAAATAGGATGCAGGACAGAGCGGAACCATGAGGAGCAGTTCCTACACTCGGGGGCATACCTCTAGATCATATTGGCTTAATTCCAGAAAGGATACCATATGGCACTGCGTAGTTTGGTGTTGAGATGTGGATGCTCATCTAGCCGGAAAGGTTTTAGGATTCCCTCGTGGACTCGAAGGGCAGGTTAGAGATCACAAACAGGGGCTACCACTTGATGACAAAGACAGGTTGGCAGACATGATTAGATGGGCTATAAGGGGAGGATTAGTAAATAGAAATCTGAAGGATGTGAATAGGAGCCCCTTTGCTCTACGATCAGGCAGGTTAGGAATCCGCTGGATTTCAAATTACCAACGCTGGGGATGTATTATGGGAGAACGGTCCCGCTGTTCACTTGACAAGATACATGAGGCACATGGAAGTACTGGGGGCATCGGAGGAAGTCATGGCGCGATGCTTCCCTTTATATTTGACGGATATAGCAGCACTATGGTTCAGACAATTGAAAAGTGGTTCTATTGGCATATGGATGGAGTTGATCAAGATATTTATGAGGAAATTTCAAGTCCACATCATGAGACCCAAGAATGTGATGACTTTAACATCGATGAAGCAATGGAAGGGAGATTCAACTTAGGGATTTCTTAACCAGATTCAATGCGGCAGTAGCTTCGGTAGATCGGCTCGATCTATTGATGGTTTTGATGATAGCGGTCTTAGGAATTGCGGATTATTTAGATTTCAAAATATTATTGCAGCGAGATCCACCGATGGATCTTGGAGGGCTTTATCACGAAGTAGAAATATTTTTACGACAAGAAGATGCGAAGGCTGAGAGAGAGGGGAGAGAGAGGATGAAATTTATGCGACAAAGGGTGGAGGTCCACTAAGGGAGGATTCAAACAAGGATGATAGAGGCAAAAGGAAAATGATCCCTTAGAGGACAGAACCTCAATGCCTTTATTTGAGATGATATGTCCAAGGACAATGCCTTGTTTGACCATAAAGTGGCATTTTTCCCAATTCAAAGTCAAGTGTTTTTCTTTACATCGATTCAAAACCAACTCGAGATGATGTAAACATTGAGAAAAAGAATCGCCAAAGATAGAAAAATCGTCCATAAAGACTTCTAGAAAGCGCTCGATCATGTCAGAAAAGATTCCAACCATGCATCGTTGGAAAGTCGCAGGAGCGTTACAAAGTCCGAATGGCATACGTCGATAAGCGAATGTACCGAATGGACACGTGAAAGTCGTTTTCTCCTGATCTTCAGGAGCGATTGGAATTTGGTTATAGCCGGAATAACCATCAAGGAAGCAATAGAATTCGTGGCCGGCTAAACGTTCGAGCATTTGGTCGATAAATGGAAGAGGGAAGTGATCCTTACGTGTTGCAACATTCAGTTTTCGATAGTCAATGCAAACACGCCAACCCGTTTGAGTACGAGTTGGAATAAGTTCGTTAGCGTTGTTTTTTATAACAGTAAGTCCGGACTTTTTAGGCACTACATGAATTGGGCTAACCCATGGGCTATCGGAGATGGGGTATATGATACCATTATCGAGGAGCTTAAGAATTTCGTCACGAACCACATCTTTCATTTTTGGGTTAAGCCTCCGTTGTGCATCATGAGTGGGTTTGGCTTCGTCAAGCAAATGAATGCGATGTTGGACAATAGCAGGGCTAATTCCCTTAATATCGGTAATGGACCACCCAATTGCTTCTCTATTTTTCAAAAGAATAGAGAGAAGAGAAGCTTCTTGGTCAAGAGAAAGATTGTTAGAAATGATGACAGGACAAGTTTCGTTTTCACCTAAGTATGCATACTTAAGGTGAGCGGGAAGTGGTTTGAGGTCCAACTTCGGGAGTTTTTCGATTGCAAAATTGGGCTGAGATTCGGACTCAACTTGAAGCGATTCAAAGGGAAGAGTGTATTCGATCTCGTTGGGAACTTCATGAAACAATTTTTCATACTCGGCCTCGCGTTCATCGTTAAGATCAAGTGTTTCATTTTCAAAGTTTTCGTGAATGGCACTAACTTCTAATGTTTGGTCACGAAGTTCGTTCGAGTGGCTTTCAAGATTGAAAATGTTAAGATCCAAAGTCATGTTTCCAAAAGAGATTTTCATCGAACCGTTACGACAATTGATTAAGGCGTTTGAGGTGGCTAAGAATGGTCGGCCTAAAATCAATGGAATTTGACTCGAGGGATTTATCACGGGTTGTGTTTCGAGAACTACAAAGTCAACGGGGAATATGAATTGCCCTACTCGAATGAGCACGTCTTCGATTTCCCCCACGGGCTTCTTAATGGAACGATCGGCAAATTGAAGCGTAACTTTTGTGGGTTTGAGCTCACCTAAGCCTAATTGTTCGTACACAGAGTATGGAATCAAGTTGACACTCGCGCCTAAGTCTATCAAACATTTGTTAATCGTCTTGTCTCCAATTGTACACGAAATCGTAGGGCAACCAGGATCTTTGTATTTAACGGGCATGGATTGGGACAAGACTTCACTCAAACTAGCGGCTAAGAAGACTTTTTTGGGCACTTGAGTGTGTCTCTTTTGGGTGCACAAGTCCTTAAGAAATTTCGCGTAAGTGGGGACTTGCTGAACGATGTCAAGAAGCGGGATGTTCACTTTTACTTGTTTAAAAATTTCCAACATCTTTTCCATTTGGTCCGAGTGTTTCTTTGGTCGAAGACGATGTGGAAATGGAACACGATACTCGGTAGGCGGGTCTACTCGAGTAGAAGAAGAAGAATTTTGATTGTCGTTCGATTCGACGTTTGGCTCCACGTTCTGTTCTGAGTCGTTCGTTGTTTTACAAGTATCGAGAAAAGTTCCAAGTGAATCATTTGGATTAACGACTTGATTATCGATTTGTTTACCAGAACGGAGAGTTGTGATAGCATTCAACTGGGTGACGTTGCTATCTTGAACAACATGGGATTGATTTGAATTTGCATTTTGATTTCTGGGATTTGGAAGGGGCTGGCTTGGGAATGTTCCTCGTTCACGTTCACCTACAGACTTGGCTAATTGACTCATTTGCATTTCGAGTTTCGCAATCGATTGGTTTGTGTTTTGCATATATGAAGTCAATAAATTTTGCAAATTGCTGTTTGATTGAAGGCTTTGACTAGTTGCCTTAGCCAACGTGTAACGTACGCGATTTTTCGTTGCCGAAAAACCGAATAGTTAGGGTTTAAGAAAAGAAAAAAAGTAGAAAAGAAGAGTAGAAAAGAAGATAATAGAGGGAAAAAGAAGATAGAACGTAGAACATATAGAGAAAAGATGACGGAAAAGAAAATAGGGAGGAAAGAAAACAGAAAATAGAACGGAATAGAAAACAACAGAACAACATCAGAATCTCACAATTCGTAGCGGAACAACATATAATAATAAATGAATAATCTTTAAACAAAGAACTATATCAGTTATTACATTTTATACATTACATTTCATTACATCATATCATCAGAGTGTACAACAACAACAACATCAAACAGTGCAGCGGAAAAAGAAATACTATATACTAGTAATACGCCATGCCCTCCAGCTTGCCTCCAGCAACTCCAGAATATCCAGAATATCCTGATAAACCTAACTCTTGACTGCCCGTGTGGAAATTGGTGGGCACCCAGAGTTTAGGAAGGAAAACAATAAACTCCGAGTCAGTCATGTGACTGGTGTGAGAACTCAAAACAGTTTATTTTTCTTTAAAATCAAAAAGAGGAATATTTTAAAAATCAATTCGCAATGCTTTTAAAAATGAGACTACCATAAGATCTCCTGCCACACACACAATGCAAACGCAGACTTGGAGAAGATTTCTCCTTATGATAGTCAAACATGCTTGATACGCATTAAAATCAAATCAATTTTGATATTATTATTAGTGCATAGTGTATAAAACGATTTCGAAAGTAGAATATAAATCTTAGCCAGCATAGGTACCATTATATTATGCCTACTATAGCTACTTCCTGAGGAAGCAGGTTCTACAACTAAAACCGTACAAGTCACGTATTGTTTCTTTGGATTTCCAACGAATGATCAGGCCAAGGAACTTCCCATTGCCACATGAGAATGCCTCTGGATGGACATCCCCGAGAACCAAACCGGATCTCTACCAACACAAGGCCGGGTTACCCCTAACTGAGTAACAACTGACCGAATATGCCATCCCCCGGTCCTTTGGGACCTTTCACCGAGCGCTCGCAATCAATTCACACAATCATAACAAAGTGTTTTCAACATGAGTAAGTATCTAGGCTCCATACCATGATACCACCCTTTTCCAGAAGGAAATGCACACATCCTAAAGGGCGCTACCCCTCATAACCTTGCCGCATCTTTCCTGTTTTGACCATTCATGGGGTGTGAGGTTCGACGAAGTCACGTCCACAAAAACACACTTTATACAAAAGCCGTGCTTTGGGTCAACAAATGATCATAGAAATGATCACAAAGATAGACGATCAAATAAATGATCCTATCACAAATAATCAACACAATGATCATTTCACAGCAACACTCAGCATGTCACATTACCAAATTGGGAATATATCGCTGATAACTTCAACTATATAACCTCTGAGCTCGTACGTCTCAGAGAAGGGTGTTAAGCTAAAAGAATAAATTCTTCGCCACCAATAGAAATATATTTGAAAGAAATCTGCTTTATATCTCAATTTGTAATGTCAGACATACAATCCATACAAGTCTGTTCCGGGCTCGAACAAAACCGAAGGCACTTACAAAGAAGTCCTTGCAATCCGGATATTCACAATCCTGATCGGATTTCCCATCACATATGGAGAACTCAATACCGTAGCTACTCGGTGCAGAGTCAATCGACAGGTCATCTTATCGCTCTCGCAAATACCGGGTCTTCAACACCGATCTTCAATGCAATTCAAAACGACGTATCACATATTCGGAATGGGTTATACGACCCCATGGTCCTTTCTCGGTTAACCCGAATAGTGAGCGCTTATTCAAAAATAAGTGTGTCATTCCAATTCAAACAAATCACATCAAATACCCATTCAAAGGGAAATATTGATAGTCGGTTATTGAACTATCAATGGATATGCACACATCACCAGTTTCCAAATAATTTTCCAAATTATTTATTTTCCAAAATATCTTCACAAGATATAAAATTTTCAATACTTCAAAAATAAATCAATATTTATTTTTAAACAAATTCTCCTTTTCATTCATAAATTCCATAGTGAATTTATATTCCAAAATTATCTATGAATATTCGATTTCAATTATTCATTTCAATTTATCTTCAAAAAGATAAATTCTCAAAATATTCACTTTATATTGGAAAACATTTCCATATTTATTTATTCATAAATAATTCACAAATTTTATTTATTTTCAACACTTGGAAAATATTCAATATACTTAAATCGAAATTAAGTATATATTTCATTCTTTAAGGAAAATCATTCACTTAAACATATTTATTTGGGCCAAAACGAATGTTGCGTAAAACATCATTACGACAACCCAAAATCACTAGTATAGGGATTCGAAATTTAAAATAGATATATAAATCCCAATACTATACAAAACATTTCCTTTCGGAAATCATTTACTATAACAACAGTGGTTATAGTCCACCATTTCCTTCTATTTCTCGAAAATGTCTATTTCAACGATAAATGTTGAAATCTATGGTTTCGAATCTCAATGCATTTAAAACATCGTTAGATCGTTTTAATTCTGTTTAAAAACATCACATTCAAAACAATTTCTTTAACATCTTATTCACTATTCAAAAACGTGAATATTCTTTGTTAACAAATTTCATCCTTTTATTCATTTCATTTTAAGGATTATTCACAGTTCAAAAACGTGAACATAACTCAATTATAAACCAAAGATTCATATTATAAGTTAAATGCTTATAAAACGATTATTTTACAAAATCGTTCTTTTAAACTTTCCAAATTATAAATCTTATAACTTATAAGATTTATTAATTCACCCAAATCTATTCCTTTAATAACTTTATAAATTTTATAAACCTACTACTTATAAAATTCCATTTATAACTTCACCGATTATAATTCTATAAATTTCATTCATTTATGAAATTCATTCACAATTCATTCTAACACTTATAAAAGCTCGTTTTATAATTTCAATATTTCGATTTATAAATATCCATTTATAAATCTCTTAATATAAATCAATTTATATTATTCTTTAAACTTCTTTAATCTCCTTTATTATTTCACCATTTTGATTCATAAAATAATTAAATTTTATAAATCCTATATTTAACTTTTCATAATAAATTCAAAAATCCCGATTTTACTATTTTATAAAATCATTAACCCCATATTTTCAAAACTCAGCTTTTAACTATATTTCTCAAAAATCATAATTTTTATAACATTAAAATTATATCGTTTATTTATTTAAAATGGATCAATTCCAAACATATAGTATATTTTCAAAAATCACTTTAAAAATCATTTTAAAGTTTCAAAATTCGGTCCAATGATGCTACATACCAAATAGTCAATCACGACAACAACGATATCATATATCGATATGATAATCCATCAAATATCAAAATATTCAAAATCAAATAAATACTGTTGAGGAATCCAGTTGGATCCCTCCAACCTGTTTTCCTGCATCCACAAACATTAGCACAATACCAATTTCGTTCCAGTACGAAATTATCGCGGTATATGGGATTTAAATATTATCCGCTTAATAGACGGCGCAATAGGGTCTCATCCGCTAAACAAAAAATGCGGGAAATCAATAACTCCAATATATACATATGCCAATATATATATATTGCTATTATATATAATACCAATTTCACTGTTTATGAAATATTCGCGGTATATGTTTTTAATAAATAACATCCGCTTACTAACGGCGTATAATGTCTATTTTAACTATCAATAGATAACAATCATCATTCAAACATGCATTCAAATATTTTAAATCTAACTATTTAAAATAAAATCGAAACTGATTCGATTGAGTGAGAAATTCTCACCTTGATTTCAATTTCGTTTTTAGCGATTTATTTCGAATAAAATTAAACGGACGTTTAATTTTACCCAAAATTTTCACTAACTCCAAACGACTCCAATCCAATTCCATCGCGTAGTGCTCGTCCATACGATTCCAACGCAACTGGTTTCGCGCGTTTTCGACCTCGTATGAAAAAGTTATGAATTTTTGAAGTTTCACGAATTTTATAACTTAATATTTACAACATTTTAAAATAAATTTCAACCTACAGCGAATCATAGCCATTCGTTTCCACTCGGCAAATCAGGGCCGCTTGTTCCTTTTCTCCTTCCCTCTCATGCAAATGTGCGTGCGTCCCCCCCCCCTAATAGCCGAACCCACCTTAGTAATTAGGGTTTAATTTATACTCCATCATACGTCGACGAAAACACGATCAGGAAGTGCCATCTGGAAGCCCTCAACCTGCTCCACCTTCGCCTGAGATGCGGCCAAGCTCGGCTATGCCTACAGCCTCGAAATGCATGCGCAACTGCAGGGGTTCTAGCTCGATTTGTCGCCAATCCGAAGCTCTAAACACGATCATGACCGTTGGATATGTAGAGCACACTAGCCTCTACGTTTTCCTAGTTGAAAGTTTCTTGTAATTGTTGATGGATTTGGAGTAATCGAGGGAGAAAGGATACTAATTTCTGGCCGTTGTTTGCTAGGGTGGCGGCTAGGGTTTGTTTTAATTATTATTTTTTATTTTTTAGAGTGAAGGGCTATTTATAAGGAACCGACGAAACACTATTCATCTCGGAAATTCCGAACTCCGATTTACGCGCCGTAACCAGCGTTTATAGGGTTTATCCCGCGTTCCGGACACAATGGAACAGGTTTCGAAAGCTAATTCGGACATCTGTGCGAGTTATGGCAACAAACGTTCAATTTAAATTAAACCGATTTAAGCGATTTTCTAGGCGTTTTAATTTGTATCGGACAAACGGTAAATCCAATTGACACGAAATTTGAAACCTTACAATAATATCACATTACGGATCCGATGAAACTGGTTTCGTCGAAATCCGAGACTTTTTGAAAAATGGCTATTTTAACTCGCTAAATTAAAATTAAAAATTATTCGATGCGTTTCGAGCTGCCACGCTCAAACGATAACTCCGATTGACACGAAAATTGAAATCCGGTAATAACTAACTATTACGGATCCAATGGAACTGGTTTCGTTCAATTCTGAGACTGTTCAAAAATTGGCTATTTTCACTAGTCGAATTAAATATTAAAATATTCAATTTTCACAAATAAACTTCTAATTCGATTTTAAAAGTTCTAAATATCGTTCTAACTTCAATATGATAAAATAAAATTTTACAAATCATTTTCAATCATATTTAACTCAATTTTCAATTATTTCCACAATTTAACACATTAAATTATCGATTTAATTATTCAATTAAATCCAATAATTCAAATAAAAATTCATTTGACTTATAAATTCACTTATAAATATTTAAAATTAATTAAATATTCAAATTTTAATTACTAAAAATCCTGGTTCGTTACAATCTTTCCCCCTTAAAAGAATTTCGTCCTCGAAATTATCAAGTAAGAAAAGTTATAGAATTCATTAACTTTCCAAAATCCATAGTTAGACTTCTTACAATAACTTTACTAAGTTTTCCAATCACACTTAGTTATCTTTTCAAAAACAACTACTATTGTTTAACTTTCAATTCCAAAATCAAAGTTAAAGTTTTCAAAATTTTCCAATTTTCTCAAATTTTTTCTAACGCCTTAAATTTCCGGAAAAATTCGCCATAGTCTCCTTTGCGCGGCTCGATCCGAAAAAAAAATGACTGTATATATATCACAAATATACATCTCATCAAGTAATGAGGCATCCCAAAGGGAAAAATTATAAAAGTACGGTATGTAATCCGAGATATGTACCTTATATTTTATTAGCAAGCATATACGGCAATATAGCGCGAAAGCGAGCTCCAAATGCGAAGCAAACGCGATCCGCACCTACTAAACACTCAACAAACAACATGAGAACATGCATATATGACAATAGTATCGATATACATCATATAGCAACATAGCAAATGCAACAAAAGCAATATACTCAACTATCAACCAACTATCATCCAACTAATTCATAACCAATATATATTCATTCATATTCTCATTAATATTCAATGAAATGGTTTTCAATTTAATCACATTCGATTCATTAACAGTGGATGTTTTTACTAACATTCATTTTCAATTAGTTTATATTCACTAATTCATATTCAAGTTGGTTTCAACACCATCACTTTCAATTGGTTTAATTAAATTGATTTTCATTCAACTATTCAACTTTCAATAACATTAGATTTTAATGAATTAACACTTATATTCATTTATTCCATATCAATTTTATTCACATTCAATTGATTAATTCAATTCAATTACAAAGTTGAATTTCATTTACATAACTTAAATTCCCACTTGTAAATAAATTCAGATTTCAATTCTAAAGTAAATTTCCATTTAACATTAAATTCATTTTTATTTTACAACTCATATTCATAAACATATTCATATAGTTTCACTTCTTATATATATAAGTTTATTTCACAATTGTAAATCACTTTAATTATAATTCCATTTTTTTATAATTCATTTGCTTATACAATTCTTCCTTTATTTAGATTATTCAAACAACTAAACAATCAACTTATATACACTTTAATAATTATGAAAAATTATTTCTTTATATATAAAATACAATCAAGGTAAAATTATTTCATTTACCCAATTTTAAAACAATACCGTGTCGAATTGTTCTATACAAGTGTTTAGAAACCCCTTCGGCATAGTTGTCGAGACCACACTGACGAAGGTTCATATGCCACTCAACAAACCAATCATCACAATATAAAACAATTTTATATATTCACTAACAAATACGCTCTCATAGCTATTATTACACTCAAACTCATTCTAGAGTACTGCTGACTCTATCTCTAATGAGTAATACCCAACAGAACCATGGTTGTCGCTTAACCATAAGCTCTGATACCACATTGTAACGATCGCGATTTTTCGTTGTCGAAAAACCGAATAGTTAGGGTTTAAGAAAAGAAAAAAAAGTAGAAAAGAAGAGAAGAAAAGAAGATAATAGAGGGAAAAAGAAGATAGAACGTAGAACATATAGAGAAATGATGACGGAAAAGAAAATAGGGAGGAAAGAAAACAGAAAATAGAACGGAATAGAAAACAACAGAACAACATCAGAATCTCACAATTCGCAGCGGAACAACATATAATAATAAATGAATAATCTTTAAACGAAGAACTATATCAGTTATTACATTTTATACATTACATTTCATTACATCATATCATCAGAGTGTACAACAACAACAACATCAAACAGTGCAGCGGAAAAAGAAATACTATATACTAGTAATACGCCATGCCCTCCAGCTTGCCTCCAGCAACTCCAGAATATCCAGAATATCCTGATAAACCTAACTCTTGACTACCCGTGTGGAAATTGGTGGGCACCCAGAGTTTAGGAAGGAAAACAATAAACTCCGAGTCAGTCATGTGACTGGTGTGAGAACTCAAAACAGTTTATTTTTCTTTAAAATCAAAAAGAGGAATATTTTAAAAATCAATTCGCAATGCTTTTAAAAATGAGACTACCATAAGATCTCCTGCCACACACATAATGCAAACGCAGACTTGGAGAAGATTTCTCCTTATGATAGCCAAACATGCTTGATACGCATTAAAATCAAATCAATTTTGATATTATTATTAGTGCATAGTGTATAAAACGATTTCGAAAGTATAATATAAATCTTAGCCAGCATAGGTACCATTATATTATGCCTACTATAGCTACTTCCTGAGGAAGCAGGTTCTACAACTAAAACCGTACAAGTCACGTATTGTTTCTTTGGATTTCCAACGAATGATCAGGCCAAGGAACTTCCCATTGCCACATGAGAATGCCTCTGGATGGACATCCCCGAGAACCAAACCGGATCTCTACCAACACAAGGCCGGGTTACCCCTAACTGAGTAACAACTGACCGAATATGCCATCCCCCGGTCCTTTGGGACCTTTCACCGAGCGCTCGCAATCAATTCACACAATCATAACAAAGTGTTTTCAACATGAGTAAGTATCTAGGCTCCATACCATGATACCACCCTTTTCCAGAAGGAAATGCACACATCCTAAAGGGCGCTACCCCTCATAACCTTGCCGCATCTTTCCTGTTTTGACCATTCATGGGGTGTGAGGTTCGACGAAGTCACGTCCACAAAAACACACTTTATACAAAAGCCGTGCTTTGGGTCAACAAATGATCATAGAAATGATCACAAAGATAGACGATCAAATAAATGATCCTGTCACAAATAATCAACACAATGATCATTTCATAGCAACACTCAGCATGTCACATTACCAAATTGGGAATATATCGCTGATAACTTCAACTATATAACCTCTGAGCTCGTACGTCTCAGAGAAGGGTGTTAAGCTAAAAGAATAAATTCTTCGCCACCAACAGAAATATATTTGAAAGAAATCTGCTTTATATCTCAATTTGTAATGTCAGACATACAATCCATACAAGTCTGTTCCGGGCTCGAACAAAACCGAAGGCACTTACAAAGAAGTCCTTGCAATCCGGATATTCACAATCCTGATCGGATTTCCCATCACATATGGAGAACTCAATACCGTAGCTACTCGGTGCAGAGTCAATCGACAGGTCATCTTATCGCTCTCGCAAATACCGGGTCTTCAACACCGATCTTCAATGCAATTCAAAACGACGTATCACATATTCGGAATGGGTTATACGACCCCATGGTCCTTTCCCGGTTAACCCGAATAGTGAGCGCTTATTCAAAAATAAGTGTGTCATTCCAATTCAAACAAATCACATCAAATACCCATTCAAAGGGAAATATTGATAGTCGGTTATTGAACTATCAATGGATATGCACACATCACCAGTTTCCAAATAATTTTCCAAATTATTTATTTTCCAAAATATCTTCACAAGATATAAAATTTTCAATACTTCAAAAATAAATCAATATTTATTTTTAAACAAATTCTCCTTTTCATTCATAAATTCCATAGTGAATTTATATTCCAAAATTATCTATGAATATTCGATTTCAATTATTCATTTCAATTTATCTTCAAAAAGATAAATTCTCAAAATATTCACTTTATATTGGAAAACATTTCCATACTTATTTATTCATAAATAATTCACAAATTTTATTTATTTTCAACACTTGGAAAATATTCAATATACTTAAATCGAAATTAAGTATATATTTCATTCTTTAAGGAAAATCATTCACTTAAACATATTTATTTGGGCCAAAACGAATGTTGCGTAAAACATCATTACGACAACCCAAAATCACTAGTATAGGGATTCGAAATTTAAAATAGATATATAAATCCCAATACTATACAAAACATTTCCTTTCGGAAATCATTTACTATAACAACAGTGGTTATAGTCCACCATTTCCTTCTATTTCTCGAAAACGTCTATTTCAACAATAAATGTTGAAATCTATGGTTTCGAATCTCAATGCATTTAAAACATCGTTAGATCGTTTTAATTCTGTTTAAAAACATCACATTCAAAACAATTTCTTTAACATCTTATTCACTATTCAAAAACGTGAATATTCTTTGTTAACAAATTTCATCCTTTTATTCATTTCATTTTAAAGGATTATTCACAGTTCAAAAACGTGAATATAACTCAATTATAAACCAAAGATTCATATTATAAGTTAAATGCTTATAAAACGATTATTTTACAAAATCGTTCTTTTAAACTTTCCAAATTATAAATCTTATAACTTATAAGATTTATTAATTCACCCAAATCTATTCCTTTAATAACTTTATAAATTTTATAAACCTACTACTTATAAAATTCCATTTATAACTTCACCGATTATAATTCTATAAATTTCATTCATTTATGAAATTCATTCACAATTCATTCTAACACTTATAAAAGCTCGTTTTATAATTTCAATATTTCGATTTATAAATATCCATTTATAAATCTCTTAATATAAATCAATTTATATTATTCTTTAAACTTCTTTAATCTCCTTTATTATTTCACCATTTTGATTCATAAAATAATTAAATTTTATAAATCCTATATTTAACTTTTCATAATAAATTCAAAAATCCCGATTTTACTATTTTATAAAATCATTAACCCCATATTTTCAAAAATCAGCTTTTAACTATATTTCTCAAAAATCATAATTTTTATAACATTAAAATTATATCGTTTATTTATTTAAAATGGATCAATTCCAAACATATAGTATATTTTCAAAAATCACTTTAAAAATCATTTTAAAGTTTCAAAATTCGGTCCAATGATGCTACATACCAAATAGTCAATCACGACAACAACGATATCATATATCGATATGATAATCCATCAAATATCAAAATATTCAAAATCAAATAAATACCGTTGAGGAATCCAGTTGGATCCCTCCAACCTGTTTTCCTGCATCCACAAACATTAGCACAATACCAATTTCGTTCCAGTACGAAATTATCGCGGTATATGGGATTTAAATATTATCCGCTTAATAGACGGCGCAATAGGGTCTCATCCGCTAAACAAAAAATGCGGGAAATCAATAACTCCAATATATACATATGCCAATATATATATATTGCTATTATATATAATACCAATTTCACTGTTTATGAAATATTCGCGGTATATGTTTTTAATAAATAACATCCGCTTACTAACGGCGTATAATGTCTATTTTAACAATCAATAGATAACAATCATCATTCAAACATGCATTCAAATATTTTAAATCTAACTATTTAAAATAAAATCGAAACTGATTCGATTGAGTGAGAAATTCTCACCTTGATTTCAATTTCGTTTTTAGCGATTTATTTCGAATAAAATTAAACGGACGTTTAATTTTACCCAAAATTTTCACTAACTCCAAATGACTCCAATCCAATTCCATCGCGTAGTGCTCGTCCATACGATTCCAACGCAACTGGTTTCGCGCGTTTTCGACCTCGTATGAAAAAGTTATGAATTTTTGAAGTTTCACGAATTTTATAACTTAATATTTACAACATTTTAAAATAAATTTCAACCTACAGCGAATCATAGCCATTCGTTTCCACTCAGCAAATCAGGGCCGCTTGTTCCTTTTCTCCTTCCCTCTCATGCAAATGTGCGTGCGTCCCCCCCCCTAATAGCCGAACCCACCTTAGTAATTAGGGTTTAATTTATACTCCATCATACGTCGACGAAAACACGATCAGGAAGTGCCATCTGGAAGCCCTCAACCTGCTCCACCTTCGCCTGAGATGCGGCCAAGCTCGGCTATGCCTACAGCCTCGAAATGCATGCGCAACTGCAGGGGTTCTAGCTCGATTTGTCGCCAATCCGAAGCTCTAAACACGATCATGACCGTTGGATATGTAGAGCACACTAGCCTCTACGTTTTCCTAGTTGAAAGTTTCTTGTAATTGTTGATGGATTTGGAGTAATCGAGGGAGAAAGGATACTAATTTCTGGCCGTTGTTTGCTAGGGTGGCGGCTAGGGTTTGTTTTAATTATTATTTTTTATTTTTTAGAGTGAAGGGCTATTTATAAGGAACCGACGAAACACTATTCATCTCGGAAATTCCGAACTCCGATTTACGCGCCGTAACCAGCGTTTATAGGGTTTATCCCGCGTTCCGGACACAATGGAACAGGTTTCGAAAGCTAATTCGGACATCTGTGCGAGTTATGGCAACAAACGTTCAATTTAAATTAAACCGATTTAAGCGATTTTCTAGGCGTTTTAATTTGTATCGGACAAACGGTAAATCCAATTGACACGAAATTTGAAACCTTACAATAATATCACATTACGGATCCGATGAAACTGGTTTCGTCGAAATCCGAGACTTTTTGAAAAATGGCTATTTTAACTCGCTAAATTAAAATTAAAAATTATTCGATGCGTTTCGAGCTGCCACGCTCAAACGATAACTCCGATTGACACGAAAATTGAAATCCGGTAATAACTAACTATTACGGATCCAATGGAACTGGTTTCGTTCAATTCTGAGACTGTTCAAAAATTGGCTATTTTCACTAGTCGAATTAAATATTAAAATATTCAATTTTCACAAATAAACTTCTAATTCGATTTTAAAAGTTCTAAATATCGTTCTAACTTCAATATGATAAAATAAAATTTTACAAATCATTTTCAATCATATTTAACTCAATTTTCAATTATTTCCACAATTTAACACATTAAATTATCGATTTAATTATTCAATTAAATCCAATAATTCAAATAAAAATTCATTTGACTTATAAATTCACTTATAAATATTTAAAATTAATTAAATATTCAAATTTTAATTACTAAAAATCCTGGTTCGTTACAATCTTTCCCCCTTAAAAGAATTTCGTCCTCGAAATTATCAAGTAAGAAAAGTTATAGAATTCATTAACTTTCCAAAATCCATAGTTAGACTTCTTACAATAACTTTACTAAGTTTTCCAATCACACTTAGTTATCTTTTCAAAAACAACTACTATTGTTTAACTTTCAATTCCAAAATCAAAGTTAAAGTTTTCAAAATTTTCCAATTTTCTCAAATTTTTTCTAACGCCTTAAATTTCCGGAAAAATTCGCCATAGTCTCCTTTGCGCGGCTCGATCTGAAAAAAAAATGACAGTATATATATCACAAATATACATCTCATCAAGTAATGAGGCATCCCAAAGGGAAAAATTATAAAAGTACGGTATGTAATCCGAGATATGTACCTTATATTTTATTAGCAAGCATATACGGCTAATATAGCGCGAAAGCGAGCTCCAAATGCGAAGCAAACGCGATCCGCACCTACTAAACACTCAACAAACAACATGAGAACATGCATATATGACAATAGTATCGATATACATCATATAGCAACATAGCAAATGCAACAAAAGCAATATACTCAACTATCAACCAACTATCATCCAACTAATTCATAGCCAATATATATTCATTCATATTCTCATTAATATTCAATGAAATGGTTTTCAATTTAATCACATTCGATTCATTAACAGTGGATGTTTTTACTAACATTCATTTTCAATTAGTTTATATTCACTAATTCATATTCAAGTTGGTTTCAACACCATCACTTTCAATTGGTTTAATTAAATTGATTTTCATTCAACTATTCAACTTTCAATAACATTAGATTTTAATGAACTAACACTTATATTAATTTATTCCATATCAATTTTATTCACATTCAATTGATTAATTCAATTCAATTACAAAGTTGAATTTCATTTACATAACTTAAATTCCCACTTGTAAATAAATTCAGATTTCAATTCTAAAGTAAATTTCCATTTAACATTAAATTCATTTTTATTTTACAACTCATATTCATAAACATATTCATATAGTTTCACTTCTTATATATATAAGTTTATTTCACAATTGTAAATCACTTTAATTATAATTCCATTTTTTTATAATTCATTTGCTTATACAATTCTTCCTTTATTTAGATTATTCAAACAACTAAACAATCAACTTATATACACTTTAATAATTATGAAAAATTATTTCTTTATATATAAAATACAATCAAGGTAAAATTATTTCATTTACCCAATTTTAAAACAATACTGTGTCGAATTGTTCTATACAAGTGTTTAGAAACCCCTTCGGCATAGTTGTCGAGACCACACTGACGAAGGTTCATATGCCACTCAACAAACCAATCATCACAATATAAAACAATTTTATATATTCACTAACAAATACGCTCTCATAGCTATTATTACACTCAAACTCATTCTAGAGTACTGCTGACTCTATCTCTAATGAGTAATACCCAACAGAACCATGGTTGTCGCTTAACCATAAGCTCTGATACCACATTGTAACGATCGCGATTTTTCGTTGCCGAAAAACCGAATAGTTAGGGTTTAAGAAAAGAAAAAAAAGTAGAAAAGAAGAGAAGAAAAGAAGATAATAGAGGGAAAAAGAAGATAGAACGTAGAACATATAGAGAAATGATGACGGAAAAGAAAATAGGGAGGAAAGAAAACAGAAAACAGAACGGAATAGAAAACAACAGAACAACATCAGAATCTCACAATTCGCAGCGGAACAACATATAATAATAAATGAATAATCTTTAAATGAAGAACTATATCAGTTATTACATTTTATACATTACATTTCATTACATCATATCATCAGAGTGTACAACAACAACAACATCAAACAGTGCAGCGGAAAAAGAAATACTATATACTAGTAATACGCCATGCCCTCCAGCTTGCCTCCAGCAACTCCAGAATATCCAGAATATCCTGATAAACCTAACTCTTGACTGCCCGTGTGGAAATTGGTGGGCACCCAGAGTTTAGGAAGGAAAACAATAAACTCCGAGTCAGTCATGTGACTGGTGTGAGAACTCAAAACAGTTTATTTTTCTTTAAAATCAAAAAGAGGAATATTTTAAAAATCAATTCGCAATGCTTTTAAAAATGAGACTACCATAAGATCTCCTGCCACACACACAATGCAAACGCAGACTTGGAGAAGATTTCTCCTTATGATAGCCAAACATGCTTGATACGCATTAAAATCAAATCAATTTTGATATTATTATTAGTGCATAGTGTATAAAACGATTTCGAAAGTAGAATATAAATCTTAGCCAGCATAGGTACCATTATATTATGCCTACTATAGCTACTTCCTGAGGAAGCAGGTTCTACAACTAAAACCGTACAAGTCACGTATTGTTTCTTTGGATTTCCAACGAATGATCAGGCCAAGGAACTTCCCATTGCCACATGAGAATGCCTCTGGATGGACATCCCCGAGAACCAAACCGGATCTCTACCAACACAAGGCCGGGTTACCCCTAACTGAGTAACAACTGACCGAATATGCCATCCCCCGGTCCTTTGGGACCTTTTCACCGAGCGCTCGCAATCAATTCACACAATCATAACAAAGTGTTTTCAAAATGAGTAAGTATCTGGGCTCCATACCATGATACCACCCTTTTCCAGAAGGAAATGCACACATCCTAAAGGGCGCTACCCCTCATAACCTTGCCGCATCTTTCCTGTTTCGACCATTCACGGGGTGTGAGGTTCGACGAAGTCACGTCCACAAAAACACACTTTATACAAAAGCCGTGCTTTGGGTCAACAAATGATCATAGAAATGATCACAAAGATAGACGATCAAATAAATGATCCTATCACAAATAATCAACACAATGATCATTTCACAGCAACACTCAGCATGTCACATTACCAAATTGGGAACATATCGCTGATAACTTCAACTATATAACCTCTGAGCTCGTACGTCTCAGAGAAGGGTGTTAAGCTAAAAGAATAAATTCTTCGCCACCAACAGAAATATATTTGAAAGAAATCTGCTTTATATCTCAATTTGTAATGTCAGACATACAATCCATACAAGTCTGTTCCGGGCTCGAACAAAACCGAAGGCACTTACAAAGAAGTCCTTGCAATCCGGATATTCACAATCCTGATCGGATTTCCCATCACATATGGAGAACTCAATACCGTAGCTACTCGGTGCAGAGTCAATCGACAGGTCATCCTATCGCTCTCGCAAATACCGGGTCTTCAACACCGATCTTCAATGCAATTCAAAACGACGTATCACATATTCGAAATGGGTTATACGACCCCATGGTCCTTTCCCGGTTAACCCGAATAGTGAGCGCTTATTCAAAAATAAGTGTGTCATTCAAATTCAAACAAATCACATCAAATACCCATTCAAAGGGAAATATTGATAGTCGGTTATTGAACTATCAATGGATATGCACACATCACCAGTTTCCAAATAATTTTCCAAATTATTTATTTTCCAAAATATCTTCACAAGATATAAAATTTTCAATACTTCAAAAATAAATCAATATTTATTTTTAAACAAATTCTCCTTTTCATTCATAAATTCCATAGTGAATTTATATTCCAAAATTATCTATGAATATTCGATTTCAATTATTCATTTCAATTTATCTTCAAAAAGATAAATTCTCAAAATATTCACTTTATATTGGAAAACATTTCCATACTTATTTATTCATAAGTAATTCACAAATTTTATTTATTTTCAACACTTGGAAAATATTCAATATACTTAAATCGAAATTAAGTATATATTTCATTCTTTAAGGAAAATCATTCACTTAAACATATTTATTTGGGCCAAAACGAATGTTGCGTAAAACATCGTTACGACAACCCAAAATCACTAGTATAGGGATTCGAAATTTAAAATAGATATATAAATCCCAATACTATACAAAACATTTCCTTTCGGAAATCATTTACTATAACAACAGTGGTTATAGTCCACCATTTCCTTCTATTTCTCGAAAACGTCTATTTCAATGATAAATGTTGAAATCTATGGTTTCGAATCTCAATGCATTTAAAACATCGTTAGATCGTTTTAATTCTGTTTAAAAACATCACATTCAAAACAATTTCTTTAACATCTTATTCACTATTCAAAAACGTGAATATTCTTTGTTAACAAATTTCATCCTTTTATTCATTTCATTTTAAAGGATTATTCACAGTTCAAAAACGTGAATATAACTCAATTATAAACCAAAGATTCATATTATAAGTTAAATGCTTATAAAACGATTATTTTACAAAATCGTTCTTTTAAACTTTCCAAATTATAAATCTTATAACTTATAAGATTTATTAATTCACCCAAATCTATTCCTTTAATAACTTTATAAATTTTATAAACCTACTACTTATAAAATTCCATTTATAACTTCACCGATTATAATTCTATAAATTTCATTCATTTATGAAATTCATTCACAATTCATTCTAACACTTATAAAAGCTCGTTTTATAATTTCAATATTTCGATTTATAAATATCCATTTATAAATCTCTTAATATAAATCAATTTATATTATTCTTTAAACTACTTTAATCTCCTTTATTATTTCACCATTTTGATTCATAAAATAATTAAATTTTATAAATCCTATATTTAACTTTTCATAATAAATTCAAAAATCCCGATTTTACTATTTTATAAAATCATTAACCCCATATTTTCAAAAATCAGCTTTTAACTATATTTCTCAAAAATCATAATTTTTATAACATTAAAATTATATCGTTTATTTATTTAAAATGGATCAATTCCAAACATATAGTATATTTTCAAAAATCACTTTAAAAATCATTTTAAAGTTTCAAAATTCGGTCCAATGATGCTACATACCAAATAGTCAATCACGACAACAACGATATCATATATCGATATGATAATCCATCAAATATCAAAATATTCAAAATCAAATAAATACCGTTGAGGAATCCAGTTGGATCCCTCCAACCTGTTTTCCTGCATCCACAAACATTAGCACAATACCAATTTCGCTCCAGTACGAAATTATCGCGGTATATGGGATTTAAATATTATCCGCTTAATAGACGGCGCAATAGGGTCTCATCCGCTAAACAAAAAGTGCGGGAAATCAATAACTCCAATATATACATATGCCAATATATATATTGCTATTATATATAATACCAATTTCACTGTTTATGAAATATTCGCGGTATATGTTTTTAATAAATAACATCCGCTTACTAACGGCGTATAATGTCTATTTTAACAATCAATAGATAACAATCATCATTCAAACATGCATTCAAATATTTTAAATCCAACTATTTAAAATAAAATCGAAACTGATTCGATTGAGTGAGAAATTCTCACCTTGATTTCAATTTCGTTTTTAGCGATTTATTTCGAATAAAATTAAACGGACGTTTAATTTTACCCAAAATTTTCACTAACTCCAAACGACTCCAATCCAATTCCATCGCGTAGTGCTCGTCCATACGATTCTAACGCAACTGGTTTCGCGCGTTTTCGACCTCGTATGAAAAAGTTATGAATTTTTGAAGTTTCACGAATTTTATGACTTAATATTTACAACATTTTAAAATAAATTTCAACCTACAGCGAATCATAGCCGTTCGTTTCCACTCAGCAAATCAGGGCCGCTTGTTCCTTTTCTCCTTCCCTCTCACGCAAATGTGCGTGCGTCCCCCCCCCCCCCCCCAATAGCCGAACCCACCTTAGTAATTAGGGTTTAATTTATACTCCATCATACGTCGACGAAAACACGATCAGGAAGTGCCATCTGGAAGCCCTCAACCTGCTCCACCTTCGCCTGAGATGCGGCCAAGCTCGGCTATGCCTACAGCCTCGAAACGCGTGCGTAACTGCAGGGCTTCTAGCTCGATTTGCCGCCAATCCGAAGCTCTAAACACGATCATGACCGTTGGATATGTAGAGCACACTAGCCTCTACGTTTTCCTAGTTGAAAGTTTCTTGTAATTGTTGATGGATTTGGAGTAATCGAGGGAGAAAGGATACTAATTTCTGGCCGTTGTTTGCTAGGGTGGCGGCTAGGGTTTGTTTTTATTTTTATTTTTTAGAGTGAAGGGCTATTTATAAGGAACCGACGAAACACTATTCATCTCGGAAATTCCGAACTCCGATTTACGCGCTGTAACCAGCGTTTCTAGGGTTTATCCCGCGTTCCGGACACAATGGAACAGGTTTCGAAAGCTAATTCGGACATCTGTGCGAGTTATGGCAACAAACGTTCAATTTAAATTAAACCGATTTAAGCGATTTTCTAGGCGTTTTAATTTGTATCGGACAAACGGTAAATCCAATTGACACGAAATTTGAAACTTTACAATTATATCACATTACGGATCCGATGAAACTGGTTTCGTCGAAATCCGAGACTTTTTGAAAAATGGCTATTTTAACTCGCTAAATTAAAATTAAAAATTATTCGATGCGTTTCGAGCTACCACGCTCAAACGATAAATCCGATTGACACGAAAATTGAAATCCGGTAATAACTAACTATTACGGATCCAATGGAACTGGTTTCGTTCAATTCTGCGGCTGTTCAAAAATTGGCTATTTTCACTAGTCGATTTAAATATTAAAATATTCAATTTTCACAAATAAACTTCTAATTCGATTTTAAAAGTTCTAAAATATCGTTCTAACTTCAATATGATAAAATAAAATTTTACAAATCATTTTCAATCATATTTAACTCAATTTTCAATTATTTCCATAATTTAACACATTAAATTATCGATTTAATTATTCAATTAAATCCAATAATTCAAATAAAAATTCATTTGACTTATAAATTCACTTATAAATATTTAAAATTAATTAAATATTCAAATTTTAATTACTAAAAATCCTGGGTCGTTACACAACGTTTCAAGAGTTTTCTCAAGCGAAGTTAAACGTTTATCATCTTGTGGAGGATGAGTAGAATTTGGTGGAAAATTTGGTTGTTGCGGTTGATTATGAGACGGGCCCGCAAAGTTTGGTTGAAAATTATTGGGCTGAAAGGGAGGATTCGAAGCATTATTCGAAAATGCTTGAAAATTGGGACGAATCGTATTAGTGTTGGGATTGTTTTGGTTCCACGTAAAATTCAGATGATTTCTCCATCCAGGGTTGTACGTTGGAGAAAACGGGTCGTTTTTGGTTTTATTGAAAGCGTTGATTTGTTCGACGGAATTGGGACACTGATCGGCTATATGATTAGGATCGTTGCATTTATAACACATTGGTTGGGAAGCTTGGTTCGTTTGATTCGATGAGAAAACGTTATCGAATTTTTTAATCATTGCGTCGATCTTAGCTTCCAAAGCAAAAGAAGATCCCGTCGAGTGTGCACTCGATCGTGAGTAGATTGATTTTTCGTTCGAGCGTTCCCATTGTGACGACTTTTCAGCGAGGTTTTCAAGAAATTGCCAAGCATCGTCATGATGTTGGGCAAGAAAATTGCCTTGGCATATTGATTCGAGCATGGTTCGTGAGCTGTTTTCGAGTCCATCATATAAGATTTGGCAAATCGTCCATTTTTCAAAGTTATGGTGTGGACATTTTATCAAAAGCTCTTTGAATCTTTCAAAATATTTTCCAAATGGTTCACCCTTGAATTGATGAAAATTTACAATTTCGTTTCGAATTCTACTTGTTTTTTCTAAGGGGTAGAACTTTTTTAAGAAAGCTTTTACAAATTCTTCCCACGTTTTAATTGAGTTCGAAGGTAAGCTGTACAACCATTTTTCAGCGTAATCCGTAAGAGCAAATGGGATTAATCGAAGTTTGATTCCGTCATCAGAAAGTTGTTGAAGTTTAATGGTTGCGCAAACTTGTTCGAATTTAGTCAAAAAGATGTATGGGTCATCGTGTTCGAAATTGCCAAATTTTGGAAGCGTGGCAATATGGTTCGAATGGATTTCGAAATGGTTACCCGTAGGGGCGGGTAACGTGATGCAAGATGGAATAGAAACTCTATCCGGAAAGATTCTATCCATAAGAGTTCGAGGGGCGTTTTCGTTCGCCATTTCAGGAGGATCGTCTGTTCGAGTTAAACAGTTTGTAGAAGGGTCGTGAGTCCAACGATTGGTTGTTGTGTCACGAGTCCAAGTACTCATGCACAAGTGAAAGTCGAGAAGAGAAAGGAGTTAGAATCGAGTTTAGGGAGTGAAAGAAGATTTGAAAACGTGTTTTTTTTACAAGGGAGAAAACTATTTAACAAGTGGGATTTATTTTCAAAAGAAAAGTTTAATTTTTATTTTGTTTTTGGTTTTTCAAATTTTTTTTTATATGTTTTTGGTTTTGTTTTTTTTTGAATTTTTTTTTTGTTATATATAAATGCAAATGCAAGCAACCAACAATGCACTAGAGATGAAAGCACAATACCAGAGCGTGCAGATTATTAGCAAATTTTTTTTTTTAGCGGCGATTTTAGCAAAGCAAAGCAATTATTTTTCCTTTTGGCAAGCAATTCCTTGTAATTTTCTGCTTTGACAACCTGAAATGAAAAACAAGATATATTCAACAATTTTTATTGTTATTATTTTTTTGTATGTTTATCAAAGATGAAAAACAAAATAAGCGAAAAACGAAACAACTGAAAATAAAATAAATGAAAAATGAAAATTAAACAAACTTGAACTTGTTTTTTTTAAATAGGTTTGAAAGAAACTAAATCAAAAGGAAAACAAATTCGAAACCATTTTTTTAAAATGGGTTTGAAAGAAACTAAAAAAAAAAGCTTTATCACAAAAATTTAGAGATTTAGGGCCCGGCCCAAACTCAAATTATCTAGAGAAAAAAATAAAATTTATTCCCACTTTAATCAAAACAACCACAGCTTGATTTAGCCGAACAAATCAAAATCGAACTCAAAATCTCGAGCAACGTTCACAGCAAATCTCCAAATCAAAATTTCCAATCCAAACAACAAGAAATCTCGTTCGAATTCGCAACACGATTAGTTTGAAATTCGCGATGCGTGTTCAAACGTTGATGAATTGGTGATCCGAAGTAAATGGGTTCGAGGTGGTTCGCCTGTTCTTGATTTGAATGCAGGAGGTGATCGGGTTTTGGGTTTGAGTGCTTGCCGAGGTCGCGGTTGAGTTTGAGGTGAGTCGATTTGGGTTCAGGCGATGTGGGCGAAGGATGTTGACGAGTTCTGGGTGCTGGCTTGTAGTCACTGTTGTGAGTATGCAGAGAGGATGTAGACGACTGGTGGTGAAGTTGTTAGAGGTATGTATGGTGGCAAGTGAGATGGTAGAGGATGCTATGGTGTTGATGTACAAGGTGGTTCTGCTGTTTGAAGGGTGGTTGTGGTTTTGTGGAAGGGGACAGATGAGCTGTGCAGTTTTGGTGATAGAGATGGTTTGCAGAATTGATTGATGAAGTGAGTTGTTCAGGTGGTAGGATTGATGGCAAATGTGTTAATGAAGAAGTATGGAGGTGAGGAAAGGTAGAAGGTTGTGGATGTGATTTTGGACTGTGGTGAAATTGGCGTGGCAGGCAGTCTGTGCAGTAAGGAGTGGACGTGCGGGTTGTTCGACTGAGTATGGTTGATCTGAAGGGAAGAGTGGACTGGTAGTTGTTGGTGATATTGGTGAAGGGAAGATTGTTATTGAAGCAGAGTAGAAGTGCACTGTAGGACAAAGGCAGTAAGCAAGTGAGGATGTTGTTCAGCAGTGGGGTGGTCTTTGGAAGTGAAGTGGGGAGACTGTATGTTGGTGATGGAAGTTGTTGGGGGTGGCTGCTGCTTTCGCTTGGTATTAAAAAGATGATGAGAATAAGGCTGAAGTTTATGTTGTTTGGTGATGGTTGATGGATAAGGCAGAAGGTAATGTGTATGTGGAGCAGTTATGATGATGAAGGGGTTGCAATTTGATGATCAGTTTGATGTTAGTGAGGAATTAGATAAGGCAGTGAGAATTGTGTGAAGTGGTGGATAGATTTGAACTGAGAAGTGCAAGTATGCTATGGCGTTCGACAGAGGGGTTGGTTTGCTGTTGAATGGAGGTGTTTGTGGGGTTTGATATGTTGAGCGATTTGGTTGACAATGCGGTGTTCAAGGTAGGAGAGTTGGTGATGGAAACATCAGTTATTGGCAGTTGTCGAGTAGTCAGCAGTTCAGGGGGGCCGAAGTTGTATGCAGTTGAATGATGGAGAGTGGTTCGAAGGGATAGTTGTGGGCTTGTAGTTCTGGTGTGTTTTTGGGTGATGAAGGAGTTTGTCTGCTGCAAGGATGTAGGTGAATTTGCTGAAGTTCCGATGCACTGTCGATTTAGATGTGGGTGGTTCTGCTATGTCAATGGTGATTATGTATTCGAATGGAGATTTGTATGATATGCAATGGGTTTGTTTGAATTTGGTGGAAGAGTTGATGAGGGATGGTTT
This sequence comes from Allium cepa, assembly GCA_030765085.1. Classification (NCBI taxonomy): domain Eukaryota; kingdom Viridiplantae; phylum Streptophyta; class Magnoliopsida; order Asparagales; family Amaryllidaceae; genus Allium; species Allium cepa. Next base: position 212,741,861 of record CM060943.1, read on the forward strand.
GTGACAGTTGGATGTGGACTGTCACAGCGTGCACTGGTTTGTGCAGAGATGTGCACAACAGAGAGTGGAACAGAGAGTGGAAAATGCAACTGCAGGCAGAAAAGCAATATAGAGAGGGAAATGTAAGGGGAATTTGTAAATGAAAATGTAAATGTAAAAGGAAATGTAAATGAAATGAAAAATCTTTTTTTTTTTAAATGAAATTGTGTATATGCTCTTTTTTTTTTTGGTATAGAAAATGCAAATACTAATGAAAAGAAACTGGGTAACTACAAACAACAAAAATCAACATGCACACACACAATTTTTTTTTTTAAATGCACTTACACATAGAATAAAAACACACAAAAATCAAAAGAAAACAACTCGAAGAATAGAAAATTTAAATCAAAACAATTCTCCGGCAACGGCGCCAAAAACTTGTTCGTCGACAAAATTTCTATTGATTTAGAAATTTGCCGAAAAATTTCAAATTAAAATATAACCGCAAGCGCACGGCGTACACTTGAAGTACGTGGTGAATACGGGTCGATCCGCAGGGAATTGATGATTTAAAAAAAATCTATTCAATCAAATTATACCAAAGTCGAAGAGGATTTGTTAACTAGAAATAAAATGAGGCTAACACTAGAAAATGCGATTCAAAAATTATTAGACTAAAGAACAATTTAGAGGCAAATTCACTCTCAAATTTTTGTAAATCAACAAACACATAATTTATGATCTCTAACTTTGATATTAAGTTAAATAATCATTGCATTTATCATAAGTATGGTTTGTTTATGTTATTAGTTAACATAACTCAAACCATCAAACTATAATACAACAATTATACCACTTACAATTCTCATGAAAAAGAAGCCAAAGCAAAAACTATTTTAATTATGATCTATTTACTATTGTAACTAGTAACATAGATCATCAAATTTCATTTTTACTTTCATTTCATAATCAAAAATTAATTAGCAAATGTTGATGTAAATTGTGTTTATGTTGAGTAAGAATAGCTCATTTGCATAAGCAATATAAGCTATCAAACCCACTTGTATAAACTTACATCAAAATTCACATTCATGAAACATAAACAAAGAGATCATAAATCATAAAAAATGTTGAAATTACATAAAGTTAGAGAGCTTCATCACCCCTAAATTGAAGAGGTTTAGCTACTCGTTTGTGGCATTGAAGCATCACAAGTAAGTTTCAACATTAAAGAAAAGAAAATAGAAAATAAGCAAAGAAAGCAAAAGAGATTAGCTACTAACTACTTGCATAAATGTAAATCTAAGCTATGAACATAAAGAGAAAGAGAGCATATAAATAAACATTAACAATAAAACAAAGAAAAACATGTAGAAAAGAGAGAAGAAAGAGGCTTGGAAGCCATTTTTATTTCATAGAACATTGAGCTTACACTTTGATTTCTTAATTTCCTAAGTAAAATGAAAGAGTAGATGATGATCTTCATGTACATAAGAGGGCTATTTATATATGCATAAAACCCTAATTCTCTTTTTAGGGAGCTTCCCAAAATACCCTTGAGGTGGTGTAGCCTCCAAGTAATCATTAACATTCACTAATCCCCCACTTAATATGTACATGAAGCTTTAAGTCCTTTTAGCATGTGCTTAGCTTCTAATTGGAAGTTAGGTAAGTGGGTGGGGTCCTCCATGATCTTGAACTTGAATTATTTCCTCTTCATTCCTTTGTATTTCCTTGTGCATGCATGTATCTTCATATAAGCCTCTTCCATATGCATCCAAATTCCTATAAAAATAATCAAAAAAATGTCCAAGTAAAAATTCTTACATTGACACATGCACAAAAATGACCGTTTTGCCCCTGAATGATGATGAAAATATGATGGTTTGGAAATAATTGAATTTAGGTTTTAAACATGTTAAAATGCCCAAATATGATGATTATTTAAAAAAAAGAGATAAAATATGGATGTAAATATATGCACAATTACGTGCACATCAGCCTCCAGTATCGAAGGCCGGCAAAAAGGAAACCCTCTAATTACAAGCGAGCGTCGGGAAAGCATTGCCTATTTCATGAGCTGAATGGATAAAACACGAATGATTGCAGGCATCTAAAGGATATCATTGAGGAACATGTGAGGAATGGACATTTGTAGTAATACATAAGGAATCGAGCCATGGTAGTGGAACAGAAGCGGTCATCGCCTACTTCAAACGAAGATGGCACTGGATCTAGACAACATCATCGGCCTGTCATCAGTTGATTGTATTTATGGCTTTGAATAAGTAATAAACCCTGAAGTGATGCGACTAAGTCGTTTACACATGTATAGGAACGAGGACGGTCCCAAGGCATGCTTTGAAATGATGATAAACCGTGATGCTCAGGTTTATGAAATCTTCTTTTCTTTCTATTTTCTATGGACTTTGGTTTCTTTCTTGGTACTATGGACATTTGATTTTCTTGGTTGTACGGACTTTTATTTTGTTAATTGGACTTTACGTTGATTGGATTTGGATTACTATAATAAATAATATAGGTCACGGGATTACGGTCCCGACCGGAGAGATTGGGTAATCATAAGTTACGAGTCCCTTCACCGAAAAGCGATAGAATGGACTCAAATGCAATATAAAATTCCTTGACCGAAGAGTCGAGGCCGGAGAATATAAATGTCCTCGACCGGAGAGTCAAGGCCGGAGAATATAAGTCCTTGACCGGAGAGTCGAGGCCGAAGCAGGATAAAATGACCTTACGAGGTCTATGGATTTGAATTTAGACCCAGACCAGATTTCGGCTTTGAATGGCCAATATTGGCTATGGACCCGGAGTGGTCTCGAATTTAGATAAGGGCCACGAGTGGTCCCAGATTTGGACATCGACCCGAAGAGGTAGTCCAGGTTTTGGGGCGGATATTTTCAAACTTGCACTTATAGATAGCAGTTCAATGGCAACTAAAAAGGGTCTTCTTTTCTAGGCAAAACTGTACCATTTTTGTGATTGTTTTATAGGCTTGTAACTGTAATCAGCATAAAAGAAAATAAAAAGGATCAATTCAAAGTGGACGTAGACCGGAGATAGCCGAACCACTATAAACCTTGTGTTTTTTGCTTTCTTACTCATTTTAATTTTTCTATTTCTTTACTTCTATTCTATACTATATCTGGTCTGAGATCTTTGCTTGGATATTGTGAATCTGTGTGTAAACACTGGTCCTTTCACTACTTCTGGAGTTTGTGACCAATTTTAGTGCAAACAATTATAACTGTTCATTCTTATAGAATATATAAAACATTCCCGACTTCTTTTCCTTCTCAGTTGACTCCCTTGAAGTCGGCTTCCTATATGGCTTGGTATTCTGAGTAACCAAATAGATGTTCTCCGTCGAGTTGTTCAATTCAGTGTAATTGTCACACTTGGGACTTTTGAAACGACTTCATTATCTGGTTTTCCCTTCTTTACCTCATTATAATTTTGTTTTCCTCTTTTTTTCAGATCACCAATTTCAAACCAACATTCCTAAAGCTTCCTCCAGATTGTTTTACCGCAATATTACTTTGAATCGACCCATTCGAACTTTCACCATCAGTCCTACATGGACATTTATGCACATCCTCCCGACGCAAATACTCATTAGCTTTCCTATTGATACCTTCTATTGTCGACGGTTGCTTTTTTTCTATCCAATCCCCAAAATCCACGTCAGGGTGAACTCCTCTACAAAGCACCATTAACACCATGTCTTCCTTGGGATCTATTATCTCCATTAGAGCCGTGTGGTACCAGTTCAAATAGTCCCTCAACGACTCTTTTCAACTTGATAAACATTAGACAATGACATCACGTGTTTTAGATGTGTGGTGTGCAAACGGATTTGCTCCATGAGTTTTCATGATAATTCAGCAAAAGATGAAAAGGACCTTGCTGGAAGCCGAGTGAACTACATCGTAGCCATCTCTTTTAAGAAAATTGAGAAATCGTGGCACTTTACAGCATCCGAAACCCTACCTGAATCCATATGTCATTCATATCTTAATAAGTGCTGCCTAGGATCTGTCGTTCCTCCATACAATAACATCATTGGCATGTTGATTCTCCAAGGGTATCTCGTGTGAAGGGTGTCCTCTTTAAACGGGTTTCGACTAGCATAAGTTCCCCATCATCATTGGTCCTTGATCTAGTTTTACTAACTAACCTCCTAACCGTATCCTTCAAATAGTTTGAATCAACAGGATCGATTGAATGACAAGGATCGGGTCCTACACCAAGTGTTCGACTTGACAAACTCTCTAGGAAAGGTGCTCGATACCTTGGCTCCCTAAACTCCGAGGGACCCATTTGTCCAACATCCCCCCCGTTTGATTCCCGTGAGCAGTGTCATCAGCAATATTATGATTTTTCATATTTATACCTTCAACAGCACGTCCAGGGATGACATCCACGCTGCCTTCTAGAGGATGGGCTATAGGCCCAACATCTTGGGGGTTGGTAATGAGTCCCAAGTGGGGGTCGGTACCAATCCCTTAATTTAAGTCTGGGACTCGTCCTCGTCTTTATGCAGATGTTCCCGCAACGTATTAATTTTTCTTCTACCTTCCTTGCCTCCATCTTTGCTCGAATAAAGAACTCTCTCATTCTGAGCTAGAATCCCATTTACTCCATCTGCGTCTATTTTGAGTCAGCTCATTCAGTTGCCTCAAGCTCCGTTGCAAATTGTTTTACATATACTATTAGCTAGCTTGGAATCTGTCTTCCATCTGCTTCAGCGTCATATCTGTTAGTCCTTGAGATGATGGTTTTGATGACAACAACCTTAGGACTTATTGTAAAATATAAATACTAATGTTATGGTATAGATATGTATGTTTATGTAGGATATAAACATGCAGTTACCAAGAATGAAGATTGTACAGTATAGAGATTCAAGACTGAAGATATCAAGATTGAAGACTCATGAGTATCAGGATATCAAGAGTTCAAGATTTCAATAGCACAAGATAAGTATTGAGTCTAGAATTATGTTAAAACTTCTTCAAAGCACTTACATCTTTATTCGAAATTTATTCTTGGAATGGAATCCACTTCGAGCCTATTAAAGCGATGGAACCCGTGGGATGGAACCCACGACAATATCTAGTGAATATATAATGGTTCTATTTTGATATCCACTAATTTTACAAAAATGCTTTTAAAAAATTTATCTCTTTTTTCAAAAATGTTTCAAAACGTTCTTTTCAAAAAGACATTTTTCTTTGTTTTAAATATTTTAGCCTCAAAACTATTTTTATCATTTTTAATATTTTGATTTCAAAATTGTACTTGTTTTTAAACCATCTCTTGTTTTAAATATTTTAGCTTTAAAATATTTATACACTCAGATTTTAAATCACTTTATAGATTAAGATTATATATATTAAAAATTACTTTCAAAAATCTTTTATATGTTTAAACTATATTAAATATATTTACACAGTTTAGAAATTGTTTTGATAAATTATAAAAACCAATTTTAGTAAGAAAATCAAAACATCAATTTTTCCTTGAGCATGTCGACATCCCTCAACCCCCCATGTCGACATGATGTCTGTTTATTTCAAAATTCAAGTTTTCAAAAGAAATGCCTGTTCATCGTAACCTTTTGCAAAGAGATATGACAGTTGCTCTACTATATATACATGTTGTTTTGAACGAATTTTAAATATAATTTATTTGTTTTCTCTCCTCTTCATCTTTCACATTTATTCAAAAGAATCCTAAACTATACTCTGCCAAAATACCAAGTGAATCAAACTTGATTATCTCTTGTTTGATTCTCTGCCACTCTCTCCATAAGATCTCAGTGCTGTTCAGAGTTATAAGATCTTTTGTAAATCAAACTGTTGAGTAAAAGGTGCGGTTGAGTCTCGAAATCAATTGGGTGTGATTGTAGCCTCGAAAATCAATTAGGTGATCTTGTAGCCTAGTTAAATCAAGAGATTTTGTCCTAGACTCGAATATAGGAGTGTGTACCTCGTAGCCTTGAAACTGAGGGTGTAAGCTGGGAGATTATTTTGATAAGAAATCCATACGATTGTACGAGACTAGATGTAGGGTAACTCCGAACCAATATAAAATCCTGGTGTGTTCTTTCCTTTACTGCTTTTATTTAGCATTTGCATCTGTGTTTGATTCTGTGATTATATCTGTGTCTGTAAATTGCATTTGTTGGTGATTAAATTACATAAGTTTCAAAAAGATTTAGAAAATCCATAAAACACTATTCACCCCCTCTAATTTTATTCCAACCTTTAGTTTCGTAATCCGCATTTCTCACATTTGGTATCAAAGCGTTAGTTTTCAAAATTTTCATAATCTGAATTTTGAAATTTTTTAAAATGGCAATTTTTTTTTTAAAATTATTAACACTGTTTTCATATGAATATGTCACAGAATCATCATGATATTTGTAACGACCCGCCGCTCTGACCGCCTCTAGTCGGTAATTAAACCAACTAGAAACGTTCACAATGACGGATTGTTGTTCAGTTTACAAAGTTTAAACAGAATCAGCCACAGAATCACAGAATAATCATAATATTATTCATAAATGAATTTTTCTTACATACATATATCAGAGTTTGTACAATACATTATATTTTATACAGCGGAACAATTTATTTACTATTAAGTACAAGAAAATTTTTCTAGAAAAACTTTAGTGGAGTGCTTTCCCCTCTCTCTCTAACTTCACGGCCTGAAAATCTTCAAGCTGTAAAAATACTCGGTCTGACCCGAGCGTTTATTGCAAAACACAAAAACACTCGAGTCAGGATTAATCTTTATTCAAGTAATTAAATTTGAAATGAACTGAATAAAATGGTAACAGAGATGACGAATCACATGAATCAATTTAGATCTATTATGGATTTTTCACATTAACAACTTCAATTAAATCATTATTTCTTTCGAAATCTATCAATCCTGTGTGGCTGCAGTACACACGTATATTTTCACACATGTGCACTGCCTCGCCAACACGTGTGCACCAAACAAAAGCACAATCTACAAATCATGTACAAGTCAAAGTGAGGTTGCACAAGTACAAATAATACACAGCAGCACAGTGAAATGAACAAGAAACACAAGTACAGGCAGCAGTCTCAAGTGACACAGTGCAAACAGCACTGTCAAAACAGACAGCCAAGGGCAGAAACTCAGAAATGCCAAAGACATGAAGCAACAAAAGATTCACAAATACCACTCGAAGTTTACAGAGTGCAGAATCTGCAGACCAAATGCAACGGAATGGAATGCAACTACAAGTGCAAGTGAACAAGTGATACAAGCTACAGATAAGCAAAGACCATATGGTCAGTGCAACTCAGTGAATTAGAGGCAACAAAAAAAATCAGGCAACAGGAGCATATGGTGGTGCAGACTACAAATCTTGCTTGATTACTTAATCTTTCCCTTCAATTTTTCTGTTTATATTGTTACAGGCATATTCTTTTTAGAATTTATAACTTAAATTCATTTAAATGGGAAGATACAAATTTTCCTATTTAGTTTGAGTCTGCAATTTAAAACAGAGAGGAGCAAACAGTACTCAAATGCAAGTGCACAACTAGACCCAAGTCCAACAGACTCAAGAGAATGCAACAACATGTCAACAGAAATGACATAGCAACAAGGCAGACCCCATACTCAGGTGGACAACATATCAAAATTTTGGAAATACAAAGTATTCAAATGAACACAGCAATCTACATGATGATCAAACAGGTGAAACAGAGGGAACTGGGAACTGTGTGTACAGGGAAACAACTACACAGTTCCAATGGAATACAAACATGTATCAGTGGATTCAAAAATGCAACAACATGTCAACAGAAATGGGCAGAAATCAAATTTGCAGAGAAACCCCAAATTCACATATTTTACTTCATTTAAAAACCTGATATTTTAAAAATCATAACATCCAACATCAACTCAATCTATATAGATGAATCAGAGAATTGTGTTAATTGATTTCTAACATATTTTATAAAGTTTGTACTGTAACTACTATATCTTCCCAGTTACTACATACCTAAAACATGTTTAACTAAATTTTAGATTCTAGTTCAACTTAAACAAACTTAATTTGTTTGAGAATACTCAGGCCCCTCAGAAATCAGGGAAGAATAAAAGAATTTGTTCAAAATTTTACTCTGAATTAAGAAACAGAGGGGTGACAATACTTATACCAAGCATGCATACTCAAATAAAATCTTATTCACAAAAGTACACTCATGCAGTTATCCTTTCACAAAGATTTTATAAGCAACAATTAACAATCAACTTTATGTTTAGGATTAAATGTTTACTCACAAGTATTCATTTTCTCTACTTCATTTTCCTTAACCAGATTCAAAAATCCATCGCATGCAGCAACAACAAATAAGCAAGTTTAAATAGCATCTGTTCTTATCAATTTAAATTAACATTTAAATAGCATCTGTTCTTAACAGTTTATATCAAATATCAAATAGTATTTGTTCTCAACAGTTTAAAATTAAAATCCACAGCATCTGTTCTTAACAGTTTAAATTAACATTTAAGTAGCATCTGTTCTCAACAGTCTAGATTTTTAAAAACAAATTTTATAGCATCTGTTTTTAACAGTTTAAAATTAAATCCCAAATAGTGTCTGTTCTTAACAGTTTAAAATTAACAAGGTTTAATTGCATCTGTCCTCAACAGTTTAAAATAAAAATCAAATAGTATTTGTTCTCAACAGTTTAAATTAAATTGACCGAGAGCAAAGAGCAAATGATAGCAAACAATCAACAACCAACATGCAGTGACAAATCTGCTCATATTAGTTTAAAACAATTTATATAGTATCTGTTCTCAACAGTTTAAAAACAATTCAAATAGCATCTGTTTTCATCAGTTAAAATCGAATTATCAGAGCAATTGATAGCAAATATCACCCAAAACATAGCATGCAACCAAGATTCAATTCAACCAGATTTAAAAACTTGAATCTAAATTAATCGTGAGTAAAGAACTCACCAAAACTCGAATCGAAACAGCTGAGGCAAGAATGAGCAGAGCACAATCGAACCAAGGCCGAAGCCCCAAATTGGATCGCAAGCCCTAATTGATAAACGACGAAGAGGAGGTCTCCATTTTTATTTCTTTCGTTTCTTTTTTTTTCGTTTGATTTCTGAAGTGATGGAGGAAAGGGGTTCGTGTATTATGCAGAGGAGAACGTGAATTTGCGTGGAAAAAGGCGTGGGTTAAGGCAGATATTAAGGCACAAATTTGGGCGTGTTTGTAGCTGAACAAAGTATAAGGCAGATGTACTTTTTTTATTTATGTTATATTATTTTTATTTATTTATTTTTTTCTCCTCTTTTTTTTCAATTTAAATTCAATTAGTTTTGTTAATTGTTTTCTTTACTTTGTTTTTGTTTTGTTTAATTTTTGTTGTTAAAACTTTAACTAAGTGTATTTATTTATTTTATTTTGTATTGATTAAAATTTTATTCCATTTTATTTAAGTTAAAAGAAAAAATGTTATTTATAACTAAACATCGATTTATAAATTTACATAAAAAAAATAATTCTCAAAGATCCAAATTATTATTATTCCTAGTCATTTGTTCAAATTTTAAATACCAATTCAATATTCAATTTCAAAGCTAAATTCAAATTCTATTCAACTTTTCACTAGATTAAATTCAAATATTTAATCGCCAATTTATTCTGATAATTTGAAATTTAAGTCAAACATCATTTAAATATTTAAAATAAATTAATTATTCACAAATTAAATTGTTCAAAATTGAGGATCGTTACAATATTGTTGTTTAAAACTACATTTAGTTATTTTGAAAAGTCACTTAATTCTTTAAAAAGTTATGTTGTTTTGCAAGAGAAGAGTTATGTCTAATGACTGTTGGTTAAAAGATACCAGATAATCATTCATCGATCAAGAAAAACAAATGGATATATGATGGAAATCGATAATGAAATGGGTACCGGATCAATACAAAACTTTTGATTCTCATCTATAACTTGATTTGATACTGTACTTCCTTCCATCTACTTTGCAATGCCATAAGTTTCATGCGAATCCGTCAATAAATGATCAAGTTATGGTCAAATGAAGTTTAGGTGTACAAAGAGAAAACGAAAGCCAAACTGTCAATGGTAATGTTCAAATTGCATCTCGGTATATAAGTATTTTGTACCAAATTCTTTGCCATATTGTAGTTCTTGTTCACACGGTCATTTTGATGAGTGCATAATCAAGAGTGAGATATGACAGTTTGAAGTTTGCTATCCAAAAATGAAAACTGTGTACGAGATTTTCTGCAATTTCTTATTGTTCGGCCTGTTGCACCACAATACCATCCAAATTTGTCACCAAATTATTACTAGATCGTAGCCCTTGCCTTACTCTTCGATTTTCCCTAGTTTCATCCAATTCCATTAAGAAATGAAGGAGGTATGCCTTCTAGAAGTTTGATAGTGAATAGAAAAAAAGGGAAAAGAAGAAGATAAACTTTTATGAAAAGTGGTAACTATTGGGACTATTTATAGTGGTTGAAGTGTCCATTCATTCAAAATTCAAATTCAAAATTTTAGCACCAAGTTGGTCAATCTACTAAATCATCTGTATCATTCTCATATAGTCTTCAAATTCAGCAAATGAATATACTACGTTGATCAGAAAAATGAGCCCGTCGCAATAGAGCAGATCTCGTTATCAAATTCTGAAAGATATAAATGTGTGGTTCACGACAATGGAAGAATAACAAAGTTAGAAAGATGGAGGAGTGCAAAAAGTGGTATGCTTTACTATTATTTCATCATTATTGTTGCATTTAGGAATATATATTATGCATTTAGTTAGGTATAGAAATTTATCTCTTTCATAAGTTTTGATATTTTGGTCCACATATCGACACACCTAGTATACATATTGATATATAAGTCCAAATTATTTAAAGTCTTTTAAAATGTGTTTCCTTTCAGATGAAATCTTATTACTAATTTATTACAACTATACTAAGTAGAAAAGAAAACCTTCATTCGTGATTTCAACTTTTCTAATGTTGTTTTTACTTCTTGTACTCTATTTCTTTTAAGATACTAATTTTATATCTTTATGAAATTAATAGAATGAATTTAGAATGTTTGAATAAGGCTCTATTTATAGATTTCTTCATTTAATAAGATTGCGCCACATCACATGACACTTGTCATATAAATAGATAGTGATATACATGCAAAATGACACATGTCATTACATTTGTTCTTTAATAAAAGCATCTTTACATGCATAATGCCAAGTATCTTTACACATGTCTTCACATGACTTTTCATTATTATGTTTTTCAAGTACTTTAATTATATTAACTATTATAAAAAATGGGTCAAAAATCAATTATTTACATGTCAAAATCTAGTCGTAAAATTAGTGCAAAATCATGTTGAAAACAGCCCGGAACTTTAGAGCATTTCTGAAATGCTGTCTTTTCTTCTACAACCTTTTTTTAAGCACTACAAATTCATTTTTCTAGCATTTCTGTGTTTTGAAACAATGTTGTGTTCCAAAAGCTTTTCACAGCATTTTGTAGATGCTGCAGATTCTGTTTACAATGTTTTGAATATAATTTTTTGCGAAAACATTTTATAGCATTCTGTAAATGCTGTCTTTTTCGTCTGGAACTTTAAATTATAAAAAAAAACGATATTTAAACTAAGTATTTTTCTCTATTCTTTTTAGAGTTGTTTTCTAACTTATATTAGAATATTTTAAAATTAATTTCATATTTAAATATTTTTTAATAGTTAATTAAATTTTTTAATGTAAGTGGCCTTAATATAATACATGTTTATTTTAGTTTTTCAGTCTTTGTTATATCATATTTCATTATGATATTTTTTTAAACTAAAAGGTGTTTAAACATGTGTCTAAATATATTAATCAATAATAATTTAATATGTAGGTTTTAATTAGTAAGTCAAGTATTTTATAAACATGGAAGTTTGGATTCCTAAAAAAAACAATTAAGCTATAAAAATTACTTTAAAAGAATTAGATAAGGAGGGTATTAATTTTTATAAAAATCATATTTGATCATATATAGTTTAAGTCCATATTTCTTAGCATTTTATTTTGATATTAAGTTTGATTACTATATATCATGATTATGTTATAGTTTTAATACCATTTATTAAACTCTTGTCTTTACTACTCTTTCAGTCCCATTCATTAGTTTCCTTAGCCTAAGTCTAGTAATTTGTGTGTATTAACTTTTTTTGATTGAAGTGATTTATAATAAGTAGTTTGACATATGTATACACACACACACACACACATATATATGCCTATCAATTAGATATTACTTATCACTCATGTTTATCTTATAATCTGAATATCTCTTACTGTAGTATATATATCATTATATCATTCTACATATTATAATTTCTTTTACTTCGTTATCATTTTATTTCATATTACATATCATTATGCATCCTATTTCATATCACATTTCATTGCATATTGCATCATAAATTACAATACATGAAATATCATAATAATTTGCATCACAAATTGCACTTCATTCTACATACACTACACCAAACAACCCATTTTCTAACACTTTTTAGCTTTCAATTTACAACGCCAATAACTGTTACAAATTTCTAACGCTTATATCCATTATAACCATTTACAACGGTTATTACCATTAGTAAATATGGTAATTTCATAAATAATTAAAAGCATTGTGGATAAGATTGTAAACCTATCTTCAATCAATCGTTATCTCATTTCTCACGCTAATTTCATTTCTCATCCTCTCGCGTTTTATTTCCCTTTCGTTCGTACCGCCTCAACTGTCTTTTGCCACCTCCGCCGTCTACCGCCGCCGCCATCTGCCGCCGCCTCCTTCCTTTTTCCATTAAATCGACGAGGATGAAGGAGGATCTAGGTTGCAAACTACAGATCTAGGGTTTCGCTTTTCCACCTCGGTCCAGTCGAGTATGAACTTCTTTTTCAAGTTCATACCAATTTCTTACATATGAATTTGAATTTAAGCTTAGCAACATTTTCACATTCAAAATCAGATTTACTGTTAATTAGTAATGTTTTCACATTCAAAATCAGATTTATGAATTTTTGTTTCTTTCCAAAAGTTGGCATTGATTGAGTTGTTCTTTGCTCAATCTTTAATAAATATTTATTTGCAAAATTTGAAGAAAAGTTTGATTTCTTACTTGCGACGCATCCCTCTATTCTCTCTGTTTTCCTATTGAAAATTTACAATCAAAGTATTAATATACTTCTGACAGTCAGGATTATGTTCAAATATTTCTCGTATACAGAAATGCTGATATCGAGTCATCTATTAAGAGCTATAAAAAAGCATTTGACATTGTTTATCTAGTGCGTCGTACATGCCTGTTATAACATGTAAAAATACATTTTTTACGTTAGTTATGTGGCTAGTCTAGCATTATTTACGTCTCTTATTTTCCTTTTGCAGAACGATGCTTCCATGTCTGGTGTCATCGACCTTGTTTTTGAACTATGCCCATCTAACAAGTAATGAATCACGGAGCATTCAATTTATGATCTAAGAGACGATGCGAGAAGAATTTCAATTGTTTACATAGCATTCAATTTATGATCTAAGAGACGATGCGAGAAGAATTTCAATTGTTTACATATTATATTACATTTTCATTTTGAATAATAGTTCAATGCTACGACTGAATTAAATTCCTGGTGGCAGCTCAAACTATAAATGATATATTCAATTTTACAAGTGATAGTTGGGAACCTGCTGAAGGCCTTAAGTAAATTTGCTTATGCATATTTATTTGTAGAAATGTAAGCTGATACTGAAGATGCATTTCTTGTTCAATTTGAACCAGTGAATGTAAAGAGAAAATCAAACAGTTTGTAGTGAGTGGGTGCAGAATCAATATTTAACCATTACCTGTAAGTTCATTCTTCATTCATGTTGATTCTTTTTTCCTTCTCCTTTTCATTGAGAAAATTAAACATTTTACCATTACAAAATGAGGTTTTCACTTTTTCTCTGCCTAATTCTATATATTTTACAAGGTTATGGGCGACTAGTTTCGTTTTACTGTATTTGATGAAGTTTTCAGTGTATATGATTAATAGCTGCTTTCACGAGCTAGAAACCTCAATAATAAATGGAATACCGGTCCTTTTTCATACTCTTTATTACAGATCTAATGCATATTCTTCTCCAAGTTCATTCTCATCGTTATAATGTTACTTTCTTTGTTAAATTATGCAGATAAGGAGATCATCCTACAATGATGTGATACAAGTTTCAGAGATTCAGAAGTGCTTAAACATCAGTGGAGTTCAAATATACATCATAAAAAGTGCACAAATTGTCTTTCTAAATGAACGCCCACAAAAAGACCTAACAAAGGAGTTACAAATACTTGTCGACTATAGCCTCCTTGATTCCTTTAGCTTTTGCTCTTTTGGTTGCAAGGTATTTTTACATTTCAATTTGAATATATTTTAAGAGAGGTTTTGACTCTATTAACTCTTATAACAAAGTAGATTGTTGGTATGTCCAATGACTTTAATAAGAACAAGAGCAAGAAAATAAAGGCAATTATGGCTGATTCATCCAAAGACTTTAGTAAACATTGTGTTAACTTATAGGTAAATTAACTATCTTTTTTATTGTTGAAAAAAACAGTACGTATGAAGTGAATATCATGGGTATATAAAGTGAAATAAAGATTGCTCCAAGGTGAGTTTTGATTTGTTGATGTTTTGAATCTCTATTGAATTTCTTCAATTGTAACGTGTTTTCGTTCGTTAAGATCTTAAAACACATTTATATGATTTAATGCTAGTTTATGAATAAAATATGAATTCCCTTGTCTTCTGAAAACTTTGTTGAAAGTACATTAAATCTCTATAAGTAATTTTTACACTAAACAGTGAAGTCTAAGTTTTGAATTTGCAAATTTCCACGTCCATTGTATTTGCAACTTTCCATATCCAGCTGCTTGGGTTAGAAGATTAATTACGCTATGCGATGTTTACCAAAGTTGTTTTGACCTGTAAAAATGAAAATTCTGACACAAAATCATTTTATTTCATTTACCAGTCATAGCAGAAGCCTAATTGCTTACAGGAGAAATCAATAAAAAAAATTTGGCCTAAATTATTAACCTCATCTTTAAAGAAATTTCTCTTGAAAACATCCTTTATAACCATGATAACACCATTTGCACCAAAGTTGTTACTTGCATGTTCTCCATGTCAATCTTTCCTTTTAACTTGGAAGTAAAGTGTATTCTGCATCATCATCACTACCATCATAAAAAGAACTACACTTTTTTGTGTATAAAGAACAAGTTTTGTAATCATATTTTAAAGAACGAGTATTATTGTCTCCTGCAAAGCTTTAACAATGAGTATTGTAATTTTCACCAACATTTTCTAATGAACTCTCTGAAATTGCATCCGAATTAGTGAACGAATCATTGGACTCAAAGTCATTGTATGAAGTCTTCTTATTATATTAACCGCCATCGTTGTTGCATGAACTTGTACTTTGGTTATGTTGTTTTGAAGCACCAAGATTGGTATTTCTGAAATTAACAGGTTCAGTGTTATTCTGGGATTATGAAAAGAAAAATAAAATTGACATCGTGTCTGTTAAAAATGGTAAACAAATAGAAAACATTTTTCCTGGTAGAACGATCATGCTGATAAAATAATAGTTAACTAAAGTAAATTGGCACTATTTTTGCAACACCAAAGTTATACCTACAAATTGATAGCAGAATTAGAAGTTAATATATAAATAGAGCCTATGGACTAGTATAACATCTTGCTAAACATTCAATTTGAGACCCACTACGTGCACCATGATGCACATTGAATATTACCCACCTAGTTTCTTTAATACAGTTTACCCATTTCATTTGGCAATCAAATTCTATATTTTTTTTCAGTTTCTATATATTTCGTTGTTGATAAAAATGTGTTGATTAGCATGGTAAATATATATTCATAAGATACTTAGATTTGACAAAATTCAACTGCGGAATATGTAGCTGAGAAAATATACTCGGTCTTAGTATTATATGTAGAAAATAAATCAAAATAAAACTACAACTTCCTGATTGAATTTCAATTTAGATCGATGCATTCGACTATGATGAGTATGCAACAAAGTTTGTTACAATTTATGAATCAGTTTGAAGGGAATGCGACACCAAGAAATGAAGTTGCTTCCAACAGTCAGCATGATAGTCTAGAGCTAGCTTGGGTGTTCAATCCAATGGTGCAATTGGGTCTTCCACAAGAGATAGGCAATCTATAGTCTTATTATTAGAAGAGTTGAAAGAGGTTGCTAAGGGCCATCTTGGGACACAGAAAATGTGCTACCATAGAGAGCTGATGAATGAGGAAAGAGTTGTATGGGTGGAGAAAGTGTTTGATCCAGAAGCACCTATTTATGAAGCACCACAAAATGGTAATTACAAGCTATTTGATATAATTGATGGAGGTTTTGTTATTTGGCCTGAGTGTCATGTACGTTATTTGTAGGATCTAGAATTTATTTTGAAGAAATGTTAGAACTTGTAATATTTTGATTTCATACTCTTTAGTTATGTATGATGAACCTGTGAAATTTCGAATCTTCCTTTAATTTGTTGTCAAATATTTGTGCAATTTAAGTTGTATGTTTGGATGCGTAATTGCTTATTGTTATCGAAATTCTATAATTTTTGATATGTATGTACCTACTGTATTATAATAGACAATTCTGTAGTGTAAATGCTAGCAAAAATGCAGCTCTACATGGTTTGGTAGCTGTAACGAACATATTCGTTACTAAAGACGAAATTTATAACGAGCATAGTCGTTACTATTGTTGAAATTTGTAACGAACAAGTGCGTTACTAATGATGAAATTTGTAACAAATAAGGTCGTGATAATTTAGAATGACAACCCCTTCTTCTACCATGAAAGGGGAAACCAAGTAATGGAAAATACCCGTTACAAACCGATGCAACTAATAACAAACTTTTTCGTTACAAAAATTTAGATTTCTAACGACAAAATCCGTTGGTAAGTGATATATCTAATAACGGGTAGAGGCCATTATAAATATTTGTAACGACATACCTCACGCCTATACCACTCACGACTATATATGCTATAAATTTCATTTGTAACGACTATATTCGTTATAAGTACACCTTTTTTGGTGTAGTGATATCATCTCATGCTATATTGCATATGTCATACATTTCATATCACATTACAAACTACATATTGCATACATGTACACTTAACAAGTGTATCTTATTTAGGAGGAGTTTGTATTATTGTCTTATAATATAGGATTATTAGTTTTTGATTTGTTTGGCATGTTTTGATTGACTTGTTTGATTGGATTGACTTGTTTTACTTGATTGACTTGATTAACTTGTTTGACTTTATTGAATTGTTTGACTTGTCTGACATGATTAGATTTGATGTGTGCGTTGATTTGATTGTCTAAAATATACTTATACATATTTATGTACTTGAATATATTTGTGTGTTTATGTTCCATATATATAGGTACATATATAATAAAATTTCTGTTTCGCTTATTATACTTTCTTATTAGTATTTAGTTTGGATAGTATTAGAATAAGGGGGAGTAATATTACTTTAGGATTGTTGATGACAAAGGGGGGAAATATAAAATAGAGTAGTTAGGCTTAGATTAAGGGGAAGTTATTAGTTTTAGGGGGAGTTATTATGAAGGAGAAGTATATTTTATAAACATAGGTAGTCATCATCAAAAAGGCAAAGATTGTTAGTCCTTGAGAAAATTGTTTTGATGACAACAACCTTAGGACTTGTTATAAAATATAAATACTAACGTTATGGTTTAGATATATATGTATATGCAGGATATAAACTTGCAGGTACCAAGAATGAAGACTGTACAGTATATATATTCAAGATTGAAGATATCAAAATTGAAGACTCATGAGTATCAAGATATTAAGAGTTCAAGATTCCAATAGTATAAGATAAGTATTGAGTCTTGAATTATGTTAAAACTTCTTGAAAGCACTTACATCTTTGTTCGAAATTTATTCTTGGAATGGAATCCACTTCAAGCCTGTTAAAGGGATGGAACCCTAGTGGGATGGAACCCATGATAATATCTAGTGGAACATATAGTGGTTCTATTTTTATATCCACTAATTTTTTAAAGAGGCTTTTCAAAAATATATCTCTTGTTTTTAAAAATTGTTTTCAAAACTTTCTTTTCCAAAAGACATCTTTCTTGGTTTTAAATATTTTAGCCTCAAACTATTTTTATCATTTTTAATATTTTGATTTCAAAATTGTCCTTGTTTCTAAACCATCTCTTGTTTTAAATATTTTAGCTTTAAAATATTTGTACACTCAGATTTTGAATCACTTTATAGATTAAGATTATATATATTAAAAATTACTTTCTAAACTCTTTGATATGTTTAAACTATATTCAAATATATTTACAAAGTTTAGAAATTATTTTGATAAATTATAGAAACCAAATTTAATAAGGAAATTAAAACATCAATTTTCCTTGAGCATGTCGACATCCCTCAACCCCCCATGTCGACATGGTGTCCGTTAAATTCAAAATTTTCATGTTTTCAAAAGAAGTGTCTATTCGTCGTAACCTTTTGCGATGAGATATGATAGTTGCTCTGCTATATATACCTGTTGTTTTAAATAAATTTTAAATATAATTTTACTTGTTTTCTCTCCTCTTCATCTTCCATATTTATTCTAAAGAATCCTAAACTGTACTGTACCAAAATACCAAGTGAATCAAACTTGATTATCTCTTGTTTGATTCTCTGCCACTCTCTCCATAAGATCTCAGTGCTATTCAGAGTTATATGATCTTTTGTAAATCAAACTGTTGAGTAAAAGGTGCGGTTGAGCCTTAAAATCAATTGGGTATGATTGTAGCCTCAGAAATCAATTAGGTGATCTTGTAGCCTAGTTAAATCAAGAGAGTTTCCCCTGGACTCGAATATAGGAGGGTGTATCTCGTAGCCTTGAAACCGAGGGTGTAACCTGGGAGATTATTTTGATAAGAAATCCGTAGAATTGGACGGGACTGGATGTAGGGTAACTCCAAACCAGTATAAAATCCTAGTGTGTTATTTCCTTTATCGCTTTTATTTAGTATTTGCATCTATGTCTGATTCTGTGATTATATCTGTGTTTTTAAATTGCATTTGTTGGTGATTAAATTACATAAGTTTCAAAAAGATTTAGAAAATCCATAAAACACTATTCACCCTCTCTAGTGTTATTCCAGCCTTAAGATCCGTAATCCGCATTTCTCACATTATCCATCTCTACTCTAGTCATGACGTCAGTTGGAGTCTGAATCTCGGGTTAAGTTGGTTGGAAAACTTTATCTCCTTGTTGAGGATTTTGATTCTCAACTTCAGTGGTAGCTATGAAATTGTAGAACAATCTCTTCTTGATCAGGCCATGGTAGAAAGCTTTTAGTAGATCTTTGCAAATTTGAGTTGTAGAATTAAAAGATAGAGAAATTAGATCTATCTCTTGGACATAGAAAATCCAATAATAGACGGTGGATCCAAATAACTTGAGAATATGATTCTAATTTAAAGCACCAAAATGTTTGAACCAAAAATGACATAAACACCCAGAAGTTACAGAAGGGAATAAAATATGAAGAAATATAAATGGAAATAAGGAAATAACAAGACACAATCTTTTATAGTGGTTTTGCAAAGCTTGGCCTACATCCACTTAATATTTTATTGTTGATTTATGACTTGGGGGCAGAAGTTCTTATGACTCGGTACAATTCCTACACCTAGAATTTTAGAAATACAAGAATGTACGAAATACCAGAGCTAGAGCCAAAATATCCTAAAAAATAATCCCTACCTTCCTATTTATGGAGGTAGGGGACTAAATTCTCCCATGTAATATCTCCTAGCCATGTACTCGAATTAGACTAATTCTCCCAAAATAATAGGTGCCACATCAGTAGAAGCTAGGAGTCGGTAATGATCCCCAAGATATCAATATTTGGCATCTTCAACTCCTCACCTCAAATCCTCTTATAGTAAGCTTCGAGAATATGTAGTTGTTTGCACCATTGCGAGCATGTTTCTGAGTCCAAACGATAGAGTTGCAGGAGAATAAAGTTGTAGTTTCAAGTGTCCATGGAGTCCGATGGAGAAATGCATTGAATCAACAAATCAACTTTGGAAATAGGTTCTTGGCACCAAGATAGTCATGTAAGCAGGAGATGGGGTCCACTCAAGTCATATTTGGGAGTCGGTACCGAGTCCCAATGGGAGTCAGTACCAAGTCCCATTGGGAGTCGATACCGATCGCCAACTTCGGGGATCCCATTATCTTGTTGCCCTTGATGGTTTTGGTTTTGACTTTATGACTCTATTCGTGTTTGGTTTCTGGACTACTTAGCTATATATTTAGGCTTTATGCCTTTATAATTCCAAGTTCTACCTATCCAGTTTGTCCAAATTCTACCTGGTCAAAAGGCTGGATAACATATGTATGTGTGTATATATATATATATATTATAATATACCTATTTCTAAGAATTTATAATTTGGTAGAGAAGAGAAAATGGCTGAGCTCCGACATTGCTTTTAAAATATGAATTTAGAAGTGGGGATTTGGTCTATATTTATAGGGGTTCAAATCAATGCCAGCCTCTAGATTGAACTATGTTAAATCCGGGTCGCTTAGCCTCGACTTTAACCTGGTAATGGTCGATCACCCCTATCCTAGGTTCGACTCTACCGGTCAACCCAGGTGCATTAGGGGTCAACCATTCAATGTTCAACTGGGCGATTAGTTTGCAAGTTGTGATTTGTTTGATTTTTTTCCCTTATTCGATCGATTGATATTAGTTCCTTCCCATTATCATTCTCTTAACATTTAAGCAACGTTAACTATCTTTTAAGTATAACTGATGATAATCTTTAATTAATTATTTTTATTTCTTTATTTACATATATATTTATTTTTGATTTGAAAACTTCAAAAGTTAATAACTTTTCGTTTGAACTCCGATTGTAAAAGATTATATATGAAAATTAATAAAAAAATTACCACAAACCCAATAGTGCAACTTTCGTAGCCAAAACTTGGTATTTATAAAAATTCTATTTTTGGGCATTAATCATTTATTAACTAATTTCATTTTGATTAATTATCGTAAAATAATGGGTATTACATTCTCCTCCTAAAAGAATATCGTCCTCAAAATTCCTTAAGAATTGAATAATGTAACATATCGTACAATCATTCTAAACTAACAAATCAATTAGTACACAAATAATTTTACAACCAACCGTGTACAACTGCATGGTGTATCACAATACATATAATATGAATGTAGAATAGTTCTAATCAATGCCTTACATATAAATGCATTCTTTTAAAATAGTTTTGAAAGTATTGTGCAAGCAATCTAAATATACTGGCGATTCTAGCAAATTTTGAAAATCAATATCTTGTTTTCCATCTAAAATTTTCTGCACTTCTATGAAAAGAAGTATAACTCAACCAATTTTACATCTCATTCCTACCATCCAAAATCTTAACACACTATTCCTTACATCCAGGTTTTAGAAAAATCTAGTTTTCTAAACCTACATTCGTATGCCGAAAAAGGTTCTTGATGGAAAATTCCATATCCCCATCCTTCTCTTATTTACTCCTTTTTCTACTATACCTCGGAACCTCCTTTTTTCCCTAATTCTCGTCCAACCTTTTCAAGTACAATTGGCATAAGTAAATTTTATTTTAAATCTTTAAAATTTTAAAATTGAATTATTTTAAAAGCAGTTTAGTTGTACTACCGATAAGGTATGAATAAAGTGAGTCCATAGTTAAACAGCTTTTTCTCCTATCTCTAACCGTACTTTATTTTACTGTCACTTCTACTGCAGGATAAAATATATCCTTGCTAATCTGTCAACTATTCCCAATAAGTTAAGTGCCAAATTTCGGTGTTTGTGAAAATTCTATTTTTGGCGTTGATCAATTACTAATTAATTTTCTTTTATAACTGTTTTAAAATTATGGGCTATTACACCAGCATTAATGATGCATTTTAAGATGCACTTGATGAATTATATATATTTATTTTTTAAGGTCAAGTCATTTGCTATTAATGTGTCCATAGACATAAGTAGTGGTGCTACAGCGGAGCACTTGATGGACTTACCTGCTTAGGTGTGAAGGTGGACCACCTTTTATGAGAGAATTGAGCTCCCTAGGGCATTCAAAAGTTCCTAAGGTGGGCGCATAACCATTAAAAGTGCATATTAATCGTGGGGTTTGTAGAAATTGAAACTGTAATATATGTTATGAGATCTCAACCAAAATCTTTATAATTCAAGAGAAATTCAGTATGTAGACTAAGTTGATCAACCCAAATATTTGCAGTTCAAGAAAAATTCACTACTTTAATTAAGTTGAAAACTCACTTATTTATATATCAATTCAATTGAAAGACTTGGTACTTCGTATGAAACTTTCTTCTTGCCCAGGTTATTTTCATTCATCTTATTTGATTTTTGTTGTAGTTGGTGCAGGATTATTGGATAACTATAACAAAAATCAAAGTCTTTTCATCGCTTGACCTTTTACATTCTTTATTAAATAAGCAAATGTTTCTATTTGTCAAGCGCTTATTTATTATGGTTGATGGGATCAAGATAAAGGTAGAGAATTGTATGTTTATTTTATTCTCTCTTCCTTCTCTTTTCTTTGATAAAGATACAAAATTTGCTGAAAATAAAAGTCATTTTCTTCATCTCTTTCTCTCCAAAATTTCCTTCGATTTTTTTTTTCCATTTATATTCAAAGATTCCGGTCAATGACTTCTACAAATCTCCTAATCCTTCAACCTTGATTGTATATATTTGAACGATCTTTGTGTTAAACTTAGAGAGTGGATGACAATTATCGATCGTACTATAGTCTTAACGAAGTTCACTTTTAAGGCAGTGCCTCATCCATGGCATAACTTATATCACTTGTGTTTTCCGTTGTTCCTACCTATCAACTCCAAAAAATATATTTCTCATAATTTAAGACGTGAAAAATTAACATAAAATACATTTTAATTTGTAGATAATTACTAATATTGATTATGACTAAATTATGTATAAAAGTTTCAAATACCAATCAACATAAAATTGAGGAGCATGTAAGAATGAATATATATTTGTTATTACATGCAATAAAGCAACTATGATTAATATATTTATTATTTTAAATTTGGAATTCAAATAAAATAGAGACCTAAATAAGATTAACCCCAATTAATTTCTATTTGTATCTCTCTAGTTTGATTCTAATTAGAATTAGACAATTAACTACATATTGATTTTATAATTAATCCTTATTGATGCCAATGAAATGAATTAATAACATTAACAGGCACATTCAACAATAATTAATTAACTTAATTACAAATATGAGAAATATGATAATATTCTTTTATGGTATCATCGACAACCAAACTAAAAAACAAACATTTTATTAAAATTTTAAATTAATATAAATACACATATTCTCTATTAAATATATAAAATTAGTTTTTATAATCAAAATATTTAGATTTAAAAACTAAAAGCATAAAAGAACCACCTATATTATTATTAAACTGAAAATGTGAATGAATAGTTTCATCACTTAACCTTCAAACTTTGCAGTTAATGCATCGATTACTTTTATAGATTATGCATAAATTATATATGTTGCTTAAGTCATATTTTTGTTGGCTAATATCATTGTAATTCAATTAAGATCCATCTGAAAATTTACTATTTTTATTACCATAATTACACATTACCATTTGATAACTGATTAATCGAAAGTAAACCAAAACTTTGCAAACTAAAATTCATGGATAGTTTTTCGTTTGATCATCGAAACTTTAGTGGGGAATTTCGACATTAGACATTACCATCACTCATCAATTTCTGGTACAGTTTCCAAAAATGATCCAATAAAAAATATTTTAGTTTGAATATTTGTAAATAGAAACATCTTTGGAAACTATATTTAGAAAAAAAATTTAAAATGCAACATTTAAAATTTTGAGTTTTGGATGGCTTATAATAATATACATGTTCTTTTCTTTTGAAAACTACATATGCCAATGAAGGGATTATTTGAAACATCTTCTCATAATCCTAGTCCATTAGCGGTTGAGTAAATAGGCTAAATTTTTAATGCATCCGGTACTATTCCTAAAATTAATGTGGAAGACGAACACAGTTTAATCTATTGTTTATTTGAGAAATATCTATAATTTTTAAAATAATAAGTATATGTTATTATGGCCTAAAGCGTCTTTAATTGTATCATGAAGCATTACAAATAATTTTATTGGTATTTTTCACATAGGGTGTTAGGAAAAAATTCAAGGTCTGTTTAGTAACATATTGAATAGTGAACTAATAATGTTGTACACGTAAGTCCTCATGGTACCACTTTCACAATGTTAGATTTCTAGGAAAATTAACTCCTCAACATTGCATTTTCCATCTTTAATGAACCCCAAATACTTGAACACGATCGTGTTTTGTTAGAAAATATGATTATTGTTAAATTTGGATGATTCAACTATATTAAAAATATTAAGAGGGAGAAGGTATATTAATTGATTCGTGCAATCAATCAAATATGGAAAGCAAATAGGAAAGATAATCATTTAACTTAAGATGATATATTAATTAATTTAAGCAATTAATCAAATATGGATATACGTGGAAAGCAGAATACACAGATAATGACTAATTGATTTTATGGTATGAACAAAGAAGAATAATATGTATGGAGAATCAATCAAGCATAGAATAAGGAAACAAGTACCGTTATTCTTAATTTGTGTTGAAATCAAATCAAGTAAATCCGAAAAGATTTCAATCCTATCTCCAAGGCAGTCTTTATCCTCACATACACACACATATATACATTTTTTCATCATTTAAGATAAGAGAGTTCTCCATAAAATATCTTCAATAAGATCCCTATTTCCGTATCTATTTTATAGCGAGTGAAAATTATCGAGTGATTTATATTTTTATCATATTGTGGTACTTCCTCTTAAGGTAAAGAAATAATAAAGCTTGTTGGGTCTGTGGACGTAGGTATTGCCGCACCTTGTTATATTAGATTGTTCTTTCCTTTCTTTCTTTCTCTATAATTTTGTCCCTTGATTTTCTTTTTATTCTCTTTGTTGCATTGGATTGTTGAGATTGTATGCAGACTAGAATATTGGATGTCCTACTTCTACTACCCAAAAATATGATTTTGCGCTATGGTCTGGTATTAAAGCTTCTTGTTCTATTTGAAGATTATTTTAGCTATGTCTATTTCTACAAAGAGTAGCATTTGGTAGAAACTCTACAAATTATGAAGTCTTTATATTTGATGAAATGGAGATTTTAGCATATAAAAAATGAAAATGAAAGTGTGAAGAAAGAAAGGACTTTCAATGTTGTCTCGGATCCAAGAAAACTGAAGAAATTGATACCTAAAGAGATTAAGGAATTGGAGGAGGATTCTTTTACAACCATCCATCTTAACCTTTCCGATGAAGTCCGTATAGAGTTTTCTCATGTGAAAACTATTAAGGAATTATGAGATGCTCTTGAAAGAAAGTTCTACGACAAGGCTCTCATCAATTGCATCATCATACAACAACTTTATTTGTTTAAGATAAAGACCGTAACCAATGTATTAGTTGACTTGAATGCCCTAAACACACTTGTTATGAATCTTCGAGCAACTAAAGTAAACATAGAGGATGAAGTGCAAGCTGTCATTCTGTAATACATCGGTAGTTTTAGTATTTGACAGTATTGGATTCATTTGACAATTTAATCCATTTAAATAATAAAGGGGCAAAATGATTATTTTCCTCAACTATGGAAATTGACGAAAAGACTTATGCCATTGCATTTGGCTTATTTTTCTTATTTTCACCATATATTTACATGTTCGATTTGAAGGTCGTATAAAGGAGATACGGGCGAATTAAGATTCGAGTATTTAGGTGGGCTATAGGTTGAATTTTAGTTTTGGATTCACATTTCCTAACCGACACATCCCTCCTCTACAAATAGGCCTAGATCAGTAATCATATGCTCTTTTTTAGAAACTTCTTCTTCTTCTTCCCATTTCTCCAAAACTCCTTTAGTAAAAAGGGAATAATTTTGTCAAAATTTAATTGAATTCGATGAAATTAGCAGAAAATTAACGGAGACGATGAAGGCTATAATCTGGAAAAGGAAGTAGGATGAAATTCAATGGTTGCACAATAGTTCGGACAATGAGCAGTTTTGGGATTTGGGGCATTGTTTTGATCAGTCGATCATTTCTACCTGTGTATAATGCAACTGGAATGTTGAATCATTGCTAGGGGTTTGGTTTAGGGTTAATGATGAATTTATATATGAATATATATATATATGATTCAATTTGAGAAATTATCATTAATTAAAGTAAATAAGAAATAGTCTAAGATAAATAAATATATGTTGCATGAATCAAGTCAAGATAGTTATATACATGAATATGAAATTAGAAACTATAATTTAGTGCATAATAGAGGTATAGAAAAAAGAAAATAATGAATGTAACTAATAAATCAAACAAAAGAATAATAGAAATGAAACATAAAATAAAAATTATAAACATGCTGAAAAACAGGTGACCAGTGGACTTGTGAGGCCCACCACTGTAACGGTGACCGATAAAACTGGGCTGGTTGAACTAGACTCGGTTGATCATATATAAGGAGATGCTTTGCGAAATCGGGTCTTCGTGCAACGTTGAGGGTTACTTTAGAGGATGCTATATGATACGTTGGTGATGTCGCGGCATGTATAGACGTTGTCGAATATATGTATATACAATGTGTACGTGACACTAATTTTTTTGACTAATATAGTGATCGTTGTATATTATATTGAATACATATGATTGGCTAATGGATGTTGGACACACATGATGTGATATTGATTGTTGAATAGTTAGATGTTGGATACTGGGTATCGAATCTGTGTATGAGGCATACATAGTCCAAGGAATAGTGCCCTGGGGGAAATTATTGTTCCCTTGGTCTTCAAAAAGGAAATAACTGTCTCGAGAAGATGGTTATTCCATCAGTACTAGTGTTATTGACTTAGGAAATAGATGTTCAAAAGAAATAGTTGTTCCATTAATATATTGTACTGGATGTTCCAAAGAAATAGTTGTTCCATTTATATATTGTACTGGTCATTTTGGAAATGGTTGTTCCCTTAATGATAACGTACATTATTGTTT
This sequence comes from Allium cepa, assembly GCA_030765085.1. Taxonomy (NCBI): domain Eukaryota; kingdom Viridiplantae; phylum Streptophyta; class Magnoliopsida; order Asparagales; family Amaryllidaceae; genus Allium; species Allium cepa. The sequence continues at coordinate 212,769,271 of CM060943.1, forward strand.
GGATATTGTGCTCCTTAGATATGTGGAATTAATAGACTCCATTGGTTGCGTATATAAATTGCGTATAAGATAAGATGCAACTGAATATGACCTTAATCGAGTAGTCAACCTAGGGCTAGTGTTGATATTACTCCATGAGTGCAAGTACGCAGGTTAAGGTATGTGTAAGGATTAGTTAGAGTATGAGTACGGGTTAGGAGACACTAATAATGTTCTAATAGTCTTTTTGGAATATATACGAGAAGGATTTATTTCACTCGCCAGACTTATGTCTGATCCCCTCCTATTTTCCCTTTTTATTTATAACACTAATTTGATGGGCCCTTGTCATGTAGAGGAAATGATGGTAAATATTTCATGTTATAAATATTGTATAAATTGTAAATATAACCTATAACAATTTATATTTATGTGCGTTGTGGATTTGATTGGGATTAATTGTACATATCTAATCATATATTTAGAATTATGATTTGTGTATGTGATGTTTTATATTATATATTGTTTCCTTCTATGAGTTTAAAAAGAAATTAGTTAGATTCTATTTTGTCCACCTGTTATCATATCATAATGACTTGTCGTTTTCAGTCTTTGAGATGTTAAGTTGGCTCGGGAGATGAATCTGAAGGTCGGAAAAGGTAGGTTGTTACATTTGGTATCAAAACAAAACTGTCCTTAAATTAAGGATTGGTAACGTATCAAGATAGCGTATTTGTATTATTGTAAAAGTGATTTTATGTAATAATATAATATGTGAGTTGGATATAAGTATATTCCCCGTTGACTGTTCCAGTTTCATCTACTACCTATGTCGGCATTTTAATAAATCCCATTTTCAGGTAGGAGCATATGAGCAACTCAATGAAAACCGAAACAGAAACAATGTCGGGGGGTTTGATGCTAGAACTGGAAATGGCACTAGAGTGGATCCTATGGATATTCCCAACGTGAACATTCGTATTTTGTTCCACTGATATATGCAAGTAACCGGTCAAACCAGTGTAAACCCCATAGAACCCACAGTTGCAACTCAAGCATTGCTTCAGTTCCATATACACCTAATGTAAATTTCTCAAAGTTGTTCAGGGACTTCACTTGTTTGAGTGGTAGGCCCTTTATTGTAATGGAACCGTATGCATCTACCTGGGATTGGCTTGGCATATGCGAGAAAGTTTTCAATCTTTTGGGTTTAGGTGATTCTATGAGGAGATAGCTAGCTTCCTAGCACCTTCAGAGGAAGCAGCAAACCGGTGAAAAATTATCGTGAAGAGAATATTACATGGAGGATTTTAAGAGAAAGTTTGAAACCAAGCTTTTCTCTGTAACGTACGAAGGATTGTTATTGGAAAGATTCATTCATCTGAAACAGGGTGACATGTCATGACTTTGGGTGAGTATATGAACTAGTTTAATGAGCTAGTTAAGTTTATATTTGAATTGGTCGATTTCCCAAACAAGAAGGTTATGGAATTTACAAAAGGACTAAACTCACCATATAAAGATTTACGATTAAACCAGATTCCTTATGGAGCCATGTTTGAAGGGTTAGTAGTGGCAGCATTGCTGAATTCTTTAATAGGGACTTAGACAAGGAATAAACTAAGAAAGAGGTGAAGTGTAACAACCCGTAAATTTTATTAGTTTTAATAACGTAATTAACTGAATTTTTGTGAAATTTCAAATGATTAAATTTGAAAATAAAAATTTCATATTTGGAATACGTCTACATTAACATAGCAAATGATAAATTTCCATCAGATAATATGGAAATTTTCTTGTGTAATTTTATTTAAATTTAAATCAGTTAATATTTGATGAAAATAAAATGTTTTCCAAACTTGAATATTTTTATATAATAAATTGTAAATCATCTTCTGAGTGAGTTCGTTTCACCAAATTTGGACTGCTATTACTCCGTTTTCTTATTTCCGGCGTTTTAGCAGCATTTTTTGGTACCGATTATCGACTTTTGATAGGATGGTCGTGCCACTGATATATGTATATCATTTTGTCGCGTCGATCTCCGTAGTATATTCGTTTGTGTATTTCGGTGTCCGGTGGACGACGAAAAATCTGTAAAACGTTAGACAATATCGGTACCCATTTTAAAACTTTTGGTTTCCTTATGTCCTTCCATCTACCTACCTGTCCAAAACTAACACTATTTGCAATTAATATTTCCTGAATTATCGTGCATGCCTTTCGCTATTCCCAACGGTCAATATATTCTGGTAGCTTCATTTTTTTGCTCTTCCCACTATTCATTTTGTTCCAGTACACGAAATACATACATACATACATACATACATACATACATACATACATACATACATACATACATACATACATACATATATATATATATATTGCTACTCAGCACTCAAGCCTTCTTGATCTTCTACAACGTATTCGCTTCTCTTTGCAACTCAGCAGTTCCAAGTCCCTCCCAACACACGAAAACCCCGTGCTCATCAACACCTCGGCCTTTCCCTTCTCCCCTCCTACTGCCGCACCGACTTCCACCCAGTGCAACTTCGAGCCTAGTTTCCCACCACAGCTCGTACCCATCCTCGATGACCAGAGCCAATAGTGAGTCCCCTCTTCCCCACCATTCTACGGCAGACCACAGTCTCTCCTCTCCGAGCCTCATGCCACCGCAATCCAAGCCTTAATTCTCCACTCCTCAACTCTTTGCTTGGCCTGTAGTGACTTTCCTCGAGCTAAAAAAGAGGGGAGCAGCTTATAACCGACACTAGGCCTTGACCTCTACGGCCTCCAATACTTCGATGCTACTGCCACCGCCCATCACCTTGCCGCTCCTCTTTACCTTCCACCTGCGCTACCCTGGGCGTGAGCGGCCCATTGCTCTACTTCCTTCACCTCCCATTTGTGTGCATCTTCTCTATGTATAGAGGTATATACACTTTTGTGTTGATTTTTTTGTATATATATATATACACATACATAATATGTTATATGCAGGGCTATTATATATATGTTAATTATATATATAGTTTTCTTTTATTTTAATAGTTTGCAGTTGGATAATATGTTAGTTATATTATTTTTTTGACAGCTTATATTAATATATACAAATGTTTATATATTTTGTTATGTAAGTTTACATATAGAAGTTATTCGTTTATGGAAGTATATAAGTCTGTTTATACGTAAGTTTAAAATAAGTTGTCTTATGTTATATATTGTATAATATGTTTATATAATAAGATTTGGCTACACTATATATCTATTTTATTTATAATCTTTTATAATTAGCATATAATGTTTTATAGTAGTTATATTTATAATCTTTTATAGTTAGTAAAACATATATATATGTGTGTGTGTCTGTTATATTTATAATATAACAATATGTACATAGTTATATTTGCTGTAACCTCTTGCTGTTAATATATATAGATTTTAAGTTCTAAGTCTTTATTCTATATGAGTTTACAGAATATATTTCTTTTGTTTTAATTGTATGTTAATCTTTTGATTCTTATAATATATATATATATATATTTCTTTTATACATATATTGTTTTCGTTTCTTTTATAATATATATATATATATATATATATATATACACACACACACACACACACACACACACATATTACTTCAGGTTACTGTATATAAGTGTTTCAATATATAATATATTTATTATAAAGAAGTTATACATGTTAGTTATGAAAGTTTTTAACAAGGAATAGATAACCTGTGGTGAAGATGGATCTATGTATATATACCTGTCCATTTTGTGTAAGTTCTAGTTGCAGTTTTACTTGTTATTTATAGTTCTATATATGTTCATACGCACTCAACTTTGTATACATTAGTTTGGTTTCAAGTTTATATATACGGAGACTTTGTTTTTATTTATTAGAATTAAATATTAATGTGAAATTTATGTTTAAATTAATTTTTGAATATATATATATATATGTGTATATATATATATATATGTATATATAAATATATATATAAATGAACATACAAATATGTAAGTATTTTGCATTTTTATTAAGTATATATATATGTATTTATTTCAAATTATATTATGTAGATATGTTTGTTTTGTTTTATGTGTTTTATTTAAAACAACGATTTGAAATACATACATACATATATATATATATTTAAATTTCAAATGTGTTTGAATTTAGAATATGATTTTATATATGTGAATAGTTATACATTGTTATATATATATATGTATGTATATATATAAGTTCACTTATACCATTTATCTTCATCAATCCAGTTTTGATTTGATTTCGTCAATTCCAAGCTTTCAGCCTTGTTCGTCGATTTCGTATACATCGTGCTTTACTTTGGAATTCGTGCTTGGATTCGTAACTCATCTCATTCTCGTTCATCTCTAGCCTCGAAAGGTGAGAAATCACTCATGATTTACATTCTTATATTTATTAGATTTGATTCCAATTGAAACGACAATTAAAACATGTTGTAAAATTGAACTGTTAATTATTTATTTGCCATATAATATATGCCATTATCTGTGACTGTTCACCCATGACATCTGAAACCATGATCTGTTATTTATTTATATTATTGATGATATATGACTGTTATTGATATGTTATAATATATTCATAACCATTCTCACTATGCAAGTTCCCTATTAGTTTAGAATTCCCTATGGATTGAAATGATACATACCCCAACGATCTTGTAGAATAGAAGAAAATAGTTATGGATTGTAATGTTAAACCCAAGCGATTTTCATTGAATTGAACTTTGGGATTGTGGGTTGAAAAGATGTATACCCATGGATAATTAAATTGCGGATTGAAATGATAAATATCTGTATCACTTGACCATAGGATAAAAAAATTATATATAGATACCATTGTTCTATATATACATATATATTAAAATGATTTCCTAGGTTTTGAAAGGAAATATATATGATTTTATATAAATATTGATTTTAATATATATATATATATATGTTATTTCATTTATGTTTAAATTTTTTATTTTTAAAGTTATATATTTTAGGAAATTTAAATTTATAAGTTAGTTTTGAAATTTTAATTTTTAGGATTTTCTTATAATTTTACTATTCTTTTAAATATATATAAATTAAGTTTAACATAAAATAAATTTAATAATAAGAGTTAATTTAGTAAGGTTTGATTTAATTAATATATATTATGTTTAAGTATTTATTTAAAATTATATTTTAGAAATAAACTTTTATAATAATTTTAATAAATTAAGGTTAGGAAGATAAATTTAAGTTGATTTGAAATTGTATTTTTTTAATAATTATATTTACTTAAATAAAATCGATTTGAAACTTATTGAATTTGAGATTTTTTAAAGATATGATTTTATAACTTGATTTTGATTTAAAGTGACTAAATGAATACTTCAAGTACATAAATTAAAGGGAATATTTTGTTTATTTAAATTGCAATTTAAGGTTTTATTTAAATGATATTGGATTTTATAAAGTGAATATTTCAAACTAAATAATAATGAAGTTAAATTGAGATACAAATGAAATTATCAAATTTAGTTTTGAAAATATTGAATATTTAAAGCTTGGAAATCTACTGAAGTTGTAATGGTTTAATTTGTAGTTCAAATTTGTATTTGAAATCGATATAAATTGAATATGGATTATTGGAACTTGAATTGAATTAAAAATGAATAAATCGGGACTGAATTAAATCAAATTTTGGAATTCGAGTTGATATGAATCGATTTGTGAAATTTGAAGAAATTATTTTATTATATAAAGTATTTTAATATATGTATAAACATTTTAATACATATATACTATTTTAAAATAAACCATTTTTAATATAAACTATTTTTAATATACTAATATTTTAATATAAACTATTTAATTTATAACTATTTATATACAAATTATTTTAATACATAAACTATTTTATTATATATAACATTTTAATATCTAAACTGATTAAGTAGGAAGTATTATGATTTCAAAGTATTATGATTTTAAAGTGTTAAAATTTCAAAGTGTTATTGTATAACTTTGAAATGAATATTATTTTAAGTGAGTAATGATCTCGAATCGATATGGTTTTGAAATAGATATGGTATTTTGAAATGACAATGGTGTTATAATAACGTTTGGTTGTTAAAGAGACGGGCATCGATTATTGTCATATTCTCGCCAATACCGAAAACCACTTTAACAATTGTGTATGCGGTGGAGATTCCAGAATGAAGTAGGATAGTTGGTGATGATTCTGTATGAGGTATATACGTGGACCTGACTCCCAGGAGTTAGCTTAAGGTGGCTAAAACAAGAGCAATTGACGGGCCAAGTGAGGTAGATCCTCCAATCTGACACACGTCTTTGATACCATTCTATTACTTTGTGATTGATTGGGTGCACCCTTGGGTTTTTGGGAGTGTGGATCGAGTTGGGCGGTAGCTACGGCTATGCGTTCCAACATCTCGGAAATGTAATTGGTATATCTACCTTGGCATTGCCTAGTTGTGCCGTGTCACCTACCTTATTGAGACCACTACGAGTTTGTTTTGTGCCATACCTATGGAGTTCCCTCTGATGATCTCCAATACGGAGGAGATTACGGTATTGTATAGACTGTGGGAACATATAAAAATGTGTTAAGGGGGATATGGGTAATGCCTTAATGCTATTTTAATACTTTTACTTTACTATAGACATATTATAATAGCGTGTTGTACTACATAGTAGATAGTTCCACAGATCCTTGGAGGATGGGTATCCCAAACATCCTTTGAGTTACTTGTATTTCAATTGATATTTCACTTGAGTTGGATTTATTTTTATAAGAATGTTAACCCTGACTCCACTGTTTTGTGTTTTGCTTTATGCTTGGGTCAGACCGAGTGTCATAGCTTTTGAGACTCATCCTTGGAGTTGGAGCTTCGATTGGAATCCATCTATCTATCCAGCTTTCTATTATTCAGTTAACTCGAGTGATATATTCATATTTTATTATTTGACTATTGTTTTGAGATTTCAATGTATTCAAAACTTCTGTTGTATCTTGTTTTAACTCTGTTATACATACATATATATATATAGTAGCTTCATGAAATGCTGTTCATTTGTTTCCGCTGCTTATTGTTATATTACACTGTGTCTGTGATTGATTTGTTTACTGTATATGCTGAGTTTTGCCAAATATAAATTAACAACTTGATATTTTGAGCAATTCAAGTCTGACATATGCGAATGCAAATGACATGAAATACCGGGATGTTACATGAACCAACAACAAGGAAAACATAAAAGTGAGGATGGTGATGGAAAGCTAGAAAAGAGAAGATGTAATCGATGCAGCAAGAAGGGGCATGTAGCAAAGGATTGTAAATTCGATCTCATTTAGATCAAACGTTATAATCGCAACTAGTTAGGTCATATAAAAAGAGCCAAGTTTTCCAAGAGAGAACCCCCAAGTACTAGTGTACCATCGTCTACTCTGGACAAAGGAAAGAAGATCTTGATAGAATTCAGTTGCGTGGGCAAATGAACACCCTACGACTCAAAGAGATCTTCCAACTGATTGTCAATAAGTTCTTGTACGCCATTATTTTTGAATTATGAAGTGTTATTGTGATAGATATGCTTTATATCTCACACGATGCTTAAGTCATTTGGTAGTGTTGTACTGTGATTGGAAATAATTGTATATTGTATAGAGTCCTTTAGTGACACCCATGTATTGAGATTTTAAGGTATGGCTTAAAATTTTAAAATAGGATGGAATTACTTATTAAGACGATTTTGGATAATAGTGGTATGATTTGAATGAAGAGTAAAGGACTGGGTGAAATTTTTGTTGTACATCGCAATCCTGGTAGTCATATGATAACAAGTTGGTATCTATCTTTGATGAAAGAGTCCCATATATCTTCATTGGAGATTTCAACCTCCCACCCCAAATATGTTAAATTTAATAAGCCCATTGGCACGTCTTTTGACATATGGTTATAGAATGATGATTGAAACTTTGATAGGAAGTTTTTGAGTTGACAAAGGAAAGAGATTATATTTTGGATTAATTTAAAATAATTTAAATTACTTTGGTTAAAATGTCACATAGAGGAGATGTTAGCATAATAATAAATGTTTAGGTTAAGATATATGAAAGAGGTTGGACTGAAGAGAATTTTCGTGGTATTGAATTTTTTTAATACACACACACAGATATATATATATATATATATATATATATATATATATATATGAAGTAGAGTTGTTGGAAAATTTGATAGTATAAGAGAGATAAGTGATATTGAAGTTTCAGTTGATTTGATCCTATTAACCAATTGATTGAAAATATTTTTGAGATTTCGATGAAGATTTTTGTTTGAAGGGCCTAAGATTATTTTAGGAAAGGGTCTTGGTGATCCTATGATCTACTATACAATCTGACTCGGTGATTGATTTATAGAGCAAATTGAATAATCGACATTCACATTCTTCTTTTCCGTGTCTTTGCAGTAATACTCTGGAATAAAAGTGATTGATATTTAGAATAGTTAGGATATTATGGTTATTGCGGTAATGGAAGAAAATGATATTTTAGGATACTTTGGTTATTTGAATTGATCTGGGGATGGATGCCATTGACCAATGTTGCGGGTAACGTTACACCAATTATGTTATATGGCTTGAATGTATATTGTTCTCTAAGCAAGTGATTGTTGTTTATATCTTAAATGGATGTTGTTCTTCAAGCAACTGATTATTTTTATATGGCTTGGATGGATGTTGTTCTCCAAGTAAGTGAGTGTCATCTTATTGTATTTAATTTAGGGACGATAGTTATAGATTGTCTCGAGTAATAGAAAAAGCTGCAAGTATAAGATTTGGATTGGACATGATATGAGTTTGATGACATGTTTTTTATGCTTGGGCATCCTTTCTTTCTCCAGATGTTCCTAGATATGTTTTGTGTACAATGTTATGATAATTGATTAGTATTTGTTGATTTGATTTATATAGTGAGATGCCATCCTTTTTGAATGTCTCATCCATAGCATGGAAGAAAAGTAAGTCGGTATAAAGGTACATGAGAAAGGATACCATTGGTTAGTTTATATTAGAAAGTGATTTAAGAATGGATTTTCGGTTGTGATGGATATCCTAAAATTGATCTAGTACAAGACTATATGAGGATGAGTATTTTGGTATGTTGGAAGAGTATATAGAAATACTCGGATATGGATGAGTATTAAAATCAAATGAGTTTGTGTTATCATTGAACAAGATGATATATGTAGGGTTTGTATGGTTTGGTAAGAATAAATTTTTTATTAGAAATGCGATATTTTTTTGTAAAGAATTTCAAAATTGGATTCATAATAAAAGTATTATGAGAAGTATCTTTGATTAGCATAGATAAAGAATTTTGATAGTTGATTTTAGGTTTTAAAAAGCATTGACCTGTAACAACCCCCCTCGAAACAGGCCTAATTTTCGACCTAGAAAAAGCCCATCGAACCTTAGACCCATTCCAAACCTGGCTGTTGGTTGGTAAAATTAACATAAAGAACAATATACAAGGCTGTCTATCTACACATTCACACAAAAAAAGGATAAAATGTAATATCAGAAACAATATCCATTTTATAAAATTTCAAGTGCCAGAGAAATACAACATAACACCACATAACAACACAAATATCCGTGGTGCAATATCTCAACATACATTATCATGTCTAAATGGGTACATCAAAATAAAAGCAACATAAGTAGATAGACAAATAAATTCCACAAGTCTCTGTCTCCACCACCATCTTCGAAATTTGCATTGTCTTCCCTAACCCGTGTTCTAATGAGGAAGGAATCAGGACAATAATGTCTAATGAATAAAAATCTCGAGCCTTTTTATAATAGTATTTGGGAAGTACAATTTAAATAAGAATATGTCTTAAATATCCTAACTATATTCAATGTAAATTTCTTTGACTGCAGGCCCTAAGGCTTTTTTAGTCCAATTCTATAACCTATACCCTTTCAAGTCCAACTCAATAACACATCTTCAACTATAGGCCAAAGGCCATTACCAATCCCACTTAATACCCTTTCAATAGGAACTAGGTAGACTCTAAAAATGTAATACGTACATTTAGGCAGGAACCCATTCTTTAATATCTATCCTAAGGTGGACTCCTCTTTGATACTATCTAGCTGACATCGCACAGAATCTCATTAGGCCACTCAATACTTCTTTATGTGAGAGGTAGACCCTATAATAGCTACTTAATACTTCAAACCTAAAGCGAATCCTTCCCGAGATATCCACTACTGTGCCTAACCACTAATTCTGACCATTTAATACTTCCTAAATAAAGAGGAGATATGCCCTCAATCAACCCCGACCCCGAAGCTGGTCTGACATATTTTGGCCCGTAATCCAAACTGTGACGTCTCATATTAGTCCCACTATTTGTTGGTACTAGGAGCCAGATTAGCTGGGTAGGTTTACCCTAAAGAATTTTGGACAAACCTTATGTCCTCCATAGGTACTTATTGTAGGTGATGTCTCACGTCAGCCCCAAAGCTACATTGCTAGTAGCTAGATTAGCTGGGCAGACTTTTCTATGCTTTTAACCAACCTCGCATCCTTATAACTTAACATAATCATAATTTCCACTCGCCTAACATACTACCATACACCTAACAACATTCCCTCCTAATGCCTTATATGGAAAACCCTTATTTCGCCTTAACTAACAATTCCTTTCCTAAGGGTGCTTTTAAATACTAATTAATAACCTATTTAACATGTAATTAATACGACTAATTATACGTAATTTATATGCTGATATATACATATACATACATACATACACATATATAATTACATGCCTAAATATTTCTTAGCATGCGAAGATTATGCCCTATGCTAATCTTTAAAATGCTAAAACTTCGAATTTATACAAGTCCAATTCCATATCAACAAACATACAATATATCCAACGTCCTCAATCCAATAATAGACTTGTGTAAAAATGGAATCCATACTAAACTTGTTTTACGCTAAAATAGTGGAATCCACATTAATAGAATTTACAATTCAAATCCTTTATGCCTTATTCAACCTCTACATATAAAAATGAAAAAAAAGGAATTTTCATTTAAATTAGGCAGTACAAACTAAGAATAAAGAGAATCTGTACCTTACACACCACTCCCTAACTTAAACTCTTAATTTGATCCGAAAGAAGAAGAGGAGAATGGAATGCAAAACATTAAAATTGCAATAACTACAAGTTCTACTATTTTAATAATATAAAATAATTGAGTTTCTGAAATAAGAATTGAAATTTCATTTAGGGAAATTTTGGGGTTTTAGATTGATGATTTCATGAACGAAATTCCTAAGGCATATATCAAATTTGAGTTATACTCTAAAATTACTGAAATAATAAAACTAAGAGTTCCACTCACAGAAGGTCCTTAGCTTTTCCTCTTTTATTTGCTTAAGCCCGCTTTCAATCTCTTTCCAGATTTCTTCCTTTAGATAAACAATAAGGGGATTGTATATGAATTAGATTCAGAATTTCGATGATTGGAGGTGAATATACTTAGAAATTGAATATTAAACACCTAAAATTCCTTATCTAAAACCTTAGAGAATTTCTAAATGTTGAAGTATAGTGAGATGATATAATTTTTCTTAGTTCCCATATAATTTATGAACAAAAGTGAGGGGGCTAGGCTTTATTTATAGTGGATAGAAAACACAAGAACCGTCAGATTTAAGTCGATGTAAATAATATAATTCTGATAGTTCCTAGTCTTCATTAACTCTAGCCGCCACAATAGCATCGGTTGATCACTCTTACCTAGGCGGTCGACGTTCCAAGGTAGGTGGTCGACTAGTAGTGTTATTCTAGGAACTAATATTTTTGTTGTCGTTGATATTTTAATTAATTCCTTGATTAATATTTAACGTTAGCTCTGTTTTAGTGTTTACTTAACCCCAAGTCTAATTATCATTAATTTTTGAATTTCAAAATTTAGCATCAATTATTTATTTGAATTTGAAATCCATTTGAAATAATTTAAATTCGAAAACTTCAAATACCAATAAATTTTTGTTTGAGCTCCGATTTCAAAACTTTTTATATGAAAATTGATAGAAAAATCACCATAAATGCAATAACACAATTTCCATACTCAAATTCCGACATTTACGAAATTTTCATTTTTAGCCTTATCTAAATTAATTAATTTCTTATTAATTTTTACAAGATGTTACATTCCCCCCTAAAAAGGATTTTTTCCCTGAAATCCCTAAGGGACGAATAGCTTAACTTGCACTAAGCATCCATGTTATATGACCAAGTTATCTACATAACCATCTACTCATCCATAAGTATAACGTGATTATGTATCCATACATACTATAAGAGCACAATCCAAGTATGCATGCAAGGTCGTGACATATAGGCATGTATACAAACATCTTAGATATGCAGTAAGTTTTCTATATGAGTGCAAATATGATAGCAAAAAGTGTGGCAACCATCCCCTACCATCCAATCTAGCAACCGCGATGCAACCAGAACCTAATTTTACAGGGAGAATGTTTACCAGTGAAAAGCTCAGGATGGGAATTCCTTATCTTCTCTTCATTTTCCCATGTGATTTAAGCTAGGTTATCTTCCCATTATACTCCAACTAACCTAATTTATTTATTGTGGAGCTTCCTAGTTCCATGCTCCACAATGCGTCCGACGACACAGGATGCTGACGGCTCCATCTTAATGTCCCCAAATCGATCAAGCTCTATCGCGGTGGCTGTGCTATGAAGGAATTTCCTCAAGTGAAAAACATGAAAAAGTCACGGACTCTTGTCAAATTATCCAGTAGCTCTACACGATTAGCAATTTTTACTATCCTTTCAAAAATTAGGAAAGGCCCAACAAATCTCGGTGCCAACTTCCCCGACTTTCTAAATATCACAACCTTCTTAAGAGGGGAAACTTTAACGAGCACCATGTCCACTGCCTCAAACTCCAACTCATTTCTTTGCCTGTCCATGTAGGATTTCTGGAAATCTTATGCAGCCTTCGTTTGCTACTTAATCAATTTTACCTTCTTTAAACTTTGTCAAATTGAATCTTGTCTGAGTAAAATTTTGTTGGTGGTTTCCAACCAACATTTAGGCGGTTTGCATGGCTTGCCATAAAATGCTTAAAAGTGTGCCATGCCAATCGTCGCTTGATGACTATCATTATATGTGAATTCAATAAAGGTAAGTGCTACTTCCAATGCCTTCTAAAGTCCATGATGCAAGCTCTCAACAAATCTTCCAAAATCTTATTCACACTTTCAGTTTGACTATCGGTATGGGGTGGTAAGCGGTGCTAAGATTCAACGAGGTTCCTCAAGCTGCCTGCAAACTCCTTTAAATTCGCTAGTAAATAGGGTTCCCTGTCACTAACAATGCTAACCAAGATGCCATGGAGTTGAGCCACCTCTTTAATATAGATTTTCACTAGACATGCTGCGGTCTTATTGCTTTTTAACTGGAATAAAATGGTGGCTTTTAATGAGTCTATCCACTATGAGCAAAATTGCTTCAATGCCGCTTTGGCTCATAGGCAAGCCACCTATGACGTCGATTGATATGCGCTCTCATTTCCAAGTTGGAATCTCCAATAGTAACATCAACCCTCCAAGCTTTTGTTGCTTAGCCTTTATCCTCTCGCACGTCAAACACTTAGGAACAAATTCGGCCACCATCTTCTCCATCCCTAGCCAATACATAATTCCTTCATATCCCTATACGTCTTATCTCCTCCAGGGTGAATGGTCTTCCTTGAATGGTGACACTCTACAAGCACTTCATCCAACACACTATCAACCTTTTAAACACAAATGCATCCATCACTCCTCAAACATCCCCTTTCATCAACTACATGTCTACTGATGTAGGGGAAATGCTCTCCTTTACTTAACTTAACTAAAATATCTACCATCTGCTCATACTTCTTTTTCTCAAGTCCAATGGGGTCCTTTAATGTTGGCCTAACCTCTATTGCTGCTAAATACCCTAGAATGGATTATGTTGGCTGTTGGAAACTGAAAATCGATAGGAACTCCAATTGCCTCCACCTATACATAACGTCTAAGGTAGCATGCCTCCGATTAAGGGCATCAACGACAACATTTCTTTTTTCAAGGGTATAGTGTATTCCAAGTCATATGATGCTATAAAATCCATCCACCTCTGCTTCCTAAGATTTAAACCTTTCTAGGAAAATAGATATCTGAGTGATTTATGGTCGGTAAAAAACTCAAACCTTTCTCCTAACAGATAGTGTCTCTACATCTTTAAGGCAAAAACTATTGCTGCTAACTCTAAGTTTTGAGTTGCGTACTTCTTCTCCTGGTCCTTTAATTGCCTACTAACATAAGATATCATCCTTCCTTCTTGCATAAGAACCACTTCTAATCCCGTGCCACATGCATCCGTGTAAACTGTAAAAGGCTTCGTCACATCGGGAATGGTAAGTACCGGTGCACTTGTTAATAGTTCCTTTAACTTCTCGAATGCTTCAGTGCATTCGTCCTATGAAAAAACTAGATTCTTCTTGGTTAAATGAGTTATAGGGACAACTATTTTTGCAAAGTCCTTTTTGCATTTCCTATAGTAACAACTAACCTAAGAAAACTCCAAACCTCCGTGGCGCTGCTTGGAATCTTTCAACCTTGAATAGCTTCTACCTTTGTGGGGTCTATTGATAATCCCTTTTCAGAAATAATGTGTCCAAGAAATCTCACCTCCTTCTTTCAAAATTGACACTATGAGAATTTGGCTTCAAGTTAGTTTCTTCTTAAGGTCCTCGATATCTCCTTAAGTGATCTTCAATTCTCCTTCACTCTTGGAGAATACTAGGATGCCATCAACAAACACTATAATGAATTTATTTAACTATCCCCTAAATACTCTAGTCATCAAATCTATAAAGTATGTCGGAGCATTTGTCAATCCAAAAGGCATCACTTTTCGTTCCTACAGTCTATCGGTAGTGTGAAATGCAATCTTCGTATCCTACGCTACCCTCAACTGATGAAATCCAGTAGCCAAGTCCAATTGGAAGAAGATTTTGGCTCCCACAAGTTGATCAGACAAGTCGTTTATTACAGGTAAGGGATACATATTCTGCTTAGTCAACTTGTTGAGTTCTCTATAATTGATGCATAACCTTAGTGAGCCATCTGCCTTCATGGCAAAGACAATAGGGGCTCTCCATTTAGAAGTACTTCGACAAGTAAATCCTTTCTACTATAGCTTTGAGATCTGCTTATCTATGTCTCACCTTTCTTTGGGAGCCATGTGCTTTAATGGAAGAGCGACTTCTCTAGTGCCCTTCTCTAAATCAATCCTAAACTCAATCTCCCTTCGAGGTGGAAGATCCAAGACTTCTTCAAAGACATTAGAAAGTTCTCAAACTATGGGCACATATGAGATCTCATCTTGTGATAGGCTCATCGAGTATAGACAGCTTAACTTGACTAAGTTTTAGGGTGTATAGCGAACATCTATATCTTCTCCCCTTTAACTCTTTACCCTTACAACTCTCTTATCTCAATCTAAGATAGCCCCGTAGTACGATAACCAATACATTCCTAAGATAAGTCCATATGCCTCAAAATTAAGAACGTACATGTTACGAATGAAATCGAGGTTATAAATGTCTACAACGTCTTTATAAATTGACCCCCCAATTGGATTTGATATTATTATTGGTTTGGTGACAATTTGGATTTGTAGACTCAAGGAGTTAATTACATTCCTAGCAATTAATGAATGCGACGCTCCATTGGAAAATATGGTGAGAATAATGTTTTTGGAAATAAGAGTTGTGCCTTCTATTGCAGCCTTTCCTTGATCTCCAAAGGAGTCTATTCGAGATAAGAATAGCCTCAATGGCATAGGCTTGCCCACACTGCCCTTCATTCGCAAGCTTCGAACACATATTCTTGTAACGTCTGTCCTCGTGGCGATGGTAGCACTTCCCCTTATATGCTTCCTTCAACAGACTCACCCTACCGTCCTTAGCGATATTTTCTTTCTTTTGGCATCTCCGACATAATATACCTTCCTTCTTGAACTTCCCTTTCGCCTTCTTATTTACCCGAAAACCTCCTTTCTTGGCTCCTCATTGATTTTGGAGCAGGTCCCACCTTCTCCTTCTCTTTTGCCTTCTTCTCCGAGCTAACCATCTGAAGTAGAGCCGTCTCAACCAACGTCTCATACATAGTGCACGTGGGTACTTGGGTCAAAAGTAATTCCCTAAGATGGGAGGCCTTTAACATATTTCATGGCCTTTTTCATGGGATATCAATCAAATTCATCGCAGACTTATCCAACTTTGTGAATCTACTAATATACTCCTTCAAAGTGGAGTCTCCTTTCCTAAGCTGTATAAATCTTTCCAATTGCAAATTTTCCTCATCCCTTGACATAAATAGCTATTCAAATCGGTTTCTGAACTCATCCTAAGTAATAATTATTTCCAGCCACAATCATCCACCAGTCTAAGGCTTCTCCTTTAAAATGTCATGCCGCTGTTCTCTTTTCAGTCTAGTCCTCCAAACCAAGCTCACGAAATATTTTCTCATAATCATTTATCCAAAGCTTTGTCTCCACAAAACCTTCTACTCTTCTATACACATTTCCACCTATGTTTTGGAAATCCTTGCACATCTTGGGGAAGTTTATGGGTCAGGGTGCTGCTTCAGCATGCGAGGCAATGGGTGCCATTGGTGCAACTTGTTGGGGAATAAGAACTTGCCTTGCATGACTCAAGTATTGCTTAAACCCTTCAGGCATCCTCGGATATTAGGCAACTCTTTGGAGGGGTTCCCAGTCTTAGAAGAATGATTTTAAGCCATAATCATTTATCTGTAGGTTAAACTTTCAATTATAATTTCCTAAGATATTATTATATGCTCGACTAAAGATTTTCCTAGTATGTTTACATATGATCAAAAATAACGTGTAGTGGGTTTTTGAAAAATAATTTCAGAAATAATAAGTACGCACTCATACGTGTACCTATCCCCATTGATCAGGTAACCTATGCTCCGATACCAAATGTAACAAACCACCTGGAAATGAGCCTAATTTTCGACCTAGAATAAGCCCATCGAACCTTAGACCCGTTCCACAGCTGGCTGCTGGATGGTAAAATTGATATAAAGAACAATACATGGGCTATCCATCTATGCATTCAGAATCTCGCAATGGAATGATAAAATATAATATCATAAATAATACACATTTTACAAAAATTCAAGTGTCAGAGAAATACAACATAATACCACATAACAACGCTAAATATCAGTAGTGTAATATCTTAAAATACGTTATCATGTCTAAATGATTGCATTAGAAATAAAAATAAGGAGAACAAGTCTCCGTCTCCACCAGCATCTCTAAATTCTGCATCGTCTTCTCTAACCAATGTTGTAAAGAGGAGTGAGTCAGAACAACAATGTCCGGTGAATAAAAATCTCGAGCCTTTCTATAATAGTACCAGGGCAATGTAATTTAGATATGAATATGTATTATGCATCCTAACTACATTCAATGTAAATTTCTCCGACTGTAGGCCCTAAGGCTTTTCCAGTCCAATTCTATAACCTATACCCTTTCCAATCCAACTCAATAACACATCTTCAACTATAGGCTAAAGGTCATTCCTAGTCCCATGCATCTACTGGCAATAATGTCCTAACAGTATAAGAGATACCCAAGCCACTTGATACCTTTTCAATAGGAACTAGGCAGACTTTGACCATTTAATACCTACATTTTAAGCAGGTCGCCATCCTTAAATACTTATCCTAAGGCGCACTTATATCTGATATTGTCTAGCTAACATTGCATAGAATCTCAGGCCACTTAAGACTTCTTTATGGGAGAGGCGGACCGTATAATAGTAACTTAATACCTCAAACCCAAAGTGGACCTTTCTCGAGATTCCATTACCAGGCTTAACCGTTAACCCTGACCATTTAGTACTTCCTAAATAGGGAGAAGGCAAGCCCTCAATTGACCACTTACTACCCTTGACGTCAAAGCAGGTCTTACATAATATGACCCATAATCCAAACCGTGACGTCTCACATTAGTCCGACTATTCGTATGTGATGGTAGACAGATTCGCTGGATAATTTTATCCTGTAGAATTTGAGATTAGCCCCGTGTCCTCCATAGGTACTTTTATAGTCGATGTCTCACATCCGACTCAATGTCACACAATTGGTAGACAGATTAGCCGAGTAGGCTTCTATATGCTTTTGACCGACTTTGCATTCCTAAAACTTAGTTATAATTTCCACTTGCCTAACATACTACCATACACCTCACCGCATTCCCTATTAAGGCTTTATAAGGAAAACCCTTATTTCACCTTAACATCAATTCCTTTCATAAGAGGGATTTTAATACTAATTAATAACCTAGTTACTACCCAATTAAAGTTGTTATTAATTATACATTTTTATATGCTAATATGTATGTATGTATGTATGTATATATATATATATATGTGTATAAAATTACGTGGCTAAATATTTCTAAATGTGCGAATATTACGCCCTATGCTAACCGTTTAAATGCCTAAACTTCTAATTTATACAAGTCCAATTCCATATCAACAAACATACATATATCCAATATTCTCAATCCAAAAATAGACTTATGTAAAAATAGAATCCATACCAAACTTATTTTATACTAAAATATTGGAATCAACATTAATGGAATATTTAGTCCAAATCCTTTTGCTCTATTAAACTTATATATAAAATGAAAAAAGGGAATTTTCATCTAAATCGGAATTAAGCAGTCATACTACAAATAAAAAGAATCTATACCATACACATCATTTACTAACCTATTTCTTTTCAAAACCCTTAATTAGATCCAAAGGAAGAAGGTGAGAAGTGGAACAGAATGTAAAACATTAAAATTGCAATAAGTATATAGTTCCATTGTTTTAATATAGAATAATTGATATTCTAAGAATTGACATTTCGCTTAGGAGAATTTTGGGATTTTAATTTGGTGTTCTCATAAGCAGAATTCCCCAAGGCGTATATCAAATCCATGTTATGCTATACAATTTATAAAATAAGAAAAACTAAGGCAGTGTTTGGTTTAAAACGAATTTTGTGTTTTTGGTTTTCAGTATGTATGTCAAATATGAGAAGAGTGGAGGGATGATGGAGGGCATGAAAAAAAGACGGAGGGAACAACGGAGGGGATAGAAGGGCAATGGAAGAATGATGGTTTCTCCTGCTTGTGTTATTTCCCAAAACATAGAAAATAAAAAAATCGATTTTGTATGTTAACTTTGTTTTCTAAATTGGTCATTTTCAGCAATACACATGCATCGTGTGCATTTCTGTATGAGAAGAAACCCAAAACTAAAAATGTCAAATCAAACACAACCTAAGATTTTCACCCACAAGCTTTTCCTCTTGGATTTGTTTACTCGCTTTCAATCTCTTTCCAGATCTCTCCTTTTAGAAATATACAACAAGAGGATTGTATCTGAATTAGATTCGGAATTTCAAGGGTTAAAGGAGGATATAATTAGAAATTGAATATTAAACACCTAAAATCCCTTACTTGAAACCCAAGAGAATTTCCAAACCTTAAAGAAGGAAGAGACCGACAAAGTTCGACTTAGTTTCCAAATAATTTATGAATAAAACTAAGGGGGCTAGAATCTTATTTATAGTGGTTAGAAAACACTAGAACCATCGGATTTAAGTCAATGTAAAATAGTATAATTCGGACTGTTCTTGGTCTTCGTTAACTCTAGCCACCACAATAGCACCGATCAATTGCTCCTCCCTAGGCGTTCGATTGCTCATATAAGAATTTTCAAATTTAAGTCAGTGTAAAATAATATAATTTGAATTGTTCCTGGTCTTAAATAACCTTAACCGCCATAATAACATTGATCAACTTGCCTAAGGTAGGCGGTCGATTGATAATGTTATTCTGGGAACGTATCTTTGATGCCGTTATTATTTTATATAATTTCTTAATTCATATTTAATGTTGATTTATTTTAATATTTACTTAAACCTCAAGTCTAACTATTTTCAATTTTAGAATTTCGAACTTTAGATTTGATTATTTATTTGAATTTGAATTTCATTTGAATTAATTTGGGCTGAAAAACTTCAAACGTCAATAATTTTTTCGTTTGAGCATCGATTTTAAAGCCTTATTTATGAAAATTCATTAGAAAATCTCATGAACGCAATAGCACAACTTTTATGGTCAAAAATTATCCATTTGCTAAATTTCCATTGTTAACCTTATCTTAATTAATTAATTAATTCCTAATTAATTTCTATGGGGTGTTGCATGACTAGTTTTGAGAAGCTGAAGAAGAAATGTCCTGGATTCAAGTGTTTTGTGATAACTAAAGAAAGTTAATTGGAATGACAGAGGATAAGGTTTATAGTTGCATGCATAAAAGATTCAGAGGTGATTATACGGAAATGGAAGTTTGGAGGTTCAGACGTAACTTTGAATGAAGAGAAGATAGATTCTTTTCAATCATCCTAAGATTGAAATGATGATATCTATTTAAAGAAACTTTTTTAAAGTAGCGAGTTAAAGGCATAGGGTTTACATTGTATATGAGGTGCATGTAGACAATGTATTTTATAGTCTTTTTTTAACTCTACCTTTGTCTTAGGTTATTATTCTTCTTAAATTAGAATTCTACATAGATTTAGTATTTTATCGCTATATTTGAAATGGTTGAATACGATAGGATTTTTTTTTGTTTAGATGTTTTGAATGCTTAGTTGGATGTTGTAGAACTTAAGATGAAATGTTTGGATAATTGAGGAGGTGATACTTTGAGCAACAAGTTTATTAGATATATGGAGAAGTGATATCATAAGCATGATGAAACCACTCAAGTTAGATTGGAAATTATAATGGAAAATGTGTTATGGTCAAAAGGTTAAACATCGATCGTTTGGACGTTCTTAAATGAAGGAATGTATATATAGTGATTCGTGTTGTTTGGATTCATTTGGGTAAGATGCCATCCATTTTGAGCTGTCTTACCTTAGTAATTCAAAAGTGAATTGAGGAAACTGCTATTGGATGATTTAAGTATTGAGTAAGTTTATTTCGGAATAGTATCAAAGATTGTGACTTTCTTGTCACGTCTGTACTAAGGCTATTGGATTCGTTTGGGTAAGACGCCATCCATTTTGAGCTGTCTTACCTTAGTAATTTAAAGTGAATTGAGGAAACTGCTATGGATGATTTAAGTATTGAGTAAGTTTATTTAAGAATGGTACCAAAGATTGTGACTTTCTTGTCACGTTTGTACTAAGGCTACCATTTGTTGCACATTGTGGCATCATTTATTTAAGCTGGTAGCGTGGATTGTAGAAGTTGTAGACACGCACATACATCTTCGGTTGATGTTTCAGAATGAGTTTATGCCAGTAGTAGAGTTTGCTAGATTATGTTGGAAAGAACAATTTGGTTAGGAATAATTGGAAAGTAGAATAGTAGATCTGATCTTTCAATTTCACTCCTTTCTAAAATGTTTTCCATTCACTTGATTGTTTGTTAGTTGGTATCTAGATTTGGTTGGATGATTTCTTGGATTCATTGTTATTTTTTCCTAAAATACTTGATATTGGTTGGATAGTTGCTTTGGATGAGTATTATATTTATGTAATGGATTGTTCTATAATCTTGATATATTTTACATGCTTTGATTCATATGATTTTTTTATGAATGTATTCACGGTATGCTATGTTGATGTAACTAATTATGCATACAAATAGAATTTATATGTTCAGGGTAGGATGTCTGCATCATACCTTATATGTCATATCATATCATTCATGTTGGAGAGCCCAAATGTTAGATATTTGCATATATATCACATGCCATATGCATACATATTTGATGCTATGTTATTGGTATATTTCATTAAGTACACAAGTAGTATCATATGTATTTATAGATGTTGATAAAACACATATATCTATTTGATGAATTTGATTTCAGATTTTATAATCTATGTGTAGATGATAGGTCTGATTGTTCTCTTTGTCGTGTGGAAGACTATTTACCTAGGATGGAAGGTAGCTAAATTCGATGTTAGAATCTGTACAAATAAAGTACAAACGTTATGGAGTGAAAGAGTATGCGACCTACATTCTTTGTCCTTGGAAATTTTGTGGACAAATTTTTTTAAGAGGGGAAGATCGTAATACCCCTGTATTTTTAATATTTAATAATATTGGATTTAGTTGATAATTTAACTGACCTAAATATTAAAGGGGCAAAATGGTCATTTCCCTACTTTAAAATTAGACAACGGCACTTATTCCATTGCATTCAGCTTATTTTTTTGATTTGCCGTATATATTTACTTATTTGGTTCGTAGATCGTATAGAGGAGATACGAGTGAAATAAGGTTCGAGTATTCAGCGGGCTTTGGGATGAATTCTAGTTTTGAATTTAAATTTCCTAACTGACACTTCCTTTCATCTACAAATAGGCCAAACTCAGTAACCATACGCTCTTTTTTAGATAATCCTTCTTTTCGTTTCTCAAAAACCGCCTTCAATAAAATGGGTAAAACTTTGTCAAAACTTAATTTAATTCGTCAAAGACAATGGAAAATCGAAGGAGCCAATGAAGGCTATAATATGGAAATGGAAGTAGGATGAAATTCGGTGGTTGATGCATGTAATAGTTCAGACAGTGAGCAGTTTTGGGATATAGGGCATTGTTTCGGTGAGTGGGTCAATTCTACTTGTGTACAATGCAATTAGAATGCAAAGCATTGATAGGGTATGATTTAGGGTTAATAATGAATATATATGATTCAATTTGAGAAATTATCATTAATTGAGGTAAATAAGAAACTATTCTAAGATTAAATGAATATATGTTGCAGTGAATTAAGGTTAGATGATTATATACACGAATATGAAATTAGGAACTTTAATTTGATATATAATAGAGTATAGACAAAAGAAAATGAAGAATATAACCGATAAATGGAATTAAAAAATAATGGAAATGAGACAGAAAATAAAAATTAAAAATGTACTGGAAGAACACGATGGATCGATGAGACCCACCATGTACCGGTGACCGATAAAACTGGCCGGGTTGAACCTAGACCTGGTTGGTCCTATACATAGGAGATGCTTTATAAGATCAGTACTTCGTGCGATGTTGTAAGCTACTTCTGAGGAAGCGACGTAATACGATGGTGATGTTATGGAATGTGTAGACGTTGTCGAATATACATATATACGATAAGTATGTGACAATAGTTTTTTGACTGGTATAGTGATTGTTGGAAATTATATTGAATACATATGATTGGCTATTGGATGTTGGTCATGCTTGATGTTCTATTGGTCGTTAAATTATTAGATGTTGGATATTGGGTATTGAATGTGTGTATGAGCTACAAATAGTTCAGGGAATTATTACCTAGGAAAATTGTTGTTCTCTGAGTATTTGAAATGGAAATAGTTGTTCCGAGGAAATGATTGTTCCCTCGATTGGTGTTATTGACTCAGGAAATAGATGTTATGGGAAAATGGTTGTTCCCTCAGTATATCGCAGTGGTCGTTTGGGAAACGATTATTCCCTCAATGATAACGTATATTGTCGTTGGGATGTTGGTATTCCTTAGAGACATAGAATTGATAGACTCCATTGGTTATGCATATTAATTGTGTATAACATAAGATGAAACTGAGTATGACCTTAATTGAGTAGTTAACCTAAGTCTAGTGTTGATATTACTCCACGAGTGCAAGCATGCAAGTTAAGGTAGGTATATGGATTAGTTAGAGTGTCTGTACAGGTTATGAGACAGTAACGATGTTCCACCAGTCTTTTTATAGTTTATATGAGATAGATTTGTTTCACTCACCAAAATTATGTCCAATCCCTCCTATTTTTTCGTTTTATTTATATCACTAGGTTGATGGACCCTGGTGGCGTGGAGAAAATGATGGAAATTTTTTCATGTTGTAAATATTGTATAATTGTAAATATAACCAGCAACAATGTGTATTTTTGTGTGTTGTGGATTGATTGGGATTAATTATACAGATCTAACCATGTATTCAGAACTATGATTTGTGTATGCAATATTTTATATCATACGTTGTTTCCTTTTGCTCTGAGTTCAATAAGGAATTAGCTAGGTTAATTTTTTTATACTTATTATCATACCAATTTGTCAATTTCGATCTTCAAGGTGTTAATGTTGGCTCGGGCGCTGAATCCGAAAGTCGATAAAGGTAGTTTGTTACACATTATTTTATGTTCTTTGCATGTGGAGTGTAACAATTTTATTAACTTTATAATCCGTCGGGCCTCTTCTATTTGCTTGGAGAATGTGAAGACAAATTTTGCATAATGAAAAGTTAAGGGAAAAATTAGCAAACATGAGCATGGAGATCGATTCCGAAGGCCTTATTGCGTAGAGGGGAAGAAGTAGTTTAAACCCAAATATTATGGCGATAAAGTCAAGATCTTAGTTAAATGGAGCTCCTGTAATAACCCTTTCTATAACGGGCCTAATTTTCAACCCAATAAAATACCATCAACCTTAAGTCCATTCCAAAGTTGGTTTTTGGTTGGTAATATTGATACAATGAATAATATACAAAGCTATCAATCTATGATTTCAGAATCTTACAACATAAGGGATCTATACTATAATATTATTATTGAGTTAGATTTCAAGAGCTCATAGACCTCTTTCATATTTTGGAAAATGAACAGTCACGTTTTTAATTTCTTTCTATTCCAAACTTTGAAATGTGATAACTTTTTCTACATTAGTTGGATTTAAGAATCGATTTCACTATTAAATCTCAAATTTAATACGCTTTCCAATGATATCAATTGTTGATAGCTAAAAATAAATTTTTTAAAATCATAGTTTTTAGGATTATTCATATTATTAAAGTTATTAAATCTGTTTGACTTTATTTCTTTTAACTAATCTATGTCGTTGATTGTTTTGAAAATTTCCAGCCTCTGGTTCTACTTTCACAAATTGCAGTCAAGTCTGGTGAAATCCAACATTACCAAAGTACAGCAACAATGTTAGATGGAATTAGAAATGAACCAGAAAGCTCAAAAGCATTAAATACAATTATATGCTTCTTATTATATTGAATTTGCTTTGACTATAAAAGAAATACAACGATATTCTGCACATTAAAATAAATATTGTTGAATAATGGTTGTTAGTTCCAACACTTCAGACATAAAATATGTATGCTTTAGATTTAACATCTTTTTCACAAGAATCGTTCAAAACAGAAATAAATCTCTTTATCCTCTAATCTTATCATTCTACAATAATATGATGCTGCATAATGTGTTCCTAAACATAGTCAGTTATGGGATCATCATCAATACTTGCGTTCTCATGAATTATGTCAACGTTGCTTTTGGCATTTTTGGATCAATGGTCAAGTGTAAAACAAATGTTGTTACCTGCACTGCTCTTATAGATAGTTATTACTGAAGCAGCAAATGGAATCAACGACATAAAGTATTAAGGAAATGATTGATAAAGGTATCTCATCAAATGAAGTTACATATCATACAGCTGATGCATGGAGCAACAGCTGATGCGCATAATAAATTTATATGCGTATAATTTATATGTGTTTTGTGTGGAAATTTTATCTTTGAAATCATTTTTTCTCGATATTTTGCAATTGTTTATCAAGCACCAATATTGTCTGCATTACTGTTTTCAAAGATTTATACAAAAGTTTTAGACAAAATGCAAACTTATTTGAAAATTGATAAAAAAGATCACTATTTCTTAATAAATGAACCATATAAATCATTTAAACATGTTATGATGATAAGAGGTTGAGTGCGGTCCGTATGCGAAGCACGGGTTCGCACTAGTAAAATATAATAACAGAAATAAGTACATGTTACACCCATATTTCCCAAGCTATGTTAGTGTTATACCCAAAAATTCTCAATGGTAAAAACAATGATTATCTTCCTAAGGAAAGTCTAATGATCCATATCCATACGTATTACAGGAGTTGTAATGCTTAGGTATTTAAAGAATGAATGGGTTAAGCCTATCTCGAAAGAATAATACCACAGGCCAAAGTGAATAGCCCATTAATGGATCCAAAGTCCGAAGCATCAATCTATAGCAAAAGGAATCAACGGTTAAAGAGATCAATAAGATAATATGCAGCTAAGACGCAATAGGCCATTTAGGCTGGAAGACAATTCATCAATCCAGACTCCTTAAGCAGCAATGCTAAATGTCTAGAACAAGCTCCAATCATAGCTATACTGCAAGCAACCTCAGTAATATAAGGAGAAGATTATCCACCAATGGAACTACAACATATTGTCTATAAATAGGCAATAATCCCAAGGCAGAAGGGATATTTTTGGTGCATAAAGAACTTACACAATCATATAGTGCTTTCCAATATTAGAGCTCTATTTAAAAATTCATTAATGGAGGAAATGTCTAGATTCAATGTAATAAGACTCTCGGCTAAAAAAGAGTAACCAAATAAGGGAAGTACAGCGGACATAGGGACTTTCAACGAAAATCACGATAAAAAGTCTCAGTGTTATTTTCTTTCTGCACTTTATCTTCTTCTCGTTTACCATCATGATTTTATAGCTTAACCTTTCATAACTCCAACATATTAACTTCAAGTCTCTCACACCCGGGACCCATAACTCAAGTAACTGTTGGAAGTTATTTCTTTGAACCTTAGAGTATTAGTGTAGATGAAATCCTGCACTAACATTTTTGGTGCTAGATGGGGGCCCAAACCTCTATCATTTGTTCCCTCTCAAAAAATCCTGTAACATCATCCCTCCACCTTGACTAACTTTGAGAAGCTAACCCCTAAATCGCACCTCAACCTTCGTATTCAGCTCATTAAAGATGACAATAATGAGAGATTGATTAACATCATCTCGAAGAAAGAGAATGGCGAAGATTATAATTCTATTTATGAACTTTATGCTCTCCAGATACGACAACTTTTGGACTATCTTTGAGAGTCTTTCCAAGAATCTACCCAACTCCAAGGAATGGTCAAGGCTATGGCCAAAGAAATTAAGGATCTGAGTATTGTGATAATGAAAACACATGTCAGAGCCCGTCTCTGATCTTTCTGAAAACACATGGAGAACTCCCTTATCTAAATTATTTCCCACCCATCAAAGAAGGTCTAAAAGGAAAGAATTACCATGTTTACCATCAAGCGAATGGGCATGAAATAGACGAGTGTCCAAGACTTTCTCAAGCCATAGAAAACTTCAAACATAAAAGGAGGGTGGTTGAGTTTATTGAATATTTATTTAAATCCATCGTCTTTATAAATGTCTAACTATATTTCTGTATTTAGGGGTAATTTGTGTAGACTCATTCAATCAAATATATTTATGTATATATCCCCCTCTTGAAGACAAAGAATGCTATGTAGATCTTTACATTGGAGAAAATCTCTCATCTTACCAAAGATGCTCGTTTCAGTTTTAACTCTTTCCTCTCACGGTAAGTGCAATTTAGTCTCGGTACCCATAATATTTAATCTAGTACACCGCCCCCATTAGTTATTTTTAATTGTTGTGCCTGCATTTAAATGCCAAGGGTCGAAACTCCTTTAGTGATATGACGAGGTCAATAAAGAGTTTCACTTTTTTCTTAAAAATATCAATTTCCTTAATAATTGTCTTTCTCAAACTCAAATTAATTATGTTTTTTACCTAACAATAAAACCTACTAACTACTAAATTTCAAAAGTCTTTTACAAAGAAATCCGAAAGCACTTCTACTTCTCTTTTACCAAGTTACAATTAGCTTTCTGTAACCAGTAACTTAAAATAGTTTTAGATGGCCAACACCAGACAAAAGTGGTTGTGGATGGGCGACACTAGCCAAAAGTGGTTGTAGATGGCTGACACTAGCCAAAAGTGGTTATAGATAGGTGACGCTAGCCAAAAGTGGTTGTAGATTGGGACCCAACAATAAATTGGTAGACCTCTCCATAAGAACAACCCCATAGTGATGTGAAATAAAGTGTAAGACCAATATCATCTGGGTTTGAAAAGATGTCAAAAAGTAGAACGTGTGCTGATAGTGAGTCATGGTTAGTGGAATCATGCGCTGGGTAGATCTCTAGTTAGAATAGAACATTGGATAGATTTCAAATAATAGTGAGCCATGGTCAAGTTGTACCATGCATTGCGTAGATTCCCAATTAGATTAGAATGTTGGGTAGATACCCAATAATAGTGAGCCATGGGTAAGTAGTACCATGCATTGGGTAGATTTCCAATTAGCTTAGAATGTTGGGTAGATTTCCAATTAGATTAGAATGTTGGTTCCAATTAGGGTAGAATGTAGGGTAGATTCCTATTTAGATTATAACGTTGGGTAAGTTCTCAATTAGATTAGAATGTTGGGTAGATTCCCAACCACAGCGAGCCATGAATGAGAAGTGTCATGCATAAGTATAGAATTGAAAAGAATTCCTAATAAGATTGCAGTTTTAGGAGTGATGTTCCTAAGTAAGAAAGAGCATTGGGTAAGAATCCCAATCCAAGATACAAGGATGGTATCAAACTAGTAAGGATGGACATCGAAAACCATGATATGGCAAGGCACTAAGGGCCAGAATAACCCCAAGATAGAATTAGAAAGGACAAGCAAAACAATTCAAGTTGAGGAAACTAGTTAACCAAAAATAGCAACGGAGGCCCCAATGTTATAGATAGATTAACTGATTATTAGTACACATAGAATACAATATACATGAAGGAAAGAAGAATTGGAAATGTCTTATAAGCCTTTGTACATGTTTATGACTTTAGTTTTGGCCTCTTTCACGGCCTTCTTTAGGAGAGATTTGAAATGCTCCTTCATTTTCTCGTATTTCTTAGATACCCATTCCTTCTTAAACTGCTTGAATGAGATTCTTCAACCATCCTTAGTACCCACAAGAATGTATGGTGTATTAAGTATTAGGGCTAAGGGAGAACTCCTTTTGGGTTGGGTCAAGGCCCAGAAGGGACAACAATGGTTATATAAGAAGAAGAAAATCCTACACCATCGTGACCTCTCCCCTTTCGCAAGTTGGAGGAGCTACAACCGTAACCTCGTTAGTTTGCTTATTTTCAGTTACAAGTTCTTGTAAATTGATACTTGAAAGCTCTCGGTGAGCTTCGTCCAATTATTGTCAAAGAATAGACGGGGACTCCCATAAACTAAAAATGGCATTTTCTGAAGCCTGACCAGTAACTGGCACTACCTCCGGAATAGTGGATATCTTCTTGGATTCCTCTTTGAGAGTTTGCTTTAAAGATTCTTGTCTTTCAAGACAACATAGATATTGGTACCAAGATTAAGGTTTCACTTCGTTAGTTCAGCTATTTTAGCATTGAGACTCAGTTGCAAGGAGGTCTAGTCTCTCTCTAGTTCTAAGTAGTTGGGACATGATTGCCACTAAAAGAAATACGAATTAAAACCAAAAAAGGCAAATCATCGTAAAGTTAATTCAATTTCATACCTTTAAAGATTAGTACAGATAAAAAAGTTGTCCCTAAGATAAGCAAATTTCTCCTTTGTAGCCAAAATAATCTTAAGGCCTCTACTCCTAGTATCAGCAAGGCGCGTCGATGGTCTACCATATTGGAGAAAGAAATGTCCTTCCCTAAACCACCCTTTGGTATAGAAATTTTTGAAGGAGAAGAATCTACTATGGATAGATTGAGGTTAGCTTCTAGAACATATAAGGAAAACTATTCCGAAACATGTCCACTTTCGGGAGTCTTCCCTTCAGCAATAGCTAGGGTGGCGGAGTTACTATTCGGTAACCAGGTAGAACCTCTGGAGTTATAGTTAGGCTTGGATTATAAAATCTTCTGAGGAAAGATAGCCTTTTATTCTTCAACTAAGGGTCTCTCGGATGTAGTTTAGGGAGTTACGCAAACTCTTAAAAGACCTTATGTCGGTCATTAACGCAAGCTTTAATTTTCCCCTAAGACCCAAGACTTTGTTAGTTAATCTTATACCTCTAAACCTAAGGGATTTAATTGATTTGGCACAAGTTCGATCGTGTGTTTCCTATATCTCCTTGGTCCTGTTGGGCAAGTTTACATTCCTTAGTCTACTAGATGTTAGTTGGGATTTAAGGGCACATATGGTTGCTAACAACTTTGAGTTTCTGGTTTGACTCCTCTTTCATAATACTTCATAAGGTGAAGTAAAACCCAAATTTCTCTGTTTAAAATGGTGTAAAGGAATAAGTACTATAGGATAGACATGAAAAAGTCAATAAAGAAAATAGTTCACCAAAAATTCAAACATCAAACAAGGATGTCATCAAAGTCAACAACCACCACAGAAAAACACACAAAAGGGAAGTGTAACAAAAATATTACAAACCGGATAGTCAAACATTATCATTAACATATTTCCAGGAATTGAAATTGTGACTTACCTCGTCTTTTTCAACATTCTCCTACATTAGAACTGAGGGTCCAACACCTGGCCTGCGCTTTCTCATACGTTTGGGAGAAGCCATTTTCAATCATTTTGCCATTAGGATTAAAGCCCATAGAGAGAGTTACGCCTTTGTCCCAGTTGAATTCATAGGAGTTGTAGAGGATCTTAAAGGCTTCAGCACCAGCCACTTTATCGGCCTCTTGCTTAGTGACCACGCCCGAGACCCCTTTCTTAGCTTTTACGAACTCTTCTTTATACTTGGCCGTTTGATCTTTTAAGGCCTTCTCTAATCCTGCAATTTTGGTCAGCTTTCACCTCTTTAGGCCTCTTCTCCCTCTCATCCTGGTCCTCCTTCTCGGCCTTCTCCTTACATTCATCAAACTGCTTCTCAATGGACTAAGCCTTTTCCTTGTATTCAACTAATTGTCTCCCAGCAGCATTAGCCTTCATCAACTCTCCTTTAGCTTTTGGAACCCTCAGTGGAGAACCTAGAAGTTAGCTAGGATGTGGAAAAATAAGGACATTATGGAAATAGATAGATAAAAATTTCATAAGAAAGAAGAGGTATCTACCCTGAGGTGGTCCTCCATCCCCATGCTAATCATCCTTCCAAAGCTATCAATGTCATTAGCTAACTCCACCAGAAGGTCCCTACAACCTTAGGCAGGTGATCATCAATAGTGGAACGGGTGACGTCAATCATTTGGTCCACCTATCCTTGATATAAGAAGTCAGAAAAAGGACTTCCGGGGTAGGTATGGCTTTGGTAGAAAGTATATTCTTTTTAAATACTTTTGCGGATGTGTCCTTTAGAATTGGTTTCGGTCAGATGGAAGTGGAGGAAGATTATTTGTTCAAAAGCAGTTCACATATCTCAAATTCATCTTTAGAAGCCACAACCACATGAAATGAGAAAGCAGGCTAGGTAAACAAACTTACATTTCATGAAAGTTATATGCTAAAAATAATGATATAAGATATTTAGAACCGAGGTCAACTCTCGAGAGCAACATCCTGTTTATCGATCTCAGCGTTTTTAGGATCAAAATGAGTGGATTATTTGAGATTAGACAGATAAATCCCATCTAGGAGCACGGTTTGGGTTGAAGGGGGATCGTATCCAAGAAACCTAGTCGAGGATGATAGCAGCCCGCAAGCCTTAAGATTAGCCTAGGCAAGAACAACATGTCTAAGCCTTTTCCCCACCGTAATTTTCATTACCTCTTCATACCTTGCATCGAAAAGATCCTTAAGGATTGGTGCCTTGCCCTTCTTAAGAAAAGTTAAGGGGATAAAAGAGAAAAAGGTATTAGGGAATAATGTGATCAAAGCTTAAAAGCAAGAACATTTTAAACAGGAAAAATTCAAAACCTTACAAGTCTCCAGCAATTCAGTAACATTTCAAGGATCTTTTGCCTTCACGAAAAACCGATTACCGGCTGTTACCCTGCCGAGTGGCTTAATTAGGGGGATCTTTTTCCAAAAACATAGGAAATACAGGGGAACTGTAGAACTACCAGATGTCCTATGTAGATTGTATAAGTAATGGATCTCAAAAGTAGTCATGTTGAGGTAACCCTTCTTCCTGTATAGGATTGCTAAAGCTGACAAGGTGCTATACGAAACCACCTCAAGTTGAATTGGGCTGATTCCATAGAACTCTAGAATACTAACAAATAAAGGAGAAAAAGGGAGTGATATTCCATTTTCCAAATGTTCTAAGGTCCATGTAGAGAACCCTTCAGGAAGTTCACTCCAATCATCTTCTAGCCTTGGAGCCTTGATTTCCACTCCTTTAATCCTATAAGTCTCCATTCAATTTTCCAGCTCTCCTTGGTTAATTATAGGGTTTTCCATCGAAAGGTCTAAGAAGGAACCAATGTTAAACTAGTTACATAGCAGAAATTCCAAAACTTCCACCGAAAAGTTCAAATTTATATGATTCAAAAGGAAATTAAGCCTAAAACTAGATTCTACATCCTAAATTCAAAGTTCTGGATGCTTTGAAATAACCATCTTATTAATGAGGCGATTATCTACCTAAGTAGGTAAAAGGTTCTGCCTGAGGACAAAATCTTAGTTTAGCAGATAAGAAGCATCATGGATTAACTAATGGATAGTACCTAAATCAAGATCGATCTTTAATACCATAATGGTAATCAAAATCGAATTTTTTTCTAAATTTGAAAAACGGAAATCCTCATAAATGTTAATAGTGGCAAAAGATACTGATAAAATCAGGAAAAATTGAAAAACTTAATGTTTCAATCGAAGGTTTGCAGTAATTTGTAAAAGATTCCAAGCTTTTAATGGTAGATGGAACCATTATAAATATGAGTAAGAAAGAAAGGAAAGATAAAAGGTTTAATTAAATCCCCAGAGCCAATGGTGGAGATTATTTAGTCATCAAAATCCTAATTATAGAGTAAATGTGGCAGTGTCAGAATACTAATCATCATGGAAGAAAGGAAATGGAGGCACTTTTCCAGAGAAACCAATAGAACCACGACAGTTGGCAAACAAATTTAATGCAAAAGCAGGAATCATCCTTCCAAAATCAAACCTCAACTTTCCTTTAAATTTCATAAGATAAGTATCTCCTAGACCTCACGGCCTCAAGTTAGATTTTTCCTTTCGACACCAAAACAAGAACCCAAAACAATTTTTCTTGTCACTTAGTCTAGATGGCTTTAATTGTCGAACATGATTTTCAAAAGTTTAGACCTTACGGTCTCAAATTAGATTTTGCCATTTGACACCAATACAGTTTCTCTTGTCACTTAGTCTAGATGGCTTCAAGTACTATAATAGATGAGTGGTTGAACTGGACGGTCAAACACCCCAAGAGCTTATACCTTGTTAACACCTTCAGGTGCAGAACTACACAACACATACCGAGGGCTACTTAGGCAGTACCGCGTAGGGTCAGAAGCATCCTAAAGGACTACACATAGAGTCACTCAAACAATTCTTTAATACAGATTCTTATTTATAGGTAGACAACAAAGAGATAACCCACCCCTAAGGCAATTCAAAATTCAACTAGCTTAGGTTTTAGTCAGTTCAGATCATATTCTTGCATTTATTAAACTAACTTCTAGGCTAAAGCCGATCACAAACCTCGAAGCCTAAAGATGCTTAGGACGATGGCACCTAAGAATCAGGCAAGCACTGCAACAGTATGCAAATGTCTCACATCAACTAGCACAACCTTACTTTAAGTATATCGGTGAAACCCCGGAGAACAACATGTCACCGCATCAGATTGGAAAGATACGACCCCCTAAGATATTCCCTCCAATTCCAAAAATTCTCGATTTAATTTTGGAAGTTCCCGCCTCCAATTAAAACTCCCACCGAAGATTACAATACAATTGCCCACATTAGGGCTTTCCACCAAAAGACATGTCAACAATTCAAACACATCTAACCAATAAAGTGGATGAGGAACTCATGGCATGATCCGAAGGTGGAAACATGAGGGCAAGGAAAAAGCGATGGTAATTCACGTCCACCCTCAACATGATAAATAAGAGATGGTTGGGAATGTTTGGGGGATTTTGATTTTTTTCGTCTTTTTTGAAAAAAATTAAACTGTATCTTCTTATTTTTAAAGAAAACTCATGTATGGTAGAGGAAATATAAAGGAACTTGACCCATGGACGTAGGATAAAAAATGATCCGAACCACGTAAAAATTTCTATGTCTTCTTTACTTTTGTGCATCATTAGAAGTCTATGTTTACTATAGATTATAATCCATTATAAAAATACAAATTCAGTTTGACATTCTAACAAATAGTTGGAGTGCAACTACATAGTTATGTAAGCATCTAGCAATATAATTACTACCCAACGACAAGCTAAATACATGTTAATTTTGTTGATTTAATTTTTTCAAATAAACATTTATAATTACCAATTTACTCAGTCGAGGTGTTGTGGGATGAAAAATATCACAATTATTTATTGGCGCTAGAAGGAGGGCTTAAACTTCCATTCCCCTTCCCATTATCCAACAAATCCACTAAACCACTATTTTCAGGGAGTTTACCGACACTCCCCAATAAATCATTCATCCCTTTCCTATAAAATGGTAATATCCCAACATATCACACATAATCTAAATCTCCCTCCATCATCATCCATGGTTCACCACCTTCAATTATGAGTTGCATTGACTATGCGGTGAGTAAGTGATTATGGCACTCTCGAAAACGGGAATGGTGAAACCGACCCGTGAATCAAATCGCCATGGAACAAACCGCCTTTCTTGCATTCGAAAGAAGAATCATTATAGGTCGAAGAAATAAGAAAGATAAGAGAAAGACTAATCAAACACAGAATCTTGCCACGCGCAGAACAACATACAATAAATAATGTAGTAATTACATAGTCAAGCCAAAATATTACAACAAAGTTCATTGAAACAAGTTCTAGACTAGGACAATTACAACTGCTTGTCCAAAAAAGACATAGGTCGTACATACATAAATACACAAAGGAATACCTAATAATTATTAATAACTATCCATGAAGCCACCTGCTCCAGCTCCTCCATCATGCTATCGTGAGAAACGTGGATCACTTGGCTATTCATAAAAATTTGAGTACCCAATAGTTTTAGGAAAAGAAAATAAAACTTCGGGTCAGACATGGGTCTGGTGTGAGTAAACTCAAAAAATTTAATTCTTACCTTTATAAAATAATTTGAAAATCAAAGGTATCTCATAGGACAATGCCACACATAAACACAGATGGGTTTTTACCTTACGATAACCAGAACACTTTGTATTGAAATTCAATGATATATTAATAATGTCTAGGGTTTTCAAGTAAGATAGAACATAGCTAAAATGCTTGCATCTTACATTTCAACATATATGGGCACACTTAATTCCGAACGGCACTTATTGGACAATGGATTCCATACATAACTAGGTAAGGAACTACCTTTCGAAGATGCACCTCTAGATAAAATGCACCTGGGGTCTGACAAGAACATCTTGTACCCCTGCTACACAGAACTGGCCTACCACTTGACTAGTAGTACCGAATACATCACCACCTTGGTTGGGATCAGCAACCGTACCGGAGCATACAAAAAAATGGATCGAGTATCGATTCTAGATATGGTGGTGGCATATCCTTATAGGAGCAAACCACACAGCCCTGCTGCATACCTTGTTTTGGCCATTTTCGATTGATGAGGCCTGAGGCTACGTTTACCTTTTCTAGAGCACTGCTACTTAGAATGCTACATCGCATTCCAGATGTTGCCATAATGTCCGCATTCATCCATACATGTCGTTCAGGAGAGAGACGACCGAAGGTACTATTTCCATTACACTCATTTTGGAATCACTAGCAAATAGCCCTTGCACTTCAAAGTCTTTATCTTGGACATTTCCATTACTATTTCCAATTCCAACGTTTACGTTGGTTCGAAGTGGTTTTCGATAACAACTAAGATTCGATACCGGCCTCTCTAAACCAACCTTTGACAATTTTAAAGGGTTAAGTTATTTATAGTGGGCTATCCCACCAGGTTTGAAGATTTACACATGAACATATGTTCCATATGCTTAGATTATCATTACTCGCCTATCAAAATTAACCCCCTTGTATTTATCACATTCCTGAAGTGTGGTATTTGTGATGAGTACAAGTTGACT
This sequence comes from Allium cepa, assembly GCA_030765085.1. NCBI lineage: Eukaryota > Viridiplantae > Streptophyta > Magnoliopsida > Asparagales > Amaryllidaceae > Allium > Allium cepa. Next base: position 212,805,539 of record CM060943.1, read on the forward strand.
TGCTTTTAAAAAAATGCATCATGGTTTTATTACAACTACTTTAATTCATTTGGCTACTTAATAGCACGAATAAGAGATCCTTGGTTTTAAAACAATTCATTAAACAAGAAAATTGATTAAAGATAAGTAACCAATAAGGTTTGTAAAGAAACCTTAAAAACAAATAAATTTTAACTAAATCATAAGTTTAAACTCAATTAAACCTTAATTAATCTTAATTAAATCAAAAATAAATCAAAAATAATCAAAATTTTATTTATAATTCAACCCTAGTTATACTATATTTAATTAACATTTATTTAGGAAATTATACCCTCGTTAAGTGGATAATTAACCTTTAATTAAATAACAATTAATTAATTAATTAACTCTAATTAAAAATTAATTACAACAAATAATTTGATTAAATAAAAATTATTTTCTTTTTATCTTAAGTAATCATTATTTAAAACTTAATTAAAAATAATTTACTTAACCAATAATTTCTTAAACTCTAATTATTTAACCTAATTAATTAATTAATTAATTAATAATTACCCAAATTAATTTAAATTCAATTCATAAACTATTAAATAATTAAAACTAAACTTTTGAGTTACTAAATTAGTTCAAAATGAGTTTTCAAAAACAATCCAAAAGACAACATTTAAAACTTGAAATCGTGAAGCTTTCCAAAGTGCATCCATAGCGACTATCGCTATAACCGCAGTTCGCTAGAATTGATTTCTAGGCGAATCTTACTCTTGACTCAAACAATGCAGTACTATTTAAAAAAAAACTTACATGAAAGGTTTTCAAACTTTCAACAAGTTGTAACTTGAAAAACATTTCCAAAATCAAACCAAAGTAAACCTATTTCTTTCCATCGGATCTCAAATCGCTTTGCGACCATTTCAACACTACTTCACAACCATCTCATTACTAACTTGGGTTTCGGTTTACAATCAATACTACCAACATATCATAACCAATATAGCATGTCTACAACCATATCCATATAAAACATATACATATCCAAATATATCACATATTTAACCAAATCACTTATCCAATTCAAACAACTAACTTGCAATCATATATTGTCCAATTCATATAGTAGTTCAACATATCAACCTAGCATATTTAACAACATATATACCATCAAAAAAAGTTTAATTTTCTTTTCCAAAAATTTGAAGTTTACTCACCGAAAGCTTTACAAATCTCAAAGTAACTTCCACTAGAACTTTGATATATGCTAGCACTTGGTCCTAACTTGCAAACGTGAAGCTTTTGGATGCCTAAATACCTAGATTAGGATCGACCATGGTCATATTTGGGGTCGTCCTGATGTGTTTTTTGATGGAAGGGAACTTAATTTTGGAAGGGGAAGCGTAGAGATGGATGTAAAATGGTTTTAGTGAGCTAAAGAGAAGAGTTTAAGTGGAAAAGAGTGATTTTTTTTTCAACTTTTACAAACTATGGAAGCCATTAATATTTTTGAGAGGAAGTTTTAGAAAGTGAAAAGGAGAAAGCAAATGAGAATGTGTGCATGGATGTATATTTATTGGAAAAAGGAATTGAAGAAAATTACTAATTTACCCTTTAATGATTTAACATAATATGTCATGATATTGAAAAATCATATCACGTTCCTACTCCTCTCCCTTGTCACATCCCCCTACTTCTTTAGTCAAATCCTCAAGCTCATGTGAGTAATGATGTCTATTTTTGAAAATATTAAGATATGACAAAACTTAATAACATATATTTGTATATAATGTTTATTATTTTTAACGTTATGAATTGTCAAATCACTTATTAATTATAACTAACATAAGATAATTTATTCCTAAGTGTATTATTATTTAGTTAATTATGTACCATATATGTGCATATATGGTGTACAAAGACGAACAACATTCCTGACAACTTTTCAGTGTCGAAAGGTCGAAATTTTGGAAAACGTTCTTCGGTCACATTTTCTATTTTTCTACAAATTATTTAATTTGGTAAAAAAATTTAAAAATGATTTTTTTCCTCATTATTTATTAATTAAAATGAGTTTATTTATTATTAAAAATCTATTTATTGACTATATAAAATATATATGATTTCCTAGTTAAAGCGAAATAAATTTAGGGTCGTTACATTCTACCCTTCTTAAAAGAATTTAGTCCTCGAAATTACTAACAAGAGTTAACACAAAAAGAATCATATATTCATACCATAAAATTCGTATAAAAGATATACAAGCGTCCAAAACAACAATACATCCATGACACGTACACAACAACTATCCTAACATCCATCCAGGATAAGCTTTCTTTTGTGAACCACAATTTCCCAAGCGCAATCTCTGGGATTATTGCTCTACTGAATCTTAACCAGTCGCACCACTTTGTTGCATAATTTCTTCTCATCTTGATCCACAATACTAACTGGATGTCTAACTACCATCAGATTCGGTTCTATTTCCAAGTCACCTTGAACTAACTTTTCTACCACTGAAGATGGATCGTGCACGCTCTTCCTCAAATGGGAGACATGGAACACATTATGAAATCCTGATAAATTTTCAAGCAACTTAACTCTTTAAGCGAGTGGTCCAATCCTTTCCATGATCGTGAATGGTCCAATATCTCGGTGCCAACTTTCTAGCTTTTCCAAATTGAATGACTCCTTTGATGGGAGTTATCTTCACACACACAACATCGTCGACTTCGAATTCCAAATCCAAATCCTTCCTTCTCTTGTTAGCGTAACTCTTTTGGCGATCCTGAGCTTCCTTCATCCTTCTTCAAACCATTTCAATTTCTCCATCGCCTCTCGAATCATATCTGGGCCAAGCACTAAAAAATCTTCAGATTCTCCCAACACACAGGCGATTTTCATGGTTTCCCATACAGAGCTTCATAAGGCGCCATTCCAATGCTAGCTTGATAGCTATTGTTATAAGACAACTCAACCAAGTGAATATGATCCTACCATGATCCTACGAAGTCAAAATATAGGCTCTCAACATATCTTTCAAAATGCGATTAACTCTTTCAGTCTGGCCATCAGTTTGAGGATGGTAGGAAATACTTAGATTTAACTTCGTTTCCAAAGCTATTTTTAGAGCTCCCTAGAATTGGCTCGTGAAGATAGGATCTTGATCACTTACTATTCTTATTGGAACTCTATGTAGACGAACTATTTCTCTCATATAAATTTCTACCAATGAAGCTGCCATTCTAGTTGGCTTGACTGGGATAAAATGTGCACTCTTTGTTAACCGATCCACAATGATCCACACTCCTTCGTTTCCTTTCATGGTTCTAGGTAAATCATTTATGAAATCCATTGATATCATCTTCGATTTCCACTTAGCGATCTCCAAAGGTTGAAGTAATCCGGATGTTTTTGATGATCTCCCTTAATTTGTTGGCAACTCGCACATTTGCTCACAAAGGTGGAGATATCCTTCTTCATTCCTGGCCACCAACGACTCTCCTCATGTCCTTATACATCTTATGGACTCCAGGGTGAATACTCAATTTAGATTTGTAACATTCTGACAGCATTTCCTATCTTAGTCTATATATCTCCGGAATGCACAATCTTCCCTTGATTCTTGAAACACCTTGGCGATCCATCTCAAATCTGTACATCAATCGTCCTTGACTCCTCAAATTAACTTCTCCATTGCACTATCCTTTCTTTGGTTCTCCATTATCCTTAGCTGAAGAGTCAGGGTAACTTCCAAAAGAGATAAAACTGCATTCCTTCTTAAGGCATCTGCCACTACATTAGCCTTCCCTAGCATATATAGAATATCCAAGTCATAAGCCACCAAGAATTCCAACCACCTTTGTTGCCTCAAGTTCAGATCCTTCTGGGTGAATAGATACTTCAAGGATTTATGATTCGCGAAAGAGATTGAATTTTTCACCTAATTTAAAGAAAGAAATCTTACTTCTAGAATCCAAAAGATTAGAAAGAAACTAAAGAAGAAATGAAAGATCCTTACCCAATAAGTAGCGCCTCCACATTTTCAATGCAAAGACAACCAGCAACAACTCCAAGTCATGCGTAGCATAATTCTGCTCATGAGGCTTCAACTGCCTGCTTGCATACGCAATCACTCTACCATGCTGCATCAACATAACACCTAGTCCCACTCCACAAGCATCTATGTAAACCGTGAACCCACTATTACCATTTGGAACAGCCAAAACTGGTGCAATGGTAAGTCTCTTCTTCAATTCCAGAAATTCTTCTTCACACTTCAGAGTCCATAGAAACTTCTCCTCTTTCTTAGTCAGCTTAGTCAAATGGGATGAAATCTTATAATAATTTTGAATAAACCTCCTATAATATCCAACCAATCCTAAGAAACTTCGAACCTCAATAGGAGTTCGCGGTTGCTTCCATTCTTGAACAGCCTCCACCTTCACCGGATCCACTGAAATACCTTCTCCCGTCACGATATGTCATAAGAATCTTATTTCTGATTTTCAAAATGGCACTTAGAAAATTTCACCTTTAGGACATGTCTCCTCAATGTTTCCAACACCACTTCCAAATGAAATTTATGCTCCTCCTCGGATTTGGAGTAGATAAGGATGTCGTCGATGAAAACTAACACACTCTTATTAAGAACATCTTGGAGTACATGGTTCATGAGATTTCAAAATATTCGGGTGCATTGGTTAGCCGAAAGGTATAACCAACCACTCAAAGAAACAATCAGGGCCCCTAAAAGCAGTTAAGGTTATACTACCTTCAGTAACCCTTAATTGACGAAATCCAATAGCCAGATCTATTTGGAAAAATACCGTAGCTCCATGAAGTTGAACAAAAAGGTCATCGGTACAGGGTAAGAGATACTTGTTCCTAATGGTCAACTTGTTCAACTCTATCTAGTCCATGCACAATCTTAAAGATCCATCAGACTTAGCTGCAAAAACTACAGCTGATCCCCAATTCGAACTACTGGGTCTAATCTCCTCTTCCTTCCTCTCCCTCGGGGCCATCCTCCTCTTAGGTTGAACTACAGGTTTTACACCAGGGACCAAATCAACATGGAACTCAATATCCCAGTGTGGGGGTAAATTCTTAAATTCTTCAAATACATCGGGAAATTTCTAAACAACTTCAATAGACCCTAAACTCTCCTGGGTTTCTTTAAGGGCATACAAGAAACTACACATATGATTACTGGGTCCCTTAGATGGTACCTTAGCTTTCCTTCCTATATCAATCACTAAGGATACAATTCTCTTATTACACTTTAAGAAAGCGTTATATTTTGATAACTGATCCATACCAAGAAAATGTCAAATCCTTTAAAGTCCAAGACATATGGGTCACAAGAAGTGATGAGAAAGGTAGGAAATTGGCGCATTCTTACAAATGGTGTTCAAATGGTCACACCATCTATGAGATTAAACACACACATAGGGTTTTCTACAATACTAGGAATAAGATGAAGTTGTCCAACTGATTTTATGAAAATAAAGCTACGAGAGGCACCAATATCGAATAATTCTAGAAATAAATGTCATTAATAAGTAAGGCACCTTCAAGGATGTCTTCCCCTCTCACGTCTGCTGAAGTCGATGGCTCATCCTTTATAGTATACATCTTGGGCCGCTACACTTTCTTCATGAGTGGACAGTCTTTTACCATGTTCCCGGGCTGATGGAAATTAAAACAAAGAGTCTACTGGACTATTGGGGAGATAGGTCCATTTTGTTGATGTTGCTATCGTGTTTCATAAATCTTGCAAAACTTCACGACGTTGCCCTTCTGCCGACATTTATGGCAAACAAAATCCTTAAAACGACTTCCTTGAGATCCACCTGTAGGCTTTCCTTTTCCCTGACTCTTCCAATTCGGATAGAACTTCCTCTTGTAAGAATTATTTCCACTAGGTGCTACTGGACTGAGCTTCTTCTTTTCCAAGTTCTCGTACCTCAGAGCCATGTCAACTAAATCCACAAAAGTACCTTTGACACAAGCTATCAATTTCTCATGGTATTCTTTACTCATACCCAAAACAAACATCTCATTCTTTTTTTATGGCATGTTAATCAATTCTGGTCCAAAACAAGACAACTCTTTGAACTTTTTCTCATATTCTGCTACAAATAGGCCCACCAACTTCAAACCGATGAAGTTGCGGTGCATCCTCATCCTTCTTGTTGCTGGTAAGAATTGGTCCTCAAAATCTTCTTTAACTCGATCCTACGAAAACTCGTTTTTTGGAATATTTGCAGTAAGGGAGTCCCACCAAGCTGCTGCTCCCTGTTGTAGTTCCCATGCTGCTAAAAATTTCTTCTATTCGTCGGATAAACCAATACCTTTGAAAATCTTCTCGTAAGATCACAACCAAGCTTGCACTTCCATGATAGAATCAGTCCCCTTAAATGATTTCCCTCCAAGATTAGTGTAATCCCTGCATAAGGTTGCAAAATTCATTCTCAACTGCTCTGGTGCGGCCTCTTCGGTAATTTGAACTCCTCTAGGATTTAGGGTTTGACCATTTGTAATTGTAGCGCTACCCACTCCCCTACCTCATCTGCCTCTGTTACTCATTTTCTACTACTAGGATATAGTAAGGAAACTCTTAGAATTTGAATGAGATAAGACTTGAAAGAAAGTTACTAATCAAACCTTCCAAGCCGGTCTACCTGTATGGGTATATGAACAAAAATTTACAAATACGCTCTCTCAAAATTGACTCAACCCAAAAGCTTAAGTGTTTTGCTTAACCTAACCACCGATACTAACAGTAACGAACCATCTTTCTTGCATTCGAAAAATGAATCATTATGGGTCGAAGAAATAAGAAAGATAAGAGAAAGACTAATCAAACATAGAACCTTACCATGCATGGAACAACACATAATAAATAATTAGGATATAACATAGTCAAGCCAAAATAATACATTAGAGTTTAATAGTACAAGTTCTAGACTAGTACAATTACAACTGGTTGTCCACAAAAGACATATGTCATACATACATACATACACAACGGAATACTTAATAATATTAATAACTCTCCATGAAGCCTCCTGCACCAGCTCCTCTATCATGCTATCGTGAGAAAATACAGATCACTTGGCTACTCATAAAAATTTGAGTACCTAAGAGTTTTAGGAAAAGAAAAATAAAACTTCAGGTCAGACATGGGTCTACTGCGAGTAAACTCAAACAACCTAATTCTTACTTTTATAAAACAATTTGAAAATCAAAGGTATCTTATAAGAACACGCCACACATAAACATGGATGAGTTTTTACCTTACGAAACCAAAATACTTTGTATTGAAATTCAATGATTATAATAATGTCTAGGGTTTTCAAGTAAGATAGAACATAGCTAAAATGCTTGCATCTTACATTTCAACATATTTAGGCCCAACTACTTTCGTACGGCACTTATTGGACAATGGATTCCATACATGACCAGGTAAGGAACTACCTTGCAAAGACGCACCTCTAGATAAAATACACCCGAGGTCTGACAAGAACATATTATACCCCTGCTACACAGAACCGGCCTGCCACTTGATAACTAGTACCAAATACATTACCACCATGGTTGGGATCAGCAAATGTATCGGTGCATATGAAAAATGGGTCAAATATCGATTCTAAGTACGGTGGTGACATACCCTTATGGGAGTGACCCACATGCCCTGCTGCATACCATATTTTGGTCATTTCCAGTTGATAAGGCCTGAGGCTACATTTACCTTTTCTAGAGCACTGCCACTTAGAATGCTACATCGCCTTCCAGATGTTGATACAATGTTAGCATTCATCCATACAAATCGTTCAGGAGATGAACGAGACGAAGGTACTATTTCCACTACACTTTTTTGAAATCACCCTTAGGGTTAGTAGCAAATATCCCTTGTACTTCAAAATCTTTATCTTGGACCTTGTCTTTACTATTTTTAATTCGAACGTTTATGTTAATTCGAAGTGGTTTTCGGATAACAACTAAGATCCCATCTCGATTTCTCCAAACCAACCTTCGATAATTTCAAAGGATCAAGTTATTTAGAGTAGACTATCCTACTATCAGGTTATGATGATATATATATATATATATATATATATATATATATGAACATATGTTCCATATGCTTAGATTATCTTGACCCGCTTATCAAAATTAACCCCCTTATATTTATCACGTTCCAGAAATGCGATATTTATGACGAGTACAAGTCGACTTACTTTCAATAAAACGCATCATCGTTTTATTACTACTAATTTAATTCATTTGGCTACTTAATAGCATGGATAAGAGATCCTTGGTTTTAAACAATTCACTTAAATTGAAAATTGGTTAAAGATAAATAACCGATAGGATTTTTAAAGAAACCTTAAAAACAAATAAATTTTAACTAAATCATAAGTTTAAACTCAATCAAACCTTAATTAATCTTAATTAAATCATCAATAATCTAAATTTAATTTATAATTAAAACCTTAATTATACTATATTTAAGAAATTAAACCCTCATTAAGTGGATAAGGAACATTTAATTAAATAATAATTAATTGGATTATTAATTCTAATTAAAAATTAATTAAAATAAATAACTTGTTTAAATGAAAATTATTTTTATTTTTATCATAGTTAATATTTAAAACTTAATTAAAAATAATTTACTCAGTTGATAATTTCTTAAACTCCAATTATTTAACCTAATTACTTAATTAATCAATTAACTAATAAATATCCAAATTAATTTAAATTAAATAAATAAATTATTAAATAATTAAAACTAATCTTTTGAGTTACTAAATTAATTCAAAATGATTTTTCAAAAACAATCCAAAAGAAAACACTTAAAACTTGAAATCGTGATGTTTTCCAAAGTGCATCCTTAGGGACTATCGCTATAAACATTGTTCGCTAGAATTGATTTCCAGGAAAAACTTACACTTGACTCAAAAGACGCAATACCTTTTTAACAAAACTTATGTTTTGAAACTTTCTACAAGTTGTAAATGGGAAAGCATTTCCAAAATCAAAACAATGAAAACCAATTTCTTTCCATCGGATCTCAAATCGCAACACTAGTTCACAACCATCTCATTACCAACTAAGGTTTCGTTTACAACCAATATTATCAACATATCATAACCAACATAACTTGTCTACAACCATATCCATATAAAACATATACATATCCAAATATATCACATATTTAACCAAATCACTTTTCCAATTCAAACAACCAACTTGCAATCACATATTATCCAATTCACATGGTAATTCAACATATCAACCTAGCATATTTAAAAACATATATAGAATCAAAACAAGTCGAATTTTCCTTCTCAAAAATTATAACTTTACTCACCGAAATTTTTATAGATCTCAAAGCAACTTCCACTAGAACTATGATATATGTTAGCACTTGGTCCTAACTTGCAAACGTTAAGCTTTTGGATGCCTAAACACCTAAATTAGGCCTGGCTGGGCTCGACCTGATGTGTTTTTGATGGAAGGGAACTTGATTTTGGAAGAGGAAATGTAGAGATGGATGTAGAATGGTTTTGGTGAGCTGAAGAGAAGAGTTTGAGTGGAAAAGAATGATTTTTTTTTTCAACTTTTACAGACTGTGGAAGCCACAGATATTTTAGAGAGGAAGTTTTAGAAAGTGAAGATGATAAAGCAAATGAGAATGTGTGTGTAGATGTATATTTGTAGGCAAAAAGAATTGGGGGAAATTACTAATTTACCCTTTAATCATTTAACATAATATGTCATGATATTGAAAAATCACATCACCTTCCTACTCCTCTCTCTTGTCATATCCCCCTCCTTCTCTAGTAAAATCCTTAAGCTCATGATGATTAATGATGTCAAACTATGAAAAATATTAAGATACGACAACACTTAATAATATATATTTGTATATAATGTTTATTATTTTTAAAGTTAGGAATTGTCACATCACCTGTTAATTATAATTAACATAAGATAATCTATTCCCAAGTATATTATTATTTAGTTAATTATCTACTATATATGTGTACATATGGTGCACAAAGAAGAACAACATTTCCGACAATCTTCCGGTGTCGAAAGGTCGAAATTTTCGAAAAATGTTCTTCGTTCACATTTTCTATTTTTCTATGAACTATTTAATTTGGTAAACAAATTTTGAAAACAATTTTTCCCTCATTATTAATTAACTAAAATGAGTTTATTTATTAATAAAAATCTATTTATTGACTATATAAAATATATACGATTTCTTAGTTAAAGAGACCAAATACAGGGTTGTTACACCCCACTCATCTGATATAAATCCTCCAACTACTTGATTGAAAGACTCAATAATCGGTGCTGCATGGAATCAAGTTGAACAGCTACTACCAGTTAACCATTACCATCCTTCATTGATTTAAGATTGCAAGTTGGACTAGAGTACACAAATATATGTCGATTTGGATGGTGATTCAGAATGATAACATAAAATCCAGGTCTAGCATCTTTGAATCCCCAACACTATTCCTAAAATCTTGGAAAAGATTCCCCTACTACGGTCATGTTGATATGGACATTCGGGACTTCTGCTTGGAAACCAGAAAATTCAACTATGGTGCCCTTCAGTGATGACCCTTATCTGAGCCAAGCAGCAAGATGAAGTGATTGAGATGCGTACCAATTTGAAAGAATAGCTACCATCCCCCAGTGGAACCAAACCCAACTGCTAGTGCCAGGATCATTGATGTTTCTCTCCCTAACCAAGGGAAACTCATATCGGACAGATAGTCGAGATTGAAATAATAATGGATTCATAGTCCGATGAAGGGGCTAAAGTCGAAGTACTAGCTGGAACTACAAAAGACATGCATTTAATACCATGCTGGAAATCTTAGAACTTATCTTGAGTGATCTACACTACTAATGTAAACAAGCATTGTGATGATTATGCAAAGTAATAATACAATGAACTGGATGTCGGGATATTAGAAGACCTGAACCATTATAAAAATATTTCTATGTTTATTATCTTGACATAGTTAAAAATTGATATTGGACGTAGGAATATTAGATGGCGTGGACCAGCTATCAAAAACACTGCTCAATGCGGATCAGCTTCTCAGTTGAACTGGACGTCGGGATATCAGATTACCCAAACCAGTTATTAAAACTGAGTTGCTTATAAAGCATCTTGGCTTCTCAGCCAAATAGTTCGTAGGGATATTAGACGGTCCGAACCAGCATAAAAACCTCGCTATGTTAATATTATTAGCATATCGCACTAGATGTAAGGATACTAGACGACCAGAACCAGTACAAAAAATCTTGCGCGTATGAAGGTTGAAAACAGTTAAATATTTGTCTTCCTCCCAACTACCGGGGTAGACCATGTTAAGCACACGAACGTGAACCTGCCTCTGAATAATGGGAGGAAGGTCATCCCCTATATGCGGTAGAATACGCATGTTTTAATCTCAGTCAGCATTCATGAATTGCGTAAATAATCAAAGAAGGAATGGTAAGGAAAAATGATGCATGGAATGTACCGCAGCTCACAAATCAGGTGCAATTCCAGAAACTAAAGCTCGATAGGTAAACATCAGAAACTAAAAACTTATTCAAGTTACCTTAGTTCCATTTCTATTGGCTAAAGATTTGTGCATAATTCAATATGCCTACCCTTACTTCATAAGCGAAAAGGATAAAAATAATCACAACACGAATTATACTAAATTTATAAAGTTACGCATCATAGAAAAATGAAAAGCTATTCTAGGAAGCTGATTCAGATTCAAAAGAAGTGATAGATACTATTGTTATATAATAGAATGATTTGGGACAATGTAACCTCGAACGTAAAGAAGAATGGTCCATCAAGGGAAGAACAGAAGGCGAATCATCCTATTCAGTAATAATGATTAATGAGTGAATAGGAGCATAGCTTTGAGCGGTACTGTAGTAAATTATATATGGGTCATGATTGATGCCTGACCAATGGTTATCACAATCTTGTGGATTAAATTCATAATCCTCGCAGTTGTATAAGAGAGACAGGTTGAGTTCGGGTAAAACATATGTGAAAACATCGATCGCTCACCTCCTATCGATTTCTACCATTACCATCTTTACTTTTTCATCATGAAGTTACTTGACCAAGGAAGCCCTATCTATTCCACCTTGAGAAACAACAACGGTGGCCAAGGGTGGTTCACATTCTAAGTTGAAAATCTTATTCTCAAGGGCATTCACAGGCCTCATAGATACCCTTATAATTCTTTCAATTCCACCTAAAAGATGCTCCCTCGTCTTCTTAGTATCCTTAGAGAAGGGGCCTAAAAGATCTTCTGCAGTAGAAATGAAGGGCGAAATAGTACCCAGTGTATCCAATTCTTTCTTATAATGATCCTCCATCTCGTTAAACTTGGCTTCATAATAATTTCTCAAGTCACTCTTCCACTTTAAAAATTCATTTTAATAGGCCCCAAAGTAGGACGTGGGGGGCAACACCTAGTCTGTAAGATGAACAACCGATCAAGGTTGCAGAAGAAGTGTCTTCTGCACTAATTTGCATTGCAGTCTGCCCATCTAACTCTTTAACCTTATGTTTCAAAGCTTTAATTCCATTCTTATATACAACTTCATATATCCTTTCGACATCCTTCAGTAAGCATTCTAGTTCTATGACTCTGACCAGGGTAGAATCCAACTTCTTGGTAAGAATAAACTTCTGAACTTTGAGAAGCGGACTAAAAATCAAAATGAGCCCATACGAAATGCAATCAAGGTCGATTACAAATAAGTAAATAAATTAAGTACAAGAATAAATCTGCAAATTTCACAAAGGAGTATCAATTTACATAACACCTAAGCAATACTACACTAAAAACACCTAAGACATAGAAGCTAAAGGTAGAGCAAAATTAATAGAGAAAGTCCTTTAAGGGTCATAACAAGCCCCAACTCAATAGTATGTTGGCCTCTCTATGGTTACCTCAAAATCCATTAAATTATAAAATATGTTCTAATCAAGAGGGGTAGAAAAATTCGAGAACATCCTTCATGCACCGTAGAAGAATCTGCTCCCTCTTCCTTTCAACCTTCTCATGCTTAAGTCTCTACGAGTTGGAAGTAATCCTGCCTTGAGAATTACACAGGGAATCCTCAAGAGCGTGAATCCTTAATACAACCTCCTCCATTATTTTCTCTAAAGTATCGACTGGTTTGATCCTAATCTTCGCAGTACATCTTGAAAAAGCACTGAAGAATCTATAGGCATTAGTTCTCCTTCTGTCCATGAACGGGAAGGCCCCTTCAACTCCACAACCCTTTTTTGATCGGTCAACGAGAAAACCTTGTAGCCACTAAAAGAGCGGGAACTGCATCAAGGTAGGGTGCCGAAGCCACTTTCTCGCTTTTGGCGGCCACTTTATCTCCGATTAAACGAGCAACCTCCATAGATATCCTCTATATTTTTCTTTCTCTGCTCAGTCTTCTTATGAAGAACAATCCTATAAAGATTCTCCCCATCTTTCATTAACTGCTGAATTTCACTTAATTTTTAATTAGCAGCTACAGCCTGGTGTTTTGCTTATACCGATGGGTAAGCGAATCTTTAGATTGTTTAAGCTCCCTACAAACATGCTCTAACTCCCTTCTAAGTTATAAATTCTCAACTTAGAGGTAACTAACCGCTGCCTCATTACCGGCAGAAGGACCCTTCACCTCAACCTCAAATTCGGACATGCCCATCTCATATGACTTAGGAATGATAAACATCGAAGGAAGGTCATGTATGGAAATTTCATGGAGCACATATGAGCCAGCCTTATCAAAAAAAGAAAGCCGCAAAGACAATGAAAATGTAACGACCTGATTTTTCGACTTTCGAAAGTCGACATTAATACATCCACTGTATCAACTGCCGAACCATCGAACGCCGAAAAACCGAACCATTAGGGTTTTAAGAAGCAAAAGAAGATAGAAGAAGAAACAGAAAACAATAACATAATCTCACATTTTGCAGCGGAACAACATATAATATATAAACGAATAATCTTTAAAACAAAGAACTATATCTGTTATTACAACACAATATCAGAGTACAGCAACAACACACAACATTGGAAGTTATAATGACTTGCCTACGTAGAAATTTGTCTCACACAAACCCAAATGCAGCAGATACTACATAGTGTAGATAATACGTCTCTCCATCCCGCTTGCCTTCAGATCTCCACAGCAATCCATCCAGATCCAATTGATAACCTGACTCTAGGCTGCCCGTGTGGAAAATTATGGGCACCCAAAGTTTAGGAAGGAAACAATAAACTCCAGGTCAGTCATGAGACTGGTGTGAGAACTTAAAAATAGTTATTTTCACAAAGAAAGGAAAAGAAACTCGCTAAGCTTTTGGAAAATGAAACTACCATAAGGCCTTCCGCCACACACACAATGCAAACGCACGCTTGAAGGAGATTTCTCCTTGTGATTGTCAAAAATGCTTGATACGCAAAAACCATTTGAAATTATTATTAATGCATAGTGCAGAAAACATTTCGAAAGTATAATATTAATCTTAGCCACCATACCACATTTCGTCGTATGCCTACTATAGCTACCATGTTCAATAGCAGGTTACTGCCATATTCCAAGGCAGGTTATACAACTAAAAACCGTACAGGGCGCATATTGTTTCTTTGGATTTCCAACAAATGGTCAGGAAAAGGAACTTCCTTACCAAAAATGGGTATGCCTCTAGAAGGACGCTCCCGAGAACCTAACCGGATCTCTGCTAACACAAGGCTGACGCTACCTCACGCTTTAACCAAGCTATAACTAGGTAACTACCACACAAGTATGCCATCCCCCGGTCGTTACCGACCTTTATCCGAGGATCCTTAACCACAAAGCAACTTCACATAGTAATAAATTTACAGTGTCCACATGAGTTAAGTATCCGGGCTCCATACCATGATACCACCCTTTATCCAGAAGAAAATGGACATACCCTAGTGCAGCGACCCCTAAAAAACCTTGCCGCAACATTCCTGTTTCGACCATTTTCGGGTTGTGAGGCTCGACGAAGTCTTGTCCACAAAGCTACGCTTTTCCACAAAGCCATGATTCGATCAACAAATGATCAGCAGCAACTCGTATTCCACATTACCAAATTGGAAATGTATCACTAGTAACCATCAACTACATAACCTCTGAGCTTGTACGTCTCAAAGAAGGGTGTCAAGCTAAGAGAATAAATCTCCGCCACCAAACAGAAATGTATTTGATAGAAACCAACTTTACATCTCAAAGTGTAATGCCAGACACACATCCATACAAGTATGTTCCGGGTTCGAACAGAACCGAAGGCACTTCCAAAAAAGCCCTTGCAATCCGGGTATTCACAATCTCGATCGGACTTCCCATCACTTAGGGAATCTCTATACCGGCGCGACTCAGTGCAGAGACAATCGACAGGTAATCCTTTCGCTTTCGAAAATACCCGTCTTCAACACCATCTTCAAATGCAATCTTATTTCGTCGTATCATTATTCAGAATGGGTTTTATGACATAAAGTCCTCTCCCGGCTTAACTGAATAACGAGCGCTTGTTTTGAAAACAAATTCAAGTGCCATTTCAAAGACCAACATTGATAGTCGGTTATTTAACTATCAACAACATTCACAACAATCATCAAATTCAGATAATTTTCCCAAATTATTTATTTTCTAAATCTCTCCACAAGATATATTTTCACACTTCAACCCTTTTGAAAATGAATTTCAAAACATTTTTCACTTGCGGAATAAAATTCCCGATATTATTTATTTCCACTGAAAATCTGCCATGTCCGAATAAATTAAAATAATATAAATTGCTTATCCAAATACACTTGGAAAACATTTAAAATAAAACAATTTTTAAACACTTACTTAAATATTAGTTATGAAAACATTATACTAATATCACATATAACCGTAAGTCCAAACTAATTTTAAAAATAAAATTAGTAGATAGAGTACAATTTTTCAGAAAACCATTTCCCAAAACAATTATCAATTAAATCTTTAAATAATCACTTTTATAATTAATTAAATAAATCTTTACTCTAAAGATTTTCAAAATGACTTAAGAAAATAATTTCTCCAAAATATTCTTTTTAAAACCATCTTTAGAACTTTTAATTTATACTTTAAAAGCTACTTTGAAAATATACTCGGCTTTCCAGAGGAAATACACTTTCATTTCAAAATGGTCCATTTAAACCAATTAATAAATCCTTCTTGATTATTTCAACTTACATTCCAAATTTGTAAATTCCTTTCCACACTTTAAAAATAAACCAATATTTATTTCTAAAGCGAATTTCCCTTTTCTTTATAAATTCCTGTGTAAATTTAAATTTTCAAATATCCATTGATATACGATTTTCAAATTGATTTCCAAATATTCAATTCCAACACCAAATCAAATTTCAATTGATTTCCAAATTTATTTTCAAACACCAAATCAATTTCAAATCGATTTCCCAATTTTTTTTATTTTAAATCACCAAAATCCATTTCCAAATTTGATTTCTAAATTTATTTCCTTTTAAAATAAATTCCTTTAACTCTTTCAATCGATTTTAAATCCGAATTTTTAAATAAATCTTCAATTTATAAACAATATTATTCAAAATCCCTTTATTAAAAACTTTTCCCATATTTTGGAAATAATTCGATAGGATTACTAAAATTAACTTTTATACTTTAATTGTAACGGTCTAGGCTTTTCTACTTTAATTTTCAAAATTTCAATTTCATATTACTGGTATCCTATGATACCAAAAATATATTCAGCTAAACTATAGCCTTCAGCAATTTCGATCATCACGCATATGAAATAACATTCATACAATTTGAGGAATCCAGTTGGATCCCTCTAACCTGTTTCCTTTCATCCACAGACGTTAGCACAACAATTAAATACCCATTCCACTTCGAGGTGGAATATCGCGGTATATGGGATTTATAAAATATCATCCGGTATTATGCAGCGCATAGGGTCTCATCCGCTATATAATGCGGGAAATCAACTCCAAATACATATATAATACCAATTCCACTTCAAGGTGGAATATCGCAGTATATGGGTTTATATATAATATCATCCGCTATTATGCGGCGCATAGGGTTTATTTCAATCCAAATTATAACAATCATCATCCAATCACACAATCAACTAATTTTAAATCTATTCATTTGAAATTAACCAAACAACAAATTTTGAGTGAGAAGCTCTCACATTTGCCTATGCATGCAACCCATTTCCCTTTCCAGCTTGATTTCTTCAAACCTTGTAACAAACATTATACAATTGATTAATATTCGAAGTAAATCGAATAATAAATTTCCATTTAATAGATTTATTTAATTTAAACTGATAATTAAATTCCTTAAACCCATTTCCCTTTAATAAATTTAATTAACTAACAAATTTTGATTTTAAACTAATACTTTTAATTTTAAACAAATTCCTTTTTGATAAATTTATTTAGCTAAAAATTAGATTTAAACTAAATTTACTTTAATAAATTATTTTCAAAATAAACTAGTAAATTTTAACTTTATTTATATAGGATATTTCAAAGACCAACATTGATAGTCAGTTATTTAACTATCAACAACATTCACAACAATCATTAAATTCATATAATTTTCCCAAATTATTTATTTTCTAAATATCTCCACAAGATATATTTTAACACTTCAATCCTTTTGAAAACGAATTTCAAAACATTTTTCACTTGTGGAATAAAATTCCCGATATTATTTATTTCCACTGAAAATCTGCCAAGTCCGAATACTTTAAAATAATTTAAATCGCTTATCCAAATACGCTTGGAAAACATTTAAAATAAACCTATTTTTAAACACTTACATAAATATTAGTTATGAAAACATTATACTAATATCACATATAACTTTAAGTCCAAACTAATTTAAAAATAAAATTAGTGGATAGAGTACAATTATTCAAATAACCATTTCCCTAAACAATTATCAGTTAAATCTTTAAATAATGACTTCTATAATTAATTAAATAAATCTTTACTCTAAAGATTTTCAAAGTAACTTAAGAAAATAATTTCTCCAAAATATTCTTTTTAAAACCATCTTTAGAACTTTTAATTTATACTATTTATACTTTAAAAGCTACTTTGAAAATATACTCGGCTTTTCGGAGGAAATACACTTTCATTTCAAAATAGGCCATTTAAACCAATTAATAAATACTTCTTGATTATTTCAACTTACATTCCAAATTTGTAAATTCCTTTCCACACTTTAAAAATAAATCAATATTTATTTCTAAAGCGAATTTCCCTTTTCTTTATAAATTCCCGTGTAAATTTAAATTTTCAAATATCCATTGATATACAATTTTCAAATTGATTTTCAAATATTCACTTCCAACACCAAATCAAATTTCAATTGATTTCCAAATTTATTTTCAAACACCAAATCGATTTCCCAATTTTTTTTATTTTAAATCACCAAAATCCATTTCCAAATTTGATTTCTAAATTTATTTCCTTTTAAAATAAATTCCTTTAACTCTTCTAATCTATTTTAAATCCAAATTTTTAAATAAATCTTCAATTTATAAACAATATTATTCAAAATCCCTTTATTAAAAACTTTTCCCATATTTTGGAAATAATTCGATAGTATTACTAAAATTAACTTTTATACTTTAATTGTAACGGTCTAGGCTTTTCTACTTTAATTTTCAAAATTTCAATTTCATATTTCTGGTATCCTACGATACCAAAAATATATTCAGCTAAACTACAGCCTTCAACAATTTCGATCATCAATATAATCATCCATAGATTATCAATCAACCACATCACGTATATGAAATAACATTCATACAATTTGAGGAATCCAGTTGGATCCCTCTAACCTGTTTCCTTACATCCACAGACGTTAGCACAATAATTAAATACCCATTCCACTTCGAGGTGGAATATCGCGGTATATGGGATTTATAAAATATCATCCGGTATTATGCAGCGCATAGGGTCTCATCCGCTATATAATGCGGGAAATCAACTCCAAATACATATATAATACCAATTCCACTTCAAGGTAATATATCGCAGTATATGGGTTTATATATAATATCATCCGCTATTATGCGGCGCATAGGGTCTATTTCAATCCAATTTATAACAATCATCATCCAATCACACAATCAACTAATTTTAAATCTATTCATTTGAAATTAACCAAACAACAAATTTTGAGTGAGAAGTTCTCACATTTGCCTATGCATGCAACCCATTTCCCTTTCCAGCTTGATTTCTTCAAACCTTGTAACAAACATTATACAATTGATTAATATTCAAAGTAAATCGAATAATAAATTTCCATTTAATAGATTTATTTAATTTAAACTGATAATTAAATTCCTTAAACCCATTTCCCTTTAATAAATTTAATTAACTAACAAATTTTGATTTTAAACTAATACTTTTAATTTTAAACAAATTCCTTTTTGATAAATTTATTTGGCTAAAAAGTAGATTTAAACTAAATTTACTCTAATAAATTATTTTCAAAATAAACTAGTAAATTTTAACTTTATTTATATAAGATATTTTCTGTTTTCCAGTAACTTACTCTACCGTAATCAACTTTTTTCTTGATTGGAAACTGTTTTCTTTCTCTGCAATATTTATTTTTTTATACGTATATCTTTTAAATAAAATAGAAAATAAAAGCTATACCTCACCGTCGCACACGAACTCGAACCCCAAGCCTGCTCCGACCATTCACGCGAAACCCTAAATCGTCGACTCCCTCAACGCGACCATTGCCGCTCCAAATTTCGAGATTTCCCCCCACGCGGCCTCGAGCCCTACCTGCCGCTAGCCTCAAGATGCTCGATTGCCCAAACCCTGATTTACCGACCACATCCCTGCAACCCCCTAACACGCGCATGCTTCCCGGTCGCTGACCCTATTCGCGATGCCGACCCCAAAATCGAACGGCGATCCATCCAGCATCGCCGCCTCCTACTTGCAAGCGCCGCACACACGTGCATTTCCAGAGTTCGACGAAAAAAAATCGAACTCGATTTTCATCATGTTTCTGCGATTTGGGATTTTGATTTCCGATCGAGTTCGATCGATCGATTTGTTTATTCATGAAGACGAGGAGGATGCGACAGCCATTTTTTATTTAAGCTTTCGATTTTTTTTTGAGAACGAAAATGACTTTCATTTGTTTTGTTTTTGGACGAGCTAAGAGATTTTTTAACGCGTGTTAAAATATTTGCCAAATGTTGGCGAATCGAAACAACGTGTTACTTGCCTTATGAAAACAATATTATATTAAACACTATATATATTAATTTCAAATTTAAACTTAAATCCAAATCGTATCAATTTCGCAACTCACAATCTCAATCTCCAATCAAGGCATGCCGCCATGCATTTATAATGTTAGACCCCTATTCCGAACGCATTGGAAAAGGTTTCGAGCCCAAATTCGATCGTGTGGGGAAGATAAGTTTTTTGAACCAATTATTATATTAAATTTTCAATTTAAATTTCAGCGCATTTTCTTATCATACGATCACATGACAACTACGAATGCAAGGGAATTGAAATCCGATAATAATACAGTATTACGGAGCCAATGGAACAGGTTTCGTCGAATTCCGAGACTGCGCCGCGGAAGGCTATTTTTAAATATCGATTTAGACGATATAATTTCAAAACTGAACAAATCACTTTCAAATCCAACTCTGAAGCTTCTATTATCTTCAGTATCATCAATATAAATTCTTTAAGCCATTAAATTATTTTTAAAAAGCTTAAAATTATATATTCAAATTTTTACCCAACTTCAATAAATTAAATTCAATAATTTAATTGCCAAATCCATTCTGATAATTTGAAACTCAAGTTAAACCATCATTCAAATATCTAAATCAATTAAATATTTCCAATTTCAAATGTTCAAAATTCAGGGTCGTCACAGACTTTCCCCCTTAAAAGAATTTCGTCCCGAAATTACAAGTTAGAAGAATAATCCTTAACTCGTTATCATTTCCCTAAAACTAAACAATTTTATCAATTTGCCAATACAAATCTTTTTATACAAAATCCGTCATCACTTCAATAACTTTTTAAATCTTCCATAGTTTTCAAACAACTTTATTAGTTCCACCATTCAAATTTCAATTCAAATTTTAAATTATCCAAATATCTTACAAAATTTCTAACTCTCTAAATTTTCGAAAAATTTCGCCAGCGTCTCCTTTGCACGGCCAGCTCTGTACGACTACAAAATGCCACAATGGGCCCCCAGATTTCAAAGAAAATGAAAAGCCAAGCGGCTAGACAAGAAAATCATCAAATTTCATACTGAAATTTAAAATACATAACTTTTTCGAGCAATTCAAGATTTATCTTCGAAAATCAAATCTCAATACCTTTTCCTTTATAATACCTGTATGCTATTTAACAATCATATCCAATTTCTACATTCAAAAATCATTTTGCACTTTTCTTTACAAAAGTTTGAAATTTATCTCATTCAAATCCGTACAATATACTTATGTCATTCGTACGAAATTATCAAATTCGATCGCTCACTCGATCACACAATTTCACTTCCGAACTAGTATGGTCCACCCGACTTCCTAGAGCGGACTCAGATCTGGTTTCTTGATCAAAAACCGTCATCTTCTTGCATAGTTCTGAACTATGATAGAGAATTTACGAAATCAACCAAAAAAAATCCATATCCAGATTCGCCGTCTAAAATCGAGTGAAAAATTCCTACTCGGATCGATATAATTATCTCGAAATTCTGCGCTCGAATTCTAGATCAAATCGCTATGCGAATAAAATAATATACGTACATCCTAAGTATTTATTCCAAATAGATTATTAGCTACATCAATTTCCTTTTCTATTATTCACATTGACTTTCATTTCTATACACTTATTCACGTTCGCCATTTTACAATTTCTAGTTTAATCTTCATTCACTTATCAATTTAGAATATTTTCTCAACTCCAATTTTTTTTTACTTAAGAATTTTATTATTCATTTCTTAAGTTTAATATAAATATTCTATACACTTCTTATATTTATTTTCAATTCATAACTTTGGTTTTATCTATATTTTTATTTAAACTGGATTTCCAATTCCTTATAATTCAATTCACCTTTCATTTATAAATATCGAATTCAATTCATTTCAAACCATATTAAATTTGTCATTCCTTCAATTAGTTTCACTTACTAATCTTACTTCAATACTTCGCTTCATTTGATCCCTTTTGACAAATTTTCTACTTTATTTTGTTTATCACAATTCAAATTCAATTCCAATTCCATTTACTTACAATTGTAAATTTATTTATTCATTCACAATTTATTTTCCACCTTAATAAATTTTGTTCCATAACCATTTTTATTAGATTCCAGAGTCTTTCCAACTTTTCAAATTCATTTTGAAATCAATTCAAATTATCTTCTTAATCTCCAAAACCAAATCCAGTTTGCAAACAACTTCCATTTAAAATAATTCGACAGCAATTCCTCTCCTCGAAACTCGAAAATGAACACCGATGATGTTGCGATCATCATCAGAATTATTTTCCAGTGACGGAAAAGAGTTTAGTGCTTTCTTCTCTTAAAAAATATTTTTCCAAAACCTTTGAAAACCATTTCCAAACCAAAAGAATTTAAACTTTTCCAAATTTCAAAATTTTCAAATCCTTTCAAATATCTCTCTGTAATGCTATTTCAAATTATAAATCACATTTACAATTTATATTTACAAATCTCATTTGTATATGGATTTTATTTCTCAGCTTTTGATTATGATTTCAATTTCTTGTGCAATAATCAATGATAATAATTAAATATTATCACTTAACAATCAAGCAACCATATACTATAATAATTTATGGAAAATGATTTCTTTTCTATACAGAGTAGTTTGGGTAAAGTTATTTCATTTACCCTATTTTAAAACAATACTGTGTCGGTTTATCTTGTTTAAGAGTTTAGAAACTCCTATCAACACAGTTAGCTAGACTGCACCGACCAGAATCTTAAAACAGTCAACCAATAAGTCAACACAAAACAATTTTATGTTCACTAACAAATACGCGCTCATATCCATTATTACACTCACACTCATTCTAGAGTACTACTGACTCTATCTCTAATGAGGAACACCCACTAGAGCCAAGGTTGTCACTTAACCAAATGCTCTGATACCACAACGTAACGACCCGATTTTTTCGACTTTCGAAAATTGACATTAATACGTCCAATGTATCAACTGTCGAACCATCGAACGCCAAAAAACTGAACCATTAGGGTTTTAAGAAGAAAAAGAAGATAGAAGAAGAAACGGAAAACAATAACAGAATCTCACATTTCGCAGCGGAACAACATATAATATATAAATGAATAATCTTTAAAACAAAGAACTATATCTGTTATTACAATACAATATTAGAGTACAACAACAACACACAACATTGGCAGTTATAATGACTTGCCTACATAGAAATTTGTCTCACACAAACCCGAACGCAGTAGATACTAGTATAGATAATACGTATCGCCATCCCGCTTGCCTCCAGATCTCCACAACAATCCATCTAGATCCAATTGATAACCTGACTCTAGGCTGTCCGTGTGGAAAATTATGGGCACCCAGAGTTTAGGAAAGGAACAATAAACTCATGGTCAGTCATGGGACTGGTGTGAGAACTTAAAACAGTTATTTTCACAAAGAAACGAAAAGAAACTCGCTATGCTTTTGGAAAATGAAACTACCATAAGGCCTCCCGCCACACACACAATGTAAACGCACACTTGGAGGAGATTTCTCCTTGTGATAGTCAAAAATGCTTGATACGCAAAAACCATTTGATATTATTATTAGTGCATAGTGCAGAAAACATTCCGAAAGTGTAATATTAATCTTAGCCAGCATACGACAATTCGTTGTATGCCAACTATAGCTACCATGTTCAATAGCAGGTTACCGCCACATTCCATGGCAGGTTATACAACTAAAAACCGTACAGGGCGCGTATTGTTTCTTTGGACTTCCAACAAATGGTCAGGAAAAGGAACTTCCTTACCGAAAATGGGTACGCCTCTGGAAGGACGCCCCCGAGAACCTAACCGGATCTCTGCTAACACAAGGCCGACTCTACCTCACGCTTTAACCAAGCTATAACTAGGTAACTACCACGCAAGTATGCCATCCTCCGGTCGTTACCGACCTTTATCCGAGGATCCTCAACCACAAAGCAACATCATACAGTAATAAATTTACAGTGTACACATGAGTTAAGTATCTGGGCTCCATACCATGATACCATCCTTTATCCAGAAGAAAATGGACATACCCTAGGGGCGCGACCCCTAAAAAACCTTGCCGCAAAATTCCTGTTTCTACCATTTCCGGGTTGTGAGGCACGACGATGTCTCGTCCACAAAGCTACGCTTTTCCACAAAGCCATGCTTCGATCAACAAATGATCAGCAGCACTTTGTATTCCACATTACCAAATTAGGAATGTATCACTAGTAACCATCAACTACATAACCTCTGATCTCGTACGTCTTAGAAAAGGGTGTTAAGCTAAGAGAATAAATCTCCGCCACCAAACAGAAATGTATTTGATAGAACCAGCTTTACATCTCAAAGTGTAATGTCAGACACACATCCATACAAGTCTGTTCCAGGTTCGAACAGAACCGGAGGCACTTCCAAAGAAGCCCTTGCAATCCGGGTATTCACAATCCCAATCGGACATTCCTTCACTTTGGGAATCTCTATACCGGCGCGACTCAGTGCAGGGACAATCGACAGGTAATCCTTTTGCTTTCGAAAATACACGATCTTCAACACCATCTTCAAATGCAATCTCATTTCGTCGTATCATTATCTGGAATGGGTTTTATGACATAAAGTCCTCTTCTGGCTTAACCGAATGACGAGCGCTTGTTTTGGAAACAAATTCAAGTGCCATTTCAAAGACCAACATTGATAGTCAGTTATTTAACTATCAACAACATTCACAACAATCATTAAATTCAAATAATTTTCCCAAATTATTTATTTTCTAAATATCTCCACAAGATATATTTTCACACTTCAATCCTTTTGAAAACGAATTTCAAAACATTTTTCACTTGTGGAATAAAATTCCCGATATTATTTATTTCCACTGAAAATCTGCCAAGTCCGAATACTTTAAAATAATTTAAATCGCTTATCCAAATACGCTTGGAAAACATTTAAAATAAAACTATTTTTAAACACTTACATAAATATTAGTTATGAAAACATTATACTAATATCACATATAACTTTAAGTCCAAACTAATTTAAAAAAAATTTAGTGGATATAGTACAATTATTCAAATAACCATTTCCCTAAACAATTATCAGTTAAATCTTTAAATAATCACTTCTATAATTAATTAAATAAATCGTTACTCTAAAGATTTTCAAAGTAACTTAAGAAAATAATTTCTCCAAAATATTCTTTTTAAAACCATCTTTAGAACTTTTAATTTATACTTTAAAAGCTACTTTGAAAATATACTCGGCTTTCCGGAGGAAATACACTTTCATTTCAAAATAGGCCATTTAAACCAATTAATAAATCCTTCTTGATTATTTCAACTTACATTCCAAATTTGTAAATTCCTTTCCACAGTTTAAAAATAAACCAATATTTATTTCTAAAGCGAATTTCCCTTTTCTTTATAAATTCCCGTGTAAATTTAAATTTTCAAATATCCATTGATATACGATTTTCAAATTGATTTTCAAATATTCACTTCCAACACCAAATCAAATTTCAATTGATTTCCAAATTTATTTTCAAACACCAAATCAATTTCAAATCGATTTCCCAATTTTTTTATTTTAAATCACCAAAATCCATTTCCAAATTTGATTTCTAAATTTATTTCCTTTTAAAATAAATTCCTTTAACTCTTCCAATCTATTTTAAATCCGAAATTTTAAATAAATCTTCAATTTATAAACAATATTATTCAAAATCCCTTTATTAAAAACTTTTCCCATATTTTGGAAATAATTCGATAGGATTACTAAAATTAACTTTTATACTTAATTGTAACGGTCCAGGCTTTTCTACTTTAATTTTCAAAATTTCAATTTCATATTTCTGGTATCCTACGATACCAAAAATATATTCAGCTAAACTATAGCCTTGAACAATTTCGATCATCAATATAATCATCCACAGATTATCAATCAACCACATCACGTATATGAAATAACATTCATACAATTTGAGGAATCCAGCTGGATCCCTCTAACCTGTTTCCTTACATCCACATACGTTAGCACAACAATGAAATACCCATTCCATTTCGAGGTGGAATATAGCGGTATATGGGATTTATAAAATATCATCCGCTATTACGCGGCGCATAGGGTCTCATCGCTATATAATGCGGGAAATCAACTCCAAATACATATATAATACCAATTCCACTTCGAGGTGGAATATCGCAATATATGAGTTTATATATAATATCATCCGCTATTATGCGGCACATAGGGTCTATTTCAATCCAATTTATAACAATCATCATCCAATCACACAATCAACTAATTTTAAATCTATTCATTTAAAATTAACCAAACAACAAATTTTGAGTGAGAAGTTCTCACATTTGCCTATGCATGCAACCCATTTCCCTTTCCAGCTTGATTTCTTCAAACCTTGTAACAAACATTAAACAATTGATTAATATTCGAAGTAAATCGAATAATAAATTTCCATTTAATAGATTTATTTAATTTAAACTGATAATTAAATTCCTTAAACCCATTTCCCTTTAATAAATTTAATTAACTAACAAATTTTGATTTTAAACTAATACTTTTAATTTTAAACAAATTCCTTTTTGATAAATTTATTTAGCTAAAAATTAGATTTAAACTAAATTTACTTTAATAAATTATTTTCAAAATAAACTAGTAAGTTTTAACTTTATTTGTATAGGATATTTTCTGTTTTCCAGTAATTTACTTTATTGTAATCACTTTTTTTCTGATTGGAAACAGTGTTCTTTCTCTGTAATATTTATTTTTTTATATGTATATCTTTTAAAGAAAATAGAAAATAACAGCTATACCTCACTGTCGCACACGAACACGAACCTCAGGCCTGCTCCGACCATTCACGCGAAACCCTAAATCGTCGACTCCCTCAACGCGACAATCGCCACTCCAAATTTCGAGATTTCGCCCTATGTGGCCTCGAGCCCTGCTTGCCGCTAGCCTTGAGATGCTCGATTGCCTAAACCCAGATTTGCCGACCACATACCTGCAACCCCCTGACACGCGCGTGCTTCTAGGTCACTGACCCTATTGGTGATGCCAACCTTAAAATCGAACGGCGATCCATCCAGCGTCGCCGCCTCCTACTTGCAAGCATCGCGCGCACGTGCATTTCCAGAGTTCGATGAAAAAATTGAACTTGATTTTCATCATGTTTCTGCGATTTGGGTTTTTGATTTCCTATCGAGCTCGATCGATCGATTTGTTTATTCGTGAAGACGAGGAGGACGCGACAGCCATTTTTTTATTTAAGCTTTCGATTTTTTTTGAGAATGAAAATGACTTTCGTTTGTTTTGTTTTTGAACGATCCAAGAAATTTTTCATGCGTGTTAAAATATTTGCCAAGTGTTAGCGAATCGAAACAACGTGTCACTTGCCTTATGAAAACAATATTATATTAAACATTGTATATATTAATTTCAAATTTAAACTTAAATCCAAATCGTATCAATTTCGCAACTCACAATCTCAATCTCCAATCAAGGCATGCCGCCAGGCATTTATAATATTACACCCCTATTCCAAACGCATTGGAAAATGTTTCGAGCCCCAATTCGATCGTATGGAGAAGATAGCTTTTTTTGAACCGGTTGTTATATTAAATTTTCAATTTAAATTTCAGCACTTTGTTTATAATACTATCACACGACAACTCCGAATGCTACAGAAATTGAAATCCAATAATAATACACTATTACGGACCTAATGTAATAGGTTTCGTCTAATTCTGAGACTGTGCCCTGGAAGGTTATTTTTAAATATCGATTTAAACGGTACAATTTCAAAACTGAACAAATCACTTTCAAATCCAACTCTGAAGCTTCTATTATCTTCAGTATCATCAATATAAATTTTCTAAGCCATCAAATTATTTTTAACAAGCTTAAAATTAAGTATTCAATTTTTTACCCAACTTTAATAGATTAAATTCAATAATTTAATTGCCAAATCCATTCTGATAATTTGAAATTCAAGTTAAACCATCATTCAAATATCCAAATCAGTTAAATATTTCCAATTTCAAATGTTCAAATTTCAGGGTCGTCACAGTAAAGATACCAAACAAAGGTCTAACATAAACTTCTCTCATTAACTACATCAATTCGACGAAGCCATATACAACAAAGTAGAAAAAGTAAAACAAAATTCAACCCTCACGCAAATTCCTAAACTTAGGCCTAAACCATTCCAAGTGGGGATTAACAGGCGGAATGGAATGGTTTTCTTGGGTATTTTTCCACCAACGCAGTACAAAGTCTTTAAGCGCCTTTTTTCTTTAACTACTTGATCAATCCTCAAAAGCATCCCTTGGATTTTCATTCTTAAGAGTGGTATACAACTCATCTAATTCTCTCTCACTCTTATCGATGGCTGCAACATTAGGACCAAGACGATCTAAAGTTTGGGTTTTGCACTTGTCCTCACTTTCCTTCGGAAGCTCTACAAATAAAGCTTCTTTAAAAGACTAAAACAAATAAAAAATGACCCAATCATTTTTTAAGAGAAAACATGATAAAGCAACTATAACAAACCATTCAAAACAAAATCAAGAAACAAGTCCCATGCAATCGTATGTCTAAGTGTTAACACAAAAGATTTTAAATATCTACATGAGGATTTGAATTAAACTCAATTTCAATTCTTCCCTCAGCATCACCAGGTGGTGGGTCGTTGTGTTCCTCCCATATTTACTCATTTCACAACTACTTTCTATGAATGGTTAGGAGAAGCATCCGACTTAGATACTCTTTGTCCCACTTGTTAGGACATTACTTGTAAACCACGTCAATCGAATACTGCTCGCCCACAAGGTCAAGGCTAATCTCTTTTCCGCACTCACACTTAGCTGAGACGTATAGATTGTAAATCAAGTTAGAGATGTATATACTAAGTTTTTCTCTGGAATCTACCGGCTCCTTTCCCACCCTGGATAGCCCTTCCCTAATCTCCTGCAATTTAATTTTTTCTAAGGTCAAGGCTTCCGCCATAGCCGTAGCCGTTTTTTCGACCCTGGTCTTCGTGGAAACAAGGTCAGCTTTCTCAACGGTATAAGTAACGAGATTAGCGTCAAACTTAGCTACCCGTTTAAGAGCGATGGTCTATTCACTTTCATGTTTATGTGCTTTTATCATTAGGGCAGCATGTTATATATAAAAAACATCAAACATATGTAATAAAGAGAATGAACGTGTCTGGCATAAATAAAACAAACAAGGGAAAAAGATCAAATGTAAGACGAAGTCTTCTCCGGCTCAGTCATTAGGTTGAAAAGGGAAAGCTTGGGGAGTCGAAAAGGAAGGAGACAAGGTGGAGACCATGATGCATTCCAAAGTTATGAATTTCAGGTAGTCTCCCTTGTTCATTCCGCAAGTCAGATATGGCTCCCGGGGTAATAAGTAGCAGGTGTGGGGGCAAGATCACTTTGCAATGGAGAAATAGACAGTGTCGTTAAGTTAGAAAGGAAAGGAAACCTGGAGGAGGAGGAAAAAGAGAAGGAGATGCCTTTTTAGGGTCATGGTCAGAACTGAGGGCCGCATCACGAGCTCATTTTCGGTTGATCTTTTTTGATGTTTTTACCAGCTGGCATGTCAAAACAATGAGACCGACATCCATTGTACCTACATAAAAGGGAAATTCTTAAACCAAGAGAAGTTCCCAACGAAGAACAAAATCATGAAAACAATAAATCTATAATTCATCATCGATAGGATATACCCTAGGCTTGGTAGAGGGCTTAAAAGTATCATGAGAAAATGTGTAGGTAGGACAAAGGAAGATATACTTCTTCAGCTTTACCAAGTTAAAAAACTTACCTATTTTCCTTGCTTCTACATCAGATTCTACAACACGAGTTCTAGAGACACACATAATTCGACATATTTTTTAAAGAAAACAACCCGAGTAGGATGATGGAGAAAATAGGAAGGAAAACCATCCAAATTCGAAACAAAAAGTATAAATCAAACCATGGCTTGGTCTTTTGGGGTACTATTGGAAAAAATAACATTTTAGCTTAAGCATAGAAAAAGCCAGCACCACTCGTTGAGGGACTTTTCTTAATATCGAAAAGAAGCTGAATTTCTTCGTAAGTGAAAGTGTAATCATTTTCAGGATAAAGAATAAAAGTGGATATTACAAGGGTATAAGAAAGAGGGGCAAGTTGAGAAGGCACAAGGTCAGTGGAATCGAGCCATTCATAGGGGAGTGGATGTGGAGGAAGATAAACACCAAAATGAATATGTTCGGGGGTAATGGGAATGAACCCAGCCGGAGGGGCATTGAAATGTTCATGGGGTTCAAGGACCCTAGTCTCGTAACACAAAAACCCAAATTGAGTTAAAATACTCCCGACATCTTTTATTCTAGTAATTTTAGAAGGCGAAAGTAAAGGGAAAGAAGAAGAAGTCATATCAAAATCACAAGATTAATGGAAAGAAAAAGATGCCAAATTAAAGAAATCTTACAGAAATTAAAACAAAAATTCAACTTATTATTTCTATCTAAAATGAAAGCTGATTGGGAGATTATAATCAATTTTGAAATTTCTTTCCCTCCTGTTTTGGTTTTCTTGAAAAAAAAATAAAAAAGGAGAAGAAGGACATAAAGAGAAAACGAAAGAAAATTATACACACCTTAATTTGAATAATGGCCGTACAATTGCAATGATGAAGAAAATTGTAAAACATCGATCGAACTGCCTAAATAATATGCATAAAGAACGATATAGATGTACATAGAAAAACGAAAGGTTTTATCTAACAATGGTTTAGAACATGGCACACTAAGGAAATGACACATGGAAAAGAGCATTAAATGCAAAAGTTGTCGGTAAGAATTCTTCCATGGATGATAAGAAACGAAAAGATGTGAATATTAACAAGCCCACACCAAAAAAATAATTTTCACAGCTCACCGTCGTCGTTCAATAACTGCGCTGACAGTGCAATATATAAACAACAAACGACAGTCTCTAAAATGAGAACTGTGATGAAAAATTCAACCTTAGTCCTCCCCCAAGCAACGAGGAAGACCGTGCCAAGCACATGAACAAGCAACTTTTCATAGCTCACCACCATCGTTCGAAAACTATACTGACAACAAAACATGCGAACGACGACACCAATCTTAGAGATGGGAACGATGATGCTAAGTAACACATATATATACATGTAAGTAGATGTCAAGACCATGAGAGCAAGCTATTCCACTTGAACAAGAGTAAAGGATCGTATACTGCTCCATAAGTAAAAAGCTCATGCAAAAGATAACATACAGAAAATAGCTTTATAGATACGAAGATCCAGGGTGAATTACAGACAAGTCTACATCGATCTATTATCACTGTAGACTTGGGAGGCAAGTGTTACACCCGTATTTCCCAAGCTATGTTAGAAATGGAATAAGCAATTTACAAGTCTAGGAGAACTACTCCCTAAGTATGGACAAAAATACAAAAGAAAGAATTGAGATGGTACGATATATACTGCACAAGAAAGCAGTGAACAAAGATGCTATGTTAATACCTTAGTTATTGGTTTGATGATAACAACCTTAAAAAAACAACAGTATACATTTATATAAAATATAGATACTGATGTTTTGCCAAGTTATATAGTATATATCGTAGGATATTACATAGATATTGAATCGAAGACTATACAGTATAAGACTCAAGATTGAAAACAAAGACTCATGAGTATAAAGATCAAGATATGAATATCTCAAGGCTATAGTACAATATATAGAGTCGTAGAATAGTCTAAAAGTTCATGGTATTAATATTCGATCTCCATCTCTTATTCTTTAATTTTTTATATTTTCAAAAAAAAACAATTTTCAAAATATATTTAAAAATATTTTATAAAAGTTTATAAACTATATTTAAAATGTTTTACAAAGTATTTAAACCATTTCATAAAGTATAGAGCTTTCAAAACTATTTTTAAAAGAAACTAGTTTTCAAAATTTTCATATACATGTCAACATACATGTTGCAGATATGTTGACATACATGCCGAATTTTTTTCTTCAAATTTTGAACTGAAGTATCTATTTTTCGCAACTCTTCGCAAATGGACACATTTGTTTATACACTATATACAAGGGGTTTCAAACGAATTTTTAGTTGGTTATTACCCTATTTTATTCTTTCTCTTACTATCTTGAAAACTCCATTGAAATTATTTTAAATTCTCTTCCAAATAAAATGGAATCAACTCATACTTTGTGTATCATTTCAATGTTACTTTTTTTTACTATTTTGGAATCATCTCTCTCAAATCAAAGATCAAATTGCTTTCCAAGAGGCTACATGATCCATTGTATCCAAAGTTCGAGAAATTATCTTTGGAATAACCATCAAACTCTATTTGCATTTTCTTGGATGTGATTGTAGCCCGTTCAAATCAATTAAGTATGCATGGTAACCCAAAAATCCAAGTGGGTGAGCTTGTAGCCCATCCAAATCAAGTGGGTATACCCTGAGCCCAGAAAATCAGGTGGTGTGTCTCGTAGCTTTGCAATCGAGATTATAATTGGTTTTACCTTCTACCCATTTAAAGATTGACATTTGAAAATAAATATGCACAAGCAATTGTACTTGATTGGATGTAGAGAAATCGAAACTGGTATAAAATCACTGGTCGCATCTTTCTAACTCTCTACTTTACTTTATTGCATTATTTTTGTCTATGATTGCATCTGTGATTGATTGTTGATATAATTCTATATTGAAAATCTGTGATTCAATATTAAGCTTAAAAGAAATTTAAAAAGATATACAAAAGCTAGAAAATACTATCCATTCATCCTGTAGTTTCTAATTAGGCTTAAGATCCACAATTCTCCAACCCACAAACTTTAGCAAATACAATACTACACTCGAAAAAAGGGCTACAAAGGCATTCGCTCTGTACCCATCCCTTAGTTCAACTATTATAGAAAGTTACGGATGCTAGGCATACTCACGGGTAATATGCAATGAGAAACTGCAGTTACTGGCCATAATAGATGAGTGGTTGAACTACATGGTCATACACCCCCAGATCTTACACTTTGTTAACATCTTTAAGAGCAGATCTTTACTACAATACCAAGGCCTACTTAGGCAGTACCGCGCGAAGTCAGAATCATCCCAAAGGGCTGCACACGATGCCGTTCAAACAATGCTCCAACGCAAATCCTTATTTACAGGTAGACATTAAAAAGATAAAGCACCCCTTGTTGGGGATGCGGATTAAGGATTTTAAGGAAGAAATAACACTGGAGGGGGGTGAATAGTGTTTTAAAGAATATATGAACTATATGACTAAATTAAAACTTTCAACACAAATCTAAACAGAATTCTAACACAGAATGATCACAGAACATATAACAAATGCAAATAGTAAAGTAAAGCAAGTAAAAGGAAAGAACACACCGGATTTTATACTGGTTCGGAAACCTCCTACATCCAGTCCTGCACCAAGGCAATATCCTTGTACAGATTTTTATAAGCCAATATCCAAATTACAACCCTCAATTTCTAAGGCCTTGGGGAACCCTCCTATCTCCGAGTCTGGGGTAAACTCCCTTGATTTACGAGACACAAAGATCACCCTAATACTTTCTAATAACAATCCTTTTGAATGGATAGACTCTATGGACTTTTTGAATACAAATTGATCCTATAACTCTGAATAACACTTTGATCTTTAGTAGAATGATGGAAAATCAAATAGAGAGAGTATCTAAATGATTTCCTATTGAGAATTTGGTAGAATGATGGAACGATCTTGAAAATATGAAGTTTTATGGATATGGAATGGTGGAGAAGAAAGAGTGAAGAAAATAAGAAAATTAGTTGTTAAAGAAATTCGTTTTGGAAGCCTTTATATAGATGCACAACAGTCATAACCATTGGCGAAAGGTTTTTGAACGAATGGACACATCTTTTGAAATTTGAATTTTGAATCCAACTGTTACCATGTCGACATGGGGTATCCCCATACGTCGACATCCCTTAGTTCAAAATTGTAGAGATGTTGTTTTGTAAAAGCATTTGAATTTAAAACAAGTTGAAACTTCTCTGAAGCAAAATAAAGTGTTTAAACAATATTTTGAGATAGAGAATGAATATAAAACATTATTTTAAATATATATATATATATATATATATAATTGATATAGACCGTCAATTATATAAGTAATATTTAAAATCAGAATAAGTTTTGATGTTTTAAAAATAGAAGTTTTTAAAAACAGAATGGAGGAATATTTCAAGGCTAAAACAAAGTTTGAAAACATTTTTGAAAACATGATTTTGAAAGGTAAAACATTTTGAATACAGATTTAAAAACATATTGAAAAATCTATTCAAACTGAAACTGCAAGAACCTTCCTACAGAGCTCCTCCATAGGACTCGAGAACTTGTACAAAGTAGTTTAAATGATTTTGATTTTCGTGGGTTTGTAAGCCACTTGTCGTAGGTTTGTAAGCTACTTGTCGTGGGTTTTTAAGCCACTGGTTTCGATAGAAATTGGGTTCCATCCCAAAAGAAAATTGGAAGAAAGATGAGAGTGCTATTATGAAGTTTTAACAAAATACTAGACACTTATCTTGAGATCTTGAAATCTTGATTCTCTTGATTCTTGAATCTTGAATCGCTAATCTTCATCTTGATGCTTGAGTCTTTATACTGATCAGTCTTCGATAATACCTGCATATATTTCCTATATACGTATATATACGTATATATATATATATCTATATAGAAATGTTAGTATATATCTTATAAAGTAAAGTATAATAACTATATAAGGTTGTTGTCATCAAAACATCATCAACTCAGTTCCTAACAATCTCCCCCTTTTTGATGATGACAACCTTTATTTATAAAATATTCTTACCATACCATAACTCCCCATAACTCCCCCTTACTCTGTGACTTCTTCTTAAAACTACAACTCCCCTTTATTCCATGACTCCCCCTTACACCAAGCACATATATTTTTATAACTTTCTCCCCCTTTGTCATCAACAAAAAGGAATAAAAGATTTATCTATTCTAAAGTATATATAGAATAAAAGTGTAAAGTGAACGTGTAAGTGATCAAGTGTGTGTGCATATATATAAGTGTAACTTGACAATCAAATCAATATAATACATAACAAACCAATCATGTATAGTATATGAAGTTATATACAAACCAAATCCAAATCAAACTTAAGTAAACAATTCAATCAAATCCTAATTAAATCTAAATCAAATCAAATCAAACAAACGAACAAACATACATAATGATCAGACATTCCTTGGGACTTCCACCCATCCATCTTATCCAAAGATAGGATCAGTTTTGATAACATTCCAATTATCTTTGTCGAGAGTGGCTGGTGGATTTGCTTCGGTTTCGTCTTAGCTAAGGCTTGAGATCATCCAACGAAGTGCGTCGAAGTGTTTCTCTTGCTCTTTGATCATCTGTATTTGGCTTAATTCTAAGTGCCTTTGATTTCTAAGTATAAAAGAGAGAATATTCTTGAAAGAAGTAAGAGTTTCTTCAAGATTTTCACTTAAATTCTTAATTGGAGAAGCCATAATTTAAGAAATAAGTTGAAGTATGAAAGGAGGTGAATTGAGATGGAGGTAGAGAAGTTTTTCTGGAAGAAATAGGTATTTATAGGAGTTATTGGTCGTTTGAAATGAATTGTCACTTGGTAGTTACAAGAATTTGAAGTTAGAAATTGTAACTACTTTTTGACTGTTATATGTCGACATAGGGGGATGGGGCATGTCGACATGTTCTAGACAGAATGACCAAGTTGAGTTATTTTTGATTTTTAAGTTTATTTTTATACTAGTGGACCTATATAAACTTAAAATAAATAACTATTAGAGATATATAAAGCTGGAAAACAGAGAATAAGATAGCATTACTTATATTAGTTAACATTACATAATCTTAACTAAAAAAGTAGACAATACAAAGATAGATAAACGATAGCTAGAGAGATAATGGGTAGGATTAGTTTGATGAAGATGATGATGAAGACAAGCCAAGTTTCCTGCCTATCTTCCCAAAGAACTTGTTGATCTTGGTGGAGATTTTATCCATTTTCTTGCTAATAGATCTCTTAAGAACCTTTTGGTTTTGAGCAAGTATATTTTGGTTCTTGAGTAATGTTTTGTTGGATGGATTGGCGGGTGTATGTGGATATTCTATACTTTCCAAAGAGGTATCTTCATCTTCCTCTTCTTCTTCAATTTCCATTCCTTCCCCTTCTTCTTCCTCTTCTTCTTCCTCTGCTTCCATCTCTTCATGAGCAAGTCTCTCTTCCTTTTCGGCAAGTGTTTCATATGGTTGAAACATAAGTGGGATTTTCATAAGAGAAATGTTCCCATGATTGAATACTTTTCTACTTACAAACTCTTCCTTTTTAACATCCACACCAAAATAATTGAAAATCCGAGTAAGGTAAATTCCATGATAAAGAGTGTTTTCTCCCATATTAAAATTTTTGGGTCTTAACTCATCCAAAATAGTTTGTGCCCAATTAATATCATATTTTCCAAAAATAGAAAAAAGAGCTTTACACACTTTTGAGGTGGGATTATTGTAGTTTCCCGACCTAGGAATAATTGTGTGTTGAATAAGAAGGTTGACAATTCTTGCTTTTGGGCGGAAAAAGCGATTCTTAAAATCCATGTGGTTATCGCTTTCAAAAAATGTGATGAAAAGTCTCTCGATCGGTTTCATTGATTTGAAATTCCGAGAGATTCATACCGGTAGATTTGCAACCCAAAATAGTACCCAAAATATCAGAATCCAAAACAATAAGTGTTCCTTTAACACTACTCCAAATTTGATCTTCATTTCCATTATAAAATCCACGATTTAGGTTTGCATAAAACATATTGACAAGGTTTGGATAACAAACGAAATTATTTTGCTTGTTATCAATCAAGCTAAGAATGGAGTTTTCTTCAAAAAGTTGATCGATTTCATAAGAAGAAAAATCATCTAAAACGGCAAATTTTCCCGTATTGACTTTGCCATAGTTTACATAGCTTATGTAAGCTTTGATAGCCTCCGGGTCATTGAGAAGATCATTTTTGATGGATTTGGGCAGCCTCATAGTTGATGGGTTACTTGAGGAAGCCATTGATGAGTGTTTGAGAGGAGTAGAAGATAATGAAGAAGGTTTGAATTATGGGAATAAAGTGAAAAGAGATGATAAGAGAAGTATATTAAATAGATTCTCTAAAGTCATTTTCTCTGGTCAAGAGGTATCTTTTCACAATTTTGAAGTAAGTTAAAAGGTGGAGGGAAATTAAAAAGTTTGAATTCAAATTTTGAAACCAAATTTCTGAGAGGCATGTCGACATGGGGTATCATGGCATGTTGACATGTGCCTGTTGAATTTGAAAAGAGGTGTCTTTTTCTAAAATCTAATAAAATCCTAAAATCCTAAGAAAACTAATCTATATTTAATTCAGTAATAATATTAAATATAATAATATTAAAATATTTTAATATTTAAAATATTATTAAAATAATATTATTTTGAATTTAAAAATTCAAATTTCAAATGGTGATTTTGAATTTAAAAATTCAAGAAATTGCAAACAAAATCAAAGCAAGCAAGAATCCAATAAAATTAAAATAAATGTGTACCTATTTTTAGATCCAAACTCCGATTGTCTTCTGATTCGAGAATAGCCGTGAAGCATAGATTTGAATTATCAGTTTTCTTCTCGTCATCACTGGATGAATCTGAATCATCAAGAGTTGCTGCATATGCCTTCTTTCTTTTCTTTGGTTTCTCGTTGTTTGGTTGAAATGTCTGTTTGTCTGGATATGGACAATCCATCTTGTAGTGCCCTGTTTTGTTGCAGTTACTATCACCATTATTGTTGTTGTTGTAGTTCTCCGAAGTATTTCTGGAATTTCTTTGATCATTTCTTTTAAAGTTATTCATCTTTCTATACTTCAGAAATTTTCTGAAATTTCTGGTCATGAAAGCAATTTCTTCATCACTCTCTTGCTCTGAATCTTTAGTTGTTGCTTTGAATGCGATCGATTTCTTTTCCGTTGCCTTAGATTCTTTTCTCCCGTGTAGTTGAACTTCATAAGACATTAGATTACCGATTAACTCTTCGATCTTCATTTGACTAACATCATTTGCCTCTTCAATATTAAGTGTCTTTTGATCCCATTCTGGAGTGAGTGAATTGAGTATTTTTCTGACTTGATCTTCTTCTGAGAAACCCTTTCCTAAAGCAATCAATGAGTGTACAATGTCTTGAAATCGACAATACATGTCGGAAATAGATTCATTTTCATGCATTTTAAACAATTGAAACTGGTTAGTTAATATGGAAATTTTAGTCTGTTTAACTTTGCTTGTTCCTTCATGAGTTACTTGCAAAGTTTTCCAGATTTCAAATGCAGACTTACAAATAGAGACTCTATTAAACTCATTCCTATCTAGTGAACAAAATAGTATATTCATAGCCTTAGAATTGTTTTGTGCAACTGTCTTTTGCTCAGTAGTCCACTGGGCAAAAATTTGTAGTTGGTTCAACATATTCAATTTGTGTCATATTCCAAGTATCTAAACTTATGGATTGTAAATAAATTTTCATCCTACATGCCCAATATGCATAATTACTGCCATTAAAAAGTGGTGGTCTGGCAGTAGACTGACCTTCTACAAA
Source organism: Allium cepa (assembly GCA_030765085.1). Classification (NCBI taxonomy): domain Eukaryota; kingdom Viridiplantae; phylum Streptophyta; class Magnoliopsida; order Asparagales; family Amaryllidaceae; genus Allium; species Allium cepa. The sequence continues at coordinate 212,844,641 of CM060943.1, forward strand.
TGAACTAGTGTTAGTACTTGTGTTGACAGACGTAGTAGTGACAGGAGTGACATTACTAGTGTGTTGTGCCATTAAAACTTTTCAAAATTTCAGATTATGAAAACAATGAAAACCAATGCTATGATACCAATTGTTGGGGATGCGGATTAAGGATCTTAAGGCAGAAATAACACTAGAGGGGGGTGAATAGTGTTTTAAAGAATATATGAACTATATGACTAAATTAAAACTTTCAACACAAATCTAAACAGAATTCTAACACAGAATGATTACAGAACATATAAAAAATGCAAATAGTAAAGTAAAGCAAGTAAAAGGAAAGAACACACCAGATTTTATACTGGTTCAGAATCCTCCTACATCCAGTCCTGCACCAAGGCAATATCCTTGTACAGATTTTTATAAGCCAATATACAAATTACAACCCTCAATTTCTAAGGCCTTGAGGAACCCTCCTATCTCCGAGTCTGGGGTAAACTCTCTTGATTTACGTGACACAAGATCACCCTAATACTTTCTAATAACAATCCTTTTGAATGGATAGACTCTATGGACTTTTTTTAAATACAAATTAATCCTATAACTATGAATAGCACTTTGATCATTAGTAGAATGATGGAGAATCAAATAGAGAGAGTATCTAAATGATTTCCTATTGAGAATTTGGTAGAATGATGGCACGATCTTGAAAATATGAAGTTTTATGGATATGGAATGGTGGAGAAGAAAGAGTGAAGAAAATAAGAAAATTAGTTGTTAAAAAAATTCATTTCGGAAGCCTTTATATAGATGCACAACAGTCATAACCATTCGCGAAAGGTTTTTGAACGAATGGACACTTCTTTTGAAATTTGAATTTTGAATCCAACTGTCACCATGTTGACATGGGGTATCCCCATATGTTGACATCCCTTAGTTCAAAATGGTAGAGATGTTGTTTTGTAAAAGTATTTGAATTTAAATCAATTTGAAACTTCTCTGAAGCAAAATAAAGTGTTTAAACAATATTTTGAGATAGAGAATGAATATAAAACATTATTATATATATATATATATATATAATTGATATAGACCGTCAATTATATAAGTAATTTTTAAAATCAGAATAAGTTTTGATGTTTTAAAAATAGAAGTTTTTTAAAAACAGAATGGAGGAATATTTCAAGGCTAAAACAAAGTTTGAAAACATTTTTGAAAACATGATTTTGAAAGCTAAAACATTTTGAAAACATATTTAAAAACATTTTGAAAAATCTATTCAAACTGAAATTGCAAGAACCTTCCTACAGATCTCCTCCATAGGACTCGAGAACTTGTACAAAGTAGTTTAAATGATTTTGATTTTCGTGGGTTTGTAAGCCACTTGTCGTAGGTTTGTAAGCTACTTGTCGTGGGTTTGTAAGCCACTGGTTTCGATAGAAATTGGGTTCCATCCCAAAAGAAAATTGGAAGAAAGATGAGAGTGCTATTATGAAGTTTTAACAAAATACTAGACACTTATCTTGAGATCTTGAAATCTTGATTCTCTAGAGTCTTGAATCTTGAATCTTGAATCTCTAATCTTCATCTTGATGCTTAAGTCTTTATACTGAACAATCTTCGATAATACCTGCATATATTTCCTATATATATATATAGAAATGTTAGTATATATTTTATAAAGTAAAGTATAATAACTATATAAGGTTGTTGTCATCAAAACATCATCAACTCAGTTCCTAACACCCCTATCCCTAACTCATGCAACTAGGGCAACTCAAATTATAGTTAGCTCAGATTTCATTCAGTTCAAATCATATTCACATGTTTATTAAATGACTTCTAGGCTAAGCCAATCACGAATCCCAAAGTCCAAAGTAGGTCATGATGGTAGCACATAAGAATCAGCCAAGCCCCACATCATTATACAAATGTATCACATCAAACAGCATAGCCTCATTTCAAATATATCGATGAAACCTTAGAGACCAACATGCAAACCCTTCACTACATTGGATAGAAAGATGCCACCCACCGAGGTCACTTGTTCCAATTCTAAACATTCCTACTTCAACATTAGTAGTTCTTGCCCCCAATTCAAACTTCTCAGAAAAGATTACAGTACAACCGCCCAAATTAGGGCTTTCTGCCAAAGACGTGTTAGCAATCCTAAGACATTTAACCAACAATGCGGATGAGGAACACATGGCATGATCCATAGGTTAAAACGTGAGGTCAAAGCAAGAGTGGTGATAATCAGTGTCCACCCTCAACATGTTGAATAAGAGATGGTCAGGAATGATTAAGGAATTTTGATTTTTTTTTTCTCTTTTTCGAAATAAAGAAACTATATCTTCTTATTATTAAAGAAAACATATGTGTCAGCAGAGGAAATATAAAGGAACTTGTCCCATTGACATAGGATTAAAAAAGATCCAAACCACATAAAAATTTCTATGTCTTCTTTACTTTCATGCATCATTATCTATCTGCGTTTATTATGGATTATAATCCATTGCAAAAATACAAATTCTGTATGATATTCTAACAAATATTTGGAGTGCAACTACATAGTTATGTAAGCATCTAGCATCATACTTGCTATCCAAAGGCAAGCTAAATATGAGTTAAATTTGTTGATTCAAATTCGCAGATAAACGTTTACAATTACCGGTTTAGTCAATTGAGGTGTTGTAGAATGAAAACTCTCATCGCTATTTCATAAAATATCCATGATACAATATCTTGGAATAACATCAATATGTCTGAAACTGGTAGATCGAAACATATCAAAAACATAGATAAATAGGTGAAACGTCACAAATCATTGCCATCGCCTTCATCTTCTCTATCAGAATCCTATCCCTCATAACCTGTGTTTGTAATGAGGTGGGAGTCAGAAAAAATATCCAGTGAATGAAAATTTCAAGCCTTACCATGATAGTATTTGGGCAATATCATTTAGATAAGTGATATGTCTTATGCATTATGTAACATATCCTACCAGGTATACTTCCATTATAAGCCAAAGGATTTCCTAGTCCAACTCTATAATGTACCTTTTAACTGTAAGCCAAAGGCCCTTTCCAATCCATCTTCACAACTACCGTAAAGCATGCCGTAACGATGCGAAAGGAAGCACCTAAGCCACTTGATATATCTTCAGTTGAAATTAGGAAGATTTTGACCATTTCATACCTATATCCTAGGCAGATCTCCATTATTTAATACCTACCCATGGTGGAACCTTCTCCGGTTCTTCCAAACTGGCACCATAAGAAATCTCATTAGGCCACTTAATACTTCTTTTATGGAAGAGGCGTACCCTACAATAGCCACGTAATACCTCAACTCGAAGCTGAACCATACTATAGATTTCCCACTACCGCACTTAAAGTTAATCTCATCCATTTAATAATTCTTGAGTGGGGAGGAGGTGGACCCTAAAACAGCCACTTAATAGTCCAACCCAAAAGCAAGCCTTACCAGGATATCCGTCTTATGACCCATAACTCAAACGGTAACATCTCACAATTAGTCCAATTATTTGTAGGTGTTGGTAGCCAAATTAGTTGGGCAAACTTAGCCTACGGAATTGGAACAAACCTCTAGTCCACCATGGTTACTTGTTATAGGAAATGTCTCACATCAGTCTCAAAGTCACACTTCTGGTACGTGGATTAGCTGGGCAGACTTTTGTGAGCTTTTGACTGACCTCGCATCCTTATAACTTAGCATATTTTCGCTCCCTTAATATACTATCCTATACATATGCACATACTACGTATATATAATATTTCACCGCATTTAAGACTTAAGGCCATATAAGGAAGACTCCTTATTTCATCTTTAATATGGGTTAGTTTCCATAATTATCCTTGACTTCCATCCTATGGGGTTTAATGCTATTTACTAACCTATTTATTCTATACGATATAGATTTTATGTTACTATTAGTACACTATTAATTATATTTATACTTACGTAATATTTTAGCCAACTAAATATTCCTATGCATGCATAGAAATATTCATACTCTATGATTTTCGCTTCCTACACTAATGATTAAAATGTCAAAACTTCCATATTCATACTAGCCTAGGTGCGATATAATAATTTACAAAATAGCAATATCCTTAGCCAGACAAAACGGACTTGTGTAGATATATTCAAAAATGAAATCAAAATACCAAACTTTATTTTACATTAATATAATAGACCCCATGCCTCTATTTTAAGGAAACAAAACTTGCAATTTAAACCACTAATATTCTATTCAAGTTTTACATATTTAGTCATGAGGTGGAAAAGGGGATTCATATTCATTTATATCACGGAAATAAGTGGTGCAAACTACAAATAAAAAAAATCCGTACTTTACACAAAATTTCCTAATAATTTTCTTTTTGAACCCTTTTTCGCAACAATAGAAAAAGTGGAAGTGCTATACAACATAAATTATTCAAATTTCAAACAACATGTATTTAATCCTATAACATTAACATAAAATAATTGTATTCCAATAAATTGTAGAACTGACATTTTATTAGCGAAAATTTTTGGGTTTTATCGTTTAGGGTTTTTGTATAGAAAATTCCCTAAGGAATAAAAAAATCCAAACTTCTACTAGAAAAACTAATGGAGTGTGAAAAACTAAGATTTCTATTCACAAATAGTTTCCTGCTTTCTTTGGATCTAATTTACACCCTTGCCTAACTAATCCTTCAAGTTTCTTCTTTTTGAATATACAAACATTCTATTGTATATAAATTAGATTGAGAACTCAGAGGTCATATGTGTGTGTGTATAAACTTATTACCCTTTTCCCTAGAACTTGAATTCTTGAATCTATTTGAGGAAGAAGCCTAACAGAGTTTAGCTAGCATTCCAAATATTTTTGTGAACAAAAGTGAGTGACTAGCCTCTTATTTATAGGGCTTAGAACGCTCTGGACCGTACGATTTAAGTCAGTTTAAAATAATAAAATCTAGGCCATTTATGTCCTATACAAACCTTAGAAGCCATATGTTTGTCGGTCGATTGCTCTTCACTGGTCGGTCAAACGACCCTATGGAGGGGAAGATCGACCTTCATTCCCAAGCCCGCTTGATTTTCTTCCCTAAATTATTTACTTATCACCCGATTTAATATTAACGTTAATGATTCGTTAATGTACTATTAACGTTATAAATTTTTTTAGTTTCAATCCATACTAAACTTAAATAGTTTGAATTTTAAATTTGAAAACTTCAAATGTTAATAATTTCTCCGTATGCACTCCGATCGTAAATTTTATATCAAAAAGTTGATCAAAAAATCGGCACGAATGCAATGTTGTAACTTTCATGGTCAAATTTCGATATTTAAAAGATTTTCATCTTTGGCCTTATTAATTAACTAATTAATTTCTTATTAATTTTACGGGGTGTTACATCCTTTCACTTAAAAAGGATTTCGTCCTCGAAATTCCTAAGGGACAGATAGTGTAACGCGCACTCTACAACCATGTTATACAATCGAGTTATCTACACAACCATCTGCTCAACCAAAAATGCAATATAATTATGTATGAAACATATAATAGTTGAGCTCAATCCTAGCATCAATGTAAGATTGTGACATATAGGCATGTATGCAAGCATCGTAGATACGCATATGATTCTGCATGAGTGCAAAAATAACAGTAAAACATGTGGAAACCATCCCTTATCATTCAGTATAACAACCATGATGTAACCAAAATATATACAATACTAAAAGTTAAATATAGAAAGTTTACCAGAGAAAAGCTCAGGATGAGAAACGACCTTCATCTTTTATTCGATTTTCCATGTGCCTTCTACTAGATTATCCCCCCATTACACTTAGACTAGCTTAATTTCTTTGTTATAAAGCTTCCTAGTTCTGTGCTCCACTATACATGCGGTGGAACTGAGTATTATCGGCTTCGTCTCAACATTTACTAACCAGTAACGCTTTATTATGGTGGTGGTGTCATATAGGCATTTCCTCAAGTGCAAAACAAGATAGACGTTATGACCTCTCATTATGTAACAGCCCGCAAATCCGTACCCCTTGAGTCAACACTATTCTTCAACAATCAACTGAAGTTGCACAGAAATACGAACCATTTGGGTGTAAGAAGAAGAGGTAGAAGAAGAGAAAACAAAATCAACATCAGAATCTAACCATCGCAGCGGAATAAAATATAATAGATAATAAATAATCTTTACTCAAAAATCAAATATAACTGTTTACATACATTACATCATCAGAGTACATCAGTCACAGCTCACATCAATAACATACAATGGATACACAACAACTCAACAGCGGAATAATATATATATATATACAAGTACGAGAATACGTATCGTCATCCAGCTCGTCTCCTGAGCTCCACAGCATCATATCCTGTATTCTATAATACTCGGTCTGACCCGAGCATTATAGTTAAATAACACCCGAGTCAGTCTGGAATACCAGCGTGAGAAAATCACACCCAATTGATTATTAAAGTTTCAGAAATCCTTTGAAAACAAAAGCATCTCGTAAGACCACGCCACAAATAAACATGTCGGGTTTTTACCTTACGATAGCTAAAACAATTTTTATAGAAATCCTCTGATATTATAATAGGGTCTATATACAAATACTTATAAAATAGCCGAAATTGTTACATGATTAAATTCCAGCTACTAGCCACCGAAGTGGGTAATACAAACAAAACTCGTACAAGGCTCGTAGGAAAAATGGATTTCCAACAATGACTAGGCACTGGGGTACCACCTGTCACAGTACGGGGCCTAGATCACCGTACCGAGGACTACTCCCTTCATCCCCTGCAACACAAGGCCGGAACCATTCCTTACTGAACAGTCCCGAACAAGATAAACCCCGTGGTTGGCGCGACCAACCACCCACTAAGCCGAAAAATATAAGGGACATCTAGACAGGGGAATTATCTTGTCCTGCTTGGGCATGACCCACCTAACCTTGCTGCATATCCCCTGATTTTCAGTCATTCCCATTTGATGAGGCTTGAGGCTAAGCGTTACCTTTAGAACGTTTTCACTTAGAATGCTCATCGTCCACCTGACGATGTTTCGCAAGCATTCATCCATACAAGTCCGTCCCGGGTTCGAACGGAACCGAAGGCACTACTCCTACTACATCCATTTTGGAAATATCCTCAGAATTAGTAGCGACTAGCCCTTGCACTTCACTGCTTCATCTTCGACTCCGAACACGTTTTTCGCACGAAACGTACAAATCGGATCGAAGTGGTTTTCGAGAAATAAATCTCGATCCCGGTCTCTTCGAAACGATCAACGCATAGTCCAATATTGATAGTCGGTTATTTAACTATCAATTTATATTCACAAACATCCATCAAACAATAAATAATTTCTCAAATTATTTATTTATCTCAAATATATCTTCACAAGATATATTTCTATTTTCAATCCTTTGAAAAACAGTTTTCAAAACATTCTTCTTTTTAGAATAGACCTTCCCAAATGTTTTCTATCTCCTCTAAAATCACCAAGCACAAAAATAGATTTTAAAATAATTTAAAACAATTTGCTTTGAAATATAAACTTTAAAATACTTAGGATAAAACTACTTAAATAATTTGTTAAAATTACATACTATATGAATTTAAGAAATAAGGTCACTTTATAAAATATAAAACCAGGTTTTCACTTTTAAAACAAATACTAAGTCACTTATAAATAATTAATGCTATAATATATTAAAGGAAATACTTGCTTTAGAAATTAAATATTAGGAATAATGAATTTTACAAAACTTACTTTCTTTAAAAACAACTTTAAAGCATTTAATTTATATTTACAAATTTACTTTTAAAAACGTGTACTTGGTCATCCAGAGAGAATTCCAACTTCAAGCACTTAAATCAATTTCCCGAATTGGTTTCCAATTTATTCGATTTGAAATAAATTTCTTTACTTGCGCGGTTTATTTCAAAATTCATTAATTATGGATTTATTATTATTGTCATTATCTTCCGTTTGATTTTAAATCTCTTAACTGAATATACAAATTTTCAGACTTTCCAATTACTTCTTTATTCCTTCTAAAAATTTAAATCTTGAATTTTTAATAAATGTTTTGTTATTTTAAATAATAACCTACAGTTTAAAATTCATTGACTTCTTGTCATTCACCATTTCCTTTCTATAATCTAGCTTTGTTTATTAAAATTTTAAAGTCCCTTTATTTTATTTTTCTCATTCATTCTTAAACTTATTCAAATTTTCTATAATTATTTTCTTACAAATTACTCCTTTTATTTACCTCCCCAAAATCTAATTTATAAATATTGTTGATAGTCCATTATACACGATTATATTCAATCGAACCATATCATTCAATCTTTCAATAAAGTTCATCAAAGGATATCACATAATCACAACAGAGGGAATTAAATAATTTAAAATAAATGTTGAGGGATCCAGTTGGATCCCTCCAACCTGTTTTCCCTGCATCCACAGACGTTAGCACAATATAACATATCAAGTCCAAATATCATAATATATCACATCAATTCATTCAAACAATTATTTAAATTTAAACATTTTAAATTTAAATTTAAACTGAGTGAGATTAACTCACCTTTGCCTTGCTGTTTGAAATCCATTTCGATTCTGTCTTGGTTTCCCGGTTTATAACCTTGTATAAACATTCCATAAATTTTTATCAACATTCAAGTCAATTGGAACAATTAAATTTCCATTATAACTTGATTAACTCGTGTTTTCATTTTTAAACAAGTAAATTTATTTTAAACTAATTCCCTTAAGATAATTAATTTTCGGTAACTACAACTAAAAATTTAATTAGTTAAACACATTAATCGCCCACATATTTTTTTTCCCATCTCATAAATTTTTTTTTTTTTTAAGCAACTAACTAATTAAATAAATTTTAAGTTTATTATTTTGTTTTCAATTTGAAACCCAAATATCCTATATAGATTTTAAGAATCCAATTTCATAATAAACTCTTCAATATTATAATATTCCTATTTTGACCAAAATCCTACATATATACAAATTTCTGTAACAGTAAATTTTCCATCTCAATCTATTTCAAAACCCCCTTTTTATCTCTTTTTATTTTCAATTTTGTTCCTGATTTAAATATATAACAAAACAAATCAGATTTATATACCTTTTAAATACAATATTTAATCTAAACCCTTATTTCTTCCAAATCTATAATAATTTTCATTTAACCCATAAAACTTTAAATTTTAAAATATGTATATACTAATATATAAACTTATGTAAAACCTGTTTCCTGAATCAATATAAATTTGCGTGTCAAAATCTTAACTATCTATACACATATATAATTTTAATTTATTCATTTATTTTCTGAAATCTTTAATATAAACAAAACTAAATCAACAGAGAATACCTTCACTGCTATTGACCACGAACGAACCCAGCCTCGACAGTACTAGTTTGCAGTAATACTCAAAGTGTCAGCAAACCCTAACTTGGCGTCGCGACCCCCTATACTCCCTCGCGACCTCTCCCAATTTGAAGTCGAGCATCCCCACGTCGCTTCGGCAGGGTTGAAGCCATCGCCTTGCCTCCTACATCCATTCGAAATCGCAAAACCCGCCGTCACCACTCCCTGCTCGCGCGCATCTCCATCACCATTCATGACCTCATGCCATCGCCAAAACCCCAAATTTCTTCAATAATGGTGACGCGATGCAGTGCGAGTCCTCTCGCGACCGTACCCCCCCTCGATTTCGAATTCATTCGAACGATTGAATAATGGGAGAGAGCTTGAGTCAATTCCAGGGTTCGGCCATAATGATATATTTTTTTTTTTTATTTCACGAATTGGGGAAAAGAAATAGGGTTTAGAAGAGAAAGTATCGTATTCTCATTCGGCTGCAAGTGTAAAGGAAATAAGCGTGTAGAGGAATAAATAAAGGATGGCGTATAAGAGAAGCTTCTATTTTAATTAAATTTAAATTTCATTAGATTAATATCAATTAGATTTTCAGCGCGTTTCTATATCGTACACTCACACACTAACTCCGATCAATACGAAATTTGAAATCTGACAATGATTAAATATTACAAAGCCAATGGAACTGGTTTCGTCGAATTCCGAGACTGCGCCTCGGAAGGCTATTTTTAAATTCAATTTAAACGATAAAATTTCAAGACTGAACAAATCACTTGTTAAATTCAATTTTATCACTTCTATTATCTTCAATGTTATCAGTATAAATTTTACAAGCCTTCAAATTATTTTTAATAGGCTTAGAATTCCAGATTCAAAATTTTACTCAACTTCAAGTTATTTAATCCAATAATTTAATTATCAAATAAACTGTGATTTTCGTAATTCAAGTTAAAATTACCCTATTGAATATTTAAAATTAATTAAATATTCCAATTTCAAGTGCTCGAAAATTACGGGTCGTCACATTCCTCTCCCCTTAAAAGAATTTCGTCCCCGAAATTACTAGTTAGGAAGAATGATCCATAACCCATTAACTATTTTCCTAAGACCAAACAGTTTCTAACAACTCAACAACTTACTATCTCTTATAAAAGATCCATTATCATTCTTATTAACTTTCCAAATCTTTCCCCAGTTTGCAAATAATCCTATTTGCTCAACATTTCAGTTTTAATCTTAAAACCAATTTTTAAATTATCAAAATTTCTCAAAATTTTTCTAACTCCCTAAATTCCCGAAAAATTTCGCCAGCGTTTCCTTTGCGCGGCTGACTCGGTACTACTACAAAATGGCTCTACGGCCTCCCAAATCTCAAAAGAAAACAAAAAGCCAAGTGGCTCAATCCAAATCCAAATCCCAATCAAATTCCATACCAAATTTAAATACGTACCTTTTGTCGGGCAATTCAAATTTATCTCTTAAAATCAAATCCAATTTCTTTTTCCCTTTTATAATACCTGCATATCCTGCTTATCACTAATATTCAATCACAACATTTCAAAACATTTTATTGACTTCCTTACCAATATCAATATCTATTTATCCAAATATCAACTTAGAATCTATTTGCAATATTAAATTTTCAATTTAGAATGCACCATTTCATACTTAAGTTAGTATAAGTATTTTATGTGTTTCTTATATTTATTGCACTCCGACTTTAGTTTATATCCATTTCTATTCAACTCGACTCTTTCATTTACGTACGAATTCAATTTATCTTTAACTCAGAATATATAAATTTTATTGGTCATTTATTACTAATTCATGTCATTATTTTAATTAGTTCCATTCACTAACTTATTTCGATTTCCAAGTTGAAATCGTTTTGTCGTTAACAAAATTTTCCAAAAATTTTCAAAAATTTTCTAACTCCCAAAATTTCTGAAATTTTTTGGCAGAGTCCCCTTTGTACGGAGGAGCTTTTGCAATTTGACAAAAGAGATAAATATATACACATCGACCCACACGGTCGGAAAAACCAAAAACAGTTCATATTCCCTATTTTTATTGCGTAGGCGTACCTTATTTAGCATTTTAAGCAAGCGGGTTATTATTTTTAGCAAATAGCCCTACCAAATCCAGTCACACGGCTTCCAGGTACCTGTACTTACTCAATTTAAACATGTAAGTGCCAAATATAAGGAGTTTAACACATTTCACTTATTTGCAATAGTTAAAACATATGAATTCTCAAAGCAATTCACACCAAACATTTTTTCGTAAGCAATTTATATAGTTTCCATGCTGATTCAACTGCTTTCAATTAATTTATAACCATTTTCATTTGATTTGAATAGTTTAGAACTCAATTGCTTACTTTTAATTTATTCTTAAGCAGATTGAACTCATATTTAATTCAATTGCTTTCAAAATCAATTTATTTTACTTCCACCAACTCATAGAATTTTAATTACTTCCATTTACATCTAATAACAATTTATTCTATGCAATTTGACAAGATTTATGTGAATAAATAAGTATTTATGTTTTTATAACCAATTTAAATTGATTTCACTCTATTCCAAAGTTATTCACAATCCAATTATCCTCGCTTCCATTTCGGATTTGAATACATTCACTTGTATTTCATTTATTAACCCAACTAATTCATTCAAAACCATTAACAACTTAGCTTCCATCCACAATACCAATTAAATTTCCCTTTTTTTTTCAATCCTCAATCATTTATTTAGCTCAACACATTCCATTTAAATTTCATTCCAGGTTGGTTTATTCCACTATTTCATTCAATAACCATTTCTCAACTTATTTCAACCACATTTCATTTGATACTTATTTATTTAAGAATATCATTCCATTAAATATTATTTATAACTCACCGAATTTTATTTCGATTAAAATTCATTTTCACTTGATTTAAAACCAATCCAATATTATTAAACTTTGTTTAGGTTGAATTCAATTCAACTCTCCTTCATTCATTTAATTAAGTCAATTTTCTTCAATTTTATTCAAATTTTATACTTAAGCTCATTCTCATTTTGCAAACAAAGTTTTCCTTTCAATTTATCTTGATTCTATTTTAATCCAATCCCATTTCCATCTACAAATTTATTTAATCAATTATTATACATTTTAGCTTTCTAGTTTCAGTTCATTCAATTTATTACCTGACCATTCCCAATTTATTTCCACTTAGTTGGACTTTATTTGCAATTCATACCATTACTATTTTAAATCCAGTTCCATTTTTTTTCTCTATACATTCCCAATCATTTTTAATTTGTTAACAATTTAAGTTAAATTTTAATTAATATCTCAAGTTTTGATTCTATTATTCACTTTTAATTTACCATCCAATTTACTAACTCACAATTCAACCTCATTCTCAATTACTTTCACTTCATCAACAATTTGAATCAATTTTAATTTATAACTTGAGTTTATTTCCAAACTTCATCATAAACTTACAATTCAATTTCATTAACTAATTTATTATCCAATTAGTTCTCCCTTTATTCAAAATCCAACACTTGAATTTTTATTCCAAATATCACTCCCTTTAATTTTTATTAAGTTCAATATTTATTTTATACTTCAAGTTTGGATCCTCATTTCATTTTTCAATTTATCAAAATATTGATTTTGGGCATTGTATTCCATTTTCAATTTAATAAGTCACAACTTATTATTTTATACAATTCCATTCATCATAAGTTTGAATATATTCTTCTTTTTATTTATTCTTTAACTCAAGCCTTATCTTTGTTTATAACCTAAGCACATTTTATTTCTATGGATTTTTAATTCTCTTACAAGTTATTCTAATTTATTTATTTCAATTCCAATCCTTATTCAATTTATTTCCCATTCGTTCAAGTAAGAATCTCCTTCCATTCAATAATTTAATAGAATTCTAATTCCAATTCAATTTCATTTTAACTCGGTTTTATTTAACTCAGTTCGATTCCAACTTGATTCGAATACAACTGGATATTATTTTCAACTTATTCACTTTATTTCCATCCAGTTAAATTTTTATTTCTCAATCCAAGTTAATTTCAATTTTTAACTTTTCATTTTAGATTTAAATTCCAACATTTAAATCTTATATTCCCTTCCCGATATAAAAATCATTTCAATTTTATAAGTTTGCAACCTATCTCATCAGTATTTTTCAAACACCTGACTTTTTGGTTTCAAATCATTTTGAGATCCCCAACATCTCAAATCTCATCTCTCAAAAATTTTGAACCAACCCTGGCTTTTATTTTCCCCAAATTTCCTTTTAAGGTTTTCAAAACAGGTGTTCCTAAACAAATCAATTTGGTAGCAATTCATCACTTCGAAACTCGAAAATGAACATCGATGATGCTGCAGTCATCACCGAAGTTATTTTCCAGTGACTGAAGTGAATTTAATGCTATATCACTCTCAAAAATCCATTTTAAAACAAATTTCCTTTCAGAAATACTTCCAAAACAATAATGGTATCATTTATCTTCAAAACACCTCGATAACATTCCCAAAAATCTCTGAAATTTTGAATTTCCAAATCCTGCTTAAATACATTTAACTATGATTCATTTGTATAATTTATGCTTATACAAATTTCTATTCGATTGTATTTCAATTTATAAATTCCATTTATAATTCATATTTATGAATTTCATTTTATAATTGGATTTAGCTTCTCAATCTTTGATTATATTTACAATTTCTAGTTAAATTTTCACTTAACAATGATAATATTTTAATATTATCATTTCTAACATCCAAGCAACCATATAATAGCTATATAGTTTACCAAAACTTTCTTTATATCCAAAATATATTTTTGGGTAAAATTATTTCATTTACCCACATTTAAAACAATACCGTGTCGATTGTTCTATTCAAGTGTTTAGAAACCCTTTCGATACAGTTGTCCAGACTGTGCCGACGAAGGTTCATATGCCACTCAATAAACCAATCAACACAATATTAAAACAATTTATATTCATTAACAAATACGCGCTCATATTTATTTATACGCTCAAACTCATTATAGAGTACACAGACTCTATTTTAAATGAGTAATTTCCCACCAGAGCCAAGGTTATCACCAACCTAAGCTCTGATACCAAGTGTAACAGCCCGCAAATCCGTACCCCTTGAGTCAACACTATTCTTCAACAATCAACTGAAGTTGCACAGAAATACGAACCATTTGGGTGTAAGAAGAAGAGGTAGAAGAAGAGAAAACAAAATCAACATCAGAATCTAACCATCGCAGCGGAATAAAATATAATAGATAATAAATAATCTTTACTCAAAAATCAAATATAACTGTTTACATACATTAGATCATCAGAGTACATCAGTCACAGCTCACATCAATAACATACAATGGATACACAACAACTCAACAGCGGAATAATATATATATATATACAAGTACGAGAATACGTATCGTCATCCAGCTCGTCTCCTGAGCTCCACAGCATCATATCCTGTATTCTATAATACTCGGTCTGACCCGAGCATTATAGTTAAATAACACCCGAGTCAGTCTGGAATACCAGCGTGAGAAAATCACACCCAATTGATTATTAAAGTTTCAGAAATCCTTTGAAAACAAAAGCATCTCGTAAGACCACGCCACAAATAAACATGTCGGGTTTTTACCTTACGATAGCTAAAACAATTTTTATAGAAATCCTCTGATATTATAATAGGGTCTATATACAAATACTTATAAAATAGCCGAAATTGTTACATGATTAAATTCCAGCTACTAGCCACCGAAGTGGGTAATACAAACAAAACTCGTACAAGGCTCGTAGGAAAAATGGATTTCCAACAATGACTAGGCACTGGGGTACCACCTGTCACAGTACGGGGCCTAGATCACCGTACCGAGGACTACTCCCTTCATCCCCTGCAACACAAGGCCGGAACCATTCCTTACTGAACAGTCCCGAACAAGATAAACCCCGTGGTTGGCGCGACCAACCACCCACTAAGCCGAAAAATATAAGGGACATCTAGACAGGGGAATTATCTTGTCCTGCTTGGGCATGACCCACCTAACCTTGCTGCATATCCCCTGATTTTCAGTCATTCCCATTTGATGAGGCTTGAGGCTAAGCGTTACCTTTAGAACGTTTTCACTTAGAATGCTCATCGTCCACCTGACGATGTTTCGCAAGCATTCATCCATACAAGTCCGTCCCGGGTTCGAACGGAACCGAAGGCACTACTCCTACTACATCCATTTTGGAAATATCCTCAGAATTAGTAGCGACTAGCCCTTGCACTTCACTGCTTCATCTTCGACTCCGAACACGTTTTTCGCACGAAACGTACAAATCGGATCGAAGTGGTTTTCGAGAAATAAATCTCGATCCCGGTCTCTTCGAAACGATCAACGCATAGTCCAATATTGATAGTCGGTTATTTAACTATCAATTTATATTCACAAACATCCATCAAACAATAAATAATTTCTCAAATTATTTATTTATCTCAAATATATCTTCACAAGATATATTTCTATTTTCAATCCTTTGAAAAACAGTTTTCAAAACATTCTTCTTTTTAGAATAGACCTTCCCAAATGTTTTCTATCTCCTCTAAAATCACCAAGCACAAAAATAGATTTTAAAATAATTTAAAACAATTTGCTTTGAAATATAAACTTTAAAATACTTAGGATAAAACTACTTAAATAATTTGTTAAAATTACATACTATATGAATTTAAGAAATAAGGTCACTTTATAAAATATAAAACCAGGTTTTCACTTTTAAAACAAATACTAAGTCACTTATAAATAATTAATGCTATAATATATTAAAGGAAATACTTGCTTTAGAAATTAAATATTAGGAATAATGAATTTTACAAAACTTACTTTCTTTAAAAACAACTTTAAAGCATTTAATTTATATTTACAAATTTACTTTTAAAAACGTGTACTTGGTCATCCAGAGAGAATTCCAACTTCAAGCACTTAAATCAATTTCCCGAATTGGTTTCCAATTTATTCGATTTGAAATAAATTTCTTTACTTGCGCGGTTTATTTCAAAATTCATTAATTATGGATTTATTATTATTGTCATTATCTTCCGTTTGATTTTAAATCTCTTAACTGAATATACAAATTTTCAGACTTTCCAATTACTTCTTTATTCCTTCTAAAAATTTAAATCTTGAATTTTTAATAAATGTTTTGTTATTTTAAATAATAACCTACAGTTTAAAATTCATTGACTTCTTGTCATTCACCATTTCCTTTCTATAATCTAGCTTTGTTTATTAAAATTTTAAAGTCCCTTTATTTTATTTTTCTCATTCATTCTTAAACTTATTCAAATTTTCTATAATTATTTTCTTACAAATTACTCCTTTTATTTACCTCCCCAAAATCTAATTTATAAATATTGTTGATAGTCCATTATACACGATTATATTCAATCGAACCATATCATTCAATCTTTCAATAAAGTTCATCAAAGGATATCACATAATCACAACAGAGGGAATTAAATAATTTAAAATAAATGTTGAGGGATCCAGTTGGATCCCTCCAACCTGTTTTCCCTGCATCCACAGACGTTAGCACAATATAACATATCAAGTCCAAATATCATAATATATCACATCAATTCATTCAAACAATTATTTAAATTTAAACATTTTAAATTTAAATTTAAACTGAGTGAGATTAACTCACCTTTGCCTTGCTGTTTGAAATCCATTTCGATTCTGTCTTGGTTTCCCGGTTTATAACCTTGTATAAACATTCCATAAATTTTTATCAACATTCAAGTCAATTGGAACAATTAAATTTCCATTATAACTTGATTAACTCGTGTTTTCATTTTTAAACAAGTAAATTTATTTTAAACTAATTCCCTTAAGATAATTAATTTTCGGTAACTACAACTAAAAATTTAATTAGTTAAACACATTAATCGCCCACATATTTTTTTTCCCATCTCATAATTTTTTTTTTTTTTAAGCAACTAACTAATTAAATAAATTTTAAGTTTATTATTTTGTTTTCAATTTGAAACCCAAATATCCTATATAGATTTTAAGAATCCAATTTCATAATAAACTCTTCAATATTATAATATTCCTATTTTGACCAAAATCCTACATATATACAAATTTCTGTAACAGTAAATTTTCCATCTCAATCTATTTCAAAACCCCCTTTTTATCTCTTTTTATTTTCAATTTTGTTCCTGATTTAAATATATAACAAAACAAATCAGATTTATATACCTTTTAAATACAATATTTAATCTAAACCCTTATTTCTTCCAAATCTATAATAATTTTCATTTAACCCATAAAACTTTAAATTTTAAAATATGTATATACTAATATATAAACTTATGTAAAACCTGTTTCCTGAATCAATATAAATTTGCGTGTCAAAATCTTAACTATCTATACACATATATAATTTTAATTTATTCATTTATTTTCTGAAATCTTTAATATAAACAAAACTAAATCAACAGAGAATACCTTCACTGCTATTGACCACGAACGAACCCAGCCTCGACAGTACTAGTTTGCAGTAATACTCAAAGTGTCAGCAAACCCTAACTTGGCGTCGCGACCCCCTATACTCCTTCGCGCCCTCTCCCAATTTGAAGTCGAGCATCCCCACGTCGCTTCGGCAGGGTTGAAGCCATCGCCTTGCCTCCTACATCCATTCGAAATCGCAAAACCCGCCGTCACCACTCCCTGCTCGCGCGCATCTCCATCACCATTCATGACCTCATGCCATCGCCAAAACCCCAAATTTCTTCAATAATGGTGACGCGATGCAGTGCGAGTCCTCTCGCGACCGTACCCCCCCTCGATTTCGAATTCATTCGAACGATTGAATAATGGGAGAGAGCTTGAGTCAATTCCAGGGTTCGGCCATAATGATATTTTTTTTTTATTTCACGAATTGGGGAAAAGAAATAGGGTTCAGAAGAGAAAGTATCGTATTCTCATTCGGCTGCAAGTGTAAAGGAAATAAGCGTGTAGAGGAATAAATAAAGGATGGCGTATAAGAGAAGCTTCTATTTTAATTAAATTTAAATTTCATTAGATTAATATCAATTAGATTTTCAGCGCGTTTCTATATCGTACACTCACACACTAACTCCGATCAATACGAAATTTGAAATCTGACAATGATTAAATATTACGGAGCCAATGGAACTGGTTTCGTCGAATTCCGAGACTGCGCCTCGGAAGGCTATTTTTAAATTCAATTTAAACGATAAAATTTCAAGACTGAACAAATCACTTGTTAAATTCAATTTTATCACTTCTATTATCTTCAATGTTATCAATATAAATTTTACAAGCCTTCAAATTATTTTTAATAGGCTTAGAATTCCAGATTCAAAATTTTACTCAACTTCAAGTTATTTAATCCAATAATTTAATTATCAAATAAACTGTGATTTTCGTAATTCAAGTTAAAATTACCCTATTGAATATTTAAAATTAATTAAATATTCCAATTTCAAGTGCTCGAAAATTACGGGTCGTCACACATTAACTTATTTGAAAGCTCTAATCGATATGCAAGTTTTCCCACCCTTTCCTAAATCAAGAATGACAAATAAACCTTGGCGCCAACTTCCTTGAAATGCAAAACCTCATAATCTTCCTAAGAGAGGAAACCTTAACAAACACCATGCCCCCAATCAAAAACTCCAACTCCTTCCTTCGCCTGTCATCATAGTACTTTTGATGATCCTATACGGCCTTCATTTTCTGCCTAAACATCTCTATCTTTTCTTAGGTATCGTGGATCAAATTTTCTACAAGTAGAATTTTGTCGGTAGTTTCTCATCAACAATTTGGTGATTTGCATAGCCTCCCATATAAGGCTTCAAAGGGTGCCGTGCCAGTCGTTGCTTGATAACTATTATTGTATGCGAACTCTACTATGGGCAAATGCTACTTCCAGTGTCCTCCAAAATCCATGATGCAAGCTCTCAACAAATCTACCAAAATCATGTTCACCCTTTCTGTCTAACCATCAGTCTATAGGTGGTAAGCGGTGCTAAGATTCAACGTTGATTCCAAAGCCGACTGCAAACTCCTCCAAAATTTGCTTGTGAACAATGGGTCTCTATCACTAATAATATTAACTGGAACACCACTTAGTTGTACCACCACTTTACCTGGTATTCTCATCCAAGCTTTCAGAATATACGTCCACAATCGTTAATCCAAGACTTTGTTTCCTTAAAAACTTCAGCTCCTGTATACACCCATGTTCCCATATTCTTGATGTCTTTACACATTTTAGGGAAGTCTAATGCACGAGGTTCTACTTCAGCGGGCTGAGCAACTGGTGTCGTTGGTGCAACTAGTTGAGGAATGGGAACTTGCCCTAATTGCCTTAGGTATTGCTCGAACCATTTTGGCATACCTCTAATGGTCGATATATCTTAAGTGGAGGGGTTCCCACCCTTAAGCTATTGTTTTCAGCCATAATCAACTATATGTAGGTTTGAGCTTTTAGTTACAACTTCCTAGGATAGTTATTATTTGCTGATATAAAATTTTGCCTAGTATGTCTGCGTATGTTCATGAAAGTGTGTATGTATAGTAGAGTTCGGAAAAATACTTTCAAAAATAACAAATATGCATGATTATACATACCTATTTCGTTAATCAGGTTTGCAACAAACCATGCCTTAATGGGCCTAAGTTTCGATAAAAATCGAAACCCAAATCCATCAAAGCACAAATTGTTGGATTTGGTACCTGCAAATAAGCATGAACTTTATCAGAGATTGATAGAAATCTAAACTCACAGGGGAAACAATAATTGGATAAGAATACCGAGTATGACCGCTGCCTTGGAATTAATTGTATTCATTGGATAGTGGATTGTCATATCAGCATTGAGCATAAGAGAAAGACGACTTCTCCAACAAAAAACCACACCTAGCTCCAATGACTTGCTCCTTTAGATTTTATGCTATGGGTTGTAATTAGAAGAGAGTCAGAACAAAGTTCTGGAGACTGAAAATATAAATTGTCCATAACATAAGCTTATACCGATTGGTTTCCATTTAATTGTAATGTCCATTAAGGTTAGCAGTTCTAATATAACTTTGCATTACACATACGATTACTTACTTACCCCTTCCTAAGGCATAAATATTAATGAAACCTTATCAATCATCCAATATTTCTAAATATGAAGTGGACTTCTATAATAATTCTAAAAAGAGAAATACACGGACTTTTCCATTTAAGGCCTTAATCAAGGTAGACCTCGTCATTTAAGACCTATTCTCAAGGTGATTTTCTAACAATATTGTCAATGGTCGGTGGGTCCTAGCTAAAAAACCTTTAACCACTATTTAAGGCTTCCAACATTTAATGTCCAACTACTGCCGCATCCATCGCTTACAAAATCGTAGCCATGTAATAAACAGTACCCAAGCCACTTAATACCTTTTATTAGAAAATAGGCAGACTCTGGTCAGTTAAGACCTATCTCCAAGGCGTGCTCTTAAATGGTGCTATTGTTATTACGGCCTTAGCGATGTGAGATACTGTACCCAAATTACTTAATACCTTTTATTGGAAAATAGGTAGACTGTGATCATTTAAGACTTTAATTAAGGCAAACTCCATCATTTAAGACCTATCTAACTGACATTGCTTAGAAAGGGCTACTTAGTACTTCTTTTATAGGAAAGAGGCGAACCCTTCATTCACTAAAGACCCCAAACTTGAAGTGAACCTTTCTCGAGATATCCGCTATCACTCTTTAATTATAAACATGGCATCTCATTAGGTTACTTCTTTCGGTAGGGAGGCAGACCATACAACCACTTAAGACCCTAACATTGAAGTAAACCCTTTTTAGAGACATCCTTATTTATTTATTTAGAATCTCACTAGGTTACTTAATACTTTCAACTAGGTTACTTAATACTTTCATTTAGGAGAGAGGCGTACCCTTCAGCCACTAAGACCTCAAACCAAAAGCGAACCCTTGTGGAGATATCCCTCACCGCTCATAATTTCAAATTTGGACCATTTAGTACTTTCCAATTAAGAAAGAAGGCCCAATCTTTTATGTCATCACTGGTCCTAGGATTAGTTATATCTCACATCATTAGTAAGTACATTCGACTGCTGGTAGCCTCAAAGCAAAGGGGATTCTTCTATTGAGTGATTCTACTGACCTCGCACCACTAACCCACTAAGTCCAATTAGCCATCCTAAGACTTTACTTATATTATCTTAGGTATACATTGGACTTAGCTTACTAATTCCCTTTTTATTTGAGGAAATAAGATTTACCTTAAATATTTATCTAGACATAAATCCCCATTTAATTCTCATGAATGCCAATTTGTCCATGAAACCATAATGGACATTTCCTAAGATATTTATGTACGATTACTAATTTCAAATTAGTAACCTATTACATCTATTCCATTTTTATCAGTCCCATCAATCCATTTACCATATCAAATTATTACAACTCCCATATTTTTTAGCACTTATTGGAGTTACACCATTTTAAATTCTTTTCCCATTAGTTAATTATCCTAACGTGAATATTACATGCAAGCATCATTATTAGCTCTTTATTTAATTATTATAAGTGCAGTAAATTACGTATAAATATATACTTTTATCAAATATGTTCTACTTATATTCTTCACTGGAATATTCTTTTCCATGTTAAATTGTTGGAATCATATCTAAAAAGATTATCCATTATAATTTCCATAAATTAGTCCAAAATAAAATATTTAACTTAAATAGATTATATTGTTTGAAATTACAAGGAATAATCATTTCTTTTTATTACTGAAATAGACAGTGTAAACTATAATGAATTCATAATTTACACATCTCTTTCTCTTTCTATTTGCATCTATTGGTCAAACGCTGTATTTTTTCTAAATAGGTAAGAAATCAAACTAATTTACAAATATAAACGAATCCAAATTCCAAAAATTCCAAATTTAGAAAAGTTTACATTACAACAAGATAAGGGCAGTAATCCAAATTTATAACGTTATTAAACAACATATTTCAGATCTGGAATAAATTTCATTCAAATCGATATTCTAAATTCATACTTTTGGGACCGATTTCCAGGTCAGGTTGTAAACAATTCTAAATCAATTCATAACAAGAATATGTAGGCGATATCTGTTATATTCAGATCATATTCAATTTGTTGCCTATAACTCATATACAATTAGGCTAAAAATCAAAAAAATACCAATGGGATAATTTTCATATTATAACAATTTACAAAATTTCCCACTCACTTTTTAAAGTGATCCAAATTTTTATACCTGAAGTAGAACCTTTGATTCATTTTTCGTACTTTTTAAACCAAGAGATATGTATAAAAGGGTATATACATACATTAGAATCACAGATCTGAGAAGAGATTTGGGATATGGCGAGAAAATAGGTACAAATAAATATACATATACAATTACCTCAAATACGCATATGGTTGATTCTCTTCTCTTCTCCTTGTTATTAGATTTCTAATCTTTTCTGATTTGTATGAATATAGATACAAATATCTTATCTTTGTAATTTAGAACGAAAGAAGAGAAGAAGAAATGGTAGAGCTTCGCTACTGCCTCCATAAAAATATGAGAAGGGAGTGCTAGGCCTGAATTTATAGGCGCTAGAACCAACTAGAACTGTACGATTTAAAATATTAAATCTGGACTGTTGCAGCCTAGGTTTATTATAGCTGCCAAGTCGCTACCGGTCGGCTGCGTATGGGTCACCGGTAGACTGTCCCCAATTACGGGTCAGCTTATGGGACCGGACAATTAATATAAAGTCATTAATTTATCTTATCTAAATATTTTTGTTCCGAATTCGTTTTTCATCCTTAAATTCATCATTTGGACTTCGACGGAAAAACTCCAAATATCAAAATTATCTCAAAATTTCACCACATAAGAAATGGCGCAAGTTTCGTGGTCAAATTCCATCGTTTGCATAAATTCCATTTTCAAAGCCTAGTTAACTAACTAACAAATTAATTAAATAACTAACACCAAATTATGGGGTGTTACAAGGTTACCTAAGCTCTGATACTAAATATAACAACCCTCTCCAGAACAAGCCCAATTTTCGACCAAGTAAAAACCCATCAAACCTTAGGCCCATTTCAAAGTTACTTATTCGTTGGTAAAGTTGATATAATGAACAATATATCGAGCTATCTATCTATGCTTTCAGAATCTCCCAGCAGAAGGGATAAAATATAATAACAGAAATAAGTACCCATTACATGAAAATTCAAATTAGAAAAATGCAACATGACATCCCAAGATATCCATAATACAATATCTCAAAATAACATCAATATGTCTGAAACGGGGTACATCATAATATCTTAAGATATACATAAATATATAAACTGCCATAAATCTTTGCCGACATCTTTATCTTTTCAATCAGCATCTAATTCCCCTTAGCCCGTGGTTGTAATAAAGAGGGAGTCAGAACTACAATGTCTGGCGAAAGAAATGTTAAGCCTTACCATGGTACTATTTGGGCCATTTCATTTAGATAAGTAATATGTTTTACACATCATATACCATATCCTATCAAGTATACCTCAACCATAAGCCAAAGGCTTTCCCAGTCCAACTCCATAATGTACCTTTAATTATAGGCCAAGGTACCTTTCTAGTCCATCTTTGCAACTATTGTAAATCATGCCCCAACGATGAGAGAGGGAGCACCTAAGCCACTTAATACCTTTTCATTGGGAATTAGGTAGACTCTGACCATTTAATATCTATACACTAGGAAGATCCCCATCATTTAATACCTAAACCCAAGGTGAAACCTTCTTTGGCACTTCCTAGCTAACAACGCAAAAAATCCCATCTGGTCACTTAATACTTCTTTTGTGGGAAGAGATAGACCCTACAATAACTACTTAATACCTCAACCTTGAAGTAGACCCCTATCAAAGATTTTCACTACCACACCTAAGGATAATCCCAATTATGTAATAATTCTTAAGTGGGAAGGAAGCAGACCCTATAATAGCAACTTAATACCCCTAATCTAGAAGCATGCCTTTATTCGTATTTATGTCGTATGACCCATAACCAAGATCATGACGTCTCATATTAGAAGGTGTTGGTCGCCTGATTAGTTAGGAAAACTTACCCCATAGAATTAGAACTAATCTTGTGTCCACTATGGGTGCTTATTATAGGTGATGTCTCATATCAGACCCAAAGTTAAACCGCGGTAGCCAGATTAGCTAGGCAGACTTCTATGTGCTTTTGACCAGCCTTACATCTCTTTAACTCAGTCGTATTTTCGCTCTCCTTATATACTACCATACACACACCTCCCCATGTACATCATATCTCAACACATTTACGATTTGAGGCCATATAAAGACGACTCCTTATTTTTCCTTTAATTATGGATTAATTTCCATATCTATCCTTAACTTCCTTCTTAAGGGTTTTAGTTCCATTCACCAACCTATTTATTCTATATTTTGCGTTACTATTAATACGCTATTAATTATATTTATATGTATTTAATATTTTAGCTATATTGCTACTCTAGGATTTCCGCTTCCTGTATTAACTTTTAAAATGTTAAATTATCCATATTAATACAAGCCTAAGATTCATGTAACAATTTACAAAATATCTTATATCCCTAGCCAGAAAAATTGACTTGTATAAATATATTCAAAATGGAATCAAATTACCAAACTTATTTTACATTGATACAATCAAATCCAAGCTTTTATTTCAAGGAAACAAAACTTATAATTTAAACCCTTTATATGCTATTCGACTTTTATTTATACTACTTTGAGGCGCAAAAAATGATTCATATTTATTCATATTACAGAAATAGGCGGTGCAAACTATAAAAAAATTCCACTTTGTACACCACTTCCTAATAATTGCTTTTTGAACCCTTTTTTCGCAACAACAGAAAAAGTGGACGTGGAATAGAACATAAATTATTTGAATTGGAAACAACACATTTAATTCAACTATATTAACATAAAATAATTGAAATTCCAATAAATCTAGGAATTGACATTACATTCGGGGGATTTGTGGAGTTTCAGGTTTTAGTGTTTTCGTATACAAAATTGCCCAAGGCATAAAACAAATCCAAAATTTTACTACACAAACTACTGAAATGTGAAAAACTGAGACCACTCTTAGATAATTTCCCACTTCCTTTGGATCTATTTACGCCCTTGCCTAACTGCTCCTTCTGGTTTTTCTTTTTGAATATACAATCATTCAATTGTATATAAATTAGATTCAGAATTCAAAGATAAGGGAAGAATAAGAATAGAAATACTAGGAAGAAAAACGTATACATATACAAAACCTAGTACCTTTTTCCCTTAAAGTTTAATTCCTGAATCAAATCGAGGAAGAAGACTAATGGAGTTTTGTTAGCATTCCAAATATTTTTGTGAATAAAGGCAAGGGGCACGCCTTTTATTACAGTGCTTTGAACGCGTCTAACCATACGATTTAAGTCAGTTCAAAATAATAAAATCTAGGCGATTCTTTTCCTAAACAAACCCTAGTCGTCATATATTTAAAGATTTACTACTCCTCCCTGGGCGGTCGACTGCTAGCGGTTGATTGATCCTATTGGAGCGGTCGACTAGCCCTTATTCCAAGGCACGCTTGATTTTCTTCCTTAAATTATTTATTTATTACCTGATTTAATATTAACACTAATGTTTTTTAATGTTAATTCTTAACATTAAATTTACTATTGACGTTATAAAATTCGTTTACTTTTAAATTATTTTGATTCGAAAACTTCAAACGTATATAACTTTTCTGTTTGAACTTCAATTGCAAACTTTATATATGAAAGTTGATCAAAAAATCGCCATGAACGCAATGTGTAATTTTCAAGGTCAAATTCTGATGTTTACAAAATTTTCATTTCAGCCTTGTTATTAGTTAATTAATTAATTAATTTTCTATTAATTTTACTGTGTGTTATAGCTCCAATGGGAGTTTGTCATTATTGTAGAAGGTGTAACACCCGAACTCTATACTCTCCAAGAGTATTACTAGATAGTACTGTTAGATAAAACGAAGAATAAGGCTGTATGGGGTGCACACGTGAATATTTTCTTGAGCTAACACCGGTACATATCTCAAATATCATAAACAACTCACTTATATGCGCACAGTATCGGCATAAAGCAATGAAGACATATGCTCCAGGATAGAATAATATGCAATATAAAATAAACCAAAAAGAGCATATAGTCATCAATGCAATGATAACATATAAGAAATAATATACATGAGTCCAAGTGGGTCTACAAAATATTCAAATGCCCACTATCATCAAAAACATACATAACGTGTCCAAAATATATACACCTCATCAACACATAGACACATGTAGCTAAAATATACATAATATGAAAATATGCCATCGATCAACTATGCCCAACATCCAAATATTGGTCGTCTATCCTTGAATCTGAAATGTTTCGAACTGACCCGAGTATTATATAAATAACACACGGGTCAGACTATGTCTAGAATGTAGATGTCAATGTAAATACAACTAGCATGGTGTAAATAAGTGCTACACAAGTGGCACGCGCATATCCCGAGTATCAACATATCTCAAAAACGGTAACAAGAAAAATAACGCATTTCCCAGCAAAGTCAATCAGCACACCAAACGGGTATATAATCAAGTAAGTGATACAAACAAAATATAACTATCATCAGGTATAAAAACTCAACAACAATACAAAGCATGCTCTCAAAAATGCCCTGATTATATCTCATATAGTCGTTACATAGACATACCTAGTGTCCATCTAAGTTAATCACCTAAATCAAACCTACACAAAATATAAATATTACATACCCTTGGTAGCCAAGGTCATCTCTCAAATAACCATGTAAAAATAGGTACAGGGTCCAACCATATGCCCTCAGCATCTCTAGCTATCCTCGATAGCTGTATAATCAATATATACGAGGATGCACAACTGCAAGGACTCTAAGTCTCATAAATAGTCCAATAGATCGATAACCGCATAACCATCATCTACACCTTCAACCTCATAGTAATTGACATGGATCTCAACCATTGAAATAATCACATGGCCTATTAGACCTATATCAATCCATTCAATTCTCAATATCGTGGATAATCATCGGGACTCTCAGTCCTGTATGCTTTCATAATCATAAATATCTGTTTTGACATCGGTCTCAACAAATGATCAGATCGGCTCTTAGCCGTAAATGTAATGATCTATGAGATGAAAAAGTAATCATTTATAGCATCTTATGCTATCTTGTCAGCAATAACCAGACGAGAGATTGACATTTCTCAGCGTGCTTTAGGAGCCTTCCTTACACACTCTCAATGCTACTCCTACAGTTCCTCGATAGCCATCGTGACCCAGTATCCATTAAATGCACGACAACGCTATGCGATGGTCATGACATTGAAAGTGTCCCAAATGGTAATAGACTACCAACCTAAGTGACACAGAGGTAACGGCTCTCAACCATATACGTCAATAGGTGGGCCATGGATTTGAGAAGTGACCCCACAGTCAGGCTGCTAGGATGGATACTAGTCAATTTGTTTTACTCCCCAAGTATAATAAGAGTAAACATAAAAAATAAACATTCTTATGGCTCTCGGCCTGCTCACTCTCAACGAACATTACCTAAAATATAATACCATATATACTCAACCTTTTTAGAGTGAGATCTACTTACGAAAGGTAATCGAACAAATATCAGATCAGGCGTCCCATACCATCTGGTGTTACTCGCCCATTTACTCAATGCTCATAAATTACACTCATCGCACAATTATATTATATAACAAGTCCAAAGAATAACCAAAGAAATCATACCAAAAGTCCTAAACTCGATATTATTGTAGCCCCGTTTATTCAAATTTCTTGTTAGATAGAAATAAATCATCTTAAATATTCATATTTTATTTGGGAAAGAGATAATAATAATATAATAAGATTTTTAAATCATAATGATATTCTGTATAACAATAGTAAAAAGTTAAGTCTAAACATAGGTAATTTGTAATTTAATTTAATGGGTCAAAATCCCTAATAATTTGATGTTTCCAAAAGAAATATTGTAGCATAATCA
Organism: Allium cepa; assembly: GCA_030765085.1. NCBI lineage: Eukaryota > Viridiplantae > Streptophyta > Magnoliopsida > Asparagales > Amaryllidaceae > Allium > Allium cepa. The sequence goes on from CM060943.1 coordinate 212,873,306, forward strand.
ATGAACTTTTTGAAACATATTTTAGATCACAAAACTATAGAGTATGTAAAAAGTCACGGTAATTTTATCAAACGATACAAATTGAAAAATGGATTGTTAAAAGCAGGTGCACTCCTTTAAACATTACTTTCACTAAGAAAAACTCAATTTTTCCCAACTGTAATAGCTTACTAATGAAAGCAGGATTATAGAAAATGGATAAGAGAGTCAAAATTATGGCCAAATCACTTGTGCGCTTTGATTTTAAAGTTTTAAACTCAGGGTAGAGATATTGCTTCAACTTCAAGTATATTATAGTACCAGAAAACTTGATATTTAAGGAAAGTTATAAGCAAAAAAGTTATTCCATATGGAAATATCTTACAAATGGAAGAAACCTCACTTAAATTTGGTCATAAAATCAAAAGTTGTACCCAAAACATTTTTACGCTTAAATTCTAAAATCCAAAACTCAAGCCTGAGTATTAGCTCATATTCAAATGCATTTCAAGCTTATAAACTTCAAATTTCAAAAAGTGATAAGCACATCAGAGTTGTTACTTATGAAATATCTTCCAGTCGGAAAATAGCTCACTCAATTTCGATTATACAATTAAAAATTATGGTAATTCTATTACAACACTTCTAAAATTCCATAATTTAAACAATTTAATATGGCACCAATCAATCAAAATCAATGCTCACCATGGAGTCAACAAAAATAGTGAATAAACAATTACAAAAACTTCATTCAAGTATGAAATCAACAATTTAGAGATAGATTTGTGAGTGAGAAACACTCACCTTGGTCGTAGCTTGCCTAACAAGTTTTCTACTTTCACTTTTCTCCTCATTCACAAGTTCCATATCCCTAAAATTTCACCCAAACATTAACTTCTTCATAGCCATTGGCGTAGTATGATGTTGAAATAAACATATATGAATTTGGGAATTTATAGAATTAATTTCAGTTTATTTTGATTTTAAAAGTAGAGGAAAAGTGGGTTTGATAATTTTGTTTATGAAGCTAAGAGGTTTATATGATGAAGATGGAAGTATATATGGATGAATAATGTGAAGGAGAGATAATTCTAGAATTAGAGAAGTCTAGATTACTAAAACAAACATCCTTTCCTTCTTTTCTTTTACATACTTGACTTAAATCACGATAAAATTTTAGATTAAAAAAATTCATGCTTACATTACTCAAGCGATAACTCAACATTATGGAATTTTATATAATTTATTTTCCCATATTCTTTTATTTTAATTATTTATTCAAATGTACTCAATTTGGCCTATTTGACTAAAATTCATTTATCATCAAATTTCAAAATTTCCCACATAAATCCAAATTATTCTTGTTTGATCTTCAAAAAAATTCCATTTTAATTAATTAAATCACCACTAATAATGTTTGTTAATTACGTCTTAACATCAAGTTGTTACAGACTCACTCTTTAAGAAAATTACATCCTTACAATTTCTTATAGCGAAAGGTCATATAAAACTCATATCCTGAACTTTCTTCATATCAATAATCTTCTATCAAACAAAAACTCACTTAATTCTCTATATGGCTTTCATAGTCCAACTTACCTTATCAAATGCTATTATTTAATACAATCAATTAGTGACTTTCTATTGTCATATACAATAAATGTTTATGAAAATTTTCCTAGTGTTGTATTTTTTGGAAAAATCGGTAGTCTCCTTTGTACGAGAGCATTCTAAATAATTAAAAAACAATATATATATGTACATCCCAATCAATAGGCATCCCAAAACATGGAGAAACAACATACTATCATAATATATATCGATCTACCGCAAAACATACATTTTTATAAGCATTTAAGCGAGCGATTTCGTTTTTACGCAAGCAAAAGCAATCCTAGCGCTTGCAAAATAATTCACATAAGCTCCAAAAGTACATATTCTCAAATATTAGTCGCGTATGAAGAAGTATATGAAGTATCACTCATTTAATATAAAAATAACATCTTATCTTATTAAAATCATTTTTGATAAACTTTCAAGGGTCGAAAACATTTAATAAACTTATGGTTACAAAGTTCGTTTTAGAATGCGTTAACTTTCTGAAACAACTTCCGTTTCGCAAATATATGGATTATAATTCGAGTTATGAAGAAATTCCCAAAAACGTATGCAGTTCAGATTTTGCAACAAATACACAGGCCCACTTTAGTAATTTACATTTTTAGCCTTGAAAACATCAAAATTTTACAAAATACTTCCAACAAAAGTTGTTACTTATATTCTTAACTTTTTGAGTTGGTAAGATTGTTAAAATAAGACAAGCCATTCAAAAGTTACAGTGTGAATATAGTGCTGTTACACAACATTTTTAATTTCAGAACAGTAATAATCATCATTTGTAATTGATGTTCTAATCATTATTATCTTTTTTCATATTTCATTTCAAACAAAAAATTTCTAATAAAATGACTTTCTAATAAAATTAAAATTGTCAAAATCAAATAAACTACTTGAAAGTTAGGATTAAAACGATTCAATGCTATTTTGAGTGGTTTCACTTTCGGGATAGCGAAGCTTTTCTTTTAATAACTTATATATTAACCTTATTCAAGTTCAAAATTTTACATTACACTTCAAATAAAAATTATTTACTAATGATATAATTTTCGAATGAAATTAAAATTTTCCAAAACAGATAAGTAGTTTGTGATTTATTGTTAAAACTAATCATGGTATTTAAAAAATACTATAAACCAACTTCACTTCAAAAATATTTCCTAAACCATTTATTAAAATTTAATTAAATTTGCAAATCTCGCTTGATAATATATATATATATATCACTTCAAAATAAATCTTAATCATTTCAAAATTTTCTAATAATTTGAAACCAATTTTCCAGAACTTCCATCGAGTACATTCAACATAATATATATTTTTTCTTCAACACAAAACCATTTCAATATATTTCATTAGCATCAAAAATCCGTATTTTTTTAAATTAAACATCTCTTTAAATAATTCTCTCACAATTCAAATTTCAAATACATTATTAATTACTTTTCTTTTTCAAAAATTTCACCTTACTACAAAACTCTTAAAAATCAAAACTTTATTCCAAAATTTCTGTTTATTCAAAATGTAGTTTTCTCAAAACAATCAAATTCTTTTTTTATACTTTGTAACGCTATATTGGTTTCAAAATTTATTTTAAGTTAAAACTTATAAAAATAAACTTTCATATCATAATGTATTATGTTATAAATATATTCACAAAATTCATCCATGTCATGAATAATCACTTGACATGGTGAGCGTATAATCACATACCAAACAATTTCAAATCTATAATATATTAATGATGCCTCACCATGAATTTCTAGTGTCTTTTTTCTTTGATTAGCTGTAATTTTGACCGTGTGAACAACATTGCCTCACCATCGACTTCAGTTGTCCACTAATGCTCGATGGCTGCAATCTTCATATCAAATATCTAAGTATAGAGAAATATGTTTGTTTATTTTTCAAAACAATAAATCCCCATTTTCCAAAATATTACTAGCTTTTCAAAACCTAAGTATAACTCCTTAAAAATATTAGTGTAAAAGATAGCTCAAATATTTTACTATTTTCTAAAACATTGTATGAATTCCCAGAACTTTGTATCCATATGTCTCTGTGGGTTGTAGAATTATGGTCTTAAGGCTGAATAAACACTGGATGGAGGTGAATAATGTTTTATAACTTACATAAACCTTTAAATTTCTTCCAAGTTTAATGTTAAATCATATATTTTCAATACATAATAGTATCGACAATCAATCACTGATGCAAATATAGATAAAGTAAAAGCAGTAAAGTAAAAAAGAAAGTTAGAGAGATGACACCAAAGATTTATACAGGTTTAGGTTTCTGCTACATTCAGTCCTGTACAATTACTTATGCAGATTTCTTTTTAAATGTCAATCTATAAATGGGCAGAAGGCAAACCCAGTTACAATCTCAATTCCGTGGCTACGAGACACACCCTCCTGATTTTATGGACTTAAGGTACACCCACTAGATTTGGATGGGCTACATGCACAACCACTCGGATTTCCAGGCTACCAAGTACATCAATCGGGTTTCTGGGCTACCAAGCACACCCAATTTATTTGAGTGGGTTACAATCACACCAAAGCAATTACAATTAGAGTTTGACAGTTTTTTCAAAGACAATTTATTGAAATTTGGATACAATGGATCCTATAGCCTCTTGGACAAAACTTTGATCTTTGATTTGAGAGAGCATTAAAATCAGAGAGTTGATAGTAGAGAATCAATACAATGAAGATTGAATTGATTCTAGTTGAATTTGAAGAGATTTGAATAAATTTTTTGCTAGAAATTTTAATAGAGTAAGAAGAGAGAAGAACCAAGAAATTAGTTAAAAAATTCATTGAAACCCCATAGTTATATAGAGTAAACTGACATGTCAATTCTCCTAGAGTTATGATGAATAGATAATTCATTTCTAAATTTAAATTTCAAATTAGCGACATGAATGTCGACATACTCATAGAGTATATGTTGACATATCTCTTTGAAAATTGAAAACTCATTTGTTTATAAATATTTCGAAAATCTTATGCTTTGTAAAATATTTTGATGCTTTGTAATACAATTTAAACATAGTATAAATATTTTGAACTTTAAATTTTTTTTATAAAATACTTTTAAATATTTTTCTAAATTATATTTAAAAAAATAAAGGATAAGGAATGGGAAATGGAGATCAAATATTGCTCCCAGAGACTTTAACAATATTCTATGACTGTATATACCATACTATACTCTTGAGATCTTCATATCTTGATCTTAATAATCATGAGTCTTCATATCCTTTTCTTGGATCTTTATACTGTACAGTCTTTGATTCAATACATGTGTAATATCCTACACTATATATTATATACTTGGCAAAACAACAGTTTTATATTTTATGTAAATATATATTATTATTATCAAGGTTGTTGTCTTCAAAATCAATAACTGAGGTATTAACAATCTCCTCCTTTTGATAATGACAACCATTAATATACCTCCCCTGTGCTAATAACCGAGGTATTAATAATCTCCCCCTTTTGGTAATGACAACCATTTATATAAAATATGATATAACTCCCCTGTGTTAGATAACTCCCCCTGAATGTATGCATATGTATATTTTATATTTTCTTTCCCTTTGTCATAAAAATAGGTAAAAAAATTGAAACTTCCCCTAAATGAAATACTTATAAACCATAGGTTCAAAATCAATAACCTAAGTTAAAATGATATATATGATGATATATCATAAACAGTACACTACTCTAGATGATTATGTATGGTAAGAAAAAATTATAAAGTAGATCTTATTTAAGTAATTCAAACTATACATAAACAAAATGAATTATGTACAAGCCAATTAAACCAAATCAAACATGTGAGTTCAAAAAATCCAAACCAATCAAATTTAATCCAAATATTCAAACCAAATCAATCAAACCATACCTTAAGAGTATCTATGTGTGTGTGTGTGTATTTACATATCAAATCAAAACCTAATAACTAGACGTTTCGAGGAAGTTTAACCCAACCGTCAAACCCAAAGATTAGATATGCTTTGATGGCATCCCAATATTTATTATCCTACTTAATAGCGTATTTTGGGTTGTTGGTTGGTTTGTCATTGGTTAAGGAAGAAATCATCGCCTTCTTCTAAGGAAGTATCCACTTCATCCTCCTCCTCCTCCTCCTCCTGTTTTTCCACTTTATTTCATCGCATTCTTCTTCTTCTTGAATTTCTTATTCTTCTTCCCATGCCAATCTTTGTTCCAATTTGGGAAGTGTCTCATATGGTTCGAAAAATGGTGGAATGTGCATAAGGGAGATATTGACTTTGTTGAAAACTTTTGATGAATAGATTTTCTCCTCTTGAATGAACACAAAAATATATGAAAATTCAAGTAAGATACACACCATGGAAGAGTGTGTTCTCATGGCTATAAATGTTCTTTTGAATAAAATCATCTAAAATGACTTATGCCCAATTGATGTTGTAATGACCATAAATAGCAAAAATAGCTTTAAAAACTTTTTGAGTAGGGTTATTGTAATTATCCATCCTCGGAGTGATACTTCGTTGTAAAATGAGACTCATAAGTCTCAAGTTTGGTCGAAGATTCTTGTGTTTAAATTCAAATCCTTCATCACTTTCAAACTTGAAAAACTTCACGATTTTATTCATCAACTTGAAAAGTTGAGGGGTTAAATCCACTAGATTTACAACTAAGAACATTACCCAAAAGTTCACAATTCAAAACAATTTGAGCACCATTAACACTACTCCAAACTTGACCTTCTTCTCCTTGACAAAATTTTCCATTTAAATTTTCATAAAACATTTTGACTAAATCCGAATAATAAAATCATTTTGAGAAGATTTAATCAAACCAATAATTTCATTTTAAAACAAAGATCATGTAAACCATAAAATGAATTTTTTTCGAATTCAGCAAATCTTTCTGGAGAAACTTTTGCGAAAGTAGTATACTTCATATTGGCTTCAATGGCATCTTTTCCATTAAAGAGAAAGCTTTTAGTTTTCTTAAAGAACCTTATGGTTTTATGATTTTGATTAGAGGAAGCCATTTTTGAGTTTTTAGGGAGATAAGATAATGAAGAGATATTTGGAATTTGAAATAAAATGAGCGAATGAATGGATAAAGATAGATTTAATTAATAGAGAGTCCAGTCATGTTCTTTGGTAAAAATGGTGCCATTTCAGAACATGGGAGTAAGTGCAAAAGAAAGGAAAATTTGATTTGAACTGAAATTTCAAATTTCTGTTTTCTGGCATGTATGTCGACATATGACATGGGGGTATATGGATATATAGCCTAAATTTTTTAAAAATAAAACTTGGCTAGTATTTTCCTATATATATACTTATATACTTTATTCATCCAAGATAATTATTAATCTATACGTTATTCCTAAAAAACATAATAAACCTAAAAATAAAAATAAAAATTATTAGAAAAAGTACCTTTTTGCCGCTTTTTGTTAATCAGTTCCGTCTAGTCTGTTGTTGCTATGAAATACATATTCACATTTTCAATATCTAGTTCATTGTCGCTAGAGGAAGTGTATGAATCATCCAAAGTTGCTATATAAGTTCTTTTTCATTTTCTGAATGAATCATTTGATGATGAGATCTTTGATTTATTCAGATGTGGGTAATCTCTCTGAAAATGATCTTGTTCATCGCTGTTAGAACATCTAGTTGTAGGTCCAATTCTAGACATTTTGTTTTTAGGTTTCCAAAAATTGTTCATCTTTCTACACGTATGGAATTTTCTGAAATTTCTAGTCATGAAAGCAATTTTCTCATCATTGTCATCGTCTGGATCTTGATCTTCGGTTATTGCACTAAAATGCAATTGATTTCTTTTATATTACCTTACTTTCCCTTCTTCCCTACAATTGTGCTTCATAGGACATTAAATTGACTATTAATTCTTTAATTTTCAGAGTATTTATATCATTAGCCTCTTCAATTGCAAGTGTCTTTTGATCCCATTTTGAAGAGAGTGAATTTATGATTTTTCTAACTCGATCCTCTTTAGAAAAGTTTTTGCCAAATGTAATTAATGATTACACTATATCTTGAAATATGTAGTATACATCAGAAGTAGACTGATTTGGTTTCATTTTGAACAATTGAAAGTGATTAGTTGCTATGAAAATTCTAGTCTTTTTCAATTTACTCGTACCCTCATATGTAATATGTAGTGTTCTCCAAATTTCATATGCAAACTTACAAATAGTGGCTATATTAACTTTATTTTTATCTAGTTAATAAAATAAAATATTCTTAGCTTTAGAATTATTTTGTCCATGTGCCTTTTGGTTAGCGGTCCAAGTTGAAAAATTAGTCTGGGGTTTAGTGTATTCATTCTTTGTAATATTCCAAATATCTAGACCATTTGACTATAAATGAATCTTCATCTTACATGGCCAATAAGTGAAATTGCTGCCATTAAAATGTCAAGATCTAGCAGTAGATTGTCCTTTGACAAAAGTGTTAACAAATGAACTAGTAGTGTTATTAAGCATTTGAACTTTTCAAAAATCCAATTATGAATGTCTGAAAACCCAGTATTTTGAAACCTAACATGGGCGGTAGAATTATGGATCTTAAGGCTAAATAAATACTAGAAGGGGGTAAATAGTTTTTTATAACGTTTGTAAATCTTTTTAAATTTCTTTCAAGTTTAATGTTAAATCATAAATTTTCAACAAAGAATTGTATCAACAATCAATAATAGATGCAAACATAAATAAGTAAAAGCAGTAAAGTAGAGAGTTAGAGATATGACACCGGGGATTCTATATTGGTTAGGTTTCTCCTTTATCTAGTTCCGTAAAATTGGTTGTACAAATTTCTTTTCAAATGCCAATCTTAAAATAGGAAGAAAGCAAACCCAATTACAATTTCGATTCCGTGGCTATGAAACGCATCCTCTTAATTTTCCAATCTCAAGTTACAACCACTTGATTTGGTTGGGCTATGCACACCTACTTGGATTTTCGGGATGTCAAGTACACCCACTCTGATTTTTGAACTACCAAGCACATCCAATTGATTTTACCAACCTACAATGTAACATCTTCTATCTGGAGGTTCAAAGCTAAGTGCTATAGATGCTGCAGTCATCCATAATATTAATTTTCGATGACCAAATACGGTAATGGTATCCATAATATCAGAAGCAATTGAATATGAAATAAAATCATTACAGATTAAAACATATTTTCGATTACATTTCAAAATAACATTTCATATCAAAGTTACAAAATCCCAAATGTTTCCCTGGTTTAGATCAAATATAATTATTACATAAATACGCCAAGAGTAACATATGAAGATGACCCCGTGGATGATTAGAGTACTATATTGACATAAACTGTCTTAAATACATCACAACGGAATAAAACAAAAACTTCAACTCCTAAATGTAGTTAACATTAGCCTCCTTCTCGTCTCCGAAAGCTTTATTCGTCCATCAACTAACCCAGTAAACCCAAACTCTCATCTACTCAACTTAATTTTGAGCAATCGAGAGTTTAAGGGGAAAAAATATAAACTTTGAGTCTGACATAAAGCCTGGTGGGAATAATACTATTGCATCTCGATTTACGGATATTAAGTGAGATGCCACTTAGAGGAACGAGTTTCCCCCATTAATATGCTTTTAAAACATATCTTTTTGCAAATCAAAACCCTGCAACCAAACTGGTTAATCAAACTGATTATATCAATAATATCAAATATCATATATGCTCAAAAATAGGTAATAAATGGACCATCTGTCCAAAATGATGTAGTTTTGTTTGGCTAACTAGTAAGCTATGACTGACTTGGGCCTACCAGACAAAATAATAAACAATCTAACATCTGCTAGACAAACTTCTAGATTGTCTGTCACCTGATCCTAATGGTTTTGCGGGCTCACCAATAACCTATCTATGTACACATATATTCTTTTCTATCTGCAACCATCATTTAAGTCTTACCTATGACTAAACCCTACACACTAAAATTTTGGACTAAATTTGCTAGGGGCAAATAGCTAATGTATATGGTGCGATCCTATACCAGTCCCATCTAGTATACAATTATCTGAGTCATTTACTTAGGGTTAACCACCTTTTAAATTATTGTTGAAAAACCTTTTCAAAATGATTTAACCCTTTAAATCATTTTACAAGGAAAATAAACTATTTGCTTTACTCAAATCTGTTTTCCATAATATATGTTTTACGCAAAACATTATTGATGAAAACATTTGAAACCTTTGTTTAAAACCTTTAAACAATCTTATTAAAAACCAATGAAGTACCCCTTCGAAACTATTGAAAGTACCCCTTTCGATAATAGTGAACTATTTTACTTAATAGCCTAAGGCCCTGAGGCCAAACATACTTTTGAAACCATTGATAGTTGTCCTTTCGAAACATTGAAAAGATCTTCTTCGAAAGCTTTATAAACCTTAGACATCCTATTTTAAGATCCTTTAAATATGCCTTTCGAAACAATTGGAAATCGTCCATTTAAACTAAGGCAAACCTTTCAAAAATACTCAAAACCATTCCTTTCGAAACCTTTACTAGTCACCTTTCGAAAGTATCAAAGTAGTCGACTTAAAATAAACCTTTAGAAAGCATTAGGTTCAAGTTAAAACATGTGGAAAAACCTTTCGAAACCATTCCTTTCGAAACCTTTGGGTTTAACTTTCATAATATCAAAAAGGGTCTTAAAACAACTAAGTCAAAAGCAACTCTTCCAAAAACAATCTCCTAAGTAAAGAAGTGGATAGTCTCGAAACCTATCCCTTCGAAAGTAGTGGAGAAGCGGCTTTAGTTTTTTTAAAACAAAGGTACCCTTTCGAAACCAATCTGGGTCGAAAGGAAAAAGGCGGCAGTGAAGGGTTTCAACCTTATAGAAAAAATTTACTTTAAAATAAAGGCGCAACCTCATTCGAAAGCATTCCTTCTTTAAAACCATTGACCACGTCGAAAGCTATCTTATTCAAAAACATTCTTTTCAAAAGCAAAGTAGGCGCATTTCCATTTAAAAGCGATAAAAGGTTTAGACCCCTTCGGAATCCCATGTTTTGACCTTATACCTTTCGCCTATGTCCAATTCACCATGTACCAAGTCTTTGATACCATGTGCATTAGCTTCGGTCAGGTTAAAAGCGAAGGTACTAAGTCGAAAGGTGGCTGCTAAAGGTGGTGAAGCATCGGAACCTTATAAAACCTGATTTTTAACTTACAAAGGTAATTCTTTTCAACTAACCTGCTTATTTGTCACCTTATAATTGGTTGCCTTAACTTTTCAAAATCTTTTCTGAAAGGTGTTGTCGAATTACATAAATTAACATTTAAAATCATTTGTAGATGGCCCCTTCTCCTATTATAAACACATAAAACATTTAAGTCCTGCTTTAAATAATTTTATATATTTACTAAAACACTTAGGAAAATTTTATGAAAATTCTCATAAATCACTTTTAATATGTTGTCTAACATATTTAAGTTCCTGACCCAATATATATATATATATACATGTATGTATATAATTTCCATAATTAATTTTAAACCTAAATATCCATTTTCTTCACTAAAAAATTAATAATAAATCCACATTAAGTCAGAAAATTATAAAACTTGAAACTAATCTCTAAAATATCATTTCTGACCATATACTAAAATCTCAAGGCATTTGGAAGTCATTTGATAGATTTTTCAATCCAAACATGTCATAAAATCAATATGAATAATAAACAAGCATATATATCTGATTATCATTCAAAACATGGTAATATACTCTGCAAAATCATTCCGGTCTAATCTTAGAAACCAAAAACATCAAAATATGAGATGTAGCGTAATACTCACATTTAGCTTTGCTGTTAAGGAGTTGAGATTTGATCTTGGATTGAATTTTAATTAAGCTTTTCCTCTTTATTTAGCTTTTCTTCCCCTTACTCTTCTTTAATGGTGGTCGGCCTGTAGGTTTAGTGTTTTAGATTATGAATGTGAGAAATGTTATGGTATGAAGGGTTTATGGTATAAGAATATAATTTATTCCTATATTTCCTCTTATCTGATTTCCCTCTCCTATTTCATTTTAAACTTACATAATTCATTACTTAACTAGGCACGGCTACCCCTTATTTGTTCAAATCTCAATCCCTTAACCATTTAATCCTTACATTATTCTATTTAATATAGCTAATTAAATCTACTGAATAATGTTATCTAAAATTAAGGGTGTTACATACTCCCTCCTTAAAGAATTTTGTCCTCGAAATTATGATAAGTTACTCAACAAATCAATCAAAAAGGTAAAACATACCATGAAACAAGTCAGGATAAGTATCTCGAATCCTACTCTAAGTTTCCTAAGTACAGTCTCTCTCATCACCACTCCACTGGACTTTGACCAATCTGACTGTCTTGTTTCTTAGCCTCTTCTTATCTTTCGTGGCTATACAAACTGGCTTTCTAACTATAGTTAAATTTTGCTCCACTACTAAGTCATCTAACACAGTCGGTGCAATAGTAGTCTATGGATCTCGAATATAATTCCATATATAAGAAACATGAAAAAGATCATCAACTCCTGCCAAACTGTTCGATAACTCTACTCTATACGCTAGCTTTCCAATCCTCTTTGTAATCTGGAATAGACAGACATATCTCGATACCAGTTTCCCTGACTTTCCAAATCGTACCACAACCTAAATCGGTGATACTTTGACAAAAACATGGTCACTGACTGAGAATTCTAAGTCTTTCCATCTTTTATCGACATAACTCTTCTGCCTAGACTGAGTTTCCTTCATCCTAGTTAGAATGATCTCAATCTTTTCGGTAGCTTCTTTAACTAAATCTGGACCAAGAACCAACCTGTCCACTGTCTCTAACCAACAAATGAGAGATTTGCATGGCCTTATATACAAAGCTTCAAACGGTGTCATCCCTATACTAGCCTGATAACTGTTGTTATAAGAAAACTCGACTAAGTGTAGATGGTCTTCCCATGATCCCCCAAAATCTAGTAGACAAGCTCATAACAAATCTTCCAAGATTTTGTTAACTCTTTCTGTTTGCCCGTTTGTCAGTGGATGGTAAGCGGTACTCATCTTGAGATTAATACCTAAAGTATCTTGTAGACTCTTTTAGAATTTGCTAGTGAATAAGGAATCTCTATCGCTTACTATACTACTAGAAATTCCATGTAGTCTGACTATATTTTTCATAAACATCTTAGCCAAAACAGGTGCCGTCCTGTTAACTTAACTAGAATGAATTAGGCACTCTTGGTCAACCTATCCACTATGACCGTATGCTTTCGTTTCCTCTGTTTGACCTTAGCAACCCGTCTACAAAATCCACCAAGATAGAGTCCCGTTTCCATAATGGAATATCTAACGGCTGAAGTAACCCACTTGGTTTCTGATGTTCAGCTTTTACCTATTGCCTGTTCAAACACTGCTTCACCCATAAGCCTACGTCCCTCTTCATACCTTCCAGAAGAAACTTCTCTTCATATCCTGATACATCTTAGTTCCTTCCGGATGAATAATGAACTTCAAACGATGGCATTCCTCAAGAACTTCCTTCCTTAAGTCCTCAACATTCGGAACACAAAACCGTCCATTCTTTCTCAACCATCTCCTCTGGTCAAGACTAAAATCCTTTAGATCATCGATCCCGGATCCTTCCTCAAGCCCATACTGGAATATCTAAAGGCTGAAGTAACCCACTTGGTTTTGGATGTTTAGATTTTACCTATTGCCAGTTCAAACATTACTTCACCCATAAGCCTACCTCCCTCTTCATACCTTCACATAAGAAACTTCTCTTCATATCCTGATACATCTTAGTTCCTCCTCGATGAATAGTGAACTTCGAATGATGCCATTCCTCAAGAACTTCCTTGCTTAAGTCCACAACATTCGAAACACACAACCGTCCCTTCTTTCTCAACCATCTCCTTTGATCAAGACTAAAATCCTTCAAGTCATCGATCTATGATCCTACCTTAAGCTTTCTAATCCTCCTGGCTAATACTAGGTCCTCTTTCTGCTAAAAGTAATCCTTTTGATAAATACTGGTTGAACTTTTAAACGGGACAACATGGAGGTACTCTGAATAGAACTAACAGTCGATCTTTACTGCGCAATACAAGCAACCAAAGCTTTTAGATCCTTTCGTTTTGCCAATATAGCTAACGTACATTTTTTTGATGTCTTCAGCTAAGAGCATTCGCCGCTTTATTTTCTTTTCTAGGAGTATGCTCTATACCAAAATCATAAGCAGCCAAAAACTCCAGCCGCCTCTGTCGTCTCATATTTAACTCATTCTAAAACAATAAGTACCTTAAAGACTTATGATCTGTGTATAGCTCAAATCTCCCCCTAAGAGATAATGGCTCCAAATGTTCAATGCGAAGATCACCAAAGCTAACTCTAAATCATCAGTAGAATATCTCACTTCATGCGGTCTAAGCTGTCATAAAGCGGAGGCAATCACTTTACCCTTCTGCATTAGCACAGCTCCCAATCCAGTTCCACATGCATCGTAATACACCACCAACCCTTGGTTTCCATCTGGAACTATTAACATAGGTCCATTCGTCAAAAAATGCTTTAACTTAAGGAATGCTTTCTCATATTTGTTAAACCAGATAAACTTCACATCCTTCCTAGTTAGCTTAGTCAAAGGTGATGCTATTCGCGAGAAATCCTTAATGAATCTCTAGTAATAGCAAGCATGTTCGAGAAAACTTCCAATCTCAGTCATCGTCTCTAGTCTCCTCCAATTATTAGCAGCTTCGATCTTATTTACATCGACCAAAAACCCCTTCTCTGAAACCACGTGACCAAGAAACTTGACATCTTTCTTCCAAAAATTCCACTTGGAAAACTTTACCTTCAGCTGATGGTGCCTCAGCGACTCCAACACCACTCTAAGATGATTCTCATGCTCTCTTTCATCATTAAAGTATAATAAAATGTCATCTACAAAAACCAACAAAAACCTATCCAAGTGCTCTTGGAAAACTCGGTTCATCAAATCTACAAAGAACGCTGGTGCATTAGTTAGTCTGAACGACATCACTAACCCGTCGTATGATCCATATTTAGTTCTAAATGTCGTCAAAGGAATACTATCCTCTACCACTCTAAGTTGATGGAACCCTGTCGTCAAATCAAACTAGGAATATACATTGGCTCCACTCAACTGATCGAAAAAATAGTCAATTCTAGGACATAGATATCTATTCTTTATCGTCTTCTCGTTCAACTTACGATAATCGATACATAACTTTAATGATCCGTCCAGCTTCTTAGCAACCATTGCGGCTGCTCCCCAAGGTGAATTACTTGGTCTTATAATATTCTTGCCTTCCAAATCCATCAACTGCACTTTCAACTCCCTCATCTCGGTAGGTATCATCCTGCTTGGCAGTCTACTCACCAGTTCTGCTTCTAGCACCAAATCTATTCGAAACTCAATGACTCATTTTGGTGGTAGTCCTACTACAGGTTCAAAGACGTCTGCGAATTCTCTAACAACGAGAACTTGGTTCAACTCGTCTTCTGTCTCCATAACACCCAACAAAGAATTATCTTCAAAACTTGAGTTTTCTATGGAGTACACTATCCGGTCACTACAGTCAAGGTATCTAAGTGATATTCTCCTATCACGGCAAAATATCCTAGCATTGTACTTACTTAACCAATCCATACCCAAAATAACTCTGAACCCTACGAAATCAAACACATGAAAACTGCAAATAAAGGTATGACTTAACAATTCAATTTATAAGTGGTCACGCTTCATCCCAAGTGTCGCATACCCTTTTATTGGATTTGCAACCCTTAAGGAAGTAACTAGGTATGAAGATTCTAGGTTAAGCTTATCTACCAAACAATGAGATATAAAAGAATGTGATGCATCAGTATCAAATATAACTCTAACTGGTACACCATAAATCAAAAGTGTACCTCCCAGCACAGATTTTCTCCTCTTCTCTGCTGTTGGTCTCGAGGTAGCTGGTTCCAATGCAAACATGTTACCTTTCCCATCCTTGGCTGGCTCCTTGCACTGGTTCTAATAGTGCCCAATCCAATAACAGTTCAAATACTTTATCCCTTTCTTCTCCGCCACTTTCTTTTCTTTGCCTATCCAACACTCATAGGCATAATGTCCTTTCTTGTCACACTTGTAATAGACTACTTCTGCCTTTCCCTTCTTAACAGATCCACCCTTTTGAGCTCCTTTCTTATGCAAAAACTTTCTCTTTCGACTCTGTCCTCCTTGAGCTTCTTTGGCTTTGTTTCTTTCAAGAAAGGCCGGCGTCTCTTCATTCCTTAAGGCTATCTCAACAACAACATCATTTGGATCCCTTGTATACGGTAACATGGCCTTAGCAAGCTCAGGCTTCAACCCCATAATGAACTTATAATTCCTCTTAATCACAGTTTCAATCATAGCATAGCCATATCTTGCTGCCTCTTCAAACCTCATCGCATACTCGAGAACGGTCATATCCCCCTTCTCCAACTTGGCCAACTTCCTAAGCAGAGTGGACTTAGCAATTTTTGACATAAACCTTTCCCCGAACCTCCTCCTGAATTTAGCCCATGTAATTTTCTCCTCCTTGACTCCAACTATCACACTGTTCCACCAAAACAGTGCTGCCCCTTGAAGTTGTCTATAAGCGAATCTCCTTTTATGCTCATCGTTGAGCCCTACCTCTCCAAATGAAGCAGCAAATTCTCTACTTCGATTCCATCATCAGCACAAATAAATGACTTTCCTCCCAACCGAGCAAAATCTCTACTCAGAATAGCATAGTTATTCACCACTATTGCTTCTTGGTTCCCTCCTCCAGCATTACCTCCAACTACTCCTGCATTAATTCCGGCTTGCATCATATTGACAAAGAACTAACACATTGCTCCCATGTCTACTTGTAGGATTCCAGCATGCACATTTCCAGCTTGTGCCTGACCATGTTTCCTTCTCGTTTTTGGTCTAGCATTTCCATTTGTAGTGGTGCTTCCCCCTCCAAGGTTAACTCTTTCACTTATAGCATCCATATCTGTATTCAAGCCTCGTAAGATACAAAAGAATAGCCTAAAAGAGATAGGGAACTAGAAATATAGCATATATTAATATATATAGAAAATACAAGTACTTTACTATAGCGTTATCCCATACCCCAATCTTATTTCTAATTCCTTAGGATTATGTTTTCAAAATCATTTTAGTTTAAAGTTTTTCATAAACCTATATTGTAATACCAAGTTGTAACATCCCATATCTAGAGGCCCAAAGTTAAGCGCTGCAGATGCTGCAGTCATCCATAGTGTTAACTTCCGGTGACCAAATATGGTAATGTTAATGGTATCCAAATATCAGAAGCAATTGAATATGAAATAAAATCATTAAAAATTAAAACATATTTCTGATTACAATTCAAAACAACATTTCATATCCAAGTTAGATAATACCATATGTTTTCCAGGTTTAGATCAAATATAATTATTACATAAATACGCCAAGAGCGACATATGAAGATTCCCCTTTGGATGGTTAGAGTACTATAGACATAAACTGTCTTAAATACATCACAGTGGAATAAAACAAAAACCGCAACTCCTAAATGTAGTTAACATCAGCCTCCTGCTCGTCTTTAGAAGCTTTATTCGTCCAACTACTAAACCAGTAAACCTTTTGAAAGAATTGGGTTCAAGTTAAAACATATGGAAAAATCTTTCAAAACCATTCATTTCGAAACCTTTGGGTTTAACTTTCATAATATCAAAAAGGGTCTTAAAACAACTAAGTCGAAAGCAACTCTTTCGAAAACAATCTCCTAAGTAAGGAAGTGGATCATGTCGAAACCTATTGCTTTGAATGTAGTGGAGAAGCAGCTTTATTTTTTTTGAAAAACAAAGGGACCATTTCGAAACCAATCTGGGTTGAAAGGAAAAAGGCGACAATGAAGGGTTTCGACCTTATCAAAAACATCTACTTTAAAACAAAGGCGTAACCTCATTCGAAAGCATTTCTTCTTTAAAACCATTGACCACGTCGAAAGCTATCTTATTCGAAACCATTCTTTTCGAAAGCAAAGCAGGCGCATTTCTGTTTATAAGCCATAAAAGGTTTTGACCCCTTCGGAATCCCATGTTCCGACCCTATACCTTTCGCCTATGTCCAATTCACCACGTACCAAGCCTTCGAGACCATGTGCATTGGTTTCAATTAGGTTGGAACTGGAGGAACTAAATTGAAAGGTGTCTACCGAAGTTGGTGAAGCGTCAGATCCTGATAAACCTGTTTGTAACTTAAAATGGTAATTCTTTTCAACTGCTTATTTATCACCTCATAATTGATTTCCTTAACTTTTCAAAATCTTTTCTGAATGATGCTTCCGAATTACATAAATTAACATTTTAAATCATTTGCAAATAGCTCCTTCTCCTTTTACAAACATATGAAACATTTAAGTCCCATACCTTAAATAATTTTATATATTTGTTAAAACACTTAGGAAGTATTATAAAAAATTCTCATAAATCACTTTTAATATGTTTTCTAATATATATAAATTCCTAACCCTATATATATATATATATATATATATATATAATTGCCATAATTAATTTGAAACCCAAATATTCATTTTCTTCACTAGAAAACTGATAATAAACCCATATTAATTCAGAAAATTATAAAACTTGAAACCCACATTTAAATATCATTTCTGACCATATACTAAAATCGCAAGGCATTTGGATGTTATTTGAAAAGTTTTTCAATCCAAAACATGTCATTAAATCAGTATAAATACGCATAATTCATCAACAAGCATACATATCTAATTATCATTCAAAACATGGAAACATACTTTGCAAAATCATTCGGGTCTAATCTTAGAAACTGAGGACATCAAAATATGAGATGTGACATATTACTCACCTTTAGCTTTGTTGTTAAGGAGTTGAGATTTGATCTTGGATTGAATTTTAATTAAGCTTTTCCTCTTAATTTAGTTTTCTTCCCCTTAGTCTTCTTTAATGGTGGCCAACCTTTAGGTTTTGTCCTTAGATTATGAACATAAGAAATTTTATGGTATGAAGGGTTTATGGTATAAGAATATAGCTTATTCCTATATTGCCCCTTCTCTAATTTCCCTTCCGTATTTCATTTAAACTCATTTAATTCATTACTTAACTAGGCATGGCTACCCCTTATTTATTCAAATCTCAATCCCATAACCATTTAATCCTTACATTATTCTATTTAATTTATCTAATTAAATCTTTTGAATAATGTTATCTAAACTTAGGTGTGTTACATACAATCATACCCAAGCAAATACAACTAGAATTTGATGAATTCCAAAGATAATTTCTTGAACTTTGGATACAATTGATCTTATAGCCTCTTGGACATCACTTTGATCTTTGATTTGAGAGATAGATGATTGAAATTAGAGATTGTTTGAATTAAAAATGGCACAAACACCCAATAGAGAATAGAAGATAATGAAAAGTGAAGAAAACAAATTAAAATGAGTAGGAAATGGACATACAAAGTTTTATAGTCATTCAGCAAACTCTAGCATATGTCCACTTAATAATTTTATTGATTAACTTCTGACTGGAGGAAAGAAGTTCTTAGGGGTCAATACAACTCCGACACTTAGATTTACAGAATTACAAGAATATAGAGGACAGTAGAGCTAGAGCCAAAAGATCCAAAAAATGAGCCCCACCCTTCTATTCATAGAGGTAGGGAGTCTTGAATCATGCACAAAAGATCTCCTGGCTATTCTCATTGCTATATACTAGTTCTCCATGAAAATAGGGTTGCCTTGTCATCAAATGTTATGGGTTGGTATAACTCCAAGGATAGGGTCGGCACCGACCCCTAAGTTGGCCAATTTGGTTGCTTCCAACTCTCTGCTTTGACTTGTCTTATGGTTAGCTTCATGATTCCATAGTTGTTTGGATGAATAACAACTTGTTTTGGAGTCCAAATGATGGAGTTGTAGAAAAACAAAGTTGTCGATTCCAGAGTTCGTGGGGACCGATAGAGAATTGCATTAAATCAATGAAGCAACATTGGAAATAGGATTTTGGCATCAAGAAGTAGGCACATACAGAAGATGGGGTCCACTTGAGGTGGAAACATGACTCGGTACCAACCTTAGGGATGGGTTAGCACTGACCCTATAGTTGTTGGCGATAGGTCTTAGGAATTTTTTGGTGGTTTGGTATGTATGTTGTGATCCTGGTTGTACTTTGGTTTTTGGGCTTCATGGTCAATTCTCTAGGAGGAGTCCTACCTTTATAACTTCGAATTTTGGTTCATCGGGTTCGTTCATATTCTGCCTGGTCAAAAGGTGGGATAATAGAGAGTAAATAGTAGAGAATCAATACAATGAAGACTGAAATGATTCTGGTTGAATTTGAAGAGATCTGAATAAACTTTTCCTTAGAAATTTTGGCAGAGTAAGAGGAGAGAAGAACCAAGAAATTGGTTGTTAAAAAATTCGTTTGAAACCCCTATTGAAAGAGAATAAACAGACATGTACATTCATAAAAAGTTACGACAATTAGACACTTCATTTCAAAATTTTAATTTCAAATTAGTAGCATGTATGTCGACATACTCATAGGGTATATGTTGACATATCCCATTTAAAATTGAAAACTCTTTTGTTTTTAAATATTTTGAAAATTTTATGATTTGTAAAATATTTTGATACTTTTTAAAATAATATAAAATAGTTTATAAACATGTTGAACTATGGAATACTTTTATAAAATACTTTTAAATATATTTTAAAATTAAAGGATAAGAAAATGGGAAATAAAGATCAAAGATTGCTACTGTGACGACCCGAATTTTTAAGCAATTTAAATTGGAATGTTTAATTGATTTGGAATATTAAAAAAGTTTAATTTTTAACTTGAATTTCAAATACCAATATTTATTGGATAATTAATTGTTTAATTTAATTATTGGAAATTGGGCAAAATATGAAATTTGAGATTTTAAGCCTGTTAAAAAAATAATTTGAAGGCTTATAAAATTTATATTGATAACATTGAATATAACATAAGTGTTAAAATTGAATCTAACACTGAATTGTTCAGTTTTGAAATTTAATCGTTTAAATCGAATTTAAAAATAGCCTTCCGAGGCATAGCTTCAGAATTTGACGAAACCAGTTCCATTGGGTCCGTAATATTGTATTATTATCGGATTTCAATTTTCGAGGCGTTCGGAGTTGTTGTGTGAGCGTACGACATATAAACGCGTTGAAAATTTACATCGAAAAAAAAAATTCAATTTAAAATTTATTTATATATCACGTACAAATCACCATCAGCCGAAACTTTATTCACATCACTGCCTTTCCTTTTCACTTTAGCACGCAGCCTTTCTTTCCATTGTGTTCCCTCTTTTTACAACAACACGAAAACATTTCTTTTCATTTCATTTCATGGCCAAACTTTTCAAAATATCAGAGAAAATAAAAAAAAACTTAATTTCACTCCTCAGAAAAATGAACGAACAAACTCATCCATCGGTGGCGTTTGAGCATACGCGAATCAAACTCGAGAACCCGTAGCTTCGCCTCGTATTTCTCGAAACCAATTCGTTCGACTTCGGGAAGCACAAAGACGAACGCTGGGTTCTCTTCCTCATTTTCTGAGTTGTTCGAATCATATTCGTGAGCGCGCGAACAACGGGAAGACGTGGGTAAAGGTGGGGTCGGCACAGATTTGGTGACGACTTCCACAACGAGGTGAGATGTCGAAGCAGGGCCGACGGAAGGGGGGTTAGGTTGCGTTCTCGTGTGGGGTTGCGTGCAAAGGGAGGGTCGTGACTTTGGATTGTGGGTCCGAGCTGTCGTTTGTAAGGTTCGATTTTTTTTAAAATTTATAGCTTGATTTGATATATGTATCTATATCTGATTAGAAACAAGTAAAATTTGGTTGGCTTTTATTTTAATTTTTCAATTTAATTTAACTTAAACGTATGGTATAGATAAACAAGTTTATTTATGGCAGTAAGGCTGTTTGTTTTAAAATACATGTTAGGAATACAACAATAAGCAATTTATTATTGTGTTTTTACAGAAAAGGGAACAAATTTTAAAGTCTAAGTTTGATAATAAACTTTTACAGATAATTAGAGTGTTTATTTAAGCACTGATAATTTATAAAAAAAAGAAAATAGGAAAAAGGAAAAATATGTATATAGTTAAGATTTTGAGAAAATAAATGGTGATTTTTAAATATTTGACGAATTTATAAAAGTAGAACTTTGAAATCTATGATTTATTTTTATTAGTGTATATGGAATTTCAAAAAGAAATTTATAGTTTAATTAAATCAATAGGAATTAATTGTTCAATTTATTCAGAGATTAATAAACTATATAAATATTTATACAAGGTCTGATCCCGATGGGAACACGTTGGTTTGAAATGGATTGCCAAAACGAAAAGCAAAGGTGAGTTAATCTCACTAAGTTAGATTTAAATTTAAATTTAGATTTAAATGATTAAATTTAAATAATTGGTTGATTGGTTGAATTGAATGATGTGTTATATTGTAATATATGCTACATCTTGGAATGTTTGATTTACATTGTGCTAATGTCTGTGGATGCAAGGAAAACAGGTTGGAGGGATCCAACTAGATCCCTCAACATTTATTTAAATTATTTAATACCTTCTGTTGTTGTGATTATTTGATATTCCATGATGGATTATATTGAAATATTGAATGCTATGGTTCGACTAGATATAATTGGGTATAATGAATTACAAAAAAATATAAATTGGATTTTGGAAAGGAAATAAAAAGGAGTGAATTTGAAAGTAAAATAATTATAGAAAAGTTGAATATATTTAAGAATGAATTGAAAGGAAATTTTTGAATAAACAGAAAGTTAATGAATTTTAAACTTCAATATTAACATTTAAAAGAACAAAACATTTATTTAACATTTAAGATTTAATTTATTGAAAAGAATAAAGAAGAAATTAGGAAAAGTTGAAATTTGTATATTTCAGTTAAAAGATTTAAAAATCAAATGGAAAATAATAACAATAATAATTAAGGGCATAATTAATGAATTTTGAAATAAATTGAGAAATTAAAGAAACTTATTTCAAATAAAATAAATTGGAAATCAATTTGGGGAAAATTGATTTTAGTGCTTGAAGTTGGAATTTTCTCTGGATGGCCAAGTACACGTTTTTAAAAGTAAATTTTAAATATAAATTAAATGTTTTAAGGTTTTTTTGCAGAGAAAGCAAGTTTTGTAAAATTTGTTATTTCTAATATTTAAAGTCTAAAGTAAGTATTTTCTTTTAATTTATTTTAGCAGAAATTATTAAGAAGTAACTTAGTATTTTGCTTTAAAGGTAGAAATCTACTTTTATATTTTATTAAGTAACCTTATTTCAAATATTCATATAGTATGTATTTTTAACAAATTATTAAAGTAATTTTAACTTGAATGTTTTAAAGTATATTTTTAAAAGTAAAGTGTTTTAAATTAATTTAGAAAATCTAGTTTTGTGCTTGGTGATGCCAGTGGAAATAGAAATACTTGGAATTTATACTGAGAAAGGTAGATAGTTTTGAAAACTATTTTCAAAGGAATTTGAAAAGTGAAAATATATCTTGTGAAGATATTTTTGAGATAAATAAATAATTTGGGAAAAATTATTTATTGTTTGATGGATGTTTGTGAACATAAATTGATAGTTAAATAACCGACTATCAATATTGGCCAAATGCGTTGATCATTTCGAAGAGACCGGGATCGAGATTTATTTCTCGAAAACCACTTTGATCCGGTTTGTATGTTTTCGTGAAAAACGATTTTGGATTCGAAGATGGAGCAGTGAAGTGCAAGGGCTAGTCGCTACTAATCTTGGGGATATTTCCAAAATGGATGTAGTAGGAATAGTGCCTTCGGTTTCGTTCGAACCCGGAACGGACTTGTATGGATGAATGTTTGCGAAACATCGTCAGGTGGACGATGGGCATTCTAAGGGATAGGTTCTATAAAGGTAACGCTTAGCCTCAAGCCTCATGAAATGGGAATGACTGAAAATCAGGGGTTATGCAGCAAGGCTAGGTGGGTAGCACCCAAGCAGGGTGAGGTCATTCCAGTCTAGATGTCCCTTTTTATTTCGGCTTAGTGGGTGGTTGTTGATCCCAACCGCGGGGTGATCTCACTCGGGATTATCCAGTAAGGTGTAGTCCCGTCCTTGTGTTGCAGGGGAGCGGGCGTACTCCTCAGTACGGTGATCTAGGCCCCGTACTGTGGCAGGTGGTACCCCAGTGCCTAGTCATTGGTTGGAAATCCATTCTCCCTACGAGCCTTGTAAAAGTTTTGTTTGTGTTACCCACTCTGTGGCTAGTAGCTGGAATTTAATATATGTAACAATTTCGGCTATTTTATATGTATTTGTATATAGACCCTATTATAATATCAGAGGATTTCTATAAAAATTGTTATAGCTATCGTAAGGTAAAAACCCGACATGTTTATTGGTGGCGGGGTCTTACGAGATGCTTTTGGTTTCAAAGGATTTTTGAAACGTTAATAATCAATTGGGTATGATTTTCTCAGCTGGTATTCCAGACTGACTCAGGTGTTATTTAACTATAATGCTCGGGTCAGACCGAGTATTATAGGATACATGATATGATGCTGTGGAGCTCAGGAGACGAGCTGGATGATGATATGTACATTCATATTTGTTTTATATATATATATTCCGCTGTTTGAGTTGTTGTGTATCTTGATTTGTGTATACATTGTATGATATTGATGTTGGGTTGTGATTGATGTACTCTGATGATGTAATATATAAACAGAGATATTTGATTTTTGAGTAAAATTATTTATTATCTATTATATTTTATTCCGCTGCAATGGTTAGATTCTGTTGTTGTTTTCTATTTTCTTCTTCTACCTCTACTTCTTTAACCCAAATGGTTCATATTTCTGTACAACTTGAGTTGATTTAGATATAATAGTGTTGACTCAAGGGGTAGGGATTTGCGGGTCGTTTCACTTGGTATCAGAGCTTAGGTTGGTGGTAACCTTGGCTCTGGTGGGAATTACTCATTTAAAATAGAGTCCGTAATACTCTAGAATGAGTTTGAATGTATTAATAGATATGAGTGCGTATTTGTTAGTGAATATAAATTGTTTTAATATTGTGTTGATTGATTTATTGAGTGGCATATGAACCTTCGTTGACACAGTCTGCGCAACTGTATTGAAGGGGTTTCTAAACACTTGAATTGAACAATCGACACGATATTGTTTTAAATGTGGGTAAATGAAATAATGTTATCTAAAAATATATTTTGATATAAAGAATGTTTTGAAAACTATTTAACTAATATATGGTTGCTTGGATGTTAGGAATGATGATATTTAAATTATTATCATTGCTAAGTGAAAATTTAACTAGAAATTGAAATATAACCAAAGATTAAGGAGATAAATTCAATTATGAAATGAAATTTATGAATATGAATTATAAATGTAAATTATAAATTGAATTATAATCAAATGGGAAACTATGGAAAGGAATTACAGTTAAAATTGATTTAAGCAGGATTTGGAAGTTTAAAATCTCGGAGATTTGGAAATGCTTATCAAAGTGTTTTGGAGATAAATAATAGCATTGTTGTTTTGGAGATATTTCTGAACGGAAATCCGTTTTAAATGGATTTTCAAAGTGATATAGCATTGAAATCACTTGGATCATTGGGAAATGATTCTGATGATGATGGCTGCATCATCAGTATTTATTTTCGAATTCCTAAGTGATGGATTGCTGCCAAAAACTGATTTGTTCAGAAATCTTGTTGTTTTTGAAAATTTCAAAAGGAAATTTGTTGGGAATAAAACCAGGGTTGGTTTAATTTTTGAGAATTTTGATCTTGAGATGTTGGAGATTCCAAAATAATTTGAAACCAAAGGTCGGGTGTTTTAAAATCCTGATGAGATAGGTTGTAAGCTTATAAATTGAGATGATTTTTAAATCAGAGTGGAAATATAAGCTTTTAAGTGTTGGAATTTAAATTTAAAGGGAAAAGTTAAAAAAATGAAATTAACTTGGATGGGAAATAAAAATTTAACTGGATTGAAAATTAATTAAATAAACTGAAAATTAATATCCAGTTGTTTCCGAATTAAGTTGAAATCGAATTGAGATTAAATAAATCTGAGTTAAAATAGAATTGAATTGGGATAAAAATTCAATTGAGTTATCAAATGGAATTACCTGAATAAATGGAAATAAGTTGGATAAGAATTGGATTGAAATAAATAAATCAGAATAACTTATAAAAGAATTAAAAATGCATGGAATAAAAATGTGCTTGGATTATAAATAAGTGTAAAACTCGAATTAAAAATAAAAGATGAATACGTTCAAGCCTATAATGAATGTGATTGTATAAAATAATAAGTTGTGACTTATAAAATTGAAATGGAATACAAAGCCTAAAATTAATATTTTGATGAATTGGAAATTGGAAAGAAAAATAAATAGTGAGGGACACGAATGAACTTCGGAACCGCAGGGAACGTTCCAAAATTCAAAAAGGAAGAGATTCAAGCTCGAATGAAAGTGATTATGTAAATCAAATTTACCATACATTCTAAGTTTTGCCTAGAGCCAAAGCTCTGATACCAGATGTAACGACCCGGTGTTTTCAACCATTCGCATCCGCACATGTCGGACTTGAATTGTTCAAAATACCGCGTTGTAAAAATAAATTTGGCAGAACTCAGAATATGCAATAATATAATTAATCACAGAATCAGAATACTCGCAGCGGAATTTAAAAATACTTAGTGGTTCATGAAGCCACTATAAATATTCTTACTCAAGTAAAATTTACATAGTCTTAAATCCAAATATAGATTTAACTTATCAGTAAACAGTCCAAATGTCCACTAGTCTTGATTTCAAAATTTTAGATAAAGAACTGGAAAGGAAGTTTGCCAGCAGCTTGAAAGTGATCTACAGAAATCCTAGCTCCGGGATGAAAACTGAACTGCAACTCAGGCTGACCCGAGCGTAACATAAAACATAAACACTCGAGTCAGGACATACATACTTATATAGTGTAAGCTAATTCAAGTGTGCTGTAATATAGAGCAAGTAACTTAAAGGATGCTTGGGATCGCCCATCCTCTAAGGATCCGTTAAACTATTTACTATGTAGTATATTGCGCTATTATAATAGTGTCTAATTGTAAAATAAACTTACTTTTTAATAGCGTTAAGGGGTTACCCATATAGCCTTTAACACAAATAATGCCAATAGTCTATACAGTACCGTAATACCTCCTGATCGGGAAGCTACCAGAGGATACTCCATAGGTACGACACAAATAGAAACTCGTAGGAGGCTCGCTATGGTAGGTGACACGGCACAACTAGGCAATGCCAGGGTAGATATACCAATTGCTATCCGGACCGGTGGAAACGCGTAGCCGCAGTTACCGCCCACCTCGAACAACACTCCCAAATCAAAGGTGCGCACCAAAACAATCACATGAGTAATAGAATGGCATACGAAGAAGTGCGTTCGATCAGAGGTGCTACCTCATTAATCCGAGAATCGCTCCTGTTTTAGCCACCTTATGCCAACTCACGGGAGTCGGGTCCACGTATTTACCTTAAAGGAACCGTCACCACCATCCTACTTCATTCTGGGATCCCCACCGCGTACACGGTTAGTCAAAGTGGTTTTCGGTATCGACAGAGAGTATGTCCATATCCGATCCCGGTCTCTTTGCCAACCAAGCGTTATTATAACCCGTGGTTACAGTTTAAAATGGTATTCGTACTTTAAAATCAAAATATATCTCAAATTCCTTCAATATCAAATATTGATTTAAACTTCCCACTTTATACATACTTTTTAAATTTATTCAATTTATTTGGAATTTATTGCCTTTACCAAATTTTAAAATTAAATTCTTCCTTTAAATCCATCAAAAAATCAATTTCTTAAAATTTTTCTAATTTCATATTAAATTCCAAAATTTACACCTTTTTCCCAAAATTAATTTCCATACATTTTAAAACAATCAAATTCCAGTTTCTGCAGCACTTATGAAATGCTACCTAAAGTTTATGGGTTAAACAGTCCAATTTTAAAAGACAGCATTTAAATGCTGTAATAGGTTATTAACTTATCAATTTAGTTTAAATTCCAAATACAACTTATTATCAATTATTTCTTAACTGAAATCTCATCTTAACAAAAATCCAGAATTTTTCCAAATAAGTTATATTTATTTATTTAAAATCTTAACTCATTCAAAAATCATTTTTAAATCTTTATAAAATCCTTTAAATACATTAAACCATAATATTATAAACTTCCATTTAAAAATAATTTTAAAATATTTCAGAAAAATATTATAGGAACCACGGGTCTGTATAAAATTTTCTAGCCTAGGTCAAGTGATACGGATTTATATCATTTCAATCCGCAATTTTTACAAACCCGGGTTCTATCATTTCAAACCCGCAATCCCAAGTTAAATTAAACAGTTAACTGAATAAATGCATAATAATCATCGTTTTAGGCCTATCATTTCAGCCTTAACGATTTAAATTTATAGGGAACTTGCAGTGATGATTTAAATCAATTACAACAGATAAATAACTGATGAGGTGTCAATTTAAATGGAGTTTAACATCCTACGTTATATTACAGACAAATAACAGTTAAATAATAATTTACACATACACTTGCGATAATCCACAGAAATATAGGCATGTTTGTCTGGTGAGAAAAACTCACCTGAAGGCTGCAGAAAAAATTTGATTCAAAATGAAAATCCACCGGAAAAGAAACGAACAGAGAGTAACGATCAAATATCCCGGATGTCACGCCTAGATTCAAATCCAAATATCCCGGATGTCACGCCTAGATTCAAATCTATAACAAGATCCAAATACCGGATACGTGACTTTAGAAATTTACGGTCAAAGCAAAAATTAAAAATAGGACGAGAATTAGTTCGACTTGCTCGACCGCTCCACTGGGTATACTATCAAAACATAACGAAACTTTTCCTACCCATTACTGAACCATGCCATTTCAAAAATCAAGGTAAAATTTACCTAAAGGCCATCTAAAACAAAATGGTGAAGTTTTTCTCCTATAGGCCGTGATATATGCATGTACAAGTGCATCCAATACTCTACTACCTACAGGCTTATGCACTGTCCCACACAACTATAAAGCATATTGCAGTTATATGCTTTTATATGCAACTAAACATTTCCACCTAACATCTTCTCTGTTATCTGAAGTATTACAGGCTTTCTCCCTTTTTTTCAACCGAATCTTATATATATATATATATATATATATTATAAAACATGCACGGATACATCATTTCTTCTTTAAAATTTTTACTATCATCAACGAATAACTACCCAAGTCAGTTACCTAAAACACGGTCAAGATTTCACTAAAAACCTGCCTATATGATATGCCTATATGCAACTGAAGGCTCACTCACTATGTCAACATGTTATATTCTGATGAACCCTGAAAACTCTCTTTCTCTCCCTCTGTTATATTCTTCTTTACTCTCGTTTTATATTTATTTATTTATTTATTTTTTCTTTATTTTTATTTATTTTTTTTTTTTTTAAACTTGTCTAACATCCTATGCAAAACAAAACTCACGCAACTCTCTGCCTACAACTTGTGTCTCTCTGCTATCTACTGTTACAAGATGGTAAAACATGCACAGATCATTAGTGATAAGTACATCCAGAATAACACTTACTACATCATAACTACACTAATTCCATAACCTAGCTTCCTACAGGTTATTGACCTGACTTGAATGAATTTGCAAGGTAATGTATTTCTCTTAAGACCTCATCATCAACACACATATCCACTGCTACTAGAAACAAGGTTTTTTTTTCAAAATATATGTCTCGTAGGAAACTTGGCTGAGCACTAGAGTGGTAGTCAGGGTTGGAGTGGCCGAGCCAAAAGATGGGAAAGCAAAGGAAAAAAAAACTGAAGAAGGAAAACGGAGAGGATGCAAAAGAAGAAGAGGAATAGTAATATTACCTGATAGAAGCTTTTCTCCTTGTGGATGATGTTATGCAAGATGAGGAGATAAAATACGAACCAGGCTAATATATTTATAGAGGGGAGAGTTTGCTTTAGATGCAAGAAAACATATATACGTGAAGAAAATCAAAAGGGCTCGGTACAAAAATGGCAACATATCTTGGCATGCCTAAACAATTGATTGATAAAGCAAAATTTCGTACATTCAAAAGTTTTAATGTGAATACCTTGGCAAGAGATTGAAAAAAAACGGCAGCATTGATAGAAGATTGAATGTTTTGCAGATAAAGAATTGATTTGAGGCGAAATCAATGGAAAAAGAAAAAGCAAGCAGAGCTCAGTGATTTATTTCCAGTTTTTATCTTGTTTGAATGGATTAGGCTCGTGTGATTTTAGGGACCACGGTTAGCAATTAGATTTGATTTTATATGCGTGATATTCATTGCCAGTTTATGAGTTTTGATTTCAACATTTTTTTTTATTTGATAGTTGCGTGATTGTAGATTGAAGAAACGGCATTTGGAAGAACTGATATTAGGCAAGAGATTGATTTTAGGCAAAAGATATTTGGATGAAAAGGTATATACAAAAGTTTAAAATAAATTTTGACAGTTAAAACAAAAGTAACGTTTGTTATAAAAATCACTAACTGATATTTTAATCGATAAGTATATTTAAATATGATTTTTACTTTATATGCGTGATTATAGGAACGAAAAATTTTATCTTGCAAAATAAAGGCAGTGGAAACAGAGAGATATAAATAGGAATGTGAGAATTTGAAAAGATAGGCAAGGTTAAATTTGAATGCATGAGTTGATTTTAGGCAATCAAATATATTGGTCCATTTAGGTTGCGTGAATAAATGAATACAGTGACATGCTCAAGAAACAAAAAGGTAAGAGGCAAATGCCAAAAATGTTAAAAGAATAAAATTTTGTGTCACGCGCAAAGGAATGCAAAATTGATTTTCTCTCAAATGATATATGTGTGATTTAAGAAGAAATATATGGTATGTTTAAATCAAAAAAGGAAGAGTTGATTATTATCATTATATTTTAAAGAACAGTTACAAACAGATTTGAACGTTTCTTTTTTAAATTCAGATTGGCGTGCTTTTTTTTTTCTTTGATGCCTGGATATGCACGTTATTCCTCTGGATTTGAGATAAGGCTTGCGAAAATATTAATTTCCAGTTATACAAAGCTTTGGATTCTATACTTTATATGCGTGATTAAAGCAAGCGTTGATTTTGTATACAGACCATTGATACGATATTTTAAATACATATCGATGTTGAAATATGATTTTTAAAATACGCCAAACTGACGTAATATAAAACACCCAAAGTTATATAAAAATAACGTTTTTAATTTATACGTTTATTTTGTTACTTATACCATAAATTTTTACGCGTCCTTTAAACGCGAAATTTAACAGTTCATTAATACATTAAATTCTTCAAAATTATTACTTAACAAACTTAGTTGGTTTTCACATATTACATATATTTATATATATATATATACACACACAAAATTCCTTTTATTAAAATTCAAATGGAGTTGTCTTTTAACAAAATTAATCGTTTCACAACTTTAAATTTCCATATTTTGTATTTTAAGGAAATGATTTAAATCAAATTATATATGTATATAAATTGGGAAGTAAATTTTACTGGAAAGAGAAAAATAACGGATTAAAATTCTATACGTTTTCTTATATATAATCTTATACATATATATATATATATATATATATATATATATATATATATAGTATTTATTCCCTAAATTTACGCGCCCTTTTTAACGCGTAATTTCCCAGTTCATTTATACACAAAAAAATTCGAAATTCTGACCATGCTGAGACTCGAACTCGTGACCTGTCGTGAATAGCCCAGATGTCTTAACCACCTAAGCTATTAATGTTTTCTTAATTAAAACTTGATTTTGCTAGAAATTAAGTTATTTACCATCCTCGACAAAAACCGAAATTACCAAATTAAAGTTAATTCTTATCCATGTCAAAATTTCAGAGATCTTATTATTTAATTAAAAATTTGGTCAATTTTTTTTTATTATTATTTTTAATCACTTTAAATAAACCCCAAAGTTTTATTTTTAGAAAAATACAAGTGAAAAATACTTGTTAAAAAAATTGGGCTGTTACACATCAGGTACAAAGCTCAACAACAATACATCACATGCTCTTAGTAATGCGCTAGATTATCTCTTAAATTATCATGAAGAAGACATACGCATGGTCCATCTTACTCAATATACATAACACATAACAATCACCCAAATCAAACGTACATGAAACATAAATATGGCATACCCTCGTTAGCCAAGGTCATCTCTCAAATAACTGTGTAAAAAAATAGGTATAGCATCCACTTAATGCTCTCAGCATCTCTAGCTATCATCGATAGCTGTATAATCGACGTGTGAGGGTTTACACAACTGCAAGGCTCTTAAACACATAAATAGTCCAAGAGATTGATAACCACATAACCATCATCTAGACCTTCAATCTCATAGTAATCAACTTGTCTCTCAGCCAATGAAATAATCACATGGCCTCTTAGACCTATACCAATCCACTCAACTCCTGGTATCATGGATAATAATTAGGACTCTTAGTCCTATGTTCTTTTAGTATCATAAATATCTTTTTTGGCATCAGTGTCAACAAATGATCAGATCGGCTTTCAGCCGTAAACACAATTATCTCATATAGATGAATAAGTCAGTGTCTATAACATCTCATGCTAACTTATCAATAATAACCACATGAGAGATTGAAAACTCTCAGCTGCTCTAGAAGCCTTCCTCACATACTCTCTGTCCTACCCCTACAGTCTTAATTACCTCGACAGCCATCATTATCCAATATCCATCAAGTGCATGACTACGCCATGCAATGGTCATGGCCCTGTACTTCTAATGGAAGCAGACTTACGACCTAAGTGACACAAGGGTAGTGGCTTTTAGCCAAGGCTCTTAGCCATATACATTAATAGGTGTGCCATAAATTAGGGGAGCGACCCTACAATTAGGGCGCTAGGTTGAATACTGGCCAATCTGGTTTAGTCCTTAATGTATAATAAGCGTACATACAATAAATAAACATTTTTATGGCTATCAGTTTGCTCACTCGCAACGAGCATTACCTTAAATATTATACCCCATATACTTGACCCTGTTAGAGTGATATCTACTTACATAAAGTAACCGAACAAATATCAGCTCAACCGTCCCATACCACCTAGCATTACTCGCTCCTTTACTCAATGCAACCAAATTACACTCATTGTCGCACAATTATTCTATATCATAATTTCAAAGAATAACCAAAGAAATATTACCAAAAGTCCTATGCTAGACGTTACTATAACCCCGTATATTCAAATTTCTAGTCACGTAAAAATAAAATAATTCAAAATATTCAGATTCGATTTGGGAAAGAGATAATAATAAAATAAGAAGATTTTTAAATCATAATGATATTCTATATAACAATAGTAAAATGTTAAATCTAAATATAGGAATTTGTATCTAAAATTAAAGGATTAAAAGCGCCAACTAATTTGACGCTTCCAAAAAAATATTGTAGCATAACCAAAGAGCCTTTCAAAACACATTTTAGATCTGAAAAATATAGAGTATATAAAAATTTATGGTAATTTAATCAAACGATACAAATTCTAAAATGGATTATTAAAAGTAGGTCCACTCCTTTAAAACACCATTTTCAGTAAGAAAACCTCAAATTTTCTTATAGCGCTCAAAACTAAAGTTGTTCCATATTATCATAGCTTTCCAATGAGATTTGGATTGTAGAAAATGGATAAGAGAGTCAAAAGTTATGGCCAAACTAGTACTATGCTTTTGTTTTAAAGTTCTAAGCTCAGGCTAAAGATATTGCTTCAACTTGAAGCACAATATAATACCATAAAACCTTAAATTTTAGAATACAATCAGTTGTTTTATATGGAAATATCTTACAAATGGAAGAAACCTCACATAAATTTGGTCAAAAAATCAAAAGCTATACTCAAAACATTTCTATGCTTCAATTGTGAAATCCTAAAACTCAAGCTTGAGTTATTAGCTCATATTCAAATGCATTTTAGGCCTAGCAAACTTCAAATTTTCAAAAAGCAACAAACATCAAAGTTGTTTCTTAGAAAATACCTTCCAAATAGGAAAAACCTCACTCAACTTTGATCACACGATCAAAAGTTATGGCAATTCTATCACCTCGCTTTCAAAATTCCATAATTCAAAACACTTCAATATCTCACCAATCAATCAAAAGCAATGCACACCATGGACTCATCATCAAATCAGTGAATAACTAATCACAGTTGCTTCATTCATGCATAAAATCAATAATTTCGGCATAGATTTGTGAGTGTGAATCACTCACCTTAGCCATAGCTTACTTAATAAGCTTTCTACTTTCACTTTCCTCTTCATTTGCAAATTCTATATCTCCAAAACTTCATCAAACATTAACTTCTTCATAGCCATTAGTGTAATATGATTTGAAATAAACATATATGAATCTAGGAATTTATAGAAATTTATTTCAATTTATTTTTATTTTTAAAAGTGGAGAAAAGATGGGTTTCATAATTTTTTTTATGAAGCTAAGAAGATTATTAGATGAAGATGGAAGTATACGTGAATGAATAATATGAAGGAGAGATAATTCTAGAATTATGGAAGCCTAGATAAGAGAATAAAGCATTTGGGCTAAGTGGGTTCAAATAAATACTAAAACAAACATCTTCTCCTTCTTTTCTTTTACAAAATTTTCTTTTAACAGATCACTTTAAAATTTCAAAAAATATTCATATTTACATTATTTAAGCGATAACCCAACATTATGGAATTTTATACAATTTTTTCCATATATTCTTTTATTTTAATCATTTATTCAAATGTATTCAATTTGGCCCATTTAACTAGAATTCATTTAATCATCAAATTCCAAATTTTCCTAAATAAATCCAAATTATTCTTGTTTTACTTTTTATAAAATCTATTTTAGTTAGTTAAGTCACCATTAATAATATTAGTTAATTACCTCTCAACACCTGGTTGTCATAGAGGATCTCGAAATTATATTGCAATTTCCCGCAAGCAGGAGAATGAAAATAAAGCCATTATGTAAAAGGCTTCAGCGTCTATAGTATAGACATTAGATTTAGATAATCCCGATGCTTTTATGATTTCTGCCTCTTCTACAAAGAGTACTATTTGGATTATTGACTTTGGAGCACCCTATTGTATGACACACAATATGTACTCTTTTTCCACTTATTGTTAGTTTGATGGAGGAGAGGTTCTCATAGCAATAATTCCACATACTACATGCCACATAATTATTGTTAGAATAGAAAAGGTCAAGATGTTTGATGGTGTCGTTCGTACGTTGTGCGACATTTGGCATGTGCCTGATTTGAGGCGTGGTTTGATTTTTGTTGGGGCATTACATAATATTGGCTTGAAGCATGTAATATAAAAGGATTCACTAAAAATTGCAAATGGTTCATGGATAGTGATGAAAGAGGGTAAAAGCTAGAAATCTATATTTGAGGAATTGTACCACTGTTGTTGTGAAGTCTTCTTAGGTTGTTGATTCCATTGATTTTGATTCTACCAAATTGTGGCATTTTCATATAGGACACATTAGAGAGCGCAATTTGGAGGTTTTGAAAAGGCTAGGCTTGATTGATGGAATTCACCATTTAAAACTTGGCATTGTAAGGGATTTATACTTGTAAAGCAGAAGAAAGATTCTTTTAACATTGCAGAACATAAGTCCAAAGATGTTTTGGAGCATGTTCACAATGATGTTTGGGATCCCACACCATGCTTATCTATTGGAGGAGTTAGGTATTTTATTTTCATTTATTGATGATTTTTCTAAAAATGTACGGGTTTACTTTATGAGGTCCAAGGATGAAACTTTTAATGAGTTTCACAGTTGGAAACCTCTATTTGAGAAGTAGTCTAGAAAGAAAGTGAAGATTCTTCATTCAGATCATGGTGCTAAATTCACTTCTCAAAAGTTTATCAAATTTTGGTGAGTCCAAGGGAATCCAAAGTCACTACACCACATAGGTGACCCTTAGTCAAATGAGGTTGCAGAGAGAATGAATCAGACATTGTTAGAAAGAACTTATCGCTTACATCTGACTGCTAGTTTGAAGAAGGCATTTTAGGTGGAAGTAATATCTACGACGGTTTTCCTCATCAATCGTTCACCTTTTACCGCCATACGTATGAAAATTCCAAAAGTAGCATGGAAGGGAGAACTTTTTTCTTATTCCTTTCTCAAAATGTTTGGTTGTCTAGCTTATATGCATGAGAGCGAAAGGAAGTTGGATCCAAGATCGTACAAGTGTATTTTTCTCGCCTATAGGAGAGGTGCTAATAGTTATAGGTTGTGGTATCATACTACCCAGAAGATTGTTACTAGCAGGCATGTTACTTTGATGAGAATGCTATGTTGAAGAAGGGCTTTCTCCTTTAGTTAATGATGACGTCGAGAGACAAATTTAGAGTAACAAACGCGAAGTAGATTACCAGACTTCCATAATAGTACAAATGGTGTTTCCAATGAAACTATGGCTGATGAGGAGAGGACAAAGGATCAATATCAAGGTGGAGCTCAAATTCATACTCGATCAATCAAATAGAAGAGAAAACCTGGATTGCTTGATGATTCCATAGAATTGAGCATTAATTACATTGAATTTGATGACACGGTAGCCTATGAATTAAGCATAGTTTGTGATGAGCCCATAATTATAAAGATATCATTACTTCAATTGATAGTTCCAGTTGGTTAGTAGCCATAAAAGAAGAAATTGAGTCTTTGCACATGAATCACACATGGGATATAGCGCCACTTCCTTCAAGAATGAGAGAAATTAGGTGCGGTGGATCTATATGATGAAAGATGGTGATAATGGTGACTTGAGGAATAAGGCAAGATTAGTAATTAAGGGATATGTTCGGAGGAAAGGTGTGGAGTTCCATGATATTTTTACTCCAGTTGCCAAACACACTTCCATTCACATTATTTTGGCATTGGGCACTTCGACATGGAGTTGGAGCAATTAGTTTTCAAGATGGTATTCTTGCATGGTGACCTTGAGGGGGACATTTACCTCAAGTAGGTAGAGGTCACCGATAGTAGCAGGCCCAGTCATGTTTATAAGCTTAACAAATCTTTTTGTGGCTTAAAACCGTCCCTTAGAATGTGGTATAAGAAATTTGATAATTTTATGATCTAACATAGTTACTCTAGAAGGTTTATGAACCAATGCATCTATTTTAAAAAGTGTGATGAAGATATCATCTATTTGTTGCTTTATGTTGATGATATGTTACAGCTTCTAAGCGCATGACTAGAGTTGTAGAGTTGAAGACGGAGCTTGGCAAGGAGTTTGACAAAAGATTGGGGAGTGGCATAGATAATTTTGGTGATGGGGATTTAAAGGTTAGAAAGTAAAGAGTTTTGAGGCTCACTTAAACTCAGTATATCGAGAAAGTCATTCTCGATTTGGTATGTAGAAAGCTAGCCGATGGCTACTACTTTAGGCTCTCAATTTCAACAATCCAAAGATTTATGCCCAAATCAGATGTAGAAAAAAGTGATGTGACTAATTTTCCTTATCCTATTGCAGTTTGAAACCTTATGTACGCTATGGTATGCACAAGGATTGTTTTGGCTCATGTAGTTGGTGTTGCTAGTAGATACGTGTCCAACCCGAGCAAGACTCATTGGAAAGCAGTAAATTAAATTCTATGATACTTAAGAGGCGCTCCTAATGTTGGCTTGTTGTATAGAGGAGTCAATAGTGATATAATTCCAAAGGGTTATTATAATTCAAAACTTGCTAGGGATAGAGAAGGTAGGAAATCAAATTTGGGTTATGTTTATGCACTTGGCTTGGGTCTAATTTCTTAGAGATCCAAGCTACAATCCATTAGAGATTTATCAACTGTAGAGGCATGCCTTATTTCTATTATGGAAGCAACTAAGGAACTATTATATTTGCAATAGCTTTTGGATGATTTATCAATGATGCGGAAGATGGTGGACTTGTTTTTAGATAGCCAGAGCGTCGTTCATCTTATTTAGAATTAAGCTTAAAGGTCATAGATAAAGCACATTGAAATTAGAAGTTTCTTTCTCATGCTTAAAGAAGAGGAAAATAAGATAAAGCTATTGAAGATACACACAAGGACAATCCAACTGTTATGTTTACAAAATATGTTTCAAAGGACAAGTTTGAGCATTACTCAAACTTGATTGGTATGGTACGAGGTACCTATCGCTATGGGTTGCTGCCCCAATGACCAATTTTGTTTATTGATAGATATATTTGAATCGAGGTAGAATGTTAAATATGATGATTTAAATATATTCCAAATACTAAAAGGGGGAGATATGTCAATTGATTCATGCAATTAATTAAATATGAGAAGCAAATAGGAAAGGTAATCAATTAATTGAAGATGATATATTAATTGGTTTAAGCAATCAACAAAATATGAATATATGTGGAAAGCAGAATAGAAAGACAACTAGTTACTTATTTTAAATCAGTAGTTGATTTTATGGTATCAACAAAGAAGAACAATAAGTATGGAGAATCAATCAAATAGAGAATAAATGTGGAAACAAGTTCCCTTATGCTTTATTTGTATTGAAATAAAATCAAGTAAATCCAAAAAAAATTCAACCTTATCTCCAAGGCAGTCTTCGTCCTCACATTTATATATGAAGACATTTATTCTTATTTTTAAAACAATAGAGTTCTCCGTAAAATATTTTTAATAAGATTCATATTTCAGTATCTATTCTAGGGTGAGTGAAATTTATTAAGTGATTTATATTCCTCTCATATTATGTACTCCCTCTTAAAGTGGAGAAATAATAAAGGTTACTGGGTTCAAGGGCGTATGTTGTGAGAAATACGGATTACTGATCTTAAGGGTTGGATTAACACTAGAGGGGGGTGAATAGTGTTTATAAAGAATTACTAAATCTTTTTAAGTTTATGTTAATTTGAACACAGATGTATGCAATATTCAGACACAGATATGATCACAGAAACAAACACATATGCAGAAATAAAGTAAAAGCAATAAAGGAAAGAACACACTGGATTTTATACTGGTTCAGAGTTACCCTACATCTAGTCTCGCACAACAAGTATGGATTTCCTTTTAAAAGCAATCTTTATAATTACACCCTCGATTTTAAGGCAACGAGGTACACCCTCCAGAATGACAGTCCTCTGGGTAGAGATACTTGATTTCCCGGGCAACAAGGTCACCTAATTGATTTCCCAAGGCTACAATCACACCTTATCTCGCTTGATTGATTTCCAAGGCCATAATCACACCTTTTCTCGCTAAATTGATTACAAAGAAAACTATAACTTTGAATAGCACTGAGAATCTTGTTGAGATAGTGATAGAGAATCAAACCAGAAATGATCTAGTTAGATTCAATGTTGATTTCAGTAGAGTAATGGTAAGAATATGTATATAGAAATGTGGAAGAAGAAGAGGAGGAGTGAAAAACCAAAAAATATATATTAAAATTCGTTGAAACCAACCCCTATTTATAGAGGTACAACAGCCATGTTCATTCGTGAAGAGTTATGACGAATAGACACTTCTTTTGAAATTTAAATTTTGAGCTCAACTGACACTATGTCGACATGGGGTACTTGGGCACGTCGACATCCCAAAGGAATTTTTAATGTTTTTTTTCTTTGAAAATAACTTTTATCTTATTTTAAAACTATTTTAAAATTTTATAAATATACTTAAATATAGTTGAAATACATAAATAAATATATAGAATAATATTTTGGTATATATAAAATTTTACTATAATTTTATATTTAAATATATAAATATTAGAAAATTAAATATAATTTTATTTCAAAAGATAGTTTAAAACCATGGATAATTTGATTTTGAAATTCAAGATTATCTCGAGGCTAAAAGTATTTGAAATCAGGATAGATGTTTTTGATTCTTTTAAAAGGAAGGTTTTGAAATCATTTTGAAAACGAGATATAATTTTGAAAAATCATTTTGAATAAAAAGTTAGCGGATACAAAACAATGTTCCACTATATTTTTCGTAGGTTCCATCCTAATTAGGGTTCCATCCCTTTAACGGGCTCGAAGTGGATTCCATTCCACGAATAAATTGGATTTTAAGATGGCAGTGCTTTTCTAGGAGTTTCAACAAAATTCCATATTAAAAAGTAAATTACTTGAAATTTTAAACTATTGATAATCTTGATATTCTTATTAATCATGAGTCTTCAATCTTGATATCTTGAATCTCTATACTGTACAGTCTTCATTCTTGGTACCTGCATGGTTAAATCCTGCATATACATATATATCTAAACTTATACTGTTAGTATTTATGTTTTATAATCTATTCTAAGGTTGTTGTCATCAAAACCATCATCTCACAGGCTAACATATGTAATGCCTCATAAAATGAACCAAAATTAAATGGATTAAATTGAATTAAACATGATAAGATAGAATATGGAAATTTTTTAAAAGTCGAAACTTAGCCATAAAATTTATTCTATTGCGTTTGTAGTGAAATTATTATGTTTTCAATATGAAAACCGAGCTCAGGCAAAGAAGTTATGAGCATTTGAAGTTTTCAGATTTGAATTAATTTAGTTTGAATTCAAATTCAAATAAAAAAATTAAATTTAGAGTTCAAATTTTAACTTAGGGCCTAAGTAAATGTTTAACGTTAAAAAGTTAATTAAGGGTCAAAATAATGTGAAACATAACAAAATAAACTTTCTCCAAATTAGAGGAGCAGTTAACCTATATAAGTCAACCGATCGACTGTAGCTGTTGATCGGTCGCACATAGATAGTCGACTACTTAGCAACGAAAATTGCCAGTGGCAGAGGCTATGTTATATTGAGTTGTATGCTCTATATTTATCCATTTCTTACCAACTTCCATCCTACGGTTCTGATGCGTTTCAACCACTATGAATAGAGCGCTACCATCTCCACTTTTATTCACATTATTTTAGGGAATTCAACAAAACTCAACCATTGTTATCTCTCTAAACTAGATTTAGAAACTCCGTAGAGAAATTTAGATAAGAATTCAATTCATTCTCTAATTATTTCTTCTACCTTCTACCTATTATTATTTTGTTCGTTCTCCAACCTTTTTGAATCTAATAAAAATATATACATCTTCCCTACTGTATACATATCAAAAGAGAGAGATTCAATAGGAGATTGAAAGGCGTGAAAATCCAAGGAACGCGAAGCTAAGGCTTTTTTGTGAGTGGAAACCTTAGTATTTCTTTTTCAGTAATTTTTTAGTATATCTCTATGGGTTTGGATATATCTTAGGATTTTGAAATTGTGAAAATACGATAGATAAAATCTCCCAAAAGTCCTTTTTATTTCAAAATGTCAATTCTATGTTGAGATTCTCAATTATTTACATTAATTTGATGGAATTTATTTTTTTATGCAATTTTTGATAATGCCATAGTCTATTCCACTTCTCCTTCTTCTTTGGTTCAATTTGTGATTCTTCAATCAATGAAATAAGGGGTTTAGATTACGGATTTTATTTGTAATTTATACCATTTATTCCACACAAATTTCCTTCTTATCTATTTCTTTTTAAAAGAGGAGTTGAATAAAATATGGAATTTAGATTCCATTTCCTATTGTTTAGGATATTCCACTGAATTGGTGTAGTAAATTGTGTTTCTATTTTATTTACAAGTCTGTTATTGCAAGTTTGCTTATGAATATTTATTCCTATTTTGGATATTAGAATCCTTTATTTTGGTATGTTGAAATCTAGGGAATTTAAAGTGAAAGGGCTTGTAATAGTATTTGGTTAGGGAATTGACATTTAAAGCTAGTTTAGGGCATAAAATCCATGCGTTTAAAATTTATTAGGTGTGAATATTTATTTATCTCTATTTGCATAGTTAACGTATAATTATTGCGTATATAGCATAGTTAATTAGGTATTTATTTCCCCATTAGGAATGTAATTGATTGTCAGATGAAAATAAGAGGAAACTATAATTTAGCCTAATTATTATTCCAAAGCATAATAAGGAAGATTCCTTATAAGGCCTTATGTATGAAACGGGGAGATGGATATTATTGTATAGATAGTGTGTATTTACTATGGTTGTCTCATAAGGATGCATGGTGAATATAGTTACATGATTGAAGTCTGCCCTTCACTTTGAGGCTATCGGCAGCCGTGTATACTTCCTATTTACATGAGATATCCTTATGATAATTATTTATAATGACGTGAGCTTAGTCCCAAATTATGTAGGGGAAATCTGCCCAACTAATCTTGCTACCAATTCTTAATAATAGCCAGACTAATGTGAGACGTCATTATGAGTATGGGCCATAATATGAGGGGCCTGCTTTGCGGTCTTGAGGTATTAAATTATTGTTTTAGGGCCCACCTCTTTTCCCCAAATAACGTATTGAATGGCCTACGGGACCCGTTAGGTGGTATCGCTACTGGGTTCCTCTTTTGGATAAGGTATTAAGTTACTAATTGAGGGTCCGCCTTTCCAAATAAAGAAATGTTAAGTGACTTGAGATTCCAGATGATGCTAGCTAGATAGTACCATTGAAGAGAACGCTTCAGAAATATGTATTAAATGACAAGGTCTACCATAATTAAGGTATTAAATGACCAGAGTATGCCTATTTTCCAATAAAAGTTTTTAAGTGGCTTGGGTATTATCTCTTACATTGGTAGCTATTTATGATGCGTGATTTGGGTTATGGGATTTTAGAAACCTGCTTCTCGAATGGAAGGTATTATGTGGTTGTTGAGGACTCGCCTCCTTTCCTTATAAGAAGTATTAAATGGTTTTAATGGTTTTATGTTCATAGGCATGTTCTTATTTTGAAATGTACTACCCAAGTATTGAAAATGTTAGACTTGAGGATTTTTAGTTACTAGACACTTTCTGTTCTAACTCCTTCGTCATTACAATATAGGTTAAGGACAGAGTAATATTAGCGATGATTAGTGATGGAGAAGCTTGGCTTTTGGCATTATTTATCTTTATCATTTGCTTTTCTGTGTACCTATGTATTCAAACAATGGTTATAACGGTTTTATGACACGATTTGATGGTATTTTGTATTATGAAATTTTATGGTTTTGAAATAAATAGGTACATTTTGCTATTATATTTTATTCTATCCACTGTGAGTTCTGAAAGTTTAGTTATGATTATATATTTTTATTTCTTTTTTCGACCAATAGCCTTCTTTAGAATGGATTTAAGTTTCGATGGACCTTTTTTGGATCGAAATTTAGGCCTATTTCGGAGTAGGTTGTTGCATTTGGTACCAATGCGTAGGTTACTCGATCAATGGGGAAAACATGTGTATGAAAGACATACTTGTTATTTTGAAAAGGTTTTTCAAAAAGAATTTTCAAAATTCTTACTATATATATAGACACACACACCCTATCTTCTTGAACATACGCATACACACTAAGTAACCTTTTTCTATCAGTATATAAATACTATCGTAGGAAATTGTCACTAAAAATACAACCTACATATAATTGATATGGTTAATAATGAATCTTAATGTGGATAAGGGAACCGTTAGAAGACCACCCATCATGGAATGCCCGAGTGATTTAGATAATATCTAAGGACTGTTGAGCCGATTCCTATTCCTCCAGTTGCACTGGTGGCACCTGCTTCCCCTCTTGCTGATGCAGTACCTCGTCCTATGTATTTTCTTAGGTTGTTTAAGGACTTTCTCAATATGAAAGAGAAGACATACCCTAGAACTGAAGGATATTCATAAGCTAAAGTATGTGTCAGTAACTGCAAAAGTATTTAAAGAACTTGGTTGGGTTGATCAGCTAAGAAGAAGAATAGTTTGGCACCTCAAGGGAGAAGCTTTATATTGTTGGAACTTTATGACTGATGAGCACCCTAAAGTGTATTCTCTTGTGAAAAATTCAACGTAGGATTTGAGATGAGGTTTATGTCTAGGGCATAAGTGAGCCTACAACTGGAAAGTTTATTTAGCTAAGACAAAGAGATTTTCTTCTTAAGGAGTACATACTTAAGTTTTAATGAGTTGGCTAAATTTGGAATGCACCTGATAGATCCAACTATGAAAAAGACAATGAAGTCCGTGAATGGCCTTGCTAAGAGAAATGTTGTGGACCTAAGTGCATGTCGAGGCTATATATAAGACGTTAGTGGAAAAGGCAATACTGCACTTGTTCAATTTAGAAGATAAGGGAGTAGAAAAAGAGAAGATTGCATTGACCCAGAAGCAAGGAGGTCCAAGGAGGGAGGCTTTTGGGCCAATAAGAAGTCGAAGGGGAAGTTTAAGAAGGATGGTAAGGTGTGCAATAGATGCCAAAAGAAGGGTCATGAAG
Organism: Allium cepa; assembly: GCA_030765085.1. Taxonomy (NCBI): domain Eukaryota; kingdom Viridiplantae; phylum Streptophyta; class Magnoliopsida; order Asparagales; family Amaryllidaceae; genus Allium; species Allium cepa. Next base: position 212,917,598 of record CM060943.1, read on the forward strand.
CTCAAGATTGTAGCATTAATCTGATAAAGGAAGCCTTTGAAGGGAAGTGCTTTAACTACCATGAGGAAGGGCATCTCAAGAATCAATGTCCGAAGTTGGTGAAGGAAGGATCAAGCGGATATGCCTATGCTATTGAAGCTGTCCCTATTGCTAGTAGGCCATCGAGAGATTGAGAGAAAATAGATCTAGAAGGAATAACTCTTATTTATGGAGTAACCAATAGTACCTTATTTGATTCAGGGGCATCACATTCCTTTATAGCTAGGAATGTCGTAATTTTATTAAACCTTTAAACCCAAATGGTAAATAGCCCAGTAGAGTTTTCTAATCCTGTTAGGGATTCGACACATCTCTCTCTTATTTGCAAAGATCTAGTGTTAGATATATGTGACGCTGCTTTCATATGTAACGCGTACATTCTAAATTTTGTAAGGTACGGACAGATCTTGGATATAGATTGGTATAATATTGTGGAGCCATTCTTGATTGTGATAGGTGGGTCATACGATTAAGGAACTGTGGAGGCTGTGACCTAGAAGTTCTTATCCAATGATTCAGTTGAGTTAAGCCGTGTATACTCACTAAGTCTATCTATTATTAGAGAGCCATCATCCGTACCCATATTTTGTGAATTTCTTGATGTCTTCGAGGAGGTCTCGAGTCTCCCGACCTATAGGGAGATTGTGTTCCGAACCAATTTGGAGAAGGACACAAGGCCCATCACCCTACCTTGCATATAGTCCTAAAAAAGAAGGGAGTTATATAAGCAAATCTTAAAGCTATTAAAGAAAGGATACATCTATAAGAGTACATCTAAATGGGGAGTCCATGTTGTTTTTGCCACTAAGGTAGATGGTTCTTTGAGGCTTTGCGTCGACTATAAGGAATTGAACAAGTTGAAAATGAAGAATAGATATCCTTTACCTAGGATTGACAACTTGTTTGACCAACTTGTAGGAGGTTGGATCTTTCCTTAGTTAGACCTGGCAACGGGATTCCATTAGTTAAGGATAGTGGAGGAGAGCAAGTCGAGGATCACATTTCGCACTCCATATGGGCTCTCTGAGCAGGAAGTAATGCCTTTTGGATTGACAAATGCTTCAACATATTTTATAGATTTGATGAGTAGAGTTTAAGAGGCAACTCAATAAATTCGTCTTGGTGTTTGTTCATGATACCTTGGTTTTCTCCAAAGGCAAGAAGGAGCATGAGGACCACCTTAGGGAGGTATTACAAACTTGTAGGAGGCACCAACTCAAGGCCAAATTTTTTAAATACCACTTTTGGAAGAGTGAAGTAAGATTTCTTGGGCATCTTTGTTTCGAAGCAAAGATTGGATATAGACCTTAATAAAGTGGAAGATATTCAAGGATGGAAGACTGTTAAGAATGCATCAAGGTTAGAAGTTTTCTAGGGTTGGTAGGCTACTATAGAAGGTTCATCAAGAGCTTTGCAAGAACAAACGGCCCCTTTGACCCAACTGACTAAGAAGAACCTAGTCTTTTCTCAAGATGATATATGCACTAAGGCATTTGAGAAGCCTAAGGAGTCATTGACTAATGCATTTGTGCTCACTATTCCCGACGGAACCAAAGTATTTACAGTTTTAACATATGCTTGTGGCACAGTGTTAGAAGTAATTTTAATGCAAGAAGGGAAAGTTGTTGCTAATGCAAGTAGACAACCAAAGGATCATGTGGAGAGGAATCCGGTGCATGACTTGGAATTGACAACTATTGTCTTTTCCCTACAGATGTGGAGGAATTATATTTTAAGAGAAAGGTTTGAGTTATTCACTGATCATAAATCACTCAAGTACATATTTTCCAAAAAAAGATTTGAATCTTAGAAAGTAGAGGACGATGGAATATATTGCGTCATTTGATTTTAGTATTCAGTGTACCTTTGGAAAAGGGAATGTAGTCATCGATGCCCTTAATAAGAGGCATGCTACCTTAGGTGCTATATATGAATGGAGAGTTGAAGTTTTTCTTGAATTCTAACTTTCAACCATCAACAAAACCCATCCAAGGTTTTCTTGCAGTTACGAAGATTAAGTTGGCCATGATGGATGGCATAGGGAAAGACCAAATGAAGGATGAAAAGTTAGTGGAGATATTAGAGAAGTTGAGGAACAAGAGCATTTTCCCCATGCTCGTAGGTATTCAGTTGATAAGAAGGGATGCTTGAGAATGGATGGATGCCTTTGTGTTCCGATGATTGATGATTTGTTGAAAGAGGTGCTTATGGAGTGTCACCACTCAAAGATAAGATGTATAAGGACATAAAGATGATTTTATTTTGGCATGGAATGAAGAAGAGCATACCTGAGTTTGTTGCTAGGTATTTGACATGTTATAAAGTAAAAGCTGAGCAATGGAAGCATGGTAGATTATTATTACCTTTGAAAATTATAACTTGGAAGTAGGAACATATTTCGATAGATTTTGTGGAAGGATTACCTAGAAGACAGAAGGGCAATGAAGCTGTTTAGGTTGTTGTGGATAGACTCACTAAGAGGGCACATGTTATTTTGGTCAGGAGAAATAAGATTGCCACTTCTCTTGCACAGATTTACATCAAGGAGGTAGTTCGTTTGCATGGAATTCCTATAAGCATAGTTAGTAATAGGGACCCATTTGCACTAATGAATTTTAAAGGAGCCTATAAATAGCTTTGGGAACTTCTTTGATTCTTAGCACTACATATCACCCACAGACCGATGGACAAACAGAGAGGGTGAATAGGATTTTGGAGGACTTGTTGAAAGCTTGTGTCTTGGACTTCGAAGGAGATTGGGAGCAACATATACCATTAGTTGAGTTTGCATATAATTAAAACTATCAAGCAGCGATTGGTATGGCTCCTTTGGAAGCACTTTATGGACGACCATGCAAATTTCCAAGTTGTTGATGAGAAACCATCAATAAAGCATTGCTCGGACTCGATTGATTCATGATATCACGAAAAAAATTAGAGTTGATCAGGCAAAGGATAAGGTTAACACAAGACCATCATAAATCTTATATAGATAAAAGATGGAAAGAGATTAAGATTTGAGGTTAGAGATATGATGTTTGTTAAAATCTCCCCTCTTATGAAGGTTGGTAGATTTGGCAGGTCTAGAAAATTGGCGCCTAGGTTTGTCGGGCCATTCAGAATTTTGGAAAGGGTAGAGAAATTTGCATACCGTGTGGAGCTTCTCGATAAGTTGGCAGGACTCCACAATGTTTTTCGCATTTCTCACCTTAGGAAATACCTTCATGACACCGCTATTAGTGTAGAATCTGATCGGTTAGGGGATTTTGAGATGGAGCCGACAGTGCCCCGTGATAACACATGCATTGTGGAGCATGGAACTAGGAGACTCTGCAACAAAATAATTAGACTGGTATGAATACAATGGGGGACAATCCGGAGGAATGCACATGAGAAAATGAAGAACACTCACCCAGCGCATTTCACCGGTAATTTCTCTCTCCAGATTTTAGGATTTTGGTTGCATCATGGTTGCTAGATTGAATGGTAGGAGATGGTTATTACACTGTTTCACCATCAATTTGTGCTCATGTAGAAATTTCATGCATGTCTATGATGTTTGCATACATACTTACATGACACGATTACGCATTCATGCTAGGATTGACCTCATTTTAGATGTCTACAGTACATAATCACATTGCACTATTGGTTGAGTAAATGGATGCGTAGATAACTTGGTTGTATAATATGGATGTTATTGCGCATTATGCTGTTTGCCCCTTGAAAGATTTCGGGACGAAATCCTTTTTAAAGAGGGAAGAATGTAACGTCCCGTAAAATGAACCAAAAGTAATGGATTAAATTAAATTAAATATGATAAGATAGACTATGTAGATTTTATAAAATTCAAAATTTTACTACAAAATTTATTCTATTGCGTTTGTGATGAAATTCCGATCTTTGTCTATATATAATATGGTGAAAACGGAGCTCAACCAAAGAAGTTATAAGCATTTGAAGTTTTTAGATTTAAATTAATTTAGTTTGAATTCAAATTCAAATGAGAAATTAAATTTAGGGTTTAAATTTCAAAATAGCTATGGGGTTAAGTAAATGTTTAATTAACGTTTAGTATTAAAAATTTAATAGGGAATAAAATAAATTATGCAACATAACAAAATAAACATTTTCTTAAATAAAGGAGCGGTTGACTTATATAGGTTAACTGGTCGACCGTAGCGGTCGACCGATCGCACATACTCAGTTGACCGCTTGGCAACGAAAGTTGCTAATGGCGACTAGGGTTTGAAACTATGTTATATTGAGTTGTACGCTCTAGATTTATCTGTTTCTTATTTATTTATATCCTACGGTTCTGGTGCATTTCAACTCCTATAAACGGAACCCTACCCTTTGCACTTATTATTCATATTGTTTTTGGGAATTCAACGAAACTCTGTCATTGTTATCTCTCCAAATTAGATTTAGAAACTCCATAGAGAATTCAGATAAGAATTTAATTCATTCTCTAATAATTTCCTCTATCTCCAACCTATTCTTATTTTTTTTCCTTTTCCCACTTTTTTGAATCTAATAAAAATATATACATCTTCCCTATTGTGTATATATCAAAAGGGAGAGATTTTGAAGGAGATTGAAAGACGTGCAAATCCAAGGAAAGTTAAGCTACGGTTGTTATATGAGTGGAAACCTTAGTATTTATTTTTCAGTAATTGTCTAGTGTATCTCTATGGATTTGAATATGCGCTATGGTTTTTGGGATTGTGAATATACGATAGATAAAATCTTCCATAATTCCTTTTTATTTCGAAATTTCAATTCTATGTTGAGATTCTCAATTATTTACATTTATTTGATGGAACTTTTTTGTTTATACAATTTTTAATAATTTCTTAGTCGTTTCCGGTACTCCTTCTTCTTTGGTTTAATTTGTCATTCGTCAATGAAATAAGGGTTTAGATTGTGGATTTTATTCGTAGTTTACTATTATTCCACACAAATTTCCTTATTATCTATCTCTTTGTAAAAGAGGAGTTAAATAGAATATGGAGTCTAAATTTCAATTCCTATTGTTTAGGATATTCCATTTAATTGGTGCAATAAATTGAGTTTCTATTTTATTTGCAAGTCTATTGTTGCAGTTTTGGTTATGAATATTTATTCCTTATTTTTGGGTATTATAATCCCTTATTTAGGTATGTTGAAATCTTGGGAATTTGAAGAAAAGGACTTGTAAAAATATTTGGTTAGGGAATTGACATTTAACGCTAGTTTAGGGCATAAAATCCATGCGTTTAGAATTTAATAGGGACAAATATTTATTAATCTCTAATAGCATAATCAACATATATGTGCATATGGCGTAGTTAATTAGGTGTTTATTTTCTTCATTTTATCCATTAGCAATGTAATTTATTGTTAGGTGAAAATAAAAAAAAATCTTATTTAGCCTAATTATTATTCTAAGGCATAATAAGGAAGATTCTTTATAAGACCTTATTTATGAAACGGTGAGATGAGTATTATATATATAGACTATATTAATTTAAGGCTAAGTTATACGGATGCAAGGTCGATAGAGTTACACAATGGGAGTTTTCCCTTCACTTTGAGGCTACCAGCAGTTGTGCACACTTCCTATTGATGTGAGATATCCTTACGATAAATCTTTAAAATGATGCGAGCTTAGTCGTAGATTTTGTAAGGGAAATCTGCCCAGCTAATCTGGCTACCAGTTCCTATGAATAGTTGGACTGCTGTGAGACATCATTATGAGTATGGGTCATAGTATGAGGGGCCTGCTTTGAAGTCTTTAGGTATTAAGTGGTTGTTTGAGAGTCTTCCTCTTTTTCCCAAATGAAGTATAAATGGCCTAGTGGACTATTAGGTGGTATCTCTACAGGGATCCACTTCTGGATAAGGTATTAAGTGACTGATTGAGGGTCTGCCTTTCTAAATAAAGAAGTATTAACTGACTTGAGATTCCATATGATGCCAGCTAGATAGTACCATTGAGGAGCACACCTTGGAACTAGGTATTAAATGATGGGGTCTGCCTTAATTAAGGTATTAAATGACCAGAGTCTGCCTATTTTCCAATATAAGGTACTAAGTGGCTTGGGTACTATCTCTTGCATTGCTAGCTATTTATGGGTGGGATTCAGTTATAGGATTTTAGAAATCTCCGACTGGAATGGAAGGTATTAAGTGGTCGATTAAGGACCCGCCTCCTTTCCATATAAGAAGTATTAAATGGTTTTATGTACGTAGACATATTATTATTAAAAAATATACTGGCCAATTACTAAAATGGCAAGGCCTCAGTTTCTAGTCATTAGAGTTTTTGTTATGAAAAAAAAATACATAACGTACATTGCACTTTTTTGACAAAAAATACAAGCTGGCCTGCTGTTTTTGGAAAATTAATAAAAAATTCTACAAAATTTGATAATTATGAAATACCATAGTTATTTACTAAAATTACAATAATAGTGGAAATTAGCCACAAGGGCCTCTTTAGCAAGTCCAATTAGTTTTTAGGACACACAACTGAAATAATTACTTTTAAGGACAAAATGAAAAATAATTAGCTTCGAAGGCCTAAAAACCTATAAAATTATGTCCTTGAAAGTAATTGGACTACCGACTTTGTCCTAAAAAGTAATTATTTTGTTGACTTTGGCCTTGAAATTAATTTCTATGGATGTGTGTCCTAGAAACTAATTGGACTGCAAAATTTGTCCTTCTAGTGAAATGCCCCTAAATAATATTATTACCATTTCCAAATAAATAAATTTGATTATTTAATATTTGAATTTTACTTGGAAAGCAAAAGTCAACTTGGACTTTCCGTGAAAGTGCAAGCTAGTTTGCACTTTCCGATTTAGAAAAAATGGACCTGTCTAACATATTCATTGTTATAAGGACTTTTCTTATAACAACATCGGAAATATGAACTTGATGTACAAATCCCCTTATCAATAAGTGTTAATCCGCCTTTATGCAAGGCCACAGACTGGTGGATTTAACCAAATCGACTTCTCGTTTATCGAGGCTAGAATATGATGGATTCGTTTAAAAGGATGAAGTTCACTTGGATATGTCGTTCGGTCGAGAAGTGGATAAGTTACGCGGATGGGTATGGTTTGGGTTGGCAAGGTGATGTGGGTCGGCGTCAATCCTCGCTCGGCATCGTACCTCGCTCGACATCGGACCTCGCTCGGCATCGGACCTCGCTCGGCATCAGACCTCGCTCGGCATTGCACTTCGCTCGGCATTGGACGTCCATGGCATTGGACGTCGCTCGGCATTGGACCTCGCTCGGCATCATAGTCAGGTGAGGATGGCTCGACAATGTGGCTCGGCAAAGTGGCTCGGCATTGGCTATATGGTGACATGAGTCGGCATCATTACATGGTTCGACGCTAGCTTTGTTCCGAGTTCTGGACTAGTCTGCTTCGAGTTTCAGATAGGCTCACTTCGGGTCAATACCCAATTTACTTCCATTCGGCATGTCAACTGCTCAGGGTTGGTCGACATGATGAAGTAAGGTTCAGATATGGCCTTGATGTGTAACAACCCGCATATGTTATGATTTATACATTTAAATGTTTTATTTAAATATGGTATCGTAGTCGGATTTTAGTCCAAAAAGCTACTTTTTGCATACGGTCGAATTAGGACTCGGGACCACTCCCATTGAGTTTAAAATGTCGTTTGCGACCTTTTGGAGTATAAGCTTCGATAAGTTTGGAGAAAGTTGAATTTTGCTACTTTTTGCTTAGGGCTTTGGTTTGGGCTGAGCCCAATAACCCCACTTATGTATTCAGTCCCAACTCCACTTCAACTCCTCATTTACTTCATTTCCAATTCCTAATACTCAAACTTTAGCAACAATGGTGGGAGAGATGGGAAATTAAAACTCAAGCCCTAGTTTTCTTTTGCAAATCAAGTTCTAGCTCCAAACTAATAGAAGAACCCATTGGTAAGCTTCTCTTCTTCTTCTCCAACTCATTCTCTTATCATTTCAGAAATTCCTAAACCTAACTTTGGGAATGTTCTTCTTTTAAAGCTTAGAATCAAGCTTATTGAGTTGGATTTGAAGAGTGGTTGATTCTCCTTTGCTTTCAAGCGTCTTCTTTATTTGTGTGATTTCAAAGGTGAGATTTTTATCTCACATCTATGACTATAATTATCTTTGGTTGTTGGGTATGAATTCCTAACACTTCTTCATGTGCATTTGCTCTTGATTTGGATTGGTTTTGTGAATATTCCAATTTTTGGGTTTTTAAGTCAAATTTGTGTGAAATCCTTTTATGGATGTTTGGTCATGCTTTTGGTGATGCATCGAGGAGCATATAGGGTCGGGTCGCCGATTGGCTTAAACCCTTAGAGCCAATGTTCATCTGGATGCATTTTGGAAGAGTTTGCTCTTCATTTGGATAGGCGGAAAAATAGCCCAGGCATAATTCAGCCGACTGAAACCTCTGTTCAGTCGACTGAACCTGAAACCCGAAAGTTTCCAGGCATGATTCAGTCGATTGAATACTCTGTTCAGTCGACTGAAACTGGAAACCGAAAGTTTCCTGAACCTGGAAAATTTCCAGGCACAGGGTCTATCGACTGAAAACTCTGTTCAGTCGACTGAACCTGCTGTTTGAGTCCATTTTGCCTTTTTGGATTGAATTTCCAATTTAAATCTATTCTGATGATCCTATTTGTTGTTATCATTTATTATGACCTTGATGACTCCTTTTTAGGGATTTTTGAATATCCATTTCGATGGATTCTTTATCGGTTTCTTTGGATTTTATTCACATCTTCGTATGTGAATTTTAGTGATTGATTGTTCCTACAATCTTCTTTGTGATTTGTCACTTTAAAAATATAAAGGTTTCGATACTAATAGTAAATATCAAAACTCTTTCTTCAAATGATTTCAACACTATTTTATTACAAAGCTCGTTTTCTCAAACTGATTTCCAATCTATTAGTATATACAAACCTTTACCTCACTCGTATGAGAAATCTAATTAAACGACTTAGTAAAACAAGTGGTATGAAACGCTTGCGTTTACTTCGTCGGTTATTTCTTGGACTTGTGCGATTGAATCTCTTATGACAATTTTCTAGTGGAGATCTACAATTTGTTCGTAAATATTTAAGTTAAGCTAGTGGTTATGGGACATGAAGCTAAGCTCAGATATTTACTAGCTTACTTTAATTGACACTTCTTGATGATCATGACGATCATTTTTTGTGATTTAGACTAGCAATGCGCGATGTCTATTTGTCTGCGAGGGAGACTAAACCCCGTTTTGTGGAGTTTCGACTCAAATTGATGGGGTAGCGTCCCATGGTCTTCGGGCCGTTCGTGTGTCAAAAATTAATGGCTAGCTACCATTAGATAGCGTCTCGTTCGTGTTATACATATGTTGGTGAGTTTTCATGCTCCCGTTCGTGTGATAGGCCTCCCCCCCTTTTTTGTGTGATTTCTGGATTTCGTGTGTCGAATTATGGAACTTTCTTCTTCACCTATTTTTGTGATTTCTATTGATATGATTTATCAATTTTTGTGCATAGGTGAATTCGTGTGTCATTGTCTGGATTTCTTGAGATGATTTCTAGAATTTGTGCTTCACCAATTTTCGTGATTTCCATTGATAAGTTTTATCAATATTTGTGTATTGGTGAATTTGTGTGTCACTGACTTTTGTGATTGACACTGATATAATCGTCAATATTTATGGTTTGGTGAACGAAATAAGGAGTATGACATTTTCGTTGATTCTTGTGTAGATTTGGTGATATTGATTAATCTCTTGATTATTTTCAATTACTTATATATATCACAGCTTGGCATTGTGATTATTATGTGTTTAGTCATATCTCTTATTCTATATCATTTCACCTGATATTTATAGTTAGACTGATCCGTTTATTATTTTCTTATTAAATAATACTCGGGTCAGACCGAGATGTTACAGGTGCTTCAGCTTGACTTCTCACTTGGGATTGATTTCTCTGACTTTTGGCTAACTACTTAGATTAGTAGTTTATTTTGTTGTATACACTTGAGATATAGACTCATAGTTGTATTCTTTTGTATAACACGTGTTGCTATTCTTTTGTATATTGTGGATCTTTTTGACCACTACTCTGATATACACTTTCATGTGTTAATTATATATTCATATCTTCTTCCGCCTTTGTGATATGAATTATCTGTGAATGATTTGTGTTATGCTTATTTCTATATTTGTTTTCGAAGATTACTATAGCCACTATGTAGTAGCTTTGAGTTTGTGTCGGTATGTCGGATTTCCTCTTGTAATGAAAAGTTATATTTTTATCTGGCATATCGGTGCTCGCCCAAAGCAATTACACGGATGGTCACTCCTCAACAGCCTTATTCTCCGTGCTAGTTGACAGCATTACTCCGTAGTGTTCTTGGCTAGCGTGGGTATAGAGGTGGGGCGTCACAGCTTGGTATCAGAGCCAAACTTCGGAACAATATGGAATATTATAACAAGGATCATCGTCCTAAGTCCATCATAGGAGTCGTGCTTTAGGATTTACTTCGAGTCTTCGTACCGATTCATCCTATTTCCTTTCATGATTCCTTGTTTTATCTATCAAGATTGCTTGATATTCATTAGTGAATAATCTTCTTCTTGTTCTTCTTTCTTTTAAAAGGAAGAGAAAGGTCTAGACCAGGCCGCCCCAGAGCCGTACCGTCTAGTGCTCCACCCCAAGATGGAATTTTTATGACTGCTCAACAGCTTCTTGATTTAGTGACAAATGCTCAAGCAGCTGGAGCTAACCCGGAACCTACTCACCCAAAGTCGGGATTTGCACGCTTGTGCAGCGATTACACTAATTTGGGTGGGAAGCCATTCGAAGGTTCCGAAACTGTTATTGAAGTACAGGCTTGTCTAAGGTCATGCGATCGAATCTTCTCTCGCATGAATCTTATTGACCTTCACCGAGTTCAGGTGGCCTCTAGTATGCTCCGAGAAAGAGCATTGGACTGGTACAAACTTCTTATTTCTGAGATTAATGAAGCGGATCTCACCTGGGAGCAATTCCGGGAACGCTTCGAGTTAAAATTCGTACCAGAAGCTGAGAAAGTGACGTTGGCTCGACGATTTATAGACCTTGTTCAAGGTGATTCTTCCGTGACTGATTATGTCGCCTCCTTCGAGTCGCTTTCTAAATACGGGGTTGAATACATGAACACCCCTTTAAAGAAGAACCAGAGGTTCGTCTATGACTTAAACAGAAATCTCAAGAAGCCATTACTTCTAAAGTTAGAAGTTTCTTTCGACCAACTCGTTGATATCGCTCTTCGTCTTGAAGAGGCGGACAGGGAGAATGATGTTGAAGTGGTGGGTTCCAAACCAAACTTCAACAACAAGAAGAGGCCAAACAAATTCAAAGTCCCTTATCCCAATAAGAAAGGGAGGCAAGCAACTCCTGCTTCAAAGACATTTTCCTCTACAGAAGGGAAATGCTTTAACTGTGGTTCCAGAGACCATTTTGCGAACAAGTGTTCAAAGCCTCGTACTTGTCGCTATTGTAAAAGCCCGGACCATTTTATGCATGTATGTCCCAAACTTCAAAATAGGAAGGAGGGAAAGCTTAATGTTGCTCAAGCCCCTGGCAACACATCTCGTGGTCAAGTTATATCTCATTTTATCCTTGATGGTATTATTATATTTCGTGATCAACCGATTCGAGTTCTTTTTTATATGGGTGCGTCCCATTCTTTTATATCAAAAGAGCTTGTTGATACTTTTTCTTTGGATGTTTTGTGTTTAATGACTTCTTTGAGAATTGCGAATCCGGTGGGTGGATCCGCAACAATCAGTTTATTGTGTAATGATGTCGAGATTATTTTGGGTGATTTTCCTTTCCTAGCCGATTTGCATGTCATGCTTTATTTAGGCTTTGGAATGATTTTGGGAATGGATTGGCTTACCGTTATGAAGCTCATATCCTATGTCCTGAGCGGACTATTCATCTTCGACATCCTCAATCTGTTAAGCAGATTTCTATTAACCTTAAAGATTCAGATTCCAGCTTGGTTGCATCTTTATATTCTTTAAATCCTCGTGATGACGATAATGATGATGAGGAAGATATTATTTCTCTTATTCACGTTGTTCGTGAATTTTCCGACATATTCGAGCCCGTTTTAGGATTACCACCTAAGCGAGCAATTGAGTTCATAATTAATCTCGTTCCTGGAGCTCAACCTGTCACTCGTCCTCCTTATCGTTTGTCCAATAAAGAAAATGAGGAGATGCGCATACAACTATCCGATTTGGAAACGAAGCAATTTATTCGCTCAAGTTCCTCGCCTTGGGGAGCTTCGGCTATTTTCGTGAAGAAATCCGATGGTACACTTAGGCTTTGCGTTGACTACCGCAAGCTTAATGATCTTACTATCAAAAGCAAATATCCTTTACCTCGGATTGATGATCTATTCGATCAACTTAGTGGTGCTAAAGTCTTTTCGCAATTGGACTTAGCTACTGGATTCCATCAACTTCGTATTGCAGAGGATAGCATTCCTTTGACATCATTCCGTACTCGTTATGGATCTTATGAATGGCTTGTTATGCCATTTGGTCTAACGAATGTTCCGGCTGATTTCGTTGACCTTATGAATAGAGTTTTCAAAGACTTCCTCGATCGGTTTGTTCTCATCTTCATTGATGATATTCTTGTGTATTCTAAAACCGAGGAGGAACATGAGAAGCATCTTCGGATTGTGTTGGAAACTCTTAGGAGTAATCAATTGAAAGCAAAATTTTCTAAATGCCACTTTTGGCAATCTCGTGTGAAGTTTCTCGGTCATATTATTTCCGAATCCGGAATTTCCGTGGATCCTTCAAAGATTGAAGCGATTCAAGATTGGAAAAGACCTGAAAGTGTGACGGAGATCTGTAGTTTCCTTGGATTGGTAGGTTATTACCGCCGTTTTATCAAAGACTTTTCTAAGATTGTTGTGCCTCTCACTAGCTTAACAAAGAAAGGCGTTAAATACATTTGGTCAAGACAAATGTGAAGCTTCTTTCCAGAAATTGAAAGAACTCCTTTCAGATGCTCCTATTCTTGTTATTCCCGATGGGAATCAAGATTTCGTTGTTTATACCGATGCTAGTCGCATTGGTTTGGGTGCCGTTCTTATGCAAAAAGAACGTGTTATTGCTTATGCTTCAAGGCAATTGAAGCCGGCCGAGACTAGATATGCCACACATGATTTAGAGCTCGCGGCTATTGTTTTCGCTCTTCAGAATTTGGCGTCATTATCTATTGGGGGAGAAATTTATTCTTTATACCGATCATAAGTCTTTGAAGTATTTATTCTCTCAAAGGGAACTTAATTTGTGTCAACAGCGATGGCTCGAATTTCTTGCACCATATGATCTTGATATCCTTTATACTCCCGGTAAGGGTAATCGTGTCGCCGATGCTCTTAGCCGCAAGCAACAAGCGGTTGTTTCCATGATGATATCTGAATGGAATGATCTCTAGATTTTATCCACTTGTGAGATTCAAGATCGTGTTTCCGATTTATGTCCTTCTCTGGTTTATGTAGCCTTGAGGCGCATCCTTCTCTTTTAGACCGCATTCTTGAAGCTCAAAGGCTAGATCCCGACTAGGCTCTTCTTGGCCAAAATTTTAAGGATAAAATTGATATTGAAGGTTTGAAAGACTTTGATATTGATTCTCGTGGCGGCATTCGAAAATTTGGTAGACTTATCGTGCCAAATATTAGTGATCTTCGCAAAGATATTTTAGAAGATACCAATCGTTCCAAATTCACCATTCATCCCGGTAGTAGCAAAATGTACGCGGATATGAAGCGACTTTATTATTGGGAGGGAATGAAACTTGACATCACTAACTTCGTTAAGCGTTGCATGACTTGCCAACTCGTTAAGGCCGAACATCAAAGGCCCGGTGGGTTATTGCAACCTTTAGAAATTCCAATTTGGAAGTGGGACATGGATTTTATAGATGGCCTTCCCCGTTCTCGTTCGGGTCATGATAGCTTATGGGTGATTGTTGATAGGCTTACTAAATCCGCCCACTTTATTCCCGTTCGATCTAATCGAACCGTACCTCTTTTAGCCAAACTTTTTATTAAAGAAATTGTTAAATTGCATGGAGTTCCTACTTCTATTTTTAGTGATCGTGATCCATTGTTTACTAGTGGATTTTGGAAGAGTCTTCAAAAAGCTTTGGGAACGAAGCTTAAGTTTAGCACCGCTTATCATCCTCAGTCCGATGGACAAACCGAGCGTGTGAATCAAACTCTTAAAGATCTTCTTCGTACATGTGTTCTTGATTTTGGCGGAAGTTGGGAAGATCATATTTCACTTGTTGAATTTTCCTATAATAATAGCTTCCAATCTAGTATTGGTATGGCACCTTTCGAGGCACTCTATGGAAGGCCATGCCGATCTCCTTCTTGTTGGCTTGAGGCCGGTGAGAAACTGTTTTAGGTCCAGATCTTATTCGTGATTCCACAGAAAAGATTGAACTTATTCGACATAGGATGAAAGAAGCCCAGAGTAGACAAAAATCCTATGCCGATAACCGGAGAAGGAAGTTAGAGTTTTCTGTGGGAGATCTTGCGTTCCTATGAAAGGTGTTGTGCGTTTCAGTCGATCAGGAAAGTTAGCGCCTCGATATATTGGGCCATTTCCTATCACTGAACGTATTGGTTCCATGGCATATCGCCTTTTATTACCGGCTCAATTTTCTGCTATCCATGACGTGTTTCACGTTTCTCAACTTCAGAAGTGTCTTCGAGATTCCGATTCTATTCTTGAGCCCGGTGTTGTGGAAGAGATTGAAGTTTCGTCTAATTTAACTTATGAGCAACATTCTATTCGTATCATTGCTTCAGAGGTCAAACGACTTTGAAATAAAAATGTTCCTCTTGTTAAAGTTCAATGGTCCTCAAATCCTAAGGATTGTTCTTGGGAATCTAGGGAATTCATCGAGCGAACACATCCGGACTTACTCTCTCGTGCTCTTTAAGGTGAACTTCTTATTTCGAATTTCTTCTTTTGTGTTGATATGCATCTATGGTTGTTACTATTAGTTCATTTATTCCTTATGATTGCGTGGACGCAATTTCTTTAAGGAGGGGAGTCTGTAACAACCCGCATATGTTATGATTTATACATTTAAATGTTTTATTTAAATATGGTATCGTAGTCGGATTTTAGTCCGAAAAGCTACTTTTTGCATACGGTCGAATTAGGACTCGGGACCACTCCCATTGAGTTTAAAATGCCGTTTGCGACCTTTTTGAGTATAAGCTTCGATAAGTTTGGAGAAAGTTGAATTTTGCTACTTTTTTCTTAGGGCTTTGGTTTGGGCTGAGCCCAGTAACCCCACTTATGTATTCAGTCCCAACTCCACTTCAACTCCTCATTTACTTCATTTCCAATTCCTAATACTCAAGCTTTAGCAACAATGGTGGGAGAGATGGGAAATTAAAAATCAAGCCCTAGTTTTCTTTTGCAAATCAAGTTCTAGCTCCAAACTAATAGAAGAACCCATTGGTAAGCTTCTCTTCTTCTTCTACAACTCATTCTCTTGTCATTTCAGAAATTCCTAAACCTAACTTTGAGAATGTTCTTCTTTTAAAGCTTAGAATCAAGCTTATTAAGTTGGATTTGAAGAGTGGTTGATTCTCCTTTGCTTTCAAGCTTCTTCTTTATTTGTGTGATTTCAAAGGTGAGATTTTTATCTCACATCTATGACTATAATTATCTTTGGTTGTTGGGTATGAATTCCTAACACTTCTTCATGTGCATTTGCTCTTGATTTGGATTGGTTTTGTGAATATTCCAATTTTTGGGTTTTTAAGTCAAATTTGTGTGAAATCCTTTAATGGATGTTTGGTCATGCTTTTGGTGATGCATCGAGGAGCATATAGGGCCGGGTCACCGATTGGCATAAACCCTTAGAGCCAATGTTCATCCGGATGCATTTTGGAAGAGTTTGCTCTTCATTTGGATAGGCGGAAAAACAGCCCAGGCATGATTCAGTCGACTGAAACCTATGTTCAGTCGACTGAACCTGGAACCCGAAAGTTTCCAGGCATGATTCAGTCGACTGAATACTCTGTTCAGTCGACTGAAACTGGAAACAGAAAGTTTCCTGAACCTGGAAAATTTCCAGGCACAGGGTCGGTCGACTGAAAACTCTGTTCAGTCGACTGAACCTGCTGTTTGAGTCTATTTTGCCTTTTTGGATTGAATTTCCAATTTAAATCGATTCGTGATGATCGTATTTGTTGTTATCATTTATTATGACCTTGACGACTCCTTTTTAGGGATTTTTGAATATCCATTTCGATGGATTCTTTATCGGTTTCTTTGGATTTTATTCACATCTTCGTATGTGAATTTTAGTGATTGATTGTTCCTACAATCTTCTTTGTGATTTGTCACTTTAAAAATATAAAGGTTTCGATACTAATAGTAAATATCAAAACTCTTTCTTCAAATGATTTCAACACTATTTTATTACAAAGCTCGTTTTCTCAAACCGATTTCCAATCTATTAATATATACAAACCTTTACCTCACTCGTATGAGAAATCTAATTAAACGACTTAGTAAAACAAGTGGTATGAAACGCTTGTGTTTACTTCGTCAGTTAATTCTTGGACTTATTCGATTGAATCTCTTGTGATAATTTTCTAGTGGAGATCTACAATTTGTTCGTAAATATTTAAGTTAAGCTAGTGGTTATGGGACATGAAGCTAAGCTCATATATTTACTAGCTTACTGTAATTGACACTTCTTGATGATCATGACGATTAATTTTTGTGATTTAGACTAGCAATGTGCGATGTCTCTTTGTCTGCGAGGGAGACTAAACCCCGTTTTGTGGAGTTTCGACTCAAACTGATGGGGTAGCGCCCCATGGTCTTCGGGTCGTTCGTGTGTCAAAAATTAATGGCTAGCTACCATGAGATAGCGTCTCGTTCGTGTGATACATATGTTGGTGAGTTCTCATGCTCCCGTTCGTGTGATAGGCCTCCCCCCTTTTTTTGTGTGATTTCTGGATTTCGTGTGTCGAATTCTAGAACTTTCTTCTTCACCTATTTTTGTGATTTCTATTAATATGATTTATCAATTTTTGTGCATAGGTGAATTCGTGTGTCATTGTCTGGATTTCTTGAGATGATTTCTAGAATTTGTGCTTCACCAATTTTCGTGATTTCCATTGATAAGTTTTATCAATATTTGTGCATTGGTGAATTTGTGTGTCATTGATTTTTGTGATTGACACTGATATAATCGTCAATATTTATGGTTTGATGAACGAAATAAGGAGTATGACATTTTCGTTGATTCTTGTGTAGATTTGGTGATATTGATTAATCTCTTGATGATTTTCAATTACTTATATATATCACAGCTTGGCATTGTGATTATTATGTGTTTAGTCATATCTCTTATTCTGTATCATTTCACCTGATATTTATAGTTAGACTGATCAGTTTATTATTTTCTTATTAAATAATACTCGGGTCAGACCGAGATGTTACAGGTGCTTCAGCTTGACTTCTCACTTGGGATTGATTTCTCTGACTTTTGGCTAACTACTTAGATTAGTAGTTTATTTTGTTGTATACACTTGAGATATAGACTCATAGTTGTATTCTTTTGTATAGCACGTGTTGCTATTCTTTTGTATATTGTGGATCTTTTTGGCCACTACTCTGATATACACTTTCATGTGTTAATTATATATTCATATCTTCTTCCGCCTTTGTGATATGAATTATCTCTGAATGATTTGTTTTATGCTTATTTCTATATTTGTTTTCGAAGATTACTATAGCCACTATGTAGTAGCTTTGAGTTTGTGTCGGTATGTCGGATTTCCTCTTGTGATGAAAAGTTATATTTTTATCTGGCATATCGGTGCTCGTCCAAAGCAATTACACGGATGGTCGCTCCTCAACAGCCTTATTCTCCGTGCTAGTTGACAGCATTACTCCATAGTGTTCTTGGCTAGCGTGGGTATAGAGGTGGGGCGTCACATGATGGGTCCAAATTACTCAGGAGGCCCAACAACCTAGATTTGCCTATAAATATAGCATGTGGGTCTCTAGACGGGGATCTTCTTTTTGCTCTCTGGATTTCTATTTTCTAAGGTTAGGAATACTCTGCCATTTTGTAACTGTAATCGATTATTACAACAATAAAAAGGAAACTTCTGGAGTGGGCGTAGGCCGAAGTTAGCCGAACCATTATAAAATCTATTGTTCGTTACTTCTTTCATTTTAATTTTGATTTTTCTTCACATTATTACTCTCTATATATATTCTATCTGTGTGTTGCGACTGTGATTCGGTGCTTTCGCTTGGATTTGGGTATTAGTGACTGATTTTGGCACTTACATTTTAGTGCTTTCAATGAGAAAGCTAGCACTTGGGGATTTTGGAGCTTGGATTTGGGATTCAAAAGTTTGGGAACTTGGATTTTAGGAAGCAATGGCTAGACTACCGATAAGGAAGCAGGCATCGGAAAGGAGCAATCAGGAAGGAATCAAGCGGCCTCTTTTGGAGCTGGAGAGGATCATGCATCCATCTACATGACTCGGGACGAGATGCAGGTTATGATGAATTATATACAGGAGCAGATGATGAAACGGCAAGAGGAGATGATGTAGGTTCTTCTTAGGTAATTTGGATAACCAAGAACTGCAGGTGCTCAAATTCTTGGAACTGGACTAGAGGAACTCAACCAGCAGGTGAATGGAGCGATTCAGCATGGGCAGCTCCCAATCGACAAACATCTAACAATCCAGATGGACCTAAACTTGGGGGAACACCAGCAGGTAATGCTGGACCAGTTCATGGAGGGATACTGGATGACGCTACGTGGCCCGATGTCGATAGGAATACAGGAGTACATGATGAGAAATATGTGCCAGAATTTCCTCGGGGACTTGGGGGCAGTTTGGAAATATGGATAGGGGCAACCCTTGGTTGGGAATGCTGGATTGGCTAACATTATCAGGCGAACTATTCGCGGAGGTATGACAAATAGGGATTCAGAGAAAGTTAACAAAAGTCCTTTTACCCGGAACATCAGGACAGCTAGGAATTGGCCCGATTTCAAACTGCCCACTCTGGAAGTATACAACGGGAAGACGGATCCCACTGACCACTTAATGAGGTACACTAGGCGTATGGAAGTGCTGGGGGAAAAAGAGGAGGTTATGGCCCGATGTTTCCCTCTGTTCTTGACTGATATTGCTGCTATATGGTTAAGGCGGCTGGATGATGGATCCTTTGGAACATGGACGGCGGTGGACAAGTTCTTAAGTCAGTTTCGAGTTCACATAAAAAGGCCAAAGAATGCGATGGCACTAACTTCAGTCAAGCAAAGGACGGATGAATCGCTCAGGACTTTCTTAACCCGGTTTAATGTAGTGGTCGCTTCGGTGGATCGGCTGGATCTGTCAATGGTTTTGATGGCTTCCGTATCATGAGTCAAGGATAATTTGGATTTCGAAGTGTCACTGATACGAGATCCACCACTGGATCTTGGGGAATTCTTTCATGATGCTGAGAGATTTCTTCGATAAGAGGATGTATATTTGGACATGAGGTCAAAGGAAGTAAACATGGTTAAGGATGGAGGACCGCCATGTGAGAGCTTGGGTAAAGACAAGGATAAAGGGAAAAGGAAGCGCCGGGGAGAACCAAAATTCTTCGATTACACAGGATTGAATGCAACACCAGAATGAATATTCTTGGATACTCGGGATCGCCTTCCCTATCGAAGGTTGGCAAGGAGGGAACCCTTAGAACGCGAAAGGGCGTCAGGAAGGCACTGTGTCTTTCATGACCTAGATGGGCATGATACTAACATATGCCGACATAAAAAGGATATAATCAAGGAGCATGTAAGTAATGGTCAGTTGCGTCAATACGTCAGAACTCGGAATGCGGCGGTGGAACAGGAGTAGGCACCGCCTATCTTGAACGACGAAGGCATGAGGTCTAGGAATGCCGGCCGGTTGGTGATCAATTAATCGTGATGGTTTGTAGTAAGTAGCAAACTCTGGGTGGACGATTAGGTTGCTTACTCATGTACGGGGACGGAGATAGTCCCTAGGCATGCTCGGAGATGATGGTAAACCATGATGCTCTGGTTTGTGAAATCTGCTTTTCCTTTTTTGCTTGGACATTTACTTTTCTCTGGTTTGGTTTTGGAGTTTGGATTGAACTCCCAATTTTGTTGGCTCGGATTTTGGTTTTTGACTTGGGTTTTGATTAGGATTTTTGATATGGATTTCTAGTTTTTTGGTTGGATTTGGATTTTGGATTGGATTTTGATTAGATTTTCTCTGGATTTTGGCTAAAAGGTCGTCGAGCATGGACTATGCTCGGCAAGGGTCTGGAGAGACCAGAATTCGGCCTAGGACTTAAGCCCCATATTGTCTACTGTACAGGCCGTCGAGTACGGACTATACTCGACAAAGGTCCGTAGCGACCGGGATTCGGCTTAGGACTTAAGCCATGACATTACTTATCGTTCAGGGACACTGAGCC
Source organism: Allium cepa (assembly GCA_030765085.1). Lineage (NCBI taxonomy): Eukaryota > Viridiplantae > Streptophyta > Magnoliopsida > Asparagales > Amaryllidaceae > Allium > Allium cepa. The sequence goes on from CM060943.1 coordinate 212,938,210, forward strand.
AGGAGCACCACGGCATTACTTAAAATAGGTCGTCAAGTGTGGATTGCGCTTGGCAAGAACCCGGAGAGGTTACGGATTTGGATATTGGCTATGAATAGCTAAGGATTTGGGCATGGACCCAGAACGGTCCAGGATTTGGAAATCGACCCAGAGCGATCATGGACATGGTTATGGTTGTTGGATATGGATGGATTAGAACTTGGTTGTCGAGTTCGGATGGATATGGATTTGGCTAAGGATTTGGCTACTGATTCGGAATTGGATATCGACTCAGAGCAGTCATAGATTCGGATATCAGACTTGGGGCTATTCAAAACAAACCTTCTGATAGCAAGGCATGTTTTGGGGGAAAATGTTAACCCACTTTTTACGAGGCCACGGACAGGAGGATTTAACTAAATTGACTTCTCGTTTATCGAGGCTAGAATATAATGGATTCGGTTTAAAAGGATGAAGTTCACTTGGACATGTCGTTCGGTCGAGAAGTGTAGAAGTTACACGGCTCGGTATGGTTTGGGTTGGCAAGGTGATGTGGGTCGGCATCTTTCGCTCGGCATCATACCTCGCTCAACATCATATCTCTCCCGACATCATACCTTGCTCGACATCGTACCTCGCTCGGCATTGGACATCGCTCGGCATTGGACATCGCTCGGCATTGAACATCGCTCGGCATTGAACGTCGCTCGACATCGTGGTGAGTGAAGATGGCTCAGCATTGTTGCTCGACAAAGTGCCTCAGCATTGGCTATATGGTGACATGAGTGGGCATCAATACATGGTTTGGCGCTAGCTTTGCTTCGAGTTCTGGACTAGTCTGCTTTGAGTTTCGAATAAGCTCGCTTCGGGTCAATACCCAGTTTACTTCCATTCGGCATGTCAACTGCTCAGAGTCGGTCGGCATGATGAAGTAAGGTTCAGCTATGGCCTTGGTAGGTCCAAATTACTCATGAGGCCAACAACCTAGATTTTCCTATAAATACAAAATGTAGGTCTCCAAACGGGGGATCTTCTTTCTGCTCTCTGGATTTCTATTTTCTAAGGCTAGGACTGCTCTGCCATTTTGTAACTGTTATCGATTGTTACAGCAATAAAAAGGAAACTTCTAGAGTGGACGTAGGCCGGAGTTAGCCGAACCACTATAAAATCTGTTGTTCGTTACCGCTTTCATTTTAATTTTGACTGTTCTTCACATTATTACTCTCTACATATATTCTATCTGTGTGCTGCGACTGTGATTTGGTGCTTTCGCTTGGATTTGGGTGTTTGTGATCGATTTTGGCGCTAACAATAAGCGATAAGCATATATCTAACCAATAATCATTTATAAGCAAAAAAAATTTTCAAATAATATATATATACCAAGTAGAGTTACTTAGTAACTCACGTAAATTATAACATTCTCCTTATTTATTTTTAAATGAGGCATAACAACATATATCTGAGCTAACACTAAATTGACTATGAAGACGTAAATGTGTTTGGACGAACTTTATTAAACTATCTTTTATTGCAAAAATACCGATAAATGAATAAAATTATTGTATTAGAATATCTAGATGTGAATAATAGAGATAATTTAGTATAAAATTGAAAAATCATTGAAAAATTAATCTTTTAATTCTCCAACTCATCGATTCCAGTAATTCTGTTTAAATCCTATAATGTTTTTGGTAAAAAGAAAAGTTCAATCCCCAATATAAAAAATATACAAATATAAAAAATATACAGAAAGAAATGAGTCAAAAATCATTTTATAGTTTATAATTTAAGAATGGAAAACTCAACGTAACTATATTACTCACAATATAAAACTCAATCATTATTATAACTATATTAATCAAAGAAGGTTTGCAAAAAAATATTTCTAAACGAATGAAATTATATTGATATAAATAAATAGAGATAAGTTACCATAAAAATAAAAAGTCATCTAAAATATAGTTTTCAAGTATTGTCGATTCCATTAATTCATTCTAAAACAAGGAAAAAATTAGGTGTCAATCAATATTAAATCAAAATAAACATAAGGAAATGAACCAAAATTAGTTCTTTAGTTAAAACTCCCGACACTTACATTATTCAGAATGCAAAACTTAAATTGAAATTGAAAATAAGTAAATAGAAGGAGGTTTGCAAAAAATTGCTAAATAAATCAAACTAATTGTTAATGTTGTAACAAAATAACTTAAGTGAATAAATAGGGATAAGTTACCACTTAATTGAACAGTCATCAAAATTTCAATTTTCCATTCTCTTACTTGTTGATCTAACTAGTTCAACTTAAAACTTGCATTAATTTACATACCAAAATTGTCAATCCCAAATTTTGAAAAACAAAATTAAAGATCTAAGAAAAATCATTGTCTAATAATTAATTTTAAAATGAAAAACCAACACATTTACATTAATCAACGAAAAATCAAATCAAAAATAGAAGTTAATAACTGAAAAAAGGTTAAATGGTTTTAGTAAGAACAACTTGATATATATATTGCAAAATGGATAGGTTTAAATGAAATGCAAAATAAATTAGGAAAAGAGCCATGTTAAAATACCTAATACATATGAATAAGCTACGAAATGATATTGTTAAAAGAAAATTAATATTAATCTAAAAAAACATAGAAAAACTTTATATTTTGATAACAAATGATAATTGAATTGCATATTGGTTAATATTTTTTCTTAAAATATGTGTAAAAGAGGCTTTCTAGCATTTGACTCTTACATGTAAGAGATGCTTATAACAATAATGGTAAATTAAGGTTGGCCTTTTTTGTGGAAGAATAAGATTTTATAGGGGGTCAAAAGTAAAGTTAACCCCTGAATAAAGAAGAATGAAATATACAAACTGATATATAATTTGGAAATACAAAAATATCTTAAAGAAATTGAACCTTTTATACAATAATAATATAGATTAAAACAAAAAATGAGACAGTAAAATTATGATACCATTTATCTATAATTGTAAAATAGTTGGCTGGTAATTTTACACTAATTTTATAATGAAAGAATTAATGATTTATTCTTCCCTGATCAAAATTGTCTAACTAAAGAAATGCTATTTTTACTCCCCTTATCCAAACAACTTCTTCCTTTAATGATTCCCAAAAAGAATAAAAATTGCCAAAGATCAAACTTCTTATATATTACAATACATAGAAAGATTCCTTTTATACAAGGATATCAAGCATACAAAGTCAAATAAACTTAACACAAATTTTCTATTATTGAATAGATAGTCATAGTATAAAATGATAACTTAAGCAATAAAAACATAAAAAATTCATTTACAATATGTTGAATATGAAGATTATTATATATACATAAGAAAGAAAGATAAATGAACTAAAATATAAATAAATAATACAAGTATTACAACACAATTGAATAGGCATAAAACGGAAATAATAAAACTGACGAAGAACTAATACAAAATAGACACTTCGATAAGATAGGCAGAGGTTAAGTGATTCGGCTGTGGTGTGAGAATTCACAAGTTTGAAACTTGCATAGCGTGATTCGAACGTTTATGACATGTGATATGTTGTTCCGGTGACATGTAGTATATAAAGTACCATTTCAAAAAAAGAAAAGAAAGATAGGTAGAGGCTAGGAGGTGAGAGGTTTCCCTTTAACAAGAACGTTCCTTAAGTCGGGTAATTTTTTCCTTAGTTAAACACAATTTCCTTAGACACCCATCTAATTGAATTTTCCAACTGAATGCCCTATGCGTTGCTTAATTATTCATGTGCAGACAATACGAGCTCTGATAGTATTGTTGTATCAGGTGCACTGATATTGAAATAAAGAGGAAAATTTTCAATAAATCTTCCTTTTATTAGTTTGCACTAGGTCTTATTCTATGCTAACATAAATACAATTTTACACCAAACCATATTTAGTGATAACCGGTAAAGGGGTTTGTATATTATTTTTTATATTCAAACTTTATGTGTATATCATATATTATGGTTTGAATCTATAGAGTATTTTATTATTTTAGCTTAATTTAATTTTTGATTTTATGACTTTTAAATGTTTATATTCACAATACAAATAACAGATAAGTGTTGTAGACTAACCTAGGGTAAATAAATATGAAAATATCAAATGTGTGCAACCATTTGGATTTATGATTCTATCTAAAGGGGATAATATCAAGGAATATAATATGACATATACATATGCTACATGCATACATTCATATACATACACACATGTGCACATATGCATATATGTATGTGTGTGTATACATACACACATAGAGATACGCACACACAACACACACACACACAAAAACACATATTTGTTTTTTTGTATGAAAAATATATACATATATGTGCAAGTGCACATAGAGATACACATACACAAACATATATATATATATATATATATATATATATATATATATATTTCTTTGTTCTATAAAACATAACTAGAAAGGAATTTATTTTCGGCCGCTAAATGACATGCAAATAAATAAATATTATATATATAATAACAAGTACTCATTTTTTTATTTTAATATTTTATAAATATGCCAAAATAGATATATATACACACATGTTTATATATTATATATTTATTTAAATATAGTTGTTTTGACATAAAATTTGAATTATTTTTACTTATTCAAATATTTATTAAAAGATGCTTTTTTTATTTCAAAAGCCGAGAACAAAAAGAATTTTTATTAAAAACTTAACCTATAAGTGCATGTGTTTAAAATCCAAAAATAGCTTTTAAATTGAGAAAAAAACCTTTTTGATTTTATAACTATGCAGGAATATAAATATAATTATGTTTTTAATTTTAATTTAAATCCAAAAATCATACACATGTATGCATGTGCGCACGCACGCATGCGTGCATGCACTTGCACATGCACATGTGTGTGTAAGCTCTAGGGAAAATTTTAATATTTTTTAAACCCAAATTAAAAATGCACATATACACTATTTATTGCTAGCATTCACGTTTTTGTGGTGATAATTGCTTTTGTGATCCTCTATTTGTTTTAGTATTGAGTAAACTTGACTTCGAACAATTTTTCTTATGTATCGTCAACTACCATGCTTATCAGTAGTTTTTGTCTTTATTATATTAATAACTAATATTGAATGCTCTTCTAGAGGATCACTATTTAATAAAAATAAAAATAAAATCCACACACAAAATTAACTAATATGGATTGTTTTAATTGTTTAAACTACTAATTGTAGTTTTGAATTCTTTTGGGTCGAATACAAATATGTATACTAATAATTTTGATTTGTATGCAAAATAAGATGTTTGTCTTTTATTTGTTCTCGATGGTAATCGACACTTTGGTGGTAGCTACTTCCTTTAGAAATCCTTTGTTCCTCATCCTTAACTATGGTATCCGAATCCTATCTTTTAGACTACACCAACTCTTTTTGATGGAGGCTAGGGTTTCTCTTTATTTTTGAACAAGAGAGATTGAGGCTATTTATAGCCCTCTTAATATCAAATATCTGACAAATTTTTCTCTAGATCTAAATACCAAGTTAATTTCCTTCTCTTACCCTATCCACGGTTGACCATAGGCTTGTTTGGGTTCCAGACTTTAGGCCCAATTTATACATAAAATTTATTAATAATTTAATTAGTTATATAGGCCCATATACTTAATTAAATTGATATATCATATATTATTTTAACCGACTTTAAGGCTTCAAATAAATACTTAAACAGATATAAAAATGCATATAACAATTGTGTTAATTTTATTTTTATTTTACAACATTTACATATTAATTACTAATTGGTTGAACCTTGAAATTAGTGAACAACATGGTTATGTTGTGTCCCCGGTATAAACTCAGTCCTCAATCAATATTTAAACAATTCAAATACCGAAGCCTGTATGAACTTTGTTGAAGTACAATATCGGGAAGAAGTTCAGTTGCCTATAGGTCATTTTAGTGAAAAAATAATTTCTAAATTTTATCAAGCCATACCTTCTAATGAATATGTACATGTTTTTTCGTCGTCACTATATTACTAAGATATTTAGAGTTTGGTCAATAGCCAAAACTCTAATAGTATCTATAGTTAATTGCATTAAGCACTTTAAAGCCTTCGTTCAGTCAATAATATTTATCTATTAATCATTTTAGTCTGGCCAAAGATTTTCTATAAGTTGACTATCAATTATGGTAATGCTAAGCTTTTACAATGAAGGAGACAAATCCTCTTTTGAGTTGTGTTCCACTTCAAGTAGTTCAACACATACCCAACCATGGTCATAACATGATCGGGATGTCTTGTAGAAGACCATAATCCAACTATAGTATAGTGACTTAAGATCAATAGTACTCTTAAATATGAAGATTACTACATGTTGTTACATGAGATCTTCTATTTTTACTTAGTTATATTAACCAATATAAGAATCTCATTTGGTTGTTCTATTAATTCCCATAGAACCACAAATACATGATCACCTGGTGTTCCTAATGTCATTAGTAATTCACCATCCATCATACAGAGAGCATTACGTACAATAGGTGTATCGATATCCTTTTCTTAATACATCTTGACTAGAAACATTTGAAGATAATTATTTGAAATATCGATTCAAAAATTATAGCTGTGAACCATTCACAACCGCAATTGATTAAATGCATTTGCAAAGAATTTTCTACTTATATATGATTAATCTAAAGAAAAACAGTACTTATATCCAATATAACAACATATATAATAGAAAAATAAGACTATAAGCATACTTCATTTTGAGAAAAATTCTCTACAAGAGTTAAGCTATATAATCAAATTACATAATTACTTCTATGGTACACCCTTGACTCGATCATGGTCAATAGCCAAAAATTCTAATAATTTCCGCAACTAATTGCATAGACGAATTTTAAATCCTTGGTTCAATCCCATAATATTAATCGATTAACCATTTTACTATAGCCAAAGATTCTTAATTTTAATTGACTACCAATTATGATGAAACTAAACTTCTAAAGCAAAGGAGACAAATCCTCTCTTATGTTTCACTTCAAGCAAATCAACTCGAGCACATCTATAGTCATGACGTAATCGAGATTTCATGTAGTAAACCAAATCAAAGTATAGTCTAGTTACTTAAGATAAATAGTAATCTCAAGTCTAAAGACCATTGGACGCTGTTATATTAAATCTTTTGTTCTTACTTAGTTGCATTATCCAATAGAAGACTCTCGTTGAGTCTTTTTTTGATCGTACCAAACAACCATATGTACATCATTCCTTAGTATCCCTAATAGTTATGAGTAATTTACCATCCATCATATGAGAAGTATTACATACACTAGTCTCAGTAAATGTACAATTATCATTTTCTTAATACATTTTGACTAGAAAAATTTAAGGATAAGTATTTTAATTTTGATTCAAAATTCATGGCTAAGAAATCATTCTTAACTACAATCAATAAAATACTTTTCCTAGGGATTTTCTAATTATATATATTTAATATATTATTATCACTACTTATTTCATAATATAATAACACATATAAAATGGAAAAAACAAAAAACATCCTTTATTTGAACAAGATTCTTTTATAAGAGTCAAGTTATATAATAAACTACATAATTCCTCTTTGAGCACACCCTTAACTCTATCATATATAATTATGTATTAAAATTTTGCATAATGATAATAAAATATGGAAATCATTACAATTTGTACATTACCAAAATTAAAGCATTCTCTCTTGTTAACCTAGGAATATCGACTAGATTCCTATTTGGATCTATAATGCGATTAGACAAATTTGACACATTGTAAGAGAAATCGATGGTATAATTTTTCTATAAGGATAAGTGGAATGTGACACTGTTTTTTAAATTGTGATAACATTTTAAATTCATCTATACATGATTTTCTACCACTTATTACAAACAATGAAAATAATTTTACTTCAAGGACATCTAGCTCATGTGATTAGAGGTATGATGCTATAAACAAAGGTTATAAATATCATGGGTTCGAGCCCTTAAGACATTAGTATGAGTGCTCTTCTAGTGCTCTTCTATCACCATAATCTAACCTTATGGGAAACTTGGTTGTAAACGAAGGTCTAATCTTTAACTCAACAATTAATTTAAAATTAAGCGCATCATCTAGTGGTTGTAGTGACAATGGTGATGCTAGACAGCAATGACTTAAGAGGTTAAAGGAATGATCGAATATGGACCGAAGAGAGAGAGAGAGAGAGGAGGGAAAGGAGGAAAAAAATCAAGTGGTTTGTACATGGTATGTTGGATTGGTCTAGCGGGGTGGAAGAGTGGAAGGGCCAAACTACAAAAAATCTCCCATTATTTAGTTAAAGCATAAGGAACTAACATATGCTACTATACAAAATTTGTATTTTCATTAAGTCATATTTAATTGTATTATTAAATAATAATGTTATAATATTATTTTATATTTATTAGTTTGAAAAAATGAGCATAGTCTAGTTTTATAATACTCATGAACATCTTGTGCTCAATGGCTAGTGATGGTACAGTATATTTATTGCACTAGGGTCTATAATAACGTACAGTAATATATGAGTGTATTTTTTTGGAAAAGGGTACTTTATATATTGAAAAAAAACAGATATACTTTCATGATATGCCTCATTAAAACCTTGCAACACCCCAAATCCATATGGTTACCTTGCAAGGAAAAAGAGTACATATTATTTCGATATATTAACGATATAATGAAACAGAGCCTGAACCAAGTTGTCAAATAGATGGAGGAGTAAATTAATAATGGACACACTCAAAACCATGCATAAAAGCAACATGGGTCAGCAAACAAAACAAAATAAGAAAAAAGAAAACCAAACTTAAAATACACATGAATAAAAACAAAAATGCAAAATGGAAAGGGCACTACGATCATAGTAAACGCGTTATCGCCAATTCAAGAGAGAAAATTCCCAACTTTACTAAATTAGAACAAATCTAAAAATCTCGAACCAAATAGATCTATAATGGCAGAAGCAGGAGCATTGATAAAGGATGAATATGGCGAACACCAGGTTGTAGAAGCAGGCAAAATAGTGTTCAAGGAGGTCGATAGTTAGCAGAAGGATCTGTAGCGATGTTAAACTCAGCTAATATAAATTTCAACTCTAAGCTTATCCTTTGAGGCTTTAAAATATACTGAATTAGAATGTTACTATCTTGAATCAAGTGGTTGAGTCTCAAATTGTTAGGCAATTCAATTCTTTTAAAATCCCAATTATTTCGCTCACACCAAATATTCCAAATTAGGGAAGTAATCGTGATGCTGTGATTTGGTTGCTTAATGAGTTCTGTTTTTGGGTTTGATAAATAGTTACCAAAAGTTGGTGTATATCATGAATGCTACCGAAATTCAACTTAAGCTTCAGCATTGTATCTTCCTGTAATTTCCTCGAGTAGCTGCATTTAAGAAAATGACAATCTCTGTCTCCATTTTGGTTTGAGCACAACATACAAGTTCGATCTATATTAGGATTCCATCTACTGATCCTATATTTGGTATTTAATTTGTTTAATATTGCAAAGAGGGCATAAATAGACATCTTTAGAGCACAACCTTTGTCCCAAATTATCTTTGTCCAATTAAAATTAGTATGTCTACATCTAAAATGTGTCCATGTCGATTTCATTGTAAATTGACCATGACTGTTAGGAGAACAGCACCAGAAATCTTGTTTGATTCGTTTATGAATGGCTAAATTTTGGATTGGTTGATGTGATTGTGTAAACATAATCAATGTGATGTTTCCACTTATTATCTGAAATTACCATGGAAACTTTTCTGTTACATCCACCTGTAATAGACATTGTATTCCATCCATACTTATCAATCAAAGAGGCACCATTAATCCATGGGCCAAACCAGATATCAGTATTTTTCACCATTGACTATGCTCCTATCTATTAGCCCTTTACACCATTATCTAGCTCTTAACATGGTTTTCCAAGTATATGAAGCATTGTTGTCCATAGTAGTGGTCGAAAATTTAACATTACTACAATATTTATTATGCATCACTTGGCCCAAAGACCTTTAATATAGTTCCGTAAGAATTTGGCAGTAATAGCTTTGGCAACTTCATCAATTTTCCTAATTCCAAGACCACCTTCACTTTTTGTTTTACATACAACATCCCAACTCATTTTATGAGCTTTTGATTTCCATAAAAAATTATCACATAAAGAGTTTATTTTCTAAATAATTGTCACAGGAAATTGAGTGACTTATAGCCAAAATTGAATCATAGGATATATGACAGTTTTGATTAGTTTTTCTCTACCACTAATATTGAGGAACTTACTGTGCCAGTGACTGAATTTTTTGTTAATTTTGTAAATTAACCATCCAAAGTCCCTGGCCTTTACTTTGTTGTTAGATAGAAGGACGTCCAAATATATAATTGGTAGATTTTCAGCATTGATTTTAAGCATGTCAGTAATTTGATGCGTATAAGTTGCACCTTTACTGAAAAACAATGTTGATTTATTTGTATTTAAATCTAAACTAGTTAAGTTCCTCAGGTTTTGAAAAATGTGATGTATGCTTTCAGCATTTTTAGTGGTGGCTTTAGCCAACATTAAAATATCATCGGCATATAGCAATTGGGTAACCATCGGTTCAATTTGGTATATGGGAATGATATTACCTTTCAAGAATTCCACATCAAGATTTATGGTAAGGAATATCATAGCAATAGAAAATAAATATGACGAGAGGGGGTCTCCTTGTCTTAGTCCTCTCGAGCTGTCATTGAAACCATAGTGGGAACCATCTATTAAAAATAAAAATGAAGGAGTAGAAATACATTCATATATGTGATCATCAAATAATCGTGGAAAACTCATAGAAATCAGCATATGATGAACAAATATCTACTTATTTTATCTTAAGCTTTATGCGGATCAATTTTCAGGCAAAAATTGTTAAAATTTTTTCCGTTGAAACCTCTAACCATTTCATATGCTAGTAGGGAATTTTCAGAAATAACTCTGCCAGGAATGAAAGCATTCAGGTTATATGAATTAAGGTCATTCATATAAGCTTTCATTCGATTACAAAGAAGGTTGGGTAAAATTTTATATAAGACATTACATAGAGAAATCGATCTAAAATCAGTCATGTTAACCGTATCAGGTTTTTCTGGAATAAGGACTCCAGATATCATATTTAATTTTCTCCCATTGGACTTTATAAAATTTTGAGTTAAGACCATCTGGTCCACGGGAGCTGTTATCATTAACCTAGAAAATTGCTTCTTTATTTTTCTTTAGCTGAAATGGTTTGCATAGATTATTTCTTGCCTGTTATGCCTGGAAATTGAAATGTGGCTTGAGATGATAAGAACGGTTTAGAAAAATAATTAATGGCTTCATGAGCAATCCTTTCTGATGCTGATGACCAAGAACCCTTCTCATTAAGAATGAGATTACTCCTTGTTTAGGTTTGAGGACATTGATTTTACTAAAAAAGAATTCAGTTGGTTTATGCCCTTTAATAAGCAAGTTAATTTTCATTTTTGCTCATTTTCGACTGCAATTTTCTTCATTATAGTATGAATCTACTTATAGTTTGAGGAGTATTGTTCCATTAGTTTATCTTTCAGAGGATTACGAATAAGTTGATTATAAATCTCATTAGTTTCCTCCTTTAATTTAGCAACCACTGTATACATGTTGCTTTTATTTTTTGTCCATGTCTTCAATGCAACCTTTACAGATTTCATTTTTCATAAGAACATGTAGAGTGGATTGCTATTCTTGATTCATAGCATCATATAGGGAGGAATAGTATCCCACTTGCAGGTGCCAGGAGTTATTATATTTAAAAGGTACTCAAATTCTCATTTTATTGTACAATATAAGATTGATCATGATAGAGGTATGATCACTCATAGAGTGATTACCAAAATTAATTCCAAAGTGATCAAACTTTTCCAACCATAAATTATTAACAAAAACACACTCTATCTTACTATGGATAGAGAACATATTACCTCCTCTCCACTTAAAAAAATTGCCTGAGAAGTTTTGTTCCACCAATTTAGAAAAGGAAACACAGTTTATGAAGTCTTGATCCCCATTGAGTTAAAAAGATCATTATTTATTCTATCATTAGGAGATAAAATAGCATTGAAATCACCTGCCATAATCCATAGAAGTTAACACACTTAGATTGTTCTATAATATACTGCTACAGCTCTTTATGCTTCACATCTTCATTGAAAGCATACATTGTGGTACACAAAACACTAATGCCATTTACATTATTTAATATACAAGAGATGTATTGATCATTAATGTGTAGTATGATATTAGACCAGTGAGTGGAGTCTCAAATCGGTAGGATACGACTTTTTTGATCATTAGTTATGTTATGAGAAAATTTCCAATTATTCGAAATTATGGTCATAAATATATCAGTGTTATCTAGAGATAGTTTATTTTCATGAATTCCAATAAAGTAAAATCTGCTACTATTTAAAATTTGCAAGATCTCCAACTGCTTAGCAGTGGAATTCATACCCCTAATGTTCCAAAAGATGAACTCCATCTATGGTTATTTTCAGGGTTGCTACTGCCTTCAGGGGGTGTAGCAGTCCCGGTTATCTTAGCTTTTTTTATTTTTGCCTTTCAGTTGATTGACTAAACTTGCCCATGTTGGGTTCTCAATCACATTAGAGTTATTGGTGGCTTTAAACTCGAAAGAAGCTTTTCTATCCTAGTTTTTCGAGTTTCTCTTGATCTGGAAATAAGCAGGGAATCTGAATTCTGGGCAGCACCTATCTGGCTTGGGGATGAATCTTGAGTATCCTCAGACATCTCAACTGGATCGCTATTAGATTCCTTAGACCAGTTATTTTTAGCTTGTATTGCCTTATGAGTATCGTTAGCTTCAAAGTTCTAATTCACAGTTGTATTAAAATTCGAATTCCGAGTCACGGTTGTATTAAAATTCGACTTTGGAATACTCGAATGAACTGTATGGAACTGTAACAACCCTGAATTTTTGGTCATGGTTATTTTAATAAATATTTAATCTAATTTAAATAAAATGTAAATTGATCATATTATTGGGAATACTGTCAATTTATTTCTTTAAATTGTATTTTTAAAAGGGAATTAGACTTTGAGAATTCAAAATAAAATCTTTTGATAATATTTACAATAAAATTTATCCTATATGATTGAATTACAATACTTTGTCTTATTAACATGTGATTAATAAATATATTGATGTGAATGATAATGTTTAAATAAAATTAAAGTTGTCAATATAACATATAAGTATTAAATATAAGTAAAACTTAAGAATATAATGTAAGCATTGATAATCAAAATATAAAATACAAATATAAATAAATAAGCAAGAAAATAATAAAATTTGTTCTTTTATATCTTCACATGTAATCCAAACTCAAAGTATAAAATGAAATAAAAACAATTTATAACATAATATAAGACAAGTGTTTATACAAAAACAATAAATATTTTCATAAACAAAACTTCACACTCGAAAACTAAATATCTATATGAAAATGTACTTTTCATACAACAAAAATCTTTATACATAATACAAACATAAGAACAAAACTTTATATGTATAAGAAAGCTAGGTGTTCAATTCAGAAAAAAAAATATCTATAATAAGACAAATATCTTTGTACAAATGCAAAGATCATATATCTTTAAAACAAAATTTAACTTGTTTGCAAATATTACTTATATATGAACATAAGAGAACAAGTATTCATATCAAGATAATAAAACAAAACTCTTGTACAAAATTGGTCAGCAGAGCATTGTAAGTGCAAATCTATATGTAAACATTTCGGTACAAACAAAACCTGAGATATCTTATACAAAATATTTGTGTCAACCAATACTAATTAGTGTATACTAATTCAAAGACAAAACAAAGTTTGCCAGCAAACATATTAGTACAAACACAAAAGAAAAACTGCAAATATCTATATACAAATCCTTGTGTCAGCTAGCATTAGATTATGTGTTAACATATGAGTAAACATATACATTAATTAGCCCACTTTTATTTCTGAAAAAAATAGCTGCTAGCCGAAATATTTTTTTTAGCTCAGATTTTTTGTACCTTGTTGCAAATAAAAATAAAGCAAGTATCATATTATGTTAAAGCTTGTTCAAGAAGCCATATTGTTCAAGTTATATATGTATTACTCATTTCTTATTTTATTTAGTTCAGTCATTAACTTATGAAAACAAACCTGAGAAGATGTAAAAGAAAATAAAAAAAACTTTATATTTTCAAGTTCAAAACAAATTCAGGAAAACAAGAAAAGTTGCAGGAATTCAAATTTGCATACTGCAGTTTTCTTTCTTCATCAAGCTACTAGTGTCTGTTACAACAGTTTTTGGTGAGTAAACTTAATATTTTTTTTTAAAAAGTCTAAATTATTTAAAAACAGTTCAAACAATAATTATTAACTGTTTATTTATGCTTCAGTTTGCACATGAATTTGTATGTTTGGTGTTCTCTGGAATTTGATACAGGTTGCGTATTGGTTCGAATACTCAAATAACCATCATTTAAACCATTGATTAGCTTCGAATTCCCCATTTCAAACAAGATGATAAACTTCGAATAATGGTTGTTAGGAAGTTGATTTAAACCAACTATTAAAGGATACCACTGTAATATCAAAGTACAGGAAATCAAGTGATAATTGGAATTATTCGATTGTTGCAAAATTTGGATTCAAGACTATATATTGAATTCATATTGTAAGTTATGATTTTTTAAACTAAAAATAAGATTTTTAGATTTGGTTTTTAAAGAGCAGTTTAAATTTAAGTAAAAAATATATTTTTATGAATTTTGGACACTTTAATCAATTTAAACAGTTGAAATTGGGTATGTAGATAGTTTAGATATCAATGATTTCGAGAAAAATATACAATAATTTTTTTCATTGAGAAAATTTGAGAGATAGGATCATTGTAGGGTTTTATTTCAAGTTTTAAACATGTCAGTAAACATGACAAGATCGACGTCTTCACGTGTTCGAGCTTCATGAAATTAGGAGGGAGGAAGCTTGTCGTGATATCGGGGTGTGGTAGAATTTTAGGCGCCTCCGGTGAAGTGAGGAGCGGTGGCGAGGCCATTTACTGCCAGAGGTGAGCTTCAGTTTTCGTGCATGAAGGCAAAATTTCGATTTTGACCTTATTTTGTATTTCTGGGTTTCGATTGTGGGTGAAGAGGGGAAACGTGGTTTGTGGGTGCTGACGAGAGCTTCTGGAGGTCCGCCGAACCATCGTGCATGTGCACGGTGGCGTTGGAGTCAGGTCAGCATGTTTGTGAACGGCGAGAGGGGTTGACTCGGGTCGCGCTCGAGTGAAATGTGGAGAAGACTCGGGTTTATTTCTTATTGTGTCGCGTGAGTTACTGATGGGTTTCTTTTATTCTTAGTAAATTTTAACTTACAGGAAAAAGAAAAAAAAAATTTAAGAAAATTTAAGGAAGAAGAAGGGGTTCAGGGGAAGGGCTCGGGTCAATGGGATGAGTAACTCGAAGCGCTGCACGAGTTTGCCCAGGGTAGTGCTCGTGAATTTGGTCATCTGCAGTATGTCAGTGATGTAAAGGTTGAGAAATTTGTTTTCTTCAAAATTTATTTAAACGTTTTGAGCTTAGAAAATGTTTAAAGGAGGGTTAAGCTAAGATTTGTTCAAATTTTAATTATTATAGTCAAAAGTTTAACGACTTTTCTTAAACAATTAAATCATTTTAATTAAGAAATATAAGTTCACTAATAATCAAAGTTTATAGTTAACACTAAAATTGATTTTCAAAATATAAGAAAAGGGAGACCTTTAAACGTTAATTAAGTTAAATGATTGATATCAATAAATTATTTTCGAAAGTAATTAAGAACGATTAACATTTTTAAAACTTAAATAGAGTTTGGGTTATGTAACTATTTTGTGAAGAATAAATAGTAATTAGCTACTAAGGAAATAAATAAATGATTAGTAGTTGAGTAATTAAAAATAATTCAAACACAGTTAGTGATGGATTATAAGTAAATAAATAATTGAAATCAACTACGTAAGTTAATTAATGAATGAATTAATAGTTAGTTAATCAAGTAATTTAATTATGAATCGATAGATAATTAATTGAGTAGCTTGATTTAGAATTAATTGTTGATTGATTAAGTAATTAGCAGATAATAATTGGATAATTAAGTTTTACTGATAAATAATTAAAGATATTTATTAGTGATCAGGGAATAGTTAATTAAGTAATTAAAGTTAAGTCACTTAATTAAGGTAATAGTTAATTAATAGCATGAAATAAAATTAAGACTCAATAATAAATTAAGGAATCATCAATTGGATGAATTCAACTGAAATAGGTAATTAATTGTTATTTAATAATTAATTAAATAGAGTTAAGTGATTAACTCTCAGGTAATTAATTCTAAATTGAATTGATTACAAACAAGATTTTAAGGTAATTGTTTATGGATTGTTGTGTATGTAGAATGTCTGGATTGTGATGTTTAAATTGAAGATATTCTGTGATGCTCAATGATATGCCGTGATATATCCATGATGTTTGCATATGTTTTATCTATGATACATGCTATGTTAATTCATCTGTTGAATGAAAATTATTTAAACTGTTAAGTTAGTTAGACAACTTGGCCCCTAAAATGGCGTTTGGATTCGATGAGACCGGATCGGAAGAATCAAATTTGATTCTCCGAAAACCACATCGATCCAATTTAAACTTTAGGTCGTAAATCCTGAAATGAAGATCGAGATGGTGTATTCAGAATGCAAGGGTTATCGTCGTTGACTCTGAGGGTGATTCCAAAACGAGTGTAACGAGATAATGCCTTCGGTTTCGTTCGAACCCGGAACGAACTTGTATGGAGTGAATGCTTTCAGCACATCGTCAGGCGGACGATGAGCATTCTAAGAATAATGTTCTATAAAGGTAATCGCTGCCTCAAGCCTCATCAACCGGGAATGGCTAAAACAGGGTAGATGCAGTAAGGTTAGGTGGGTCATGCCCAAGCAGGATAAGATATTTCCCCTGTCTAGATGTCCCTTTTTATTTCAGCTATGTGGGCGGTTTCTAGCTACAACCGCGGGGTTTATCTTGTTCGGGACTGTTCAGTGAGGAATGGTTCTGGCCTTGTGTAGCAGGGGGTCGGGAGTGATCCTCGGTACGGTGATCTAGGCCCCTTACTGTGACTGGCGGTACCCCAGTAGCCCTGCCATTGTTGGAAATCCATTTTCCCTACGAGACCCTACGGTTTTGATTTGTATTACCCACTTTTGTGCCTAGTAGCTGGAATTTAATCATGTAACAATTTCGGCTATTTTCTATTTACTTGAAAACCCTAGACACTATTATAATATCACTGGATTTCCTATGAAATGTTTTGGTTAGCGTAAGGTAAAAACTTACCCGTATTTATTTGTGGGGAGTCTTACGTAATACCTTTGTTTTTCAAATGTTTTTTCAAAGTTAAACAACTTTAAACCGTTTACTCATACCAGACCCATGTCTGACCCGGAGTTTATATTTTGTTTTTCATAAACTCTTGGGTACTCAAATTTTTATGAGTAGCCAAGTGATAGGTTTTGGACCTTGATTTCTGGAGGAGCTTGGAGCAGAAGTTTCCAGACGTATATAGCTATTTATGTAGTTCCGATGTGTTAGTTGATGTATACAGTACCTCTGATGTATATAGTGATAGTTGTATGTATAACTGTCATGTGTATTGATATTGTATAACTCTGATATATGTAAAACTATGAAATATTTATATGATATATTATATTTTGTTCCGTTCCGCTATGAGATTCTGATGTTGATGTTCTTTCTTTCTCTTTCTCTTCTATTTATATCCTTTTCTTTCTTAATGATGATACGTCTTTCTGATAGTAGACGGGCGGGTTGTCACAGTTGGTATCAGAGCATGGGTTGGTAATGACCTTGGCTCTGGTAGTGATTACTCATAGAATAGAGTTTGTAAAACTATAAAATGAGTTTGAGTATATTAATAGATATGAGCGCGTATTTGTTAGTGAATATAAAATTGTTTTATATTGTGTTGACTTATCTGTTGGGTGTTTATGAATTCTGGTCGATGTATGGGACGCCATTTCATCGATAGGGATTTCTAAGATCTTAAACAAGGTAAACCGACACGGTATTGTTTTTAAAATATGGTAAATGAAATAATTTTACCCAAAATTATATTTTGATATAAAAGAAATATTTTTCTGAAATAACTATATATATATACTTGGATGTTTGATTGTTAATAGTACAATCAAATAAAATTTTTAATGTGAGTGGTTTATAACCAAATAAAATTATTTAAGAATGATTTTAGATAAAAGGGAATATAACTGAAATCTGATTAAACTACAATTTAAGTCCCGGAAATTTGGAAGATGTTTTAATGAATTTAAACAAAAGAATTTGGGAATTTAAAAATCTTGGGAATGTTTGAAATGTTTTTTTTCAAAGAGTTGAAGGCAATAATGGATTGTTGTTTTGGGAAAATTATGATTTAATGGAAATTGTTTGGAAAGAATTTTTGAAAATAAGGAAGCACTGAACTCACTTCAGTCGCTGGAAAATAATCCTGATGATGATGGCCACATCATCAGTATTCATTTTCGAGTTTCTAAAGTGATGGATTGCTATCAGGATATTGTCCGGACTTGTTGGGTGTCCCAGTTGTTTTAGAAATTTCAAAGGGAAATTTGTTTTGGCGAAAACAAGTGTTCGGAATTTGAAAATTTGATTTGACATACCAAGTGGATATGTGTAGTTATCATTTTAAAAAGATTTTGGAAATGAAAACCGGGCAATTGGATTCTAAGAAATTCTATTTAGATAATGTGAAAGTTTAAATGAATTAACTATTAAACTTATAAAGTAAAGTTGATATTAATAAGATGAAATTGGGAATTTCAATCCAGAAGTTAAAAGTTTAATTTAAGGAAATAAAAGTAAAGAAAATGTACTTGAGTTTAACCTGAGATAAGTTAAATGGAATTGAAGTTCAAAATGAACTTATTTGGATATAAAATTTGAAGGTAAAATGATTGAAATTGTGAGGTGAAAATTCATACCTTAAGACAGTAGGTGCTATATATATATAATCTGGAATAGTGATTATAAGATGAAATGACCCAAATGAGTAATGTAAACTTTTAAGTAAACAAATAAGTTTTGAGCTCATATTTTGAGAAATAAAATTTAAAGAATGCTAAGTAGATAAATTTAACTGAAGTTGAGTTGGAATGAAACTAAATTTAAATGAATTCAGTCGAATTATAAATAATATTGAGTGGAATAGAATTCTTATGTAAATAAGTAAATATTGAATTGAATAAAAATAGAATAAACCTAAATTGTTAGGTGGAACAGTTTGAAGAAGATAAATGACTTGAGTAAATTGTGAGATGATTATTTAAAACATTGGTTGTCGAGTTTAATAAAATGGTTTGGAATCAAACCTGATTGAAATGAAGAAAATGCAATGAAAGGATTGTGAATAAATTAATTATGATGGAATCAAGTGTAAATTGAGTTGGAATCAATTTAAGATTTGTTATAAAGCTTAAGTGATTATTTATTCACAATGATATTGTTAAATTGCATAAGGAAATGGGTTGTTTGAAGTAAATAAGAATTAGATAAAATTCTATGAATTATTGGAAGCAAAATAGGATGATTTTGAATGAGTTTGTATTGCTTAAATGTATTATATAAGCAAGTAAGTCGTAAATACTTTTTAACTGAAAGGGAATGGTTTGAGAATTGATTGAAATTAATTGTGTTGAGGATTGAAACCTTACATATGTGCTTATGAAAATATGTAATGGAGGCTTTGCCATAACTTTTCAAAATTTTGGAAAAAAAAAATTAATTTAAAATTTTAACAACAAAACAATTTCAAGTTGGAGATTGAAATAAACTAGTGGATGAAACTAATTTAACATAATGATAAGAATCAATTATAAATGAAAAGATAGCCAATAAAAATTAAATATTCAGAGTTGAAGAGAATTTGGATTCACATGGAATTAGAAATTCAAATTGGAAATTCAGATTTAAATAAGAAGATATAAGGCTTAAATGGTAGAATAATAATATAAGAATATATATAATGCTTATAATAAGCTTAAAAAAATGAATGGTGGAATTCTTAAGCAAAAGATTGATATTGAGAAACTTATTCCAAGTGGATAGGATCAGAATAATATGAATAAAAGAAAATTGATATAGTTGATAATCAATGGATATAAATACGTAGGATGTACGTATATTCTTTTCGCATAACAAATGGATCCAGATTCGAGCACAGAATTTCGAGATAGTTATATCGATCCGAGTTGGGATTTTTCACTCGATTTTCGATGACGAACCATGGATTTGGATTTTGATTGATTTTGAAAATTCTCTATCATAGTTGTGACTATGCAAGGAGAATGACAGTTTCTGATCAAGGAACAAGTTCTGAGTCCGTACTAGGAAGTCGGGTGGACGATACTAGTTCGAAAGTGAAATTGTGTGATCGAGCGAGCGATCGGATTTGATATTGCGTACGAATGGTATATGTACATCGTACGGACTTGATTGAATAGAAATTGAAATTCTGTAAAACAAGTCAATACAATTTGAAAGAGTTAATACTGTAGATCTCAGAATTGAATTGCCAGAGTAGATATCTGGAATTCATTATGTATTCCATGTATCCCATCTTAGAAATGTGCTTATAATTCATCAATTGTTGTTAACCAGTAATTCAGGAATTTGGAAGTTGAACCAAATTTAACTGTGGTCAGGAATCCAGTTTGGATTGTTGATCATTAAAAAAACAAACTCTCGATAATTTAAGGGAAGTTTATCCGGATTTGTGTTCGGATAACTAGTGTGTTTGTTAGGATAGACTGTTTGATTGTGTGGTAATGTGTGAATGATATCTATGTTGAATGGTTGGTATAACAACTATTAAATTATCTTTGTTTTAAATTTCGGGGACGAAATTCTTTTAAGGGGGGAGGAATGTAACAACACTGAATTTTTGGCCCCGGTTATTTTAATAAATATTTAATCTAATTTAAATAAAATGTAAATTGATCATATTATTGGGAATACTGTCAATTTATTTCTTTAAATTGTATTTTTAAAAGGGAATTAGACTTTGAGAATTCAAAATAAAATCTTTTGATAATATTTACAATAAAATTTATCCTATATGATTGAATTACAATACTTTGTCTTATTAACATGTGATTAATAAATATATTGATGTGAATGATAATGTTTAAATAAAATAAAGTTGTCAATATAACATATAAGTATTAAACATAAGTAAAACTTAAGAATATAATGTAAGCATTGATAATCAAAATATAAAATACAAATATAAATAAATAAGCAAGAAAATAATAAAATTTGTTCTTTTATATCTTCACATGTAATCCAAACTCAAAGTATAAAATGAAATAAAAACAATTTATAACATAATATAAGACAAGTGTTTATACAAAAACAATAAATATTTTCATAAACAAAACTTCACACTCGAAAACTAAATATCTATATGCAAATGTACTTTTCATACAACAAAAATCTTTATACATAATACAAACATAAGAACAAAACTTTATATGTATAAGAAAGCTAGGTGTTCAATTCAGAAAAAAAAAATATCTATAATAAGACAAATATCTTTATACAAATGCAAAGATCATATATCTTTAAAACAAAATTTAACTTGTTTGCAAATATTACTTATATATGAACATAAGAGAACAAGTATTCATATCACGATAATAAAACAAAACTCTTGTACAAAATTGGTCAGCAGAGCATTGTAAGTGCAAATCTATATGTAAACATTTCGGTACAAACAAAACCTGAGATATCTTATACAAAATATTTGTGTCAACCAATACTAATTAGTGTATACTAATTCAAAGACAAAACAAAGTTTGCCAGCAAACATAGTAGTACAAACACGAAAGAAAAACTGCAAATATCTATATACAAATCCTTGTGTCAGCTAGCATTAGATTATGTGTTAACATATGAGTAAACATATACATTAAGTAGCCCACTTTTATTTCTGAAAAAAATAGCTGCTAGCCGAAATATTTTTTTTAGCTGCAGGAATTCAAATTTGCAAACTGCAGTTTTCTTTCTTCATCAAGCTACTAGTCTCTGTTACAACAGTTTTTGGTGAGTAAACTTAATATTTTTTTTTATTTTAAAAGTTTAAGTTATTTAAAAATAGTTCAAACATTAATTATTAACTGTTTATTTATGCTTCAGTTTGCACATGAATTTGTATGTTTGGTGTTCTCTGGAATTTGATACAGGTTGCGTATTGGTTCGAATACTCAAATTACCATCATTTAAACCATTGATTAGCTTCGAATTCCCAATTTCAAACAAGATGATAAACTTCGAATAATGGTTGTTAGGAAGTTTATTTAAACCAACTATTAAAGGATACCACTGTAATATCAAAGTACAGGAAATCAAGTGATAATTGGAATTATTCGATTATTGTAAAATTTGGATTCAAGACTATATATTGAATTCATATTGTAAGTTATGATTTTAAAAACTAAAAATAAGATTTTTAGATTGGTTTTTAAAGAGCAGTTTGAATTTAAGTAAAAAATATATTTTTATGAATTTCGGACACTTTAATCAATTTAAACAGTTAAAATTGGGTATGTAGATAGTTTAGATATCAGTGATTTCGAGAAAAATATACAATAATTTTTTTCATTGACAAAATTTGAGAGATAGGATCATTGTATGGTTTTATTTCAAGTTTTAAATATGTCAGTAAACATGACAAGATCGACGTCTTTACGTATTCGAGCTTCATGAAATTTAGGAGGGAGGAAGCTTGTCGTGATATCGGGGTGTGGCTGAATTTTACGCGCCTCCGGTGAAGTGAGGAGTGGTGGCGAGGCCATTTACTGCCAGAGGTGAGCTTCGGTTTTCGTGCATGAAGGCAAAATTTCGATTTTGACCTTATTTCGTATTTCTGGGTTTCGATTGTGGGTGAAGAGGGGAAACGTGGTTTGTGGGTGCTGACGAGAGCTTCTGGAGGTCCGTCGAACCACCGTGCACGTGCACGGTGGCGTTGGAGTCAGGTCAGCGTGTCTGTGAACGGCGAGAGGGGTTGACTCGGGTCGCGCTCGAGTGAAATGGGGAGAAGACTCGGGTTTATTTCTTGTTGTGTCGCGTGAGTTACTGATGGGTTTCTTTTATTCTTAGTAAGTTTTAACTTACAGGAAAAAGGAAAAAAAAAATTTAAGAAAATTTAAGGAAGAAGAAGGGGTTCAGGGGAAGGGCTCAAGTCAATGGGATGAGTAACTCGAAGCGCTGCACGAGTTTGCCCAGGGTAGTGCTCGGGATTTTGGTCATCTGCAGTATGTCAATGATGTAAAGGTTGAGCAATTTGTTTTCTTCAAAATTTGTTTAAACGTTTTGAGCTTAGAAAATGTTTAAAGGAGGGTTAAGCTAAGATTTGTCCAAATTTTAATTATTATAGTCAAAATTTTAACGACTTTTCTTAAACACTTAAATCATTTTAATTAAGAAATATAAGTTGACTAATAATCAAAGTTTATAGTTAGCACTAAAATTGATTTTCAAAATATAAGAAAAGGGAGACCTTTAAACGTTAATTAAGTTAAATGATTGATATCAATAAATTATTTTCGAAAGTAATTAAGAACGATTAACATTTTTAAAACTTAAATAGAGTTTGGGTTATGTAACTATTTTGTGAAGAATAAATAGTAATTAGCTACTTAAGGAAATAAATAAATGATTAGTAGTTGAGTAATTAAAAATAATTCAAACACAGTTAGTGATGGATTATAAGTAAATAAATAATTGAAATCAACTACGTAAGTTAATTAATGAATGAATTAATAGTTAGTTAATCAAGTAATTTAATTATGAATCGATAGATAATTAACTGAGTAGCTTGATTTAGAATTAATTGTTGATTGACTAAGTAATTAGCAGATAATAATTGGTTAATTAAGTTGTATTGATAAATAATTAAAGATATTTATTAGTTTTCAGGGAATAGTTAACTAAGTAATTAAAGTTAAGTCACTTAATTAAGGTAATAGTTAATTAATAGCATGAAATAAAATTAAGACTCAATAATAAATTAAGGAATCATCAATTGGATGATTTGAACTGAAATACGTAATTAATTGTTATTTAATAATTAATTAAATAGAGTTAAGTGATTAACTCTCAGGTAATTAATTCTAAATTGAATTGATTACAAACAAGATTTTAAGGTAATTGTTTATGGATTGTTGTGTATGTAGAATGTCTGGATTGTGATGTTTAAATTGAAGATATCCTGTGATGCTCTCTGATATGCCGTGATATATCCATGATGTTTGCATATGTTTTATCTATGATACACGCTATGTTAATTCAATTGTTGAATGTAAATTATTTAAACTGTTAAGTTAATTAGAACTTGGCCCCTAAAATATCGTTTGGATTCGATGAGACCGGGATCAGAAGATTCAAATTTGATTCTCCGAAAACCACATCGATCCAATTTAAACGTTAGGTCTTAAATCGTGAAATGAAGATCGAGATGGTGTATTCAGAATGCAAGGGTTATCGTCATTGACTCTAAGGGTGATTCCAAAACGAGTGTAACGAGATAATGCTGTAACGACCCGCCTTTGGACAGTTTAAACCGACGATCAAATACCCATGTCGATTCCAAACCGTTAAAAGGGCAGATAGTTATTGGGGTAATTAAGAAAAGAAAAGGAAGGGAAATAAAGGAAATGAAACAACACAGAATCTCACAGCGGAAGGCTAAAGTATAATAATAAAATAACAGTTCATGAAGCTGTTAATTAAATGAATACATTTGATTATTATTATACAACATTTATCAGAGTTACATACACAACAAATATCATACAACAATGCAGCGGAATGGAATGAATATAATAGTAGTAGATAATATACCAAATCTTCGTCTCCGTCCTCCAAGGAAATGATCTTCACCTAAACTGAAAACTCAGGACTGACCCGAGCGTAATGAAAAGACAAAACACTCGAGTCAGGACTAAAATATCCTTATGAAAGTTAAATCAATCGTAAATAAATATGAGTGTAACGGCGTCAGAGATGTTTACGGGGTTTGACATCTCATATCCAGTGTCAACGTGCGTGCAATAACTCAAGAGATGTTACGGGATTTTCCATCTCTCAAGGATCCGTGAAACTATCTATTATGTAGTAATATACGCTAAGTAGATAATGTCTATCAGTAATATAAAGTATCAAAATAGCGTTAAGGCGTTACCATAATCCCCCTTAACACATTTTATATTCCCAAAAGCATATACAAGACCGTAGTTTCCCCAAAACCGGAAGTCACCAGAGGGCAATCCATATACTCAAGGTACAAATCAAAACGTAGTGGTCGCGAATAGGATAATCAGTATGACAAGGTACATGAGGCGATACCAACTAGGATACTAGTAGTTGCGTGATCCGGACTGATGTTGGGCATAGCCAGCAGCTACCCCAACACCGCGAAACAACACTCCCAAATCAAGGGGTGCACCCAAATCGCATCACAAATGTAATAGAAATGGTATCGAAGAAGTGTGTCCGCTAGAGGTGGCGAACCTCAATGGCCCGGCGCGGCTCCTGTTTTAGTCATATCAGGGGTCATCCAATAATCGTTCTCTTTCTTCAGTCAACGCGTTCACCAAACCATCCACTTCATTCTGGATCAACACTCCGCGTATAATAGTTATTAAAGTGGTTTTCGGTATCGACAGAGAGTATGTCCATATCCGATCCCGGTCTCTTTAATAACTACGTATTATTACACCATTGGCTCTTTTACATTTCAAATCGATTCATAATTGATATCGACATATCATATTCGCTTCAAAATTAAATCTATTTCAAAAATCATCGTATCTTTCCAAATGTCATATTTCGTTTCAAAATCATTTTCCCGCATCAATATCTCATTTCGATTTCAAATTCATTTCGGATTTCAATTTAGATTGCAACTTCGTTTAACTCAATTCGTATTTAAATTTAAGGTTTAAATATAACATTTCACCTTATTTTCTAGCTTAAAATTTTAGAAATAGTTTTAAGTAGTTTAAAAGTAGTTTTAAGTAATTACAATAGTTAAAATACTTTAAAATCTTAAAATGGATTTGAAATAGATAAATTTAGTTCAAAATAATTTAAATTGGGTTAAGTAGATTTAAAATGGATTAAAATAGTTTAAGTATTCAAAATGGTTTATATAACCGAGAAATTTGGAAAACAAAATAAAACAGCTTCAAAACCAATCCATTTCAATTATAACTTCCCAATTCAAATCAATTTCAATTTCCATTCTACCGATTCAATTTCGATTTCAATTCAAATCAATGTCAACTTTTACTTCGAATTAATTCAATTTTACATTCGCCTTTAATTTATTTAATTTCAATTTATATCGATTTGGAGCTTGATTTCTCAAAATGTCAATTTATAATACTTAACAAAATTATCCTACAATATTCAAGTTTAAATCCCAATTCCAAATATGATTCAATTCCAAACTCGATTTCAAAATATCATTTTTATATCGCTTTTCTTAGTAATATTCAAAGCTCGAATTAAGGTTAAATCTTTAAACAAATCAATTTTCGACATTCAATCATATCCAATTTCCAAATTTCAAAGTCTCAACTTAATTATTTAACAAAATTCCACTAACCAAAATTCATTTCAACATTCCAAACTCAATTTTTCGATAAATTCAATTTCTATAAATCGATTTCTATTTATAACCTTCAAATCAAAACATTTAAATAAATTTCAAATCAACGATTTTTAAAATTTATTAATTTAGCCAATTCGGTGTTCGTATATAATTTTCTATCCTATGGCCAAGTAATTATTTATTTCAATTAAATGTCAGGGATGAATATATATCACTTAAATAAAATCACGGTATCATATGTATGCATAACAGTATATATAAGCAAATAACATCCAAACATTTAAATATCAACCAATAGCATCCATCGAAATACATCATCCAATACATAATACAATTCATCACAATTTCATAGTTATCAATGTCAGGTAATTAAATCGCAATTCAATTTCAATTTCAGTTTCAATTTCAATTTTAACTGTCAATTTAATTTTCGACGGTTAATTCAAACGACAATCTATATGACAATTAAATTCTATCAAACAACGACAAATAAAATTCATATCACTTCATAATGTCAATTTAACTAGCATAAAGATATTTAGTACGTTGTGAGCGTTATAAAACACTCACATTGATTTTCCGATTTTAAATCAAATCGAACGACGTTCGATTTAACTCAAAATTTTCTCTAGCTCCAAATGATTCCAATCCAGTTGCATCGCGTAGAGCTCGTACATACGATTCCAACGCAAAAAAACTCGTCCGAATCCGACCTCGCAGCAAAAAGTTATCACGTTTTAAAGTTACACGATTTTGAATTTCAAATTTAAACTAAAAAAAAGAAAAAAGGAAAAAAACACCTCACCCCAATACACGTGCGGCCCCCACCTGCGCATCTTCTTCCTGTCGCACGCGACTTGCTCCAGGTTCCTTCACGTACGCATCCACTATCATGAAGAACCCATTACATACAAACTAGGGTTTCGATTTGCCTCCTCCACGATCAACGAAACTTCATCAAACCGGCGCCATATCGAAGCCCTTCGCGAATAGCACTACCGCCCCCAACCCCCTGACACTCGGCCACCTCATGGCGCCTGGAAATGCGTGCGAACGCAGCCCCTTTGTCGCCGATTTGCCGCCAATCCGTGCAACGAAACACGATCATAACCGTTGAGATTATAGATCTCAACATCCTCTACAAGTTTCTAGTTGAAAGATTCTTGAATAGATTGGCGGATTGGAAGATAATGAGGGGAGAAGATTCGAGCGATTCCGGCCATTGTTTTAATTGTGGCGGCTGCGTTTTTAATTTGGGCTAGGGTTTTGAGAAAATTGCATTTATACCCAATTATTTTAACAATAAAATACCCAATTTAACACTTTTGCAAACGAACTCCAAACGACGCGTTCCGCCAGGCGATCCTAAAGTTTTTCCGCATTCCGGACATAATGGAACAGGTTTCGGAAGCTAATTCGAAAGTATGTGCGAGTTATGGCATAAAACGATCAATTTAAATTAAATCGATTTAAACCGATTTCGGTGCGTTTTAATTCGTACTGGACAAACGGTAAATCCAATCGACTTGAAATTTGAAATCTTACAATAATATCACATTACGGATCCGATGAAACTGGTTTCGTCGAAATCCGAGACTTTTTGAAAAATGACTATTTTAACTCGCCAAATTAAAATTAAAAACAATTCGACGCGTTTCGAGCTGCCACGGTCAAACGACAACTCCGATTGCTACGAAAATTGAAATCCGATAATAACTAACTATTACGGATCCAATGGAACTAGTTTCGTCCAATTTTGAGACTATTCAAAATTTGGCTATTTTCCAGTTGATAATTAAATATTAAAATATTCAATTTTCACAAATTTACTTTAATTCGATTTTAAAAGTTCTACCACAACATTCTAACTTTAATATGATAAAATAAAATTTTACAAATTATTTCTTAATCATATTAACCCGTTATTCAATTATCCAATAAATTCCAATTTTAAAATCTTATCAACTCTATTATAATCCAATTATAACTTACATTCACTTTGGAAACCAATTTGAATCATATTAAATCAAATTTCAAATATTCACTCTATTTTCATATATTGAATTTCAATATCAAATTAATCGTATTAAATTCGGAATTTAATTATTCAAACATTTGTAATATTAAATTTAACAAATTTGATTATTCTTAAATCACTATCCTTTCAAATATTCAAAACGAACTTATAAAATTTAACCTTTGAAACGAGTTAAAATTATAGAACAACTATTCCCATTATACGGTTATTTAACTCCCCATTATTAAATTGTTCAATAATTATCAAATATTTAATTTAAACAATTCCGATTATCCAATAATTCATTATCTTTTGAAATATTGAAATTTAACTTATAAGATTTAGCCTTTAAAACCAATTCACAATTTAGAACACTATTTTCATTTTACAGTTATTCAATTATTCAATAAGTTTTAAATATTTAATTTAAATAACTTACCTGTTCAATATTCAATATTTGATTTCAAATAGATTTCACTTATCAATCAATTACTTTATTATATCCAATGAATTCAACATTTATTATCATATTCAACTTTTGATTTCAAAGGCATTCACTAAGTAGCTTTTATTTTTCATTACTTGGATAATTATTGTCGCAATTCATTCCAGTTATTATTATTTCAAACGACTTACAAATTTTTTTTCTAACGCTAAATCACGAAAACTTATTAAATTAGCTATTTTAATTATTGAAAATTTACGGGTTGTTACACTCTCCCCCACTCAAAACTTTTCGTCCCCGAAAAGGAAAAAGAAGGGAAAAGGAACTAAGTATAGAATTCAACATTAGATATATTTTATTCAAAGTTACCCACCTATAAAACAATGAAATTCCGTTATTAAAGTCATTACTACACTTTTACTAAGTTATTCCAAACGCCTTTCTAACTTTAAAAGTTCGTTATCAAAACAAGTTATAAAAATTTTAAAACTTGAAAAATTTTCTAACACCCGGATTTACGAAAAATTTCGGCAGCGTCTCCTTTGCGCGGCTCGATCGGTACAACTACAAAACGCCTCTACGGGCCCCAAATCAACAAAAGAAAATCCAAAAGCCAAGTGGCTCATCAAAAATCACCAAATCCAATGAGAAAATAAACATGTACCTTATATTTTTATTAGCGAGCATACACGAATAATATAGCGCGAAAGCGAGCTCCAAATGCGAAGCAAGCGCAATCCGCACCTACTAAACACTAAACAAACTATGAGAAACATGGCATATATGGAAATAATATCAATATACACAATATAGCAACATAACAACTACATGTGCCAACATAGCAAATGCAACAAAACAACAATTGCAACCATCAATCAATTATCATCCAACAAATCCATAACCAATTAATATAAATTCAATTCTCATTAATATTTATTGACTTGGTTTCAATTTTAATCATAGTTGATTCATTAACGTTGGATTTTACTAACATTCATTCTCAATTCAATTAGTTAACATTCATTAATTTATATTTACGTTAGTTCACTTCCAATTTGATTTCAATAATTTATAGCTTTCCATTTCAATAACACTTAATGAATTACATACAAATCAACTAACAATCATATAACAACCAAATCATGCCCAACATCACCAAATTACTAATTTTACATTCAATTTGGTTTATTCTTTCAGTTCCAATTTATTCTTAGCCATACCAAATCCTTTTGTTTACATTTACTTCATATTCAGTTTCAGTTAATAACCAATTTACTTGCGAAACAATTGATTAATGCAAAACATTTTATTAATCATCACTTTAATTTATAGTTATTCCATAAAAGTCTAACTTCTTATATATAACTTTTCTTAGTTCATAGTTGTCTCAAAAGTTGCAAATTTATCTTCACATATTTGACCTCTTAAATTTCCAATATTAACTTTTAATTTAGTCCGTAAGCCGTACATATATCATCCGTGAGCAATATCAATCTAATCGCTTATTCGATCACACAATTTCACTTCCAAACTAGCATCGTTCACCCGACTCTCTAGTGCGGACTCAGATTTGGTTTCTTGATTGGAAACTGTTACTCTCCTTGCATAGCCATATACTATGATAGAGAATTCCAGAATCAAATTAAAAATCCATATCTAGGGTTCGCCGTCGAAAATCGAGCGATAAATCCTAACTTGGATCGATATAAATCATCTCGAAATTTTGTGCTCGAATTTGGATCAAATCGTTATGCGAATAAAATAATATACGTACAATCTCACGTATTACCTTCCAATAGATTTCTATCCAATTTATCTATACTAAATTATTTTGTTGACTTCTATTTTTTTTCTCACTTGATTACACACAATCCATTATTCAGTTAGTATATTCATTTCTTTACATAGCATATTCTTTAACATTATCTTTTCTTAAACATCATATCAAAGAATTTGCTTACTCAAGTTCTTTTTAAACATTCTATATAATTTAATTAAATTCAATTTCATTTTCCAATTGATTCTTAGCTATAAGAAATTCCTTTGTTTACATTTATTGCATTTCAAAATTTCAGTTATTAACGAATTCATTTGTGGAACATTTTATTAACCGACACTTTAGTTTATTAATCATCCTATAAAAGTCTAACCTCTCATAAATGACTTTTCTTAGTTTACAGTTATCTTAAAGGTTACCAATTCAATTTTTTTCTTCACAATCCCTTTGCAATTTTATATTTATTTTCTATAACCAATTTACAAAGATATAATACGGTTCATTTATCTTCTTTCTTAAGTTCACTTACTTATTCAAATTTTTCATTGATCACTTTAGAATATACATAAGTATATAACTAAATTTTTCACAACCCAATTTCCATTTACATACATTTTAGTTTTCCTTACTTGTATATTTCAATTACTTCCAGGTTCTTTTTATTTGTACAATATCTCATTACATATCCAAAACATCGTTTAACTTTTTAATATTTGGTAAGTCTTGTTATATGTTATCAGATTGTAATTTTGGTATTATACAAATTTATAGAATTTCGTTTTACTTAATTAGAATCGTTCACAAATTTAATTTATTAAAATCCTCTTTACCTTTCAACTTTTAAAGTTTTCCCAAACAATAAGCTTGGATATCTTAGTCCTCTTATTTTATAAATTTTGGTTATTCACATTTCATTCAAATACTTTGAAAATTTCTTATTAACATAACTTAGAATTTTAAATGCCCGGTTCCTTTCAAATCGTTTGAAATAAACATATACACTTATATCTTTTATTATTTATATAACAAAACATACCTTTAGAGTTTAAACCAAAACCCATTTACCCAAAATAATTTCGAAGAAAAGCAAAGCTTCTTAGAAGCCTCCCCCACTTTGAAACTCGAAAATGAACATCGATGATGCTGCGCAGTCATCACCGAAATTACTTTCCAGCGACATAAGAGAGGAGTACTTAATTCATTCCTTCTTAAAATCATTTCAAAATATTACCTATAAATATTTTCCAACTAATATTACTATATATTTCTTCAAAACTTTGAAAACAATTTTCCAAAATCTCCGGGTCTTAAACTCAATATTTTCCAATTTAAATCTATTTTAATTCATAAGTCACCTTTATAAAATATTCTTATAAGATTTCACAAGTGTTTTATATTTTCTTCAAATTATAGGAATTTCTTTCTTAAACATTTCACAAGTGTTTTATTACTGTTCTTATCGTAATTCATCTTATTTATTAAATTACATTATCCAATTAATGATAATCCAATATTTTCATTCCTAACAACCAGGTAAGCTAGGTAAGTCACAATAATTTCTGAAAAATTTTCTTTATATACAAAATATAGTTAGGGCAAAATTATTTCATTTACCCAATTCCAAAACAATACTATGTCGAATTGTTCTGTTTAAGTGTTTAGAGATCCCTATCAATAACGTTAATTACTCGTATTGACCAGAATCCATAAGCCACTCAACAAAACAACCGACACAATATAAAACATTTTATATCACTAACAAATACGCTCTCTCATATACACTCAACTCATTCATATAGTTTACCTCTATTTCAATGAGTTATTCCCCACTAGAGCCAAGGTTTATCGCTAAACCAAAGCTCTGATACCAACTGTAACGACCCGCCTTTGGACAGTTTAAACCGACGATCAAATACCCATGTCGATTCCAAACCGTTAAAAGGGCAGATAGTTATTGGGGTAATTAAGAAAAGAAAAGGAAGGGAAATAAAGGAAATGAAACAACACAGAATCTCACAGCGGAAGGCTAAAGTATAATAATAAAATAACAGTTCATGAAGCTGTTAATTAAATGAATACATTTGATTATTATTATACAACATTTATCAGAGTTACATACACAACAAATATCATACAACAATGCAGCGGAATGGAATGAATATAATAGTAGTAGATAATATACCAAATCTTCGTCTCCGTCCTCCAAGGAAATGATCTTCACCTAAACTGAAAACTCAGGACTGACCCGAGCGTAATGAAAAGACAAAACACTCGAGTCAGGACTAAAATATCCTTATGAAAGTTAAATCAATCGTAAATAAATATGAGTGTAACGGCGTCAGAGATGTTTACGGGGTTTGACATCTCATATCCAGTGTCAACGTGCGTGCAATAACTCAAGAGATGTTACGGGATTTTCCATCTCTCAAGGATCCGTGAAACTATCTATTATGTAGTAATATACGCTAAGTAGATAATGTCTATCAGTAATATAAAGTATCAAAATAGCGTTAAGGCGTTACCATAATCCCCCTTAACACATTTTATATTCCCAAAAGCATATACAAGACCGTAGTTTCCCCAAAACCGGAAGTCACCAGAGGGCAATCCATATACTCAAGGTACAAATCAAAACGTAGTGGTCGCGAATAGGATAATCAGTATGACAAGGTACATGAGGCGATACCAACTAGGATACTAGTAGTTGCGTGATCCGGACTGATGTTGGGCATAGCCAGCAGCTACCCCAACACCGCGAAACAACACTCCCAAATCAAGGGGTGCACCCAAATCGCATCACAAATGTAATAGAAATGGTATCGAAGAAGTGTGTCCGCTAGAGGTGGCGAACCTCAATGGCCCGGCGCGGCTCCTGTTTTAGTCATATCAGGGGTCATCCAATAATCGTTCTCTTTCTTCAGTCAACGCGTTCACCAAACCATCCACTTCATTCTGGATCAACACTCCGCGTATAATAGTTATTAAAGTGGTTTTCGGTATCGACAGAGAGTATGTCCATATCCGATCCCGGTCTCTTTAATAACTACGTATTATTACACCATTGGCTCTTTTACATTTCAAATCGATTCATAATTGATATCGACATATCATATTCGCTTCAAAATTAAATCTATTTCAAAAATCATCGTATCTTTCCAAATGTCATATTTCGTTTCAAAATCATTTTCCCGCATCAATATCTCATTTCGATTTCAAATTCATTTCGGATTTCAATTTAGATTGCAACTTCGTTTAACTCAATTCGTATTTAAATTTAAGGTTTAAATATAACATTTCACCTTATTTTCTAGCTTAAAATTTTAGAAATAGTTTTAAGTAGTTTAAAAGTAGTTTTAAGTAATTACAATAGTTAAAATACTTTAAAATCTTAAAATGGATTTGAAATAGATAAATTTAGTTCAAAATAATTTAAATTGGGTTAAGTAGATTTAAAATGGATTAAAATAGTTTAAGTATTCAAAATGGTTTATATAACCGAGAAATTTGGAAAACAAAATAAAACAGCTTCAAAACCAATCCATTTCAATTATAACTTCCCAATTCAAATCAATTTCAATTTCCATTCTACCGATTCAATTTCGATTTCAATTCAAATCAATGTCAACTTTTACTTCGAATTAATTCAATTTTACATTCGCCTTTAATTTATTTAATTTCAATTTATATCGATTTGGAGCTTGATTTCTCAAAATGTCAATTTATAATACTTAACAAAATTATCCTACAATATTCAAGTTTAAATCCCAATTCCAAATATGATTCAATTCCAAACTCGATTTCAAAATATCATTTTTATATCGCTTTTCTTAGTAATATTCAAAGCTCGAATTAAGGTTAAATCTTTAAACAAATCAATTTTCGACATTCAATCATATCCAATTTCCAAATTTCAAAGTCTCAACTTAATTATTTAACAAAATTCCACTAACCAAAATTCATTTCAACATTCCAAACTCAATTTTTCGATAAATTCAATTTCTATAAATCGATTTCTATTTATAACCTTCAAATCAAAACATTTAAATAAATTTCAAATCAACGATTTTTAAAATTTATTAATTTAGCCAATTCGGTGTTCGTATATAATTTTCTATCCTATGGCCAAGTAATTATTTATTTCAATTAAATGTCAGGGATGAATATATATCACTTAAATAAAATCACGGTATCATATGTATGCATAACAGTATATATAAGCAAATAACATCCAAACATTTAAATATCAACCAATAGCATCCATCGAAATACATCATCCAATACATAATACAATTCATCACAATTTCATAGTTATCAATGTCAGGTAATTAAATCGCAATTCAATTTCAATTTCAGTTTCAATTTCAATTTTAACTGTCAATTTAATTTTCGACGGTTAATTCAAACGACAATCTATATGACAATTAAATTCTATCAAACAACGACAAATAAAATTCATATCACTTCATAATGTCAATTTAACTAGCATAAAGATATTTAGTACGTTGTGAGCGTTATAAAACACTCACATTGATTTTCCGATTTTAAATCAAATCGAACGACGTTCGATTTAACTCAAAATTTTCTCTAGCTCCAAATGATTCCAATCCAGTTGCATCGCGTAGAGCTCGTACATACGATTCCAACGCAAAAAAACTCGTCCGAATCCGACCTCGCAGCAAAAAGTTATCACGTTTTAAAGTTACACGATTTTGAATTTCAAATTTAAACTAAAAAAAAGAAAAAAGGAAAAAAACACCTCACCCCAATACACGTGCGGCCCCCACCTGCGCATCTTCTTCCTGTCGCACGCGACTTGCTCCAGGTTCCTTCACGTACGCATCCACTATCATGAAGAACCCATTACATACAAACTAGGGTTTCGATTTGCCTCCTCCACGATCAACGAAACTTCATCAAACCGGCGCCATATCGAAGCCCTTCGCGAATAGCACTACCGCCCCCAACCCCCTGACACTCGGCCACCTCATGGCGCCTGGAAATGCGTGCGAACGCAGCCCCTTTGTCGCCGATTTGCCGCCAATCCGTGCAACGAAACACGATCATAACCGTTGAGATTATAGATCTCAACATCCTCTACAAGTTTCTAGTTGAAAGATTCTTGAATAGATTGGCGGATTGGAAGATAATGAGGGGAGAAGATTCGAGCGATTCCGGCCATTGTTTTAATTGTGGCGGCTGCGTTTTTAATTTGGGCTAGGGTTTTGAGAAAATTGCATTTATACCCAATTATTTTAACAATAAAATACCCAATTTAACACTTTTGCAAACGAACTCCAAACGACGCGTTCCGCCAGGCGATCCTAAAGTTTTTCCGCATTCCGGACATAATGGAACAGGTTTCGGAAGCTAATTCGAAAGTATGTGCGAGTTATGGCATAAAACGATCAATTTAAATTAAATCGATTTAAACCGATTTCGGTGCGTTTTAATTCGTACTGGACAAACGGTAAATCCAATCGACTTGAAATTTGAAATCTTACAATAATATCACATTACGGATCCGATGAAACTGGTTTCGTCGAAATCCGAGACTTTTTGAAAAATGACTATTTTAACTCGCCAAATTAAAATTAAAAACAATTCGACGCGTTTCGAGCTGCCACGGTCAAACGACAACTCCGATTGCTACGAAAATTGAAATCCGATAATAACTAACTATTACGGATCCAATGGAACTAGTTTCGTCCAATTTTGAGACTATTCAAAATTTGGCTATTTTCCAGTTGATAATTAAATATTAAAATATTCAATTTTCACAAATTTACTTTAATTCGATTTTAAAAGTTCTACCACAACATTCTAACTTTAATATGATAAAATAAAATTTTACAAATTATTTCTTAATCATATTAACCCGTTATTCAATTATCCAATAAATTCCAATTTTAAAATCTTATCAACTCTATTATAATCCAATTATAACTTACATTCACTTTGGAAACCAATTTGAATCATATTAAATCAAATTTCAAATATTCACTCTATTTTCATATATTGAATTTCAATATCAAATTAATCGTATTAAATTCGGAATTTAATTATTCAAACATTTGTAATATTAAATTTAACAAATTTGATTATTCTTAAATCACTATCCTTTCAAATATTCAAAACGAACTTATAAAATTTAACCTTTGAAACGAGTTAAAATTATAGAACAACTATTCCCATTATACGGTTATTTAACTCCCCATTATTAAATTGTTCAATAATTATCAAATATTTAATTTAAACAATTCCGATTATCCAATAATTCATTATCTTTTGAAATATTGAAATTTAACTTATAAGATTTAGCCTTTAAAACCAATTCACAATTTAGAACACTATTTTCATTTTACAGTTATTCAATTATTCAATAAGTTTTAAATATTTAATTTAAATAACTTACCTGTTCAATATTCAATATTTGATTTCAAATAGATTTCACTTATCAATCAATTACTTTATTATATCCAATGAATTCAACATTTATTATCATATTCAACTTTTGATTTCAAAGGCATTCACTAAGTAGCTTTTATTTTTCATTACTTGGATAATTATTGTCGCAATTCATTCCAGTTATTATTATTTCAAACGACTTACAAATTTTTTTTCTAACGCTAAATCACGAAAACTTATTAAATTAGCTATTTTAATTATTGAAAATTTACGGGTTGTTACAAATGCCTTCGGTTTCGTTCGAACCCGGAACGAACTTGTATGGAGTGAATGCTTTCAGCACATTGTCAGGCGGACGATGAGCATTCTAAGAATAATGTTCTATAAAGGTAATCGCAGCCTCAAGCCTCATCAACCGGGAATGGCTAAAACAGGGGAGATGCAGCAAGGTTAGGTGGGTCATGCCTAAGCAGGACAAGATATTTCCCCTGTCTAGATGTCCCTTTTTATTTCGGCTGTGTGGGCAGTTGCTAGCTACAACCGTGGGGTTTATCTTGTTCGGGACTGTTCAGTAAGGAATGGTTCCGGCCTTGTGTAGCAGGGAGTCAGGAGTGATCCTCGGTACGGTGATCTAGGCCCCGTACTGTGACGCGCGGTACCCCAGTAGCCCTGCCATTGTTGGAAATCCATTTTCCCTACGAGACCCTACGATTTTGATTTGTATTACCCACTTTTGTGTCTTGTAGCTGGAATTTAATCATGTAACAATTTCGGCTATTTTCTATTTACTTGAAAACCCTAGACACTATTATAATATCACTGGATTTCCTATGAGATGTTTTGGTTAGCGTAAGGTAAAAACTTACCCGTATTTATTTGTGGGGAGTCTTACGTGATACCTTTGTTTTTCAAATGTTTTTTCAAAGTTAAACAACTTTAAACCGTTTACTCATACCAGACCCATGTCTGACCCGGAGTTTATATTTGGTTTTTCATAAACTCTTGGGTACTCAAATTTTTATGAGTAGCCAAGTGATAGGTTTTGGACCTTGATTTCTGGAGGAGCTTGGAGTAGGAGTTTCCAGACGTATATAGCTATTTATGTAGTTCCGCTGTGTTAGTTGATGTATACGGTACCTCTGATGTATATAGTGATAGTTGTATGTATAACTGTCATGTGTATTGATATTGTATAACTCTGATATATGTAAAACTATGAAATATTTATATGATATATTATATTTTGTTCCGTTCCGCTGTGAGATTCTGATGTTGTTGTTCTTTCTTTCTCTTTCTCTTCTATTTCTATCCTTTTCTTTCTTAATGATGATACGTCTTTCTGATAGTAGACGGGAGGGTCGTCACCGGAGCTTATAATTAGAGTTTTCTTTAGAAACATTATTACTGTCATCATTTGTATTGATGTTGAGAATATTTTCCTGCTCTGAGCTGGCTGGTTCCAATTGATCATCTGTAGTATTAGAGTTGCTTTCCAACTCATTTTCCATATTGATATCAACGTTCATGTTCGAACTGTCTGTCATTGGAATTTGATTCGTCGCTTTAGGCATCCAAACTTTATTGAATTGATAATGATTATCAGCATGTCCAAAACTTGAGCAATTCGAGCAAGTAGATGGTTTCCATTCATACGATACTTCTTGCCAAATAATTTCATCTTTCTTAGTTAAGATAAGGATTTTATTTAGCTACTTAAAAGAGTTGCTAATTTCAAATAACACTCCAGCATATGCAATTTTAATAATACTTTTAGTGAATTTATCCAGTTTGATGGGGGAGCCAAGCACGGAGGCAATACGACTAATCTCCTCTTCCATCCAGTAGTCAAGAGGGAGATTGGAGAAGAGAATCCAAATCAAAATGGAGTGATGAAGTTCTTTGTTAAGCTGCATTCCAAAGGACCATCTCTTCATCATCATTAATTTTTTATTGTAGTAGTAGGTACCCCCTTCCAAAACTTTATCACGGTCTTGTTTTTTGTCAAATTTGATCACATAAAAATCATTTTCCTTTGAGTAAATCGAGAATTCATCATCTGATTTTCATACTCTAATAATATAGTCTTTGAAATATGGGTAATAAGGCTTAGAACCGCCAGATAGACCACAATTGCATTGTCCCACTGTTTTCTAGCATCTTAATCCACCTCAACAGACATTTTAACACATTGCATAAAACTGAATTCGTGGGGATGATAAAATTTTAATGCGATAGAAACTGTAATATTATTGTTGTTGATAACTTCATTCCATGCCCTACTAGACGAGGTGGAAAAGTTCCATTTGTTGGCAGGAGGTATGTTAATCGATAGATTGGGGCGATCAACATTACCGTCAGAGCTAGCAATGTTATGACGAACGTTTTGATGAGGAGGCGCTCTTAAGTTCTTATGATGAAATTCATGGGAAGTGGGATTAGATGAATGAATTTGAGGTGCAGATTTAGATTGGCATTTCCATTTGCGGGTGATGACTAAGATGAAGCCATCATCGGAATCGACTACATGGTATCAGCTGGAAACCTGGAGGGTGATCTAGGATGGGAGGAGACGGATCAGGGGGTGGGGAGGCCTGACCGCTACAATGGTTAGAAGAGGACATCACGAAGGCAAGGGAAGGGTGAAATGAGGCGGATAGGGTAGGGCGATAGCGAGGAGGCTGGCGGAAGAAGCCGGACAGGGAGGAAACACATACACACACATACATGTTATCTGGGACGTGAGTGTATTTGTATACTTGCGTATGTGATACACACACATACATATTATCGTATAAATTATATATATGTTTGTATATGTGTGTGTAAACTTATTATCATAATAGGTATTTCCACTTTTAATTTCTACGTGAAAAAAATTGTATTTTAAATTATTATATTCATTTATATATATGCAAAAATTTGTGGTTACACATGTATAAACATTTACAATTAGATATTATGTAATCAAATAATTAGTAATTGTGTGTTTTTTTTAAAATATATTATTACACCCAATATTTTGGAGTTCCACATATGAGGAAAATTAATTAAACAAATGATTAATTAGATTAATTTATGAAGTGAAAATTAAAGATAAGTAAATTAATAGATAACGAATTTAGAATTAAGCGTTAGAAGAATTAATAAGAATAGACTAGACGGGATTTTGACCAGACCTAAATTACTAACCCCCTAACCCTTCCACTTTCATTCATCTCTCGTTTTTCCACAAAAATAGAAAAAAGAAAAAAATATAATGTCAGCCATACATTTAAGTGGAAGGAGAAGGAAAATTAAGAAATAATAAGAAGCTTTCACCATTAAAAGGAATTTTAACCAAGGTTAATCAAACTAAAGATGAGAAAAATTTACCTAAAACACTTCCTAACTCGTTTGGGTTCGGATTCGAGTGTGAATTAATGTTTTTGATGATAATGAATATGTTTGGATGATTATGTGATTTGAAATTTGAATAAAAGTATTTATTCATGTTCTAGGGTAAAACATTGTTTAATCACATTTATATGATGCGAAACTTTTATATGATGTTTTGAATGGTAAAACAATGATGTGTTTTTAATTTCATGATTTATGGAATTAATTTGGAATTTCTATGAATTACTAAATTAATAAAATGGTTAATTTCGGGTAAATTAATTATTAAATATAATTAAAATTATTCTGACCCAAATTTTAGTAAAAGTAAAACATGATAAATTTGATTTTAGGTGAACTTTTGAGAATTTTTTTTCCGTTAATTTTGGATTTTATATGAATCAATTAGCTAAGTAAACAAGTAATTAACTAACAAATAAATAATGAAACTAGTCAAATATGAAAAGGAAACTGTAAAAGAAAAAGTTTAGCCAATAAAAATCTGAAACCTAATGAGATTTGGTGTGAAGTAACTACATAATATGGTAACGGAATAGTTTTCACGTTAATTGCGAGTATGCCATCTTAACATGCGATGGCTACTCAAATAGTCAACTCGCGATAGCTATTTTAGCTATCAATGTGTGATAACACTTAGGCTATCAACCTAAAATGGCTTGGGGGAAGCCGACATGCCGAAGCACCTTTGAGCTCGACCTTCTAAAGCTATCGGCTTGCGATAGCAACGCACTTCAACATGCGATAGCTACTAAGAAGGTCAACATGCAACAACTATTGTGTATATCAACACGTGGTAGCTTATATGTACTTCAACATGTGATAGCTCAGTTGAACACCAACTTACGATAGTATATATGAACGTCAACTTTCGATACCTAAGTTAGAATGAACTTGCAACAATTATGTTGGTTTTAACATACGACGGCTACATTGGAATCAACATGCGACCGCTAATTTGGCTTCAATTTATGATAACTAAGGTTGAATCAATGTGAGATAGCTAATAATTGATCAACTAATGATATCTAGGTAGGCTTATCTTGTGATAGCTAGAGAAGCAACCAAAATGCGACAGCAATTTATGCCCAACATGTGATTGCTAGGGAAGCTATCAAAATGCGATGGCCATTTAATCTCAACACACGATAACTTGGGAACTTGTATTTATACACTACACGAGATTGACGGATTGAGGATTTCATAGCATCCAATTATCTATTCATGACAATATATGAGATTGATGAAGCAAGGCTTCTATAGCATCCAATTGTCTATTCCCAACAACATATGAGATTGATGTCTAGTCACGACATTATATTTGATTGGGGAAGTGCAAGGCCTTATTGGTAGCCAGAATATCTGTTCACGGTAGATTTAAGGGAAAATAAGATAACCGAAGTGGAAAATAAGATAGAACACCTAAGATAAAATACCTAAGTTGTGACGACCGAGGTTTTCGACCCTCGAAAATCGACACTAATACATCTGTGGTATTCACATGTCACAAATCCCAGTGTTGGAAGGCTTGATTGTTAGGGGAAATAGAAAACAAAGATAGAACATAATCTCACCTGAATGGAATAACATATATTATTGTATATTATTTCAATATGAAATATTTACAGCCGGAAAATTTGAATACAATATCAGCGTCTAATCTAGATTCAGCTTGGACAATTATATATCTTTTGTCCTTACAAATGCTGACAAACAACAAAACAAATGCAGCATATGCAGCGGAAAATAGAATATATCCATACTTAGATGAAGACCTCTAGCCATCCTTTGGAAACTCCAAGCATCTTCAACTAAAATTGAAAACTACTCGCATCTGACCCGAGTATTTTTTAATACCCGGATCAGGGCTTGATAAACCAGCGTGAGATACTCGAAATTCTAAAAGCTGATGTAAATAATAACCTTTGAAAATAAGGGTATCTCATAAGACCATGCCCACACATAAATACAGATGATTTTCATCTTATGATAACCAAAATACTTTATATCAAAACATTTGATATTATTCTTAATGACATTGGTTTGAAAACACTTTTCAAGTAATATATATCAAAATAAAGTACCAATATCCAGAATAAGTTTATGGTAATATATCTGAACTAGGCCAACGGAATATACTGGACGAAATATATGATACCAAAGGGGTATCTGAAATGTTCACAAAGCATTACAGTTATTTTAGGAATACAATAAAAACCTAAAGCTCGTATCGGAATTGGATTTTCCAACAATGTAGGGAACTAGTAGCCTTTTCCTTCAATCCACGTATAGTAGTTCCTATGGTGGCTTAATCGCTTTTCTCAAGCAAGTCACTTGGAATTGCACTTGCTACAATACCAATATCCGTTAGCCTTATCACTTTTTGCAAGCTGGCTACTATATTCAAATAAATGGGGGCAACAAATGCCTAGAGCATCCAGATTCCACGGGACTCCTCCATACTCATACAACCGATAGCCTAAAATTTATATCTTATAGACCACATAATTACCCATATCATCTTCGGGATGTGAGACTTGTGAAGCTACGCTTAATTTAACAAAGCCACGCTTTGCTATTTATAAAGCCACGCTTTATTCTTCCATAAAGCACATTCCACTTAGAATGCCAGTTTGCCATTCCTTAATCACACAACTGATTTCTACCAACGTATAACTCCTGAGCTCGTACATTACAGGAAAGGGTTTTAAGCTAAGAGAAGTTTCCTTCTTCGCAACCAAGTAGATAATATGTCGATATAGATCGATTAATATAATCTGAAATGCATTGTAAGATGTTCGTCTATACAAGTTTGTTCTAGGACTGAACGCATCGAAGGCACTCCTCCTACTACCATTAGTAGTGAGTAGTCCTTGCAATCCGAAGATTCCAAAACACGGAAGGATCACTACTATATAAATATCTCTGTATTGAGAGCTACCCAGAGAATGTCAACAAGCAGTCCTACCGCTATGAAAACCTCTGGTCTTCAATACAACGAGGATTTAAGAATGTAGACACCACTGCCATATAAATATAACACGGGGTAAACCCTTGGGACTCATGACTGCAATCCCTACATTCTGAAGATCTCGGGTCTTCAATAATCATTATCCTCATCGGTTCTTCACTTTCGAACGTATACACTGGTTCGAGGTGGTTTTTAGATAGGAATTACCCCAAACCCGACCCTGGTTTCTCCGAAC
This sequence comes from Allium cepa, assembly GCA_030765085.1. NCBI lineage: Eukaryota > Viridiplantae > Streptophyta > Magnoliopsida > Asparagales > Amaryllidaceae > Allium > Allium cepa. The sequence continues at coordinate 212,982,325 of CM060943.1, forward strand.
CAATCATCGATAAAAAAAGATGTTAAGTTCACATATGATTATCAATCATCAATCAATTTAATTCATTTTTTATTCATTCATAGATATATCTTAGAGATTGAATCATTTTTTTGTGATTTTTATAGTATATGGAATCATTAAGGCTCATTTATCAAACCATTTGGTTAATTTTATTGCCTTTTTAATCCTGAATGATTCCAAATCATTTCTCCTTTTATTTAGGAAAACATTTCCAAATCATTTCTATGCAATCCAAGTTATTTAAGAAATTTTGATTCGAGTAAACCAAATTTATCATCCCATCCATCGACCCAGTCTGGATAGCCCTGGAGAGCAGGAAACTGGTTTTCCAAACTCAAGCCTATACACTATCTCTCTGTCACTCATAAGGCGGTCAAGTTATTTGATCGACACTAAATCATTTAATATTTAACCATTCCATAAATCCTTCAAATAATCTTTAAAATACTTTATCAATCATTTAAAAACATTTATAAAAGATACGAAAAAGAACCGTTAAGTTTGAAATTTATTTCAAAGTTATAGAAAAGTGCTACAGAAATTGCTTTTAATCTATATTGATCAAAATGACCTTTTATCATTTGAAAATTTATTTTTATAACTCAAATAACTTTTAAAGATTATTAAAATATTTACTCCATATTTTTGAACATTTTAAAAAAAATATTTAAAACATTTGCCACTGTGGCCACCGAATTGCCAAAACGTGATTTTATCGGAAACTTGATTTGCTCACATTTCAAAATATACTTATCAAAATCTCGATTTTCTCTCTTTGTTTGAAAACTACGGATATAATAGTTTAGAAAATTCTTATCTTGAAGAATTTTGAGCTATATTCCATTCTATACATTCGTTTGACTTTTACAGCGCAAAATCGACCATTACGCGACGTGCCTATTTTGACTCAGTTTTCAATATTCATCCAAACTTCTCAAAATTGAATTTCAATGTTTATAAAACATTTATAAACCATTTTGAAAATTTTAAACCAATATTTTTCATATTAAATCTCTATTTTTACTTTTAAAACATTTCATAGTATTATAATATTATAATATTCATTTCCAAACTTTTTCATACTTAAAACCGTTTAGAGGCTAAACAACTCCATACACAAATTATTTATGGATTAAATTTCCATTTAATTGACTATGGTTAATTACTAACCATTTCTATTATGATTTCTCATAACCTATCATAACCAAGTTATCAACCATATCAACATCAACATCCATATAATCAAATATATAATCAACCAAGTTATCAACCAAGCATTTAAATTTAAACATTCATATAATTATTTTCTAAATGTAAGTAAATCGAGAACTCACTTATGGCTCTACTCCACCGATCTTTTCTGTAGCTTCTTGAATTCATTTCGGCAGTAATTTCTCCTCTTTTACAAGCTCCGAAGCCTTTCGAACTCCTTCCTTCTTCCTATATTTATTCGGCCAAGGCCTTGGAATGATCAACCATGCACCTTAGGTGGTGGTGCTCTCGGCTTTGAGGTGGAGTTGTGGTGGCCGGGAGCTTCTAAAGGGGGAAGGAGCAGATTGAGTAGATTTTTGAAGTGTTTATGTGTATATATATTTAATATATATATATATTTAAATATTATTTTCTATAATTTTCTCCATAACTTTTCTATGATAAGAGGCCATTAAACAAAAGGAGAAAGCTTGAGAAATAGGAAAAAGAAGATGGAAAGTTGTGTGAAAATGTGAATGAATGTATGCATGTATTCATAGCCAAAATTTTACAAAATATCCTACATCACTTCATTCCCATCACATCACCCAGGTGCATCCTTTCACCTCCATCATTTAACATGCCCATACCCCTCTTCATCATCATCCATCACCTTAAATAACTTCATGTCCTAATTGTTAACTTTATAAAAGCTTAAAGGTGAAGTTTTCCTAAAATGTCTTAGATATTTTTAACATATGTATATATAAATGTATATATGTTATATGTATTTATATATGTGTTCATGTATATGTTAGTGGATTCATTTGAATGTTATATATGTGCACATGACATATAAACAAGGTTACAACTGCTTTCGAACGTTAAACCGTTGAAAAGCGAAAACGGTTCTCGGTTAAATTTTCACTTTTTATTTAATATACATATATTTGTAAAAAAGTTTTAAAATAAATTCATAATCATTTTTGATAATAAAGTGTGAATTATAAAATCATATACATAATTATTAGTAATTACTTATAAAAAGTGCATTTATAACCATAAACCGATATCCATTTTCTTCATAATTTCAAATTGCTTAAATATCTTTATAAAAATATTATAAATCATTTATTATCACTTTAACTATTTTAAATGAATCGCTATCATTAAAAAATCATTATTTGAAAACTTGTAATAATTATTAAATCATTAAATCTCAATTTAAATTAAATATAAGGGCATCACTATATATTCATTCAATTTCCAAAAATAAAACAAATAATTTTACTTCATATTCTTGTTCAATATAAAAATTGGTTTATGTATCCAGTTCTATGCACTACATTTTACGCGTGTAGAGCTATTTATTAATAATATGGTTCTCAGTCATTTTATCGCTATTTTTTCAAAGTATATATTTTGTACATACTTTTACAATTGTTATTTATTATTTTAAAACATCATAATTTATGTTTAAAAAAATCTTGTATCTAAATATTTTAAAAGTAAATATAATTTATCAAATCGATAAATTTTTGGATCGTTACAGACTTCCCCCCTTAAAAGAATTTCATCCCTGAAATTACACCAAAACAAAACCCAAAGGTATTTACCCAAAATATTTATTTTTAGTCTTACATTCATATGATGTATACAGACCATCCATACGAAATACCTGATTCGATCTACTATCCGAATCCATATTTTACTTCCGAAGTAGTATTGATCCTCCAACCCTCTAGTGCGGACCCTATTTAAGCTTCATGATAAAAAAACTTCGTTTTACTTACATAGCATTCAACTATGCTAGAAAACTTAAGTACCCAATCTTGAACCCTCATCAAGGTTCACTATCAAGAATTGAGTGATGAATCCTCTTTTGGACCGGTGTAAACATCTCAAAGTTCCATACTCAAATCTTAGATCAAAATTTTATGTCGAAATGATCTACGTACCTCATATGTACTCATTCAAAAATCTTTATGAAAAATTTTCAAAAAACTTTTATCTTTTACTTTAAATACTTATGCAAATCCTTTATTCTTCAAAAGTACTTATTCCCAAAAATATTTCTATCTCTTTTCAAAAAGAAATCAATTATCCTTTATTTGGAACAATACCATTATATTCTTGTTTCAAAATTCCTTTGAAATTTCATTGTAAATAAATCTCATTATAAACTTGATTTCCAACTTATTTTATATTGCATAACTTTCTCTTTTATACTTTTTGAAAACATTAGGACAAAAATTCTCAAATCCATCTTTCTCAGACATCTTTTACTTTTACACTTCATTCTATAAAATATGTTCTTAAATAATTTCTTAATTTAAATACTTTTGTAAAAAACCATTTCTAATATTCTTTTAAACTTTTTATTTCTAAATATATTATTAAACTGATTTGATGGAAGATGGAAAAAATTGACAGAGAGGATAATCAAAAGAGATTTATTAATTAACATTATTTTTATACAATCATTACAATCCCTAGCCTTTGTTACAAACTTTTATAGATAACTCCCGAAGGAATATAACCTATCACACACTAACATTATATAGATATTCAAACTGCCATATATACTATTTTTGGGTTCCTTTTGAGGTAGACGGTGTTTTATTTTGGGGGGCTAAGTTAACTACTTTCATTTTTGGACAGTCCTTCATTAAGTGTTTCCCTATGAAACACTAAATGCAAGTTTGTTAAGGACAATCTTTGATTTCATATCTTAGGTTCTTGCATCAGTAGCATCCCATTGTCTTCTTTTAATCTTTGGTTTCTTCTTTGTTCTAGGAAATTTATGTAGAAAATGATTCTCTCTTTACATTTGAACAGACTATATCATCCCGATCAGAATTTTTGTTTTCCCTCCTTAGCGTATTTTCACGCATAACTACATAATGTTCTTTCTTATCGCAACAGTAACAGTCAATGTCGGCATAGGCTCGTAGTTTTGCTTCTTCTTTAACTTCTTCCCATGCATGTACTCTACGTCCTTGCTTTGAATTAACCCATAACTCCTCACCTGGCATATAATAAGACATCCTTACCTAAATGATATACTAAGTTATTACAAAGGTTTCATGCCATTAATAACAAATTACTTGATTTAACTTGTTCGGCTTTGAACTTGCCTTAATTGGACAATGATAAGGAGAATAATGTACCAAGTGTTCGATACCATTCGCCCAAACATATGATCGATACTTCGAAGATTATTCCCACCATCACCAAACAGATTAAGACCTTATTCTTGGAACTTTCCAAAGGGATAACATCTTATAAATTTTCCAAATCAAACTAATATTTATATTATTATCCTTTCTTTTGGCAAGGCCATGACACTAAGGACTCGACTAGAAACCAAAGATAGTCCGTCCTAAAGACCGGTAATACATGGGTCTACTATGGATAATGGTAAACTTGGTCCAAGTATGGATCAAGCTACAATTGATATGGCATGACAAGCAAAGCTATGGAAGCCAACTTTTCAAATTTCAAGTCAATCGGAGTTTACATGCTCAAGATATGGATCGATCAAAATCAAGAAAGAAGGCACATGTTTGTATCCATCAATGACTAATCTCCTTCGTATCCATCAAGTGTATTTCATTTCATATCCATCAACTGAAGGTGTTTCATATCGATTCCACCCATGTACATTGCATTTCGATATTCCATCTATATAGTTCGTATCGATCGGCCAACGATCGATATGAAATGTGCACAAAATGATCGATATGAAGTAGCACATGGAAACATTGACACGAAACCAATTACTCAATGATCGATACGAAGAGAGTCAGGTTACATCGATACGAAGTCAGCACCTTCAATCGATATGAAGAGCACAAGCTCGTATCGATACAAATTGGAACGGAAGTTATCAATACGAAGCAGCCTCTGAATCATCGATATGAAATATAGCATTCCAGGTCGATGCGAACAAAGCACGTTCTAGTGGAAGAAACAGTCACTTGGCATGAAAAGTGGATCGCCGCTGGATTTCACTCTATGTCACCTGACCGATACGAACAAGCATGGATACGACATTGTCGATACGAATGGGATCGATATGAACTTGGCAACCTTTTGCAAATTCAAACATGGATCGATCATAACTCAAAATCAACAAGTTCAAATGCCACCAAGTTTTCCCAGGAGCTTGCATACCATCTCAAGAAGGTCCATGGCCGATCTCAGCCGAAATAGAGCCAATTTCGATCGATGCGAACTAGATAGGGATCGATCCCAAATGACCTTTGATCGATCTAGTGGCCCACCTATGTGAGGGAACGAGTATTCCGAGATCTAAGTCAGATTTTTCTGGCCTATGCTAGTAAATAGCAGCCATATGCTTTTAGAAAATGGACTTTTGATTCTTCCACGTCGATACTCTGTCGGAGACTCATTGCAACTTGAGTGCTTGAGAGTGTACTGTTGTAATCATAGTATAAACTTCAATAAAACAACAAACTTCCCATAGTGGACATAGGCTACAATGCCGAACCACTCTAAATTCTTGTGTTCTTTTATTTCCGTTTGTCTGATTTCACGTGTTTGGTAGATTAACCTCCTTTTTCATTTATCTTCCTCATTTAAATCTCTTCAAATACGTCTTAGGAGTGTTGTGTCCAATTTTGGTGCAAATACTTTGGCACTTTCACTGAAAAACCCAGCTTCTCTCCTGCTCGTTGGATCTACGGCTGTCGTTGGATTGTATAAATCTAAGGAGAAGATCCATATCTACCATCCAGGAGTTCATTCCATACTATTCAGATTGCATCAGATCTAGGAAGGAACTACATCATCAGCCATTGTTAACACAAGGACTGTTTCAACCGCTGCTAAACCAGAAGGATGGGATAGATAGAACCCTGCACAACTGCCTGCTACAGGTCAGAATTTGATGGGACCCTCAAATCCACAAGGCCCTGTCACTAGGAAGGTGTTTTAGATGCTAGTGCAAGAGCTAACTCAGAGCCTTCAGGAGCTCATGCAACAAATTCGTGCCAACATGGAAGTAGCCTACCGACTAAACGAGAAGAGACGAAGGAGATCCAAAAGGGATCGTGCTTCCTATTCATCCACCGAAAGCTCAGCTTCTTCTGATTTCAGCTACAGATCTACACATCCATGGCTGGATGGAAGCTACGTGCAAGCCTCCAAGCATCAACGTATTCTGAATCTCAAGCAAGCTGGAGCTGGTCCCTCTATGGGGCACCTAGCTAGACCTTCCTCTCGAGGAAGGGTACCTTCTTACAACACTACTGATAGCCATGAACCTGTTGCCGCGACAAATATGGAAGCTTAACTTCAAATCAACCAAACCTAGCCTTTCATCAACACAATTTGCTCCTAAACCTATATGCCCGAAGATCTGGAGCTAAGAAGGCGAGGCATGAACCATCGATCATGTCCGAGCCGTCCTCGCAACGTGGAACCCGACCACGCCTTGGCCTAGAATATCCAAATGCCAGACATTCCAACCATGATCTGTCAAATGATCCATGATAGTCAAGGGCCTTACTAATGATGATCAAGGGATCTCCTAAAGTCGTACACCATTTACTGATGACATTCTTTGCGTTGAGCCACCCCGTCGATTCAGGATGCCCACTTTGCCCATGTATGAAGGACGTTTGGATCCTAATAAGTATGTATTAAAGTTCGAATGGCTCGTCAATGCCGCTCGAGCTGACGGTGCAGTTAGGTGCAAAAGTTTCCCTATTTCCTTGGGTGGTATTGTGATAGTGTGATTTACTCGTTTACCACCCAGATCTATTTCCAGTTTCGATCAGTTGGTAATGAAGTTCGTCAAACAATTTCGCATGTATGTCACCAGGCCAAAATACATCAACACCTTGTCCAGTGTTACCCAAGCTCCGAGAGAGAAACTTAGGCGTTATTTGGAAAGGTTTCGTGCTACCTGTGTTAAGGTCAGAAACCCAAATGGCAATTCTATCTTGATGGCATTAACTAAAGGAATCGATCCTGATTTCGAGTTTGGCAATTGCTTGGGTGGGAAACCCCCCATGTCGTTGGATCATTTCTTTGCTAAGGCGACCTAGGTTTTGAGGAGAGAAGACGCTAGACGATCTAGGAAGAAGGATGATGCGGGGCCCGGTGTCGAAGGCATTTAAAGTAACATCGCTATGAAACAAACCGGTGAGAGTTCTGGTAAAGTACGGTTGAATATACAGAATAAGAAAAGTCAGCAGAAAGGTGATGGGATCCAGGGTAAGAAGCAAGATCAAAATTACGGACCACGACGCAGAGCTCCATGTTTGACCAATATACTCCTTTGAACATGTCATTGGAGAATGTTTATCTTCAAACTTGCAATACAGGGCAGTACCAAAAGCCAGCTTCAAAACCCTCATTTGAAAAGTAGATTCAAACCGAAAAGTTTGTAGATTCCATGGATGTTATGGCTATAAAATGAATGAGTGCCGTTATTTGCAGGACATCATTGAGAAGTTGATCGGAGAGAGGAAGTTGGAACAGTTTGTTCGGGCTCCACAGTATGGAGGTGTGTGCCCATCTAACCTGAATCAAAGTCAAAACAAAACTAGACCTAAGGAACCCACGTGTACTGGTAGGAGATAGGTGATAAATATAGTTAGTTGTGGTTCTCATCTAGCTAATCGGAGCTGGAAGGAAATGGATTCGTATGCCAATTCAACTAGGCATGCGGACTTCGAGTCTTGTAGTAGTATTGATGATGGGCTCTGGCGAAGCAGTAGAAAATGATGACAGACGACCTTGTTTTCAGGAATAGAGATGTCGACATAGTTGAAGCCTCCACTATCGATCCACTAGTCATATCAGCTCAGATAGGCCCTGTTCGGATGAAGAGAGTCCTATTTGACAGCGGAAGCTCCATAAACATCCTTTTCAAGCAAGCATACGACTAGACGAAAATGGAAGCGACAGACCTAAAGCCGTGTTAGTCTCGCGTATATAGATTTAATGGAAGTGCAACTATTCCTGCTGGGATGGTGGAGTTGCTAGTTGGGTTAGGTGTTGGAGAGCGCCGAAGAGTCCAGATGCTATAGTTTGTCGTGTTAGACATTAATTCCTCATATAATGCTTTCTTGGGTTGAACAACCCTCGTTGAATCTAGGGCAAAAATTACCCCATGTTGTTTGACTCTGAATTTCCCTACTGATAACGGGGTTGGAGTATTACATGGTGGTCAGGCGGCAGGACGCGCCTGCTATGTTGTTGGGCTGCGGGATGCGAAACAAAAGAAGAATGGTAAGGGCATTGAGGAATCTCTCTGCATCTACTCTATGGAAATGATTTCATTCATTTACACATAACAGGCTTTATTTTTTCATTTAGTCTGCTTTTTCCTTTGAAATTTGTTTATGCATTGTGAAATTTGAACTTGTACTAAGGCAACTAACTTTGCCTTACTTTCTTATTTCAACAATAAAATGCAAACTCGTCAAGCTAGAGTAGCGATTCTTGAAATGAGCCATGCGACTGTCACGATGCACAAAGAGCTAAGTCCCATCTCGCGGTGGGACTCATTCAGATAGGGAGTGATCGTGACCCTACCGATTGCTCGCTAAGTGAAATCCTGAGCTTGAGGCCAAACCACACTAAAGAAAAGAAGGATTGAAACATGACAATCCTCTAACAAATTCCAGTTCCTAGAGTGTGAGCTGGAGTGCAAATTCTAAATCCAAGCTCGAGGAGGATGGATCTGTCCATCTACGACTTCGCTTGTCAAATCAAGGTGGATGTGATCCGACAGTCCACAACCTTGATCAATTCCTTGTTCCCAGAGTATGAACGAGATCTAAATGCCTGAACAGATGTGACTAACCATCTGTTGGCCAACTCTAGATTTTCGAAGTGCGAACTGGAGTATAAACATAACAGGGTGTGACTGACCACCCACCAACTAACTCTAGTCTTGAGAGCACGGATTGGAGTATAAACACCAAATGGGTGTGACTGACCACCCACCAACTAAATCTAGATTCCTGGAATGCGATCTGGAGTATAAGCTTAATCGGGTGTGACTGACCACCTACCAACTCACTCTAGTCCCAAGAGCGTGGACTAGAGTATAAACTGCAAAACAGGTATGACTGACCACCCATCAACCAACTCCCATGTTTGACCAATATACTCCTTTGAACACATCGTTGGAGAATGTTTATCTTCAAACCTGCAATACAGGGCAGTACCAGAAGCCAGCTTTGAAACCCTCATCTAAAAAGAAGATTCAAACCGAAGATTTTTGTAGATTCCATGGCTGTTACGGCCATAAATGAATGAGTGCCATCATTTATAGGACATCATTGAGAGGTTGATCTGAGAGAGGAAGTTGGAATGGTTTGTATAGTATGGAGGTGCGGGCCCATCAACCCAAATCAAAGTCAAAACCAGACTAGACCCGAGGAACACGCGTGTATCGGTGGGAGATTGGTGATAAATGCAGTTAGTGGTAGTTCTCATCCAGCTAATCGGAGTTGGAAGGAAATGAAGTCGTATGCCATTTCAACTACACATGTGAACTTTGAGTGTTGCAGTAGTATTGATGATGGGCTCTGGCGAAACAACAGAAAACGATGACAGATGACCTTGTTTTCAGGAACAGAGATGCCGACAATCCCCCACTATCGATCCACTAGTCATATCAGCTCAGATAGGTCCTGCTTGGATGAAGAGGATCCTAGTAGACAGCAGAAGCTCCATAAACATCCTTTTTCAAGCGAGCATACCACTAGATGAAAATGGAAGCGACAGACCTAAAGTCGTGTCAGTCCTGTATATATGGCTTTAATGGAAGTGCAACTATACCCGCTGCGATGGTGGAGTTGCCAGTTGGGTTAGGTGTTGGAGAGCGCCAAAGAGTCCGGATGCTATAGTTTGTTGTGTTAGACATCGATTCCCCATATAATGCTTTCTTGGATCGAATGGCCCTCATTGAATTCTAGGCAGCAATTGCCCCATGTTGTTTGACTTTGAATTTCCCCATTGATAATGAGGTTGGAGTATTGCATGGTGGTTAGGCGGCTGGATGCACTTGCTAGTTGTCGAGCTACGGGATGCGCAGCAAAAGAAGAATGGTAAGGGAGTGGAGGAATCTCTCCACGTTTGCTCTATGGAAATGATTTCATTCATTTACACATAACAGGCTTTATTTGTTCATTTAGCCTATTTTTTCCTTTGAAATTTGTTCATGAATTTTGAAATTTGAACTTGTAATAAGGCAACTGACTTTGATGTACTTTCTTATTTCAACAATAAAATGCAAACTTGTCAAGCCAGAGTAGCGATTCTTGGAATGCGCCATGCGACTGTCACGATGCACAAAGAGCTAATTCCCATCTCGCGGTCGAACTCATTCGGATAGGGAGTGATCATGATCCGACCAGTCGCTCGCTAGGTGAAACCCCGAGCTCAAGGCCAAACCACACTAAAGAAAAGAGGGATTGAAAGATGACAATCATCTAACAAATTTCAGTTCCTAGAGTGTGAACTGGAGTGCAAATTCTAAATCCAAGCTCGAGGAGAGGATCCTCCATCTACGACTTTGTTTGTCAAATCAAGGTGAATGTGATCTGGCAGTCGACAACCTTGATCAACTCCTTGTTTCCAGAATGCAAACGAGATCTAAATGCCTAAACAAATGTGACTAACCATTTTTCAGCCAACTCCAGATTTTCGAAGTGTGAATTGGAGTATAAAAATAATCGGGTGTGACTGACCACCCACCAACTTACTCTGGTCCTGAGAGCACAGACTAGATTATAAACACCAAATAGGTGTGACTGACCACCCACTAACTAACTCCAGATTCCCGTAGTTCGAACTTGAGTATAAGCATAATCAGGTGTGACTGACCACCCACCGACTCATTCTAGTCCCGAGAGCATGGACTGAAGCATAAACACCAAAATAGGTGTGATTGAATAACCATCAACGAATTCCACATTCTCGGAGTGTGAACTGGAATATAAACTTTAACTAACTCCTATCCCGAGAGTGTGGACCAGAGTATAAACATTAAGCGGGTATGGCTAATCTCCCGTAAAACAACTTAAGTCCCCGGAGCATGGGCGTAACTCTAAACACTAAACGGGTGTGACTGACCACTCATAAATTAACTTATGTCCCCAGAGTAGGAACATAATTCTAAGCATTCTGAAAGCATTACTGAACGTTGGTATACAAGTTCGATCCCCAGAGTGTGGATGCAATTGCCAACAAATGAGCGAGTGGATCCAACTACTCAAACCCATTTCACTTTAACTATGTTCCAACTAAGTTAAAGTTAAAATTATTGAAGGTGACAGCCGACCAACTACTTCAATTCTCTCTGGAACTAGGGATATAACTCAAATATCAGCCACTGACCGAGCCAGTGCAACCTTGAAGCTCAACTCGACGTTTGTTTATGACCCTAAGCCATGACTTCGGGACTTAACAACAAAACTCAAGTTCAATTCAGAGACTAGAACCTCACAAGTACATTGAACGGAAATTTGAGCGCTAAAACACTTAAGCAAATAAACACAAAGTTATGATGAAGACTAAAAGAAATTTTATTTGAACTATTATTTGGAAACAAAAAAAGAACACAATTTATTCCAAGGAATCATATAAGTAGGGGCCGAACCCGCATCTATACACGACCTACAGAAAACAAAATGAAGTCCTATGCTACCTATCTCCCGAAAGAAGAGACAAAAGGACACACCTACTCCTTCAACTTCTTCTTCGGTGTTGATCCACTCGAACTACCACTTTAGTGTCTTTTCGAGCTTTTGCCTTTGCTTGGTTGACCCTTGGCCGAGGAAATTATCAAAGTCTCTTCCACTGAGTTCACGGGGATCGGGATACTTTTTGAATGTGGTGTCAGAGGAACAGGGGCACTTTCAATGTTGGTGGATATAGGAGGTACGCCAGTAACGATGATTTTACCATCGGCAGAAATCATACGCGTAGGGAACGGGCCAGGGCCCACTACGCCACCCCAATACTGCCATCCTATACAGTACTTTCCATTTCAGCGTTAATCTCCAACATTATCGTTTCTTCTTGATCTGCTTGACTGCCCATTGGGATGCTGCTAGTTGGGCCCACAGAGCTAGCTATAAACACATCATTAACTATGATAAAAGCCAAGTCAGTGAGTGGATCGCTTTGGTGACTAAGGAGTGTTTCCATCATTTGATCATCTAGCACAAAGCTACTCTCATGCATCTCCTCGGTCGATGTAATAGCTATCATTGTGTTTGCCTCCATCATAATCCCCTCATGTTCATGATGCAATTCTTGGGTTGTAGGAGGAACAGCGGTGTAGAATCTATAACTGAATGAAAATAAGAAAAGATATTAGTGACATCTTCTGACAATTCTCTCGACTTTGAATGAATACAAGAAGTGTTTGGAATACCTTCCTCGGTTTGGATCACGGGCGAGGCCGGTGCACCATCAAAGCCATGCTCACGTGCTGGAGAAAAGTGCGATCGATCATGGTCATAAGGAGGAACAGTTGGAGGGTCTATTGTAGAAGTAAGCTTGGATTGAGTTGTTGCATGCATTTCAAAGCTTGTCTCGTGATGTTCAACTCCAGACCCCTCTCCAACATCCAGATACTATGCGGCGAGCTTTTCTTTCTCAAAGGTGATAATGGCCTCATGAAGTACACTTATCCCATCTTCAGTTAATATTCGTTCTCCAGCATAAAGTCATCGATAGATGAAGTGTGATAACCCGCCTTTTCATCCTCTATCAAGAAACACTAGGCATTGTATAGATGAAGTGGGTAGTCATCGAGCCATCTTAGGTTGCGATGTTTCAGTACATGAACATTATAAGTGATCGAGAGGTCTTCAATGTCACATTCCAACTTGGCTTTTGCTGCTTTAACATCGGTTTTGATTTTGGCCTTAGCTTCTTGGACTTTTAACTTGGCTGCATCACGCTCACCTCTAAGTGCTAAGGCCTGCTCACACGCCCCTTGGGTAGCTTTGTTAGCATCATCTTTCTCTTTGACGACTTTGGTAAATTTGGCTCTACGCTCCTCAAGCTCTTTGATTGCAACATCTCTTTCCGCCGTGACGATGGCGGTTCTGTGGCCCATCTCCTCAATTAAGGTCAGGTGCTCCTATCACATCTGTTCTATCTTCTTGTTTGTCGCATCGACTTTATTAAGGGCCTCCATTTTTGAGTTCCTCAAAGTGTAATTCACGGTGGTAAGCACTTGGACTATGCGACCTTTTTGGGCGAAATCTTTCTCCAGATTTTCAACTGTCTTCGCTCGATCAAAAGCCACCGCCGAAGCTTTCTATATGGCCTTTATCCACTCTCAATATTGGTTGTAGATATCATATACGTAATCATGAATAGTTTGTCAGCCCAATCGAGAATTTGCTTTAAGATTGGGGGAAAGTGAAAGCATCAAAGCAAATATTAGGAAAATCCGTTTTCAACTGAGCTATTCGGATGGCTCTCTCTCCCATGGGATCCATATCCACTGATGTAGTGAATACAAGAACACCTTTCCCAGTTCTATGGTGTTGCTTGCCAGATCTCAAAGTTTGTGGAGTCACTGGTTGGCATGTGGTTTCAGTTGTTTGTTTTTTGCAGTTAGAGGGTTACATTGGACCTCTAGGTGGCAGAGAGCGCGATCGGGAACGGTGCCTATGCTACCTCTCCCTCTCTCTCTCCCCCTATCTCTTTCCCTCACGTAATTCTCCCTCTCTTGATTGGAGTAGTCGCTATCACGTTCTCTTTCGGCCTCATGCCTACGAGACTCGAAATATGAGCTAGATGAATGACACATGGAATGAAGACTATCGAGCATAGATCCTTGCTTTGACATTGTATCAGATGAAAGGGAAACAGAGTTAGATATCTCCAAAGTTTTAAAAAACATGTGATTAGAGACCGTGTGATGTCGTGAAGTGTGTGCATGTATGTGCAAAGCCCCGAACCAACCGGTTGTAGTAGTCGTATTCAAAGGAGTTGGCTCTCCTATATCTAAGGCACTTTGAAGCCCTTCTAGTCTGATATCTTGATGTAGAGGCAAATCGATCGGATTGAGGATGTCTGCTAGTCCCTCAAAAGAACTCTCCATCTACGAAGGAGGAATCTCTTGACTAGTAGTAGGCAAAGACACCAAGACTGTTTTGCGCCTCAGAGATTTGCAGACAACAGTCTTGCCTTTTCTTTTTCCCGATGCATAAGAGTCCGACGAAGGCAGGCTACGGACTCATCTCTAGCCAGAGAGTTCTCTTCATCGCCTTGTTCGATTATAACAACTCCGGGAGCTCTCCTTCTTATTTTCCTCGCCGGAGCCATCTTAAAAATTCGAACTAGTCCTATGCTCTGATCTCTGTCGATCAGCCCTATAGCCATCAAATTCTCATGTGTGAGGACTTCATCGATCTCCCTATATTCAATGGGAACCTCTTGAAGAACCCTTACTATCTCCTTAAACCGAGCTCCTTTGGCCGTGGAATCGAAGTTGTAAAAGAAAGAAAGTGTTAGACTCCACATCAATTAATATCGTCCTGTTAATCAACAAAGAAGTTGAAGCACTTACGTCTGACCAACCACCTTGTGGCAAACCCCGGTGGACAACGGACGAAGAACGATTCGGTCTTAAAATAACTCAGCTTGCTCTAATCACCGACCATGACTTGACAGTTCCTAACTGCTTCTAGGAAAGCAAAGGAAGGGTTGTCCCCACAACTCTTTGTATTAAATAAGTATTTGATCTCTTCTACCGTCGAAGGTCGGAAGAGGTGCTCCATGAAACGAAAACAAACTATTGAGCAAGGCATACCCGTTTGGTTGAAACTGAGATGGAGAAATCTTTAAGAAAATTAAAAATTCTTGGATGAACTGATTGAAAGGAGGAAGTGTCCCGGCAACACATATAAATCTGTTCCAGGCTATATACGTTTCCAAGGGGTCATGGGCTTTATCTTCTGGCCCGGTTAGTAAGACTTTATTCAGCGCCAACCATGCCTTAGGAAAATTCTGCCTAACATATCTTCAGAGATATTAGAGCGGATAGAATCCTACGGGTTCATAATTAAGACAGCTTCCAGCAGTCTATCTGGAGTAGGGCTAAGTTCTTCATCTGCAATAATCGGCATTGTGTTTACGAGGAAAGGTAGACTTTGAACATCCTGCGACTGTGAACTCCTGGGTTCCATTTCTATTGAACTCAGTAAAAATCATTGTTATATGACAATAAACCCGTGTTCCCGTCAGTGTGAAGTGCTTGAATGTGTTGTGTTCAGTGCTACATAATACTTAAGAATTTTTATGGAAGTTGTGAGATGTTGAAATGAAAAGACTTCAAGATTTAACCAGATTGACCGTCACCACTGACCGTCCCAACTGTGCCATCTAAACTTTATAGAACAAATCAAGTTAAAGTTCGTCAAATTTGCCAAGTTACAGTTTCATCGATGAGCTTTGAGGGGCGGTCAAATATGCAATGAAACAGTTAGGTCCAATTCTGCAAGGCAGAAGCTTGTCGGAGTCAAATGTTTGAGTGTGCAAAGATTTCAAATCCATCAACTTTCAAACTTGGATCGCTCCACAAAAGCCTTGGTTTCGTATCGATCGAAATTCTTTAACTTCATATCAGTCGGGTTATATTAGACTTTGTATCGATCAAGAATTGTTAGCTTCATATCGATCCCCAACCAGGAATTTCATATCGAACACTTACTGTGAATTTTGTATCGATCATTGGTTCCTCAATTTCATATCGATTGCTTTGAATCGATATGAATTGTCACCATTGCAAATCGATACGAAACTCACCTTTTCAACAATTGATCCTGATCGATACGATTCCCTTACTCTAGGTCGATACGAAGTCAAATCTTCCCCATCCTTTCATTGATACGAAATTGAGGCCTAACATCCTTGCACCAATTCCGTCATATCCCTCCATGCTCTTTATTCTCCAAATAGCTCGAACTTCATCTCCTCCTTCCTTAACCATGCTCCGATCCATTTCAGGCCATAGTATCACCAGAATCGGCCACTTTTTGAATGGATTGGCATTAGATCTCGAATCTCATCATTTAAGTGTGGATTATAGGTTGATTACCTAATTTAAGCTAATAGTTCAAGGGAGTAATGGATTGAATGACTCAAGAACGAGAGCGGGTTATTTTTCTCTTTTGCTTCGATTGATAGAAAGGCACTGTGAAGAAACGAAAGCAAGTGAATTTTTTCTAAGTCTTGAACATATTTATATGGATACGAAACCAAGAAGAAAGATGATTCATCTCCCAGTGACATTAATCGGTGGGAACGGTCTCCCCTCTAATCGATATGAAGAAGTCTTCTTCGTATCCATCCACGGTTGATCTAAGACATAGCTTTTCGTATCCATCAAAGCATTGGTATGAATTTTTTTTCTAACTTCTCAAATCAATCTAGAAGAGAATCGATACAAAGTGATACTCTAAAGCAACCATCGAATGTTGTTACAACTCGAATTTCACATCGATCTAGGAGAAGACCGATATGAAACTCATCATAAAAATACACTTGACAACGACTCGTGAACATACAAACGTGGACGGGAGTCAGGTTAACGAACGTGCATGTATGATGAACAAATATTCAATTTTCAAAATTCACAGGTGTTTAGTGCTCACTGGTGATGATTACAATAGGAACAACAAATTGCTAACACTCGACACTCAATTACAACAATGCACTACATAATCATTGGCAGCCAACAATTTGGATTTATATTACTGGAAATCAATCAAATGCTACATCTTTTGACGAAAAGACAACAATTATTAAACGAATCAGATAGAACTTTTTAGAATGAAGATTGCATTTTTTCAAAGCACATCATGTTCACACAAGACGTACTTTAGACGGAAAATGTTATCCCACCTTATGACAAGGCCGTGACACCAAGGACTCGACTGGAAACCAAAGACAGTTCGTCCCGAAGATCGATTATACACAGCTCTACTATGGATACTGGCAAATTTGGTTCGAGTCTGGATCAAGCTACAATTGATATGGCAAGACAGCAAAGCGATGGAAGCCAATCTTCCAAATTTCAAGTCAATCGGAGTTCGTATGCTTAAGATATGGATCGAACAAAATCATGAAAGAAGGCATCGGTCCATATCCATCAATGACTACTCTCCTTGTATCCAGCACGTTTATTTCATTTCATATCCATCAACTGAAGGTGTTCCATATCGGTTCCATCCATTCACTAGGCATATCGATCTTCCATCTACACAGGCATATCGATCTTCCATCTACACGGTTCATATCAGTTCCATCCATTCACTAGGCATATCGATCTTCCATCTACACGGTTCGTATCAATTGTCCAACGATCGATATGAAATGTGCCACCAAATGTTCGATACGAAGTGTAGCACCTGAAAACATCGATAAGAAACCAATTACTCAATGATCGATATAAAGAGAGTTAGTCTACATCGATACGAAGTTAGCACCTTTAATCCATACGAAGAGCACAAGTTCGTATCGATACGAACTGAAACAGATGGTATCGATATGAAGCGGCCTCTGAATCATCGATATGAAATATAGTATTCCAGGTCGATACGAACAATGCATGTTCAAGTGGAAGAAATAGTCACTCAGCATAAAAAGTGCATCTCTCCTGGATTATCGCTCCATGTCACTGAACCGATACGAACAAGCATGGATACGAAGTCATCGATACGAATGGGATCGATACGAACTCGGTAGCATTTTGCAGATTCAAACTTGGATCGGTCATAACTCAAAATCTACAAGTCCAAATATGACTAGATTTTCACAAGAGCTTACATACCATCTCAAGAAGGTCCATGATCGATCTCAGCCCAAATAGAGCCAATTTCGATCGATGCGAACTAGATAGGGATTGATTAGGGATCGATCCCAAATGACCTTGGATCGATCTAGTGGGCTCACCCACATGAGAGAAGGAGTATTCCGAGATCCAAGTCAGATTTTTCCAGCCTATGCCTATAACCAGCAACCACATGCCTCTAGAAAAATGGACTTTTGATTCTTCCATGCCGTTACTCTTTTGGAGACTCATTGTAACTCAAGTGCTTGAGAGTGTACTATTGTAATCAGATTATAAACTTCAATAAAACAGCAAACTTTCTATAGCGGATGTATGCTACAACGCTGAACCACTCTAAATTCTTGTGTTCTTACATTTCTGTTTTCTGATTTGGCGGGTTTGTTAGATTAACCTCCTTTTTCATTTATATTCCTCATTTTAATCTCTTCAAATACATCTAAAGAGTGTTGTACCCAATTTTGGTACAAACATGTACTTTTGTGTATATAAAATATACTCCTTTTAAATACGGGTGTCGATTTGCCTTGTTTAAGTGTTTAGAAACCCTTATCGTTATCATTGTGCCCCATGTACTGACCAGAATCTATAAACACTCAACAGATAAATCAACAAATAATATTTTTTATATCAAATAACAAATATGTGCTCATATATATAATACTCTCAAACTCATTCTAGGGTGTTACTAACCCTATCTCTAATGAGTCACTCATTCTAGGGTATTACAAACCCTATCTATAATGAGTTTTATCCTACCAAAGCCTATGTGTTCGCTTAACTAAGCTCTAATACCAAATGAGACGACCGGGTTTTCGACCCTAGAAAACCGACACTAATACATCCTGGTATTCACGTGCAACAAATTCAAGTGACGGAAAGCGCGATTGTTAGGGGAAAAAGAAAATAAAGATAGAACAGAATCTCACCAGAATGAAATAACATATATTATTTCGATATAAAATCTTTACAGTTAAAAATTTAATAAAATATCAAAGTCTAAACAAGATTCAGCTTGGACAGTTATAATCCACTATCCTTACAAATGCTGACAAACAACAGAATAAATGTAGTATATGAAATGAATAATAGAATACGTCCATACATAGACTAAGATCTCCAGTTGTCCTTTGGAAACTCAAAGCATCTTCAACTAAACCTAAGACTACTTGGATCTGACCTGAGTATTAAAAATACCCGGGTCAGGCTCGATAAACCAACATGAGATTTTCGAAATGTTAAACGCTGACATAAATCAAAACCTTTGGAAAGAATGGTATCTCATAAGACCATGCCCATACATAAATACGGACGGGTTTTATCTTATGATAACCCAAATACTTTATATCAAAACATTTGACATTATTCTTAATGACATTGGTTTGAAAACGCTTTTCAGGTAATACATATCAAAATAAAGTATCAATATCTGGACTAAGTCTATGGTAATATATCCGGATTAGGTCAACGGAATATATCAGACGGGATATATGATACCCAAGGGGTAGCTGAAATATTTGTAAAGCAATACAGCTATTTTGGGAATACAATCAAAATCGTAAAACTCGTATTGGAATTGTATTTTCCAATATGATAGGGAACTAGTGACCTTTTGTAACAACCCGAATTCTAGTGGTCTGGATTTTTCACAAAAAGGCTAAAAGCTAAGCCCACTAAAGCCCGAGTTGGTTATTTGGTATCCTACAAATAGGCAAAGGCAAATATATCAGAGCTCAATTATTTATCTCTTAACTAGATTGACTAAAATATTGTAACGACTCGAAAAATTTCGATAATTAAATTTGTTAATTTAATAAGATTTTGGTAATTAAATCTGGAATAAATAAGAATTTGTAATTTGTTAATGAATTTATAACGGGAATGAAATGTAAGAAGGTTAATGCAAGTTAATAAATAACTAATTTAGCACAATCCCAATAAATTGAACAATTGTAAGGTATAATGGACGGTAATTTGTAAATAGAAAATAATGTAGACGTCATACTTAGCTGCAAATTGAATATAAGAAAACAAATGTAAGCATTGAATTAATTAATGAATTAAAATTATAATAAATGATAATTGAATAAAATCGATGTTCTCGAAGTAATTATAATACTTGTTTGAAAGTAATAAGCTTAAAGGTAATTTAAGTTTAATGGTAACAATTGTTATAAGTTACCTATTTGTTTAGTTCATAAATTTTAATGTGAAATCAATTGCAGTAAATTGACTTAATTTGTGCAGTTAGGGTAGATTTAATTTGTCATTGAAGATTGTTAATTCAACAAGAGGTAACCAATGTAAACTCTACCCATAATATGGCAATTGATTGAATGAAAACAAGTGAAATTCATGTTTGGTAAATTTATTGGGTTTTGAGCTGTAATAAACGGATTTTTGAAATAAAACGAAATAAAATATTACGCTAATGGGAATTAATATGAAATGAAACATACATTAATGAAATGTAATATAAATCAATGTTAATTATACCCATAAGATGCCAATTTATTGAATAGCAAGATTTTAAATCAAATAAATGGATTTATTGAGATTTCAATTGATAATTAATAAATTTATTAAAATTTAAACTAAATACGGTAATGGGTAAATTTATTAACTTCAAATTGTTATCTGAATTGTTTAAAGGGTTGTAATGGTGTAGGAAATCAAAAACGATAAAATTTGTAAACCTTGGAATTGGAATTTAAGATTTGATTTTATTAATTTAATATTTATTTAATTAGTGTAAAAATAGCCATTTTGGCCACTGACTCGGTTTTTTACGAAACCAGTTTCATCGGATTCATAACAGCGATTTATTGTAGGATTTCAAGTTTCGTAACGATCGGACTTGTCGTTTGATCGTACGGGCTTGAAACGCCTAGAAATCAATTAATTGAAATCAATTTGAAATAATTTGATTTTAGTATAACTTCTTCATACGATGGAATTTGGACTCGAACCTATTCCATCGAGTTTAAAATATTCAAAAACATCTATTTTGATATATGGGTTGACCCAATTTCGTTCTGGAGTCAGAACGGGGTTTTGGGCCATTTATCGTTCAACCGTCCAAACCAATCGTGTCCATTCATCTCTATTTCCGACCTACCTGTATATACCTTGTTATAAACCCTATCCTATTTCTTATTCCTCATTTCTATACGTACAATTCTATTTGCTGCTCCTCTTTTAATGGCAGACAGAACCCTAAATCCCAAAGTGCAATTTCAAATCAAATTCAAAGCAAAAATTTCAAACTCCACAAACTATATCGAATTTTAAATGGATCTGAAGCTCTCGACGAGCGCAAGTCAAATATATGATCCATTTTTCGATTTGGATTTCTGTTTGGACAGAATTACTCAAAGCAGTCATGACCGTTTATCATCGCGATGGTCGATTGCGATGGAATGCCAAATCAACATTACTCTCGTGTATAGGGGACTGAGGAGAGCACATCTATATGGTTCATCTCACAAATCGATGGCTAGATCACCTCGATTTATTCAACTAGGATTTTCCCCTTTCGGCGGCGGTTGGAATGTTTTCATCACTGATCGATGAGGTGACGTGTCGATTGGAAGGGGGACCACGGCGAGGTCGCGGCAAGGCTGTAGGGGGTCGCGATCATCTATGGTGGCATGTGTTTCTGGTGATCGATCGAGGGTTGTATGTGTGCTGTATGCATGCGCAATCGATTAGGTACTGGAACCCTAGGTGCGTGAAGATGTTAATGATGTGTACGTTATTGTTTTTTTTTATTTAATTTCAATTTAAATCATGTGATGTTCTTATATACATAACTTTTACATAAGAGGTCCATTTCACACGCGGTTTTCTCCGCTAGGTTTGTATGGGAATTCTGGACATTTTGACGCTTGTTTGGATGGATTCTGAGACTGTTCAAATTTTGGGTTTAAATTGGATTTAAATTCAATTTGAATTCAAAAGGTGAGTGTTTTAACCCACTCATAACTTCTAAAATTTCTTACGTGTGTTAAATTACTTTCTGATGTGGTTAGAAATTTGCTTATGGTTGTTTGGTATATTTTTATCATCATTCCAGTTAAATTGAATTTATCGAATTAAATTAATTTATTATTTCATATAAATTTCCAGTTAAATTTTTATTTAATTTATTATTGAATATAAACTGCAAGTAAATACCTGTTATTTATTATCTGTTCTATATTGATGTTATTGTTTGAATTGGATGATGATTGTGATAAATGGTTGATGATTAATATTGGATGAATGGATGTTGTATTTTATATTGTTTTAAACTACAAGTTGTTATGCATTTTTATTTCATTCGGGATTGCGGTTTGAAATGATATATAACCGTATTTTATTTTAAATTACGGGTTGAAATGATAAATATCTGTATCATTTGACCATAGGATAGAAAATTATATACTGACACCGGGGTCTATATATAAAATATTTTGAAAATGATTTCTATGGTTTTGGAAAGAAATATATGGTTTAATGAATATTAATTTTTGATATTATATAAATATTATTTTTATATATAGTTAAATTCTTGAATTTAAGCTATGTATAAGTTTTGAAATAAAAATTAAGTTTAATAATAGAGTTTGATTTTATTAAAATAAAATGTAAGTATTTAAATTTTATTTTAATACAGAGTGTATAATGATTTAGATACATTAAGGTTGGGAGATACATTGGAGATTTATTTGAAATTAAATTTATTTAAAAATTAAACTCAAAACATTGATGTAAAATTTATTAAATTGGAAATTTTAAAAGGTATAATTATTATAACTTGATTTTGGGGTCAAGGTGAATTAAATGAGTATTTCAAGTATAAATGAATTGAAGGAAATATTTAATTATTTGTATTTTAAGTTTATTAAAATGATAATGGATTTATTATGTAAAATATTTCAAAACTAAATAATACAAAAACTTAATTTTTGAATCGAAATTATTAAATTTAGTTATGAAATTTTCGAATATTTAAAGCCTTGAAATATATCGAAATTGAAATGTTTTATCGAAATAGAAGTGTTTCGAAGTTATGAATTTCAATTTAATATGTTTTAAAAGTGTTACAATTTCAAATGTTTGGTTTTGAAGTTTACAAATTTGAAAGTGCTATGATTTTGAAAAAGGGATATATTTAAAATAAAAATGATATTATATTGATTTGGATTTTAATAAAAATGATATCATATTGATTTAATTTTTTAAATGGAAATGATATCGTATTTATATGGTTTTGAAATGGATATTATATTTTAGTTTTGAAGTATAATTATTTTGAAATGATCGTGGTGTTATAATAATGGTTGGTTGTTAAAGAGACCGGGATCGAAAGTTGTTATACTCTCTGCCAACTCCGAAAACCACTTTAATAACCGTGTACGCGGTGGAGATTCCAGAATGAAGTAGGATGGCGGCGACGTTTCTTTGAGGTATGAACATGGACCCGACTCCCATGAGTTGGCATAAGGTGGCTAAAACAGGAGCAATTGACGGCCTAATGAGGTCATTCCTCTGATCGGAAACACTCCTTCGATCTTATGTTCTGACTTTGAGATTGATTCTGTGGCCACTTTTGAATCTTTTGATTTGCGGGTGTGGCTCGAGGTAGGCGGTAGTAGCTGCTACATGTTACCACCGGCCCGAAGTGTAATTGGTATATCTACCCTGGCATTGCCTAGTTGTGCCATGTCACCTAGCCTAGCGCGCCTTGTATGAGTTTGGTTTTCTCTCGTAGCCCGTGGAGTATTTAGGGTAGTCTCCCGATTTGGAGATGCGCTGATACTGGATGGACTACCGGGACTATTACGTGTTAAGGGGAATATTGGGTCACTCCTTAACGCTATTTGAAAGTAAGTTTATTTTACTATAGACATTAATATAATAGCGAATTATTACTACATAGTAAATAGTTTAACGGATCCTTAGAAAATGTGAATCCCAAGCATCTTTTAAGACTGCACTCATGTTTGACACTAGATAGGAGATGTCAAATCCCATAAATATCTCTTACGCCATTCCACTCATATTTATTTTAGTTTATTAAACTTACATAAGATCTTTTAGTTCTGACTCGAATGTTTTTTCTTTTCAATTCGCTCGGGTCAATCTGAGCAATACAGGATTTAAAGACTTTATTTTGGATGACGAAGACGAAGATATTATTACTATTATCTATTTATTATTCACTGCATCATGTACTTCGCTGCATTTTATTTTTCTCTGGTATGTGAAACTCTAATATGTATTGTATATGTATAATCACATGTTTTGTAAACAGCTTCATGAACTGTTTATTTGATTATTATATTTTATCGTTCCACGGCAAGATTCTATGTTGTTTTTTTCTTCTCTGCCTTTTCTTATTTACCCCATAACAATCTGCCCTTCTGTATGGTTTAAGTCTGACGTGTGTGGTTTATCGTTGATTTAAAGCGTACAAAAAGGCGGGATGCTACATCTAGTATCAGAGCTTTGGTTTAGCGATAAAGCTTAGCTTTGTGGGATCTGACTATTTAATTAATAAGGTAGTAACCCTATGATGAGTTGCTGAGTGTATATATATGAGAGAGCGTAGTTTTTAGTGTTATAAAAAGGTTTTGATAATGTGTTAATTTGTTCCGTTTTGTATTTATAAATTCTGGTTGGTGCATAGGACGCTATGGCATCAATAGGGATTTCTAAACACTTAATAGGACAGACCGACACAATATTGTTTTGAATATAGGTGAATGAAATAATTTTGCCTATTATTTTTTTGTATATAAAGTAATAAATTTTATAAAGGTATTATTTGGTTGTGGTATATTTGTTGTTAGGTTGAGAATTTTATCGATATTGATTGAGAAATAAAATTTACAAAGAAAATGAATATAAAATTGAAAATTTAAAACCTAAGTCCCGGGGTTTTGAAAATTTCTTTCTAATGATTTTGGAATATAATAATAATATTATTAGAGTTATTTTATAATATAAATATTTCAATACAATTTGAAAGAATTGTTGTAAAGAAACTTTGAAAGGAAATAAATTCTGTACTCCCTTCTCTGTCGCTGGGAAATAATTTCGGTGATGAGTGCACGCATCATCGACATTCATTTTCAAGTTCGAAGTGGGAAGGCCACTATGGTAGTTTTACTATAGATTTATTTTGATAAACAAATATAAATTTTAAATTGTTTTAAATATAATTAGATATATATAAGTTGTAAGGATATACATTATCTATTATTTTAAAATGATTTGAAATTTAACACGGTATTTAGTTCTTAATTTCCCATTAATTAATGGTTTCAATTGCTTATGTGAAATGGAATTTAACTAATAATTGCAACCTTTAAATGAAATAAGAGATTTAATGCTACGTTATGAATGAAATTACAAGCAAGTTGAAATTGTAACTTATATGACAAAGGATAAAATTATTGAACATTAAATTAGTTAAAAGAAATGTGATAAACTTGTATAAATTTCAATTGCATTCTTAAAAAGCATATATATATATATATAACTTACCAAATATTAAAAGTTCTAATGCTTATAAGAAAACGTAAAGGATACTGTACAAGTAAAGCTTGAGGTAATGAAAGAATTCAATGAAATTCTTTAATAAATAAGAATTTGATGTAGTTATTGTTGTGAACTTAGGTTGTACAAACGTTACTATAATAAAGGTAATAGGAAGTAAGTGGTGTAAGAATAGGATTGTAAACTTAAGTAAATGAATTAATGTGCAAAGAAATTGAATTAAACATGAATATTATAAATAAATGAAGATGCATATTTATAAGTAATAAATGAAAATAAATGAAATAAACACTGAATCAATGGATGGAAATGAAATTTGCAAGAAATAATGTAAAATAAAAAGATAAACCATTATATGAATGAAAAGGAAATCAAACAACAAAGGTAGTGAAATGAAATTGATAAAAATTAACTTGATCTATTGTTTGGAATTGTTGTTCGTTAGCTTTGGTTGTTTTGGCAAGGATATTTTAAAATTGCTCAGATGTATGAATAATCTATTTAGTTTCATCTAAGACTGTTGAGTAAATGGTGCACTTAGTAGTTTATTTTTCATTCTGTACAATTTAAAGCTTTGAGCCCGAACGGCTATTAGTTTTGTTGATATGAATGGATAATTGATTGTGTTGATTTTTGATTGTGCATTGGTTTCAAATGATCGTTGTTTATTTTGGTTTGTTTTTTAGTAGGTGAAACAACTTAAATATTTCATTTTATATAATTATTAACACTTTTTAGATTATATAAGTGAAATACAGGTTATGGAAGCAATTGCTACTGCTTTTGGTTGCATAATTTAAGCGTTTTTGCCCGACAAATAGGTATGTTTTCGGATTACGGTTTATAACGTTATTATATTGTTTTTCCCGTGTTGGCATATATATTATTTTGGAAAATACATATTATATATTGTTATATTTGATATTATACTTTCTTTCGAGCCTCTCCGTACAAAAGAGAATCGGCCGAAATTTTCCATAAATTTTGGACTTAGAAAAATTTTGAAAAATGTTTTCCAAACTTTATTAATTTGAGTACAAAAATATTTAATGGTTATAAATTGGTATATTTTATTCAAATTGATTAATTTTGTAAATTTACCTGTTTATAAAGTTAGTATTTTTGAATAAGATATATTGTTTACTTAATTCCTTTTTCCCCTCCTTTTTCCTTTTCGAGGATGAAAAGTTTTGAGTGGGGGAGAGTGTAACGACTCGTAAAATTTCGATAATTAAATTTGTTAATTTAATAAGATTTTGGTAATTAAATCTGGAATAAATAAGAATTTGTAATTTGTTAATGAATTTATAACGGGAATGAAATGTAAGAAGGTTAATGCAAGTTAATAAATAACTAATTTAGCAAAATCCCAATAAATTGAACAATTGTAAGGTATAACGGATGGTAATTTGTAAATTGCAAATAATGTAGATGTTATACTTAGCTGCTAATTGAATATAAGAAAACAAATGTAAGCATTGAATTAATTAATGAATTTAAATTATACTAAACGATAATTGAATAAAATCGATGTTCTGGAAGTAATTATAATATTTGTTTGAAAGTAATAAACTTAAAGGTAATTTAAGTTTAATGGTAACAATTGTTATAAGTTACCTATTTGTTTAGTTCATAAATTTTAATGTGAAATCGACTGCAGTTAATTGACTTAATTTGTGCAGTTAGGATAGATTTAATTTGTCATTGAAGATTGTTAATTCAACAAGAGGCGACCAATGTAAACTCTACCTCTAATATGGCAATTGATTGAATGAAAATAATTCAAATTCATGTTTGGTAAATCTATTAGGTTTTGAGCTGTAATAAATGGATTTTTGAAATCAAATGAAATAAAATATTACGTAATGGGAATTAATATGAAATGAGACATACATTAATGAAACGTAATATAAATCAGTGTTAATTATACCCATAAGATGTCAATTTATTGAATAGCGAGATTTTAAATCAAATAAATGTATTTATTGAGATTTCAATTGATAATTTATAAATTTATTAAAATTGAAACTAAATACGGTATTGGGTAAATTAATTAACTTTAAATTGATATCTGAATTGTTTAAAGGGTTGTAATGGTGTAGGAAATCAAAAACGATAAAATTTGTAAATTTTGGAATTGGAATTTAAGATTGGATTTTATTAATTTAATATTTATTTAATTAATGTAAAAATAGTCAGTTTGACCACTGACTCGGATTTCAATGAAATTAAGTTCATCGGATCCATAACAACGAATTATTGTAGGATTTTAAGTTTCGTAATGATTGGACTTGTCGTATGATCGGACTTGTCGTTTGATCGTACGGGCTTGAAACGCCTAGAAATCAATTAATTGAAATCGATTGAAATCAATTTGAAATAATTTGATTTTAGCATAACTTCTTCATACGATGTAATTTGGACTTGAAACTAGTTCCATCGATTTTAAAATATTCAAAAACATCTATTTTGATATATGGGTTGACCCAATTTCGTTCCGGAGTCAGAACCAGTTTTTTGGGCCATTTATCGTTCAACGATCCGAACCAATCGTGTCCATTCATCTCTATTTCTAACCTACCTATATATACCTTGCTATAAATTCTAGCCTATTTCTTATTCCTTATTTCTATACGTACAATTCTATTTGCTTCTCCTCATTCAATGGCAGACAGAACCCTAAATCCCAAAATGCAATTTCAAATCAAATTCAAAGAAAAAATTTCAAACTCCACAAACTATATCGAATTTTATATGGATCTGAAGCTCTCGACGAGCGCAAGTCAAATATATGATCTGTTTTTCGATTTGGATTTCTATTTGGCCAGAACTGCTCAAAGCAGCCACGACCATTCATCGTCACGACGGCCGAATGCGATGGATTGCAAATCAACGTTACTGTCGTATAGAGGGGACTGAGGAGAGCACATATATATAGTTCATCTCGCAAATCGACAGCTAGATCGCCTCGATTTATTCAACTAGTGTTTTCCCCTTCCGGCGACGGCTGGGATGTTTTCATCACCGATCGACGAGGTGACGTGTCGATTGGAGGGGGGACCACGGCGAGGTCACGGCAAGGCAATAGGGGGTCGCGATCATCTATGGTGGCATGCGTTTCTGGTGAGTGATCGAGGGTTGTATGCGTGCTGTTTGCATGCGCGTTCGATTGGGTACTGGAACCCTAGGTGCGTGAAGATGGTAATGACGTGTACGTTATTGCTTTTTTATTTAATTTCAACTTAAATCGTGTGATTTTCTTATATACTTAACTTTTACATAAGAGGTCTGTTTCACGTGCGGTTTTCTTTGCTAGGTTCGTATTGGAATTCCAGACATTTTGACGCTGGTTTGGAGGGGATCTGAGACTATTCAAATTTAGGATTTAGATTGGATATAAATTCAATTTATATTCAAAAGGTGAGTGTTTTAACCCACTCACAACTTCTAAAATTTCTTATATGTGTTAAATTACTTTCTGATGTGATTAGAAATTTATTTATGGCTGTTTGATATATATTTACCATCATTCCAGTTAAATTGAATTTATCGCATTACATTAATTTTGTTATTGCATATAAACTGCCAGTTAAATTAATTTAATTTATTATTGAATATAAACTGCTAGTAAATAACTGTTATTTATTATTTGTTCTATATTGATGTTATTGTTAGAATTGGATGATGATTGTGATAAATGGTTGATGATTGATATTGGATGAATGGATATTGTATTTTATATTGTTTTAAACTGCAAGTTGTTATGCATTTTTATTTCATTCGGGATTGCGGTTTGAAATGATATATAACTGTATTTATTTTAAATTACATATTGAAATGATAAATATCCGTATCATTTGATCATAGGATAGAAAATTATATACAGCCACCGTGGTCTATATATAAAATATTTTGAAAATGATTTCTATGGTTTTGGAAAGAAATATATGGTTTAATGAATATTGATTTCTGATATTATATAAATATTATTTTTATATATAGTTATATGCTTGAATTTAAGCTATGTATAAGTTTGTTAAATAAAAATTAAGTTTAATAATAGAGTTTGATTTTATTAAAATAAAATGTAAATATTTAAATTTTATTTTAATATAGAGTGTATAATGATTTAGATAAATTAAGGTTGGGAGATAAATTGGAGATTTATTTGAAATTAAATTTATTTAAGAATTAAACTCAAAAAGTTGATGTGAAATTTATTAAATTGGAAATTTTAAAAGGTATAATTATTATAACTTGATGTTGGGGTCAAGGTGAATTAAATGAGTGTTTTAAGTATAATTGAATTGAGGGAAATATTTAGTTATTTGTAATTTGAGTTTTATTTAAATGAAAATGGATTTATTATGTAAAATATTTCAAAACTAAATAATACAAAAACTTAATTGTTGAATAGAAATTATCAAACTTAGTTATGAAATTTTGCAATATTTAAAGCCTTGAAATATATCAAAATTGAAATGTTTTATCGAAATAGAAGAGTTTCGAAGTTATGAATTTCAAATTTATGTGTTTTAAACGTGTTATAATTTCAAATGTTTGGTTTCGAAGTGTATAAATTTGAAAGTGCTATGATTTTGTAAAAGGGATATATTTGAAATAAAAATGATATTATGTTGATTTGGGTTTTAATAAAAATGATATCATATTGATTTGGTTTTTGAAATGGAAATGATATCGTATTTATACGGTTTTGTAATGGATATTATATTTTGGTTTTGAAGTATAATTATTTTGAAATGACCACGGTGTTATAATAACGACTGGTTGTTAAAGAGACCGGGATCGAATATTGTCATACTCTCTGCCGACTCCGAAAACCACTTTCACAACCATGTACGCGGTGAAGATTCCAGGATGAAGTAGGATGGCGGAGGCGTTCCTTTGAGGTATGAACGTGGACCCGACTCCCATGAGTTGGCGTAAGGTGGCTAAAACAGTTGCAATTGACGGGCTAATGAGGTTATTCCTCTGATCGGACACACTCCTTCGATATTATATTCTGACTTTGAGATTGATTCGGTGGCCAATTTTGATTCTTTTGATTTGGGGATATGGCTCGAGGTGGGCGATAATAGCTGCTACGCGTTACCACCGGCCTGGAAGTGTAATTGGTATATCTACCCAGGCATTGCCTAGTTGTGCCGTGTCACCTACCCTAGCGCGCCTTGTTCGAGTTTGGTTTTCTCCCGTAGCCCATGGAGTATTTAGGGTAGTCTCCCGATCTGGAGATGCGCTGATCCTGGATGGACTACCGGGACTATTACGTGTCAAGGGGAATATTGGGTCACTCCTTAACGCTATTTAAAAGTAAGTTTATTTTACTATAAACATTAATATAACAGTGAAATATTACTACATAGTAAATAGTTTAACGGATCCTTAGGAGATGTGAATCTCGAGCATCTTTTAAGTTACTGCACTCACATTTGACACTAGATAGGAGATGTCAAATCCCGTAAACATCTCTGACACCGTTCCACTCGTATTTATTTCAGTTAATTTAACTTACATAAGATCTTTTAGTTCTGACTCGAGTGTTTTGTCTTTTCAATTCGCTTGGGTCAGTCCGAGCAATACAGGATTTGAAGAGTTTATTTTGGAGGACGAAGACGAAGATATTATCACTATTATCTATTTATTATTCGCTGCATCATGTACTCCGCTGCATTTTATTTTTCTCTGGTATATGAAACTCTGATATGATTGTATAAGTATCATCACATGTTTTGTAAACAGCTTCATGAACTGTTTATTTGATTATTATTTTTTATCGTTCCGCTACAAGATTCTATTTTGTTTTTTTTTCTTCTCTGCTTTTTCTTATTTACCGCATAACAATTCGCCCTTCTGTATGTTTTAAGTCTGATGTGTGTGGTTTATCGTCGATTCAAAGCATACAAAAAGGCAAGGTGTTACAAATATAATATAAGCAAATAATCACCCAAATAATAAAACTTTCTAAGCAAGCGTCATAAAGTAGAGAAGTCTCTGCCATCTACCTAACGCATAGGATGTTATGAGGAGGGGGTCAGAATAAAAGTTCTGGTGAATGAGTAAATTATATACTTTTAGGCTTAATTCTACATATATTGTTTAATTTCCATTTTCTCTTATATTAGGTTTATTAGGTTGTAATTCTCTCGCCTATGTGCGTGAATCGTGCCCATCTACTCCATGGTAGATTAAAACCTAATAACTAATATATACATATATGTAGCTATATGCCCAATGACCATATTGGTCCTAGGTACCACCCATAGTATCCTCCATATCCTCCTCGAAAAGGGATCCATCATCTTGCTTCAAGAGCGTTCTGTAGCTCATCTGCAAAGGACTGCTTCGTAAGGCCAACAATAAAGATACTCCATCGCCTTGCTTTGTAACGAACTGGAATTTTAGTCATTAGAATTTGAACATTTAAGTCATTTTAAATGTTGAATGTGAATTATAATTTGATTTTGAAATAATCAGATTTTGGTTAAATTAATAAAATTAGTTAAAATTTCAATTATGGCAATTCAATTGAAATTGGATAATAATAATTTAGTATTTGGGATTGGGATAATTTGTGAATCTGGGAATAAATAGATATGTAAATGGTTTCCAAAATTTATTTAAAATATATAGCTGGGTTAGAATTATTAGTATTGGACTTTTGGACGGAATCAAAAGTCGATAAGTTTAAAATTTGAAATTTTTATTAATTAAATAATGGAATTTAATTTGTAATGATAATACAAATAATCAGATTCTGATTTAAATTGAATCAAAATGATTTCAAATATGTTCCTAAATTCTCTATGATTTATAAATAAGTTAGTAAAGTTTTAAAAGTGAAATTTTAAATGATTTCGATGATTTGGAAATCGTTCGAATTAATTGACGAGTTAAAATAGCCTTCCGAGGCACAGTCTCGGAATTCGACGAAACCTGTTCCATTGGATCTGTAATAGTTAGTTATTATCGGATTTCAATTTTCGAAGCAATCGGAGTTGTCATTTGACCCTGGCAGCTCAAAACGCATAGAAACTATTTTAATCGATTTAATTCAAAATTGATCGTTTATTTCCGTAACTCAAGCATATGATCGAATTAGCCTTCGAAACACATTCTATCGTGTTCAGAAGACAGGTAAAAACTTATAAACGCCCGACGGCACGTGAGATTTGGAGTTCGTTTGTAAAAGTTCGTTAAAATGGAGAATATTAATAAAATATTATTTATATACATTTATATATACACGTTTTTAGAGAAACCCTACCCCTTTCTTTCGGCCGCCGCCTTCCCTTAATTCAATGGACAATAATCACCTTCGTTCCTCCCTCTTTTTCTCTCAATCAAATAACTTCCATCAGAAATTTCCAACTAGAAAGATGTTATGCTCGCCGAGTTCGACTAGATCAACGATGGATCTAAGCTAATGTCATGGATTTGATAGCGATTTTGGGCCCGTTCGTCGCTCATTTCTATGGGTTTTTCGAGGTTTTGGTTTAGCCGAGTACGACGTAGTTCGGGGTGAAGGTGGAGTAGACGATGAGCTTTAGAGTGGTGGCCTCCGATCGAGGCGAACGGCACCAGGGATGATCGCGATTTCGATATGTGGCAGTGGTAATGGGTTCGTTCGAACCAGGACTGTTGCGTGAAGAAGATGTAGTTTTGGGCGGCCCTGAATTCTATCTCTCTGATCTGATGGCTAATGGTAGATTGGTAAATAAAAAAATAAAATAAAAAAGGAAATTTGTTTTAAATTCGCAATTGAAACTTATAAAATTCATATCTCGTGCGTTCATTATCAGGTTCAAACGAAACTGGCGACGCCGGAATCAGAGCGACGAGTACTACGCAGTGGAGCAATTCTGGAATCATTCTGAGCAAGTAAAAATTTAGGTTAAATCGAACGCAGTTCGATTTAATTTAAAATTTGAACGCTCGTCGAAAATTCAAGGTGAGTTATTCTCACTCACATCTGGATACCAGTTAATTTAAATAGCTAATATTTAAATGTTTGATTGGTTTTTTAGCTGAATATGATAATTATTATCAGGTTGAATCGATATTATTGGTTGTGCTAATATCTATGGATGCAGGGAAACAGATTGGAGGGATCCAACTGGATTCCTCACAAATAGAAATTTTATTTATATTCTGTGATATATTTTGTTAGTATCCTGTGATAGATTGATTTGGAAATTAAATTGTGCCGTGTTATGATTAGATAAGTATAATTTGGAATTTTAAAATATAAATAAAATAAATTGGAATTAGAAGAAAAGAGAAAGGGGAAATTTTGGGCAATGAATTTAAGGGAATTAAATTCAGGGAATTAGTTGAAATTTGAAGTGTTTTGAAATTGTGTTTTAAAAAGGAAATGTGAATTGTTTTAAAAATAATAGCGAGATTTATTTTTAAAGGATGGGAAGTGTATTTTTTCCTAGAAACTAAGCATGTTTCAAAGAAAGATTTTCGAAGTATAAACTGGAAAGTTTTGCAAAGGTGTTTTTAGAATATTTTAGAAAGAAAATATTATTTTAATTGTTTAAAGTGTAAGTAAACATTTATTTAAGTAATTATGATATTTATTTATTTTAGAAAAAGTAAAGTAGTGTTAAGTTTTCAAAAAGGGAATTATAATGTAAATATTTGATTTAATAACTTTATTTTAAAAGTTAAATTTGGCTTAAATTACTAAGAAAACTTCTATATATTTCCTTAAGTATTGTTTTCAACTAAGTAATTTCCAGAAGCTTAATTTAAAATATTTTAAGCATGTATTTTGAAAGTGATATTCCAGGAAATAGAAATGTGTTTAAAAATAAAAAGAGGGTTTATTTCTAAAGTGTTAGAGGAATTTACGGGATTTAAATGTAAATTTGAATTGAGGAAAATCATGTAGGATTTACAAAAAGATTCTTTGGTTTATTCTGAAAATGGGAGTGTAGTTCCCTGAAAAGCTAAGTACGTTTTAAAAGCAGATTTCAAGTAAATGTTAAAAGTTTTAAATTTGATTTTAAAAGAATGTTTTTAAGAAAACTCTTATTTAAGTTGTAAAGATTTCAAAAGTAAATATTTACTAAATTAGTTATAGTAATAATTATTTAAAGTGTTAATTGGTATTATGTTTTAAAAGAATATTATTTATATTTGTATTTATAAAATGGATTTATTTTAAAGATAGGTTGGTTAAAGTTTTATTTAAAAACTTGTATAAGATTTCATAACTTTATTTTAAAATTTAGTGTGACTTAACCTTTATTTTGGAGAAAAATGGGTTATATTTCATAAAGAAGTTTTATTTGAAACATCTAAAAAGAGTATATATTTCAAATAAAGTATGTAGATAGCT
This sequence comes from Allium cepa, assembly GCA_030765085.1. Taxonomy (NCBI): domain Eukaryota; kingdom Viridiplantae; phylum Streptophyta; class Magnoliopsida; order Asparagales; family Amaryllidaceae; genus Allium; species Allium cepa. Next base: position 213,017,310 of record CM060943.1, read on the forward strand.
TTCATTTAAATTATTATAAATCTAAAGTATTTGGCTTGGATGTTTTCAATGGAAATCAATATTTGGAAATTTATTCCATAAGGAGTATGTGATTTGAAACCGTGTTTCAAAGGGTTGACAATGGAAATATATCTTACGAAGATATTTTGAGGTTAATAAATAATTTGGTGAAATTATTTATTGTTTGATGGATGTTTGTGAATGTTAATTGATAGTTAAATCACCGACTATTAATATTGGCCAATGCATTGATCGTTTCGAAGAGACCGGGATCGGGATTAATTTCTAGAAAAACACTTCGATCCTGTTTTACGTTTTCGTGGGAAAAACGAGTTCAGAGTCGAAGATGGAGCAGTGAAGTGTAAGGGCTAGTCGCTACTAATCCTGAGGATATTTCCAAAATGGATGTAGTAGGAGTAGTGCCTTCGGTTCCGTTCGAACCCGGGACGGACTTGTATGGATGAATGCTTTCGGAACATCGTCAGATGGACGATGGGCATTCGAAGAGAAACGTTCTTAAAGGCAACGCTTAGCCTCAAGTCTCATCAACCGGGAATGACTAAAAATCAGGGGATATGTAGCAAGGCAATGTGGGTAGCACCCATTAGGATAAGGTCATCCCTGTCTAGATGTCCCTTTTTATTCGGCTTAGTGGTGCGGTTGCTGATCCCAACTGTGGGGTAATCTTACTCGGGATTATCCAGTATAGGGTAGTCACGGTCTTGTGTTGCAGGGGATTGGGAGCAATCCTCAGTACGGTGATCTAGGCCATGTACTGTGACAGGTGGTACTCCAGTGCCTAGCATTAGTTGGAAATCCATTCTCCGTACGCGCCTTTGACCAGTTTTGTTTGTATTACCCACTTTGTGGCTAGTAGCTGGAATTTAATCATGTAACAATTTCGGCTATTTTAGTAAGTATTTGTATATAGACCCTATTATAATATCAGAGGATTTTATAAGAAATGTTTTAGCTATCGTAAGGTAAAAACCCGATATGTTTATTTGTGGCGTGGTCTTACAAGATGCTTTTGTTTTGAAAGGATTTTGAAACTTTAATAATCAATTTGGGTGTATTTCTCTCATGCTGGTATTCCAGACTAACTCGGGTGTTATTTCATTATAATGCTCAGGTCAGACCGAGTATTATAGATTTCAGGATTGGATGCTTGGAAGCTCAGGAGAGGAGCTAGAGACCAAGATGTATTATTCATACTTGTTTATATCCATTGCTGTGATTATATGAAATTATCAGGCTGGTAATTGTTGTTTGTTTGTGATACTCTGATAATGTAATATTAAAATACATATAGTATTCATTTTGTGTAAAGATTGAATATTGACTATTATATTTTGTTCCGCTGCGATTGTGAGATTCGTTTATTGTGTAATTCCTTCTTTCTTCTATCTTCTTTCTTCTATCTTCTTTCTTTTCCCTCAATAATCTTTATTTTCCGGCACTTGATCGTCGGCATATTATACTGTGGAGTATTTTTTGTCGATTTCCGAGTGTCTTGAAGGGCGGGTCGTGACACTTGGTATCAGAGCTTAGGCTGGCGACAACCTTGGCTTTGGTGGGGAAATTACTCATTAAACAGAGTCAATAGTACTCTATAATGAGTTGAGTGTATTAATAGATATGAGAGCATACTTTTTAGTGAATATAAAAATTGTTTTTATACTGTGTTGACTTATCGGTTGAGTGTTTATGAATTCTGGTCGGTACGGGAAGTACAACCGTATCGATAGGGGTTTTTAAACTCTTAAACAAGAACCGGCATTGTATTGTTTTTAAAGTGGATAAATAGAATAATTTTACCCAAAATTATATTTTGATATAAAAGAAATAATTTTTTTAAAATTATTATTAATTATTTGGATGTTTGGTTGGTAATATTATAATCAAATAAAAGAATCTAACATTTGAAATGGCTATGACTAAATAAAATTCTATAAGTATAAATTATACAAAAGAAGAATAACAAAATTTAAATTAAACCAGAATTTAAATCTCAGAAATTTTGAAAAGTGTTTAAAATGAATTTAAACAAAAAAGTTTAGGAATATAAATCTTGGAAATGGTGGAAATGTTTTCCAAAAATTTGAAGGAAATAATGGAGTATTATTTTGGGAAATATTTTTGAATGGGAATTGTTTTGAAATGAATTTATGGAAGCAAGGAAGCATTGAACTCACTTCAGTCGCTGGAAAATAATCCTGATGATGATGGCCACATCATCAAATTCATTTTCGAGTTTCTAAAGTGATGGATTGCTACCGTGGAGATTGGTTATGATATTTGTTTGGACTTGTTGGATATACAAGTTGTTTTAGAATATCAAAATGGAATTTTTTTTGTGGTAAAACCAAATGTTTTGGAATTCGAAGATTTGATTTGATATACCAAGAGGGTATGTGTTATTTATGATTTCAAAATGGTTTTGGAATAAAACCGGTAATTGAATTCTGGGAACTCTATTTAAATAATGTGAAAGGTTAAGATAAATCAACTATCGAACGTATAAAGTGAAGTTGATATTAATAAGAAGAAAATGAAAATTTTAATCCTAGAATTAAAATTTAATTTGAGTGAATGAAAGCGAATAAGATATATTTGAATTTAACTTGGGATAAGTTAAATAAAATTTGAAATTGAAATTGAGTTAAATTGAATTGTTTTGGATAAAATTGAAATGTAAAATGACTTTGTACTTGTGAGATATAATTGCGTAATAAATTTGTACCCATAAGCTATTAAGTGTTATACTTATAGTCTGAAATTGTGGATTAAAAATTGTGTAATGAAAATTTATACACTTAAGTTATTTAGTGATATATATATATAATTTGGAATTGTGATTATAAGGTAAAAATGACTCAAATGAGCAATATAAACTTTTAAATAAATAAGTTGGCAAACTTAAGAATAGGGAATGGAAGTTGTTAAACCAAAATAAAATGGATGGATGTTATGATAAAAAGAATGGAAAGTTTAAGAATTGAATTCTAAATGAAATGTAAATTGAGAAAAGGCAAAGGAAAATATAGTAGGCGTATGGACTTAAGTTAGTAAATAAGTTTTGAACTTATATATAGAGAAATAAAATTGGATTTAATTGGATTTAATTTAAGATTAAAGGGAATTGAGTTGAATTTGGATTGAATTGAAATCAAAACTCAGGTGGGTTATAAATAATCTTGAATAGAATTAAATTCTTATTTAAAATAGTGGAGAAAATGGTATGACTTTAAGTTGGCTAAATAAAATTTGGTTGAACTTGAATTAGAATTAGAAAAGAATTGAATTGATAGAAAATTTAATTAAATTGAAAGGATATTATATGAATAAAATTTTAACTCAACTAAATCCAAAGGTATTGTTTGAGAATGAAGTTAGCGTAATCTAAATTAAATAAAGAGAAGTTTGAAGATGAATCTAGAGTAAACTAAATCAAATGGAATTTGTATTGGCATGGATGAAAATTTGGTAGTTTGTTAAAATTTTGAAAAGTAAAATAAAAAACCAGTTCTGGTATGGGATTTAATTTTAGCAATAAAAAGTTGAGAGTGTGAATGAATAATGGAATTAGATTGTAATAGTGATGGTTTGAATTGTAAATAAATTCAAATGAGTGAAATGATTTGAAGTGGCCTTATTATTAATAAAATAAATTCAGAATAAATTGAGAAGGTGAAATAGAAGTAAATGAATTGCAAGTAAACTAGTCGATTTAAAATTTGTAATAGATAGGAATTTGATTTAATGAGAATCAAATTAAAATGAAATAAAATTGATTGGATGAAAGAAGTGGGATGTAATAGAGTTGAGACAACTTAAGAATTTTTTTGAAATGGTTGTTATCGAGCTTATAAAATGGTTTTGAATAAATCTGTATGGATAATGAAATTAAATATAAGAATAGGGATTTAATTTAATAATTCCAATGAAATAAGTATGTATGAGTTGTAAATAAGACAGAATGGGATGATATTAATATAAACTAAAGTTGGATGATGAACTTGAAGTGAGAATAAGGATTTGATTTAAAAATTGCAAGGAAATAAGAATATTTGGGATTGTGAAAAATTCCGAATGAAATAAAATTAATATAAATCTAAGTTGGAATTAATTTTAAATGGTTATAAGTTTAAGTGATGGTTATTTGCATGAATAATATCAAAATGTGCATAGAAATTTGTCGTTGGACGTAAAAGTAAGCAAGTGAATTAAAAAAAAGTAAATGAAGTTAGTTTTGAATATATTGGAATGAGATGGAATTTAATTTAGTGGATTTGTATATAATTGCAAGTGAATCATAAAGAAACGAAAATGTATCAAACAGGAAAGATGCGGCAAGGTTATTTGGGAGTAGCGCCCCTTGAGGGTATGTCCATTTCCTTCTGGATAGAGGTAGTATCATGGCATGGAGCCCAGATATTTAACCTATATGGTTACTGCAAATACATTGCTTTGTGGATATTGGTGTCAAGCGCTCGGATAAAGGTTGGTTACGACCGAGGGATGGCATACTCGTGTCAGTAGTTACCTAGTTACAGAGGTAACCCAGCCTTATGTTAGCAGAGATCCGGTTAGATTCTCGAGGTATCCTTTAGAGGCGTTCCCATGTGGCAACAGGAAGTTTCTCAGCCTGACCATTTGTTGGAAATCCAGTCACCAATATGCGCCCTTTACCATTGCAATTGTATAACCTGCCACCTCAAGTGGTAGTTATAGTAGGCACAATATAATGGTACCTATGCTGGCTAAGATTAATATTATACTTTTGAAATGTTTTCCACTATGCACAATAATAATATCAAAAATGATTTTGCGTGGTAAGCATTTTTGACTATCATAAGGAGAAATCTCCCCCAAGTGTGCGATTGCATGGTGTCTGTGCCGGGAGGCCTTATGGTAGTTTCATTTTCTAAAAAGCATTGTGGATTTTTTTAAATTCTTTTGTTTATTTTGATTAAAGAAAACTGTTTTTTTTCTCATACCAGTCCCATGACTGACTCGGAGTCTATTGTTCCCTTCCTAAACTCTAGGTGCCCAATATTTTCCACACAAGCAGTCTAGAGTTGGTTTTTTCAAATAGTCAGATAGTAGATGTAGATTTGATATCTTGAGTGTCATTGGATTTGGCTATTGCTGTGTGCTTCTATTCAATATTCTGGTCCGACCTTGCTTAATACATCGTGATGGAGGTTTCTCGCTTCGCGTTTGGAAAGCATGTTGGTGGTTCTAGCTTTTGGAGTTTTTGGAACTTTGGCAATTGAGGCACTATATGTTGGAGTATCTACCTTGTAGGCTTTTGAAGATATTATCTTTTGGAGTTATTTCTTACCATTGTATCTTGTATCTCTGATAATATTGATCAATTAATTATATCATTGCTGTAATCAACTATTGCATATCAATGATATATTCATTTTTCTTCCGCTGTGTTTTTGTACTTAATGTGTTATGAGCTCCGGCGAACCAGATTCGACGTTCGGATCTGCATCATTTGAATACAGGTGATGTATTCAGTGCCAATTTTCGAAGGTCGAGTCAGGACCGTTACAGTGGTATCAGAGCTGAAGGTTGAAACTTTAGCTCAGGAGAATAAACATTAGGTAACTCATTAGAGATAGGTTGAAGTATACCCTAGAATGAGTATATCCCTAAGATATCCGTCTTTACGCCTCAGTAAATTCTCTTACTATCCACTAATAGTAAGTATGAGTGCAAGAAAAGGACAAGATAGGGGACAGGAGAGTACCACTATAAATGGTCAATACCCTGCAACAACAAGGAAACAACTCTTCTCAATCTCCTTTGATTTAGTTTCAAATTCTTCGATGGCTTCATGGCTGATACAAGAAGAAGCTTTGAAGTGGTGGTGGCCCTACGAATCGTTATAGATAAGTTTCTATTTCGTATTCTCTTCGTCAAATTTCTATCAGCTTTTTGTTTTTAACTCTAATGAATTAGAAATTTTTTTTGAAATAGATTGGTAAACTAAGTGTGAAGTTAAATTAATTTGTATCGATAAAACAATTTCTATTAAAACCAAAGTTGAAATTCTATTGTAATTTCTTATGTGGATCAAAGTCCAAAGAGGGACAAGCTAGTGAATACTTTGGGATATTCAAAACTGGATTAGGAATCCATTGTTTGTTCTTTTGGGTCCATATATATATATATATTCTATGAATGGTTAATTACCCTTCGAACTAACCAGTGCCCCTGCATATTTCATAGACTGAGACCCGAGTATCTTATGTTGTATTGAATGAGTTCGTTCTCATATTTATTGATGATATTCTGATTTGGTAAGCCAAAATAGATATTCAGTTTTATCTGGAGAGATATATCTTGATCTTTTATCTGTTCTTTATTGTCTCCTTAACAAATTTCGGGGACGAAATTCTCTTAAAGGGGGAATTTGTAATGATCCCAGTTTTGAGTAAAATTAAATTTAGTAATTAATATAAATTTATGGATTAAATTGTAAATTAATTTGGATTTTCCCAAAATAAACAAGATATGTGCTTGTAAATAGATTATAATTTAAAATTCAAGAATAAATATTTTTGAAAATAAAACTGGATTTAAGATGTATGAGTATAAAAGTAAGATTGGTTTGAAAATTTGTAATGTGAGATTTAATTAAAGATTTAAAAATTTAAATAAGATTTGATCAAAAGAGTTAAATTACATTTTCTCTTAAAAAGGTTATATAAGATTAAATAATAGATAATGCATAAATATAAAACATAAGTTAATATAAAAAGGAATGTTTTGTAAACATAAAGCTAAAAGGATTTAAAACTTTATATTTTGAAATTTATCGAAACTTGATTTCTAATTATAATAAATATAAATATATGTATTTTGAAAATTTTATTTGAATCTAATATAGTAAATTTTCAAAAGTTATTTGAAAATTAAACTCTATATTTTAAAAAATATGTATGTATGATAATTTGCTTAGTATAATTAGATTTCAAACTCATTTTCTAATAAAAGTTGAAAATATATATACTGTAAGGAAACAAAATAGGTAAACATGTTTTATAAATTCAAATAAAGTAAGGGTTTAAAAATATAAGTGTTTGATAAAGTTTATTTAAAGGACTTAAGCATAAAATTGCTTATATTTACAAGTATAGGAAAGATTTATATCATAAATTCACAAGTGTAAATAATTTAAATCAAGTAAATAACAAGTGTTAGCAATATATACAAGTGGCATTTAATTTTTTTTAAATTTAATTTTTTATTAACTCGTATTAAGAAATAAATCCGGCTATTCATTTCAGTTCTACGTTTTCACTTCTCAAGTTCTATTCTTAATTTTCTTTCAAACATTCAGAGAAAAGAAAAATAAATAAAACTTGAAAAAAACCCAAAATCAAAAGAAAATCAGAAACCTGGAAACGAAATCAACAATAATACTTCAACCTGAAGAACCAAAGAAACCGATTCAATTCAAAGTCATCAAGACTTAGATCAATATCAACTCTCAGATTTTAAACCTGAAACATCCCAAAAACTAGTTTCACTTTTCAAACAAACAACAAGTTCTTCAAGTCTTCAACCTGAAAAGAAAAGAAGAACAGCAATCAACACAATTTTCAAAACTGGAAATTAAAGCCTGGATCAAGCAACAAATTCAACATCAATTTGAAGCTAAGATCAGTGTCACATGCAAGTTCAGATCAAATAAAATAAAAATCCTGATTTTAAAAGCTTAACCTGGTTCTCTGCTTTAATATAAAAGGTGAGCAAACTTAACCTGAACCTATTCATATATTTTGATGATTGTGATTGATAAAGTAGTGAATGATGTTCTGCCTATATGAATATATGTGAATGCATGGATATATATATATATATATATATATATATATATATATATATATATCTGTGAAAATGCCTGTGCTTATAGATGTAGTTGGCCTCTGGGCTCAAACCCTGTTTCATAAATCAGAAATCACTTTCTCAAATCTTTTTTAGGGCTTAGGATCTGAATGAAACATATTTGTCTGATCAAGATATAGTTCTTAAAAATACTTTTAAGAAGAATTGAATTGAGTATTATCTGGGAATTTAATATACAATGAAAAATCAATAAACATGATAAATTTGAATCTCATAATTAATTGATTCATACATATCATCGGGTTCGACTTGAAAATTCATGATTTCTAAAATAAAATTAAAGATTTTTAGTTCACTAAATCATGAGAAAATGTGAGTTGAACAAAATCAATATTTTCACCGAACTCCGAGAAGCAGTAAAGCATTGATTCTCGTGATTGAAGCTGTAGCTTACTGGGAGGTCAGAGAGTTTAGGAAAATTGTTCGACGAAATTCTGGATCATCGTAGATGGCGATCATGGTCGATCTTGGGTTCAAACCCATGGTTGTTCTTCTTCTTGAGGCAACTGTGTCGAAAATATGGAATCGGTCTGCACCGAGTCAGGTGGAAACGTAGCACGGATCGTTGATGAAGTGGTGGATGAAATAGCAAGAATTCTGGTGGTCTAGATGATCGGTATAAGGCGATTTAGTTGATCGAAGCTGGGTTATAGGTGGAGTCGAGCCACTCGATTTGGTTTCCGATTAAATTTGACGATACACAGTGCTTGAGATGATCAGTAAGGTTGCCGCCGTTGAGTCGATCACCTCGACGTTGGTCAGAGGTGATCTGATCACCTGTGCATGTGCACGAGGTGTCATAGGTGACTGGGTTGTTTGAGTATGGGGAAGAAAGGAGTAACCCGAAGTCGTACTCGGGAATTTTTGGATCAGGCTCGAGTTTACTATCGAGTCATTTCACTAGGTGATAGGGTTTTTAAGTTTTCATAATAAAAATAGTGGTTCTGGGTTTACTCAGGAAAGGCTCGAGAAAAAATTGTACTTTGCTTCGGGATGTACTCGAATTATCTTAGGTTGAAGGAATAACAGGTTTAAATTTTCAACAAATCAAGTTTTAAATTTTAAATCAATTAAGTTTTGAATTATCTTCTTAAACAAATTTTCTTTTAAATGATAAGTATTGTATCTTTAGTTTGAATCAGCTAAGAATTTTAAAATAAACTATTTCCATTAATCAAGTCATAAGTGTTTAATATGTGTATACTTACATTTGTTAAGATTATTTTGAATAAAATTTAACAGCTTAGTTAAAAGGTTAATTATGAAGACAAAATGTTTTATTAAGCGGCTTGAGAATATAAATAAATTTATTTGTTAATAATAAATTTATATAAAGGTTAAATTTTTAAAGTTAATTAATATAAGTAATTGGGGTAGTTAATTATTTAAGGAATTACTTGATAAAAATAATTAAGGATAATTGGTTAATGATTAAAGGGCAATTTACCAAGTGATTAAAAGATGATTACTATGAAGAATAATTACTTAATCAAAGTAATTAAAGATTAATTAAGGATGATTAATCTAAAATTAAGGATAATTAATCAAGGTGATTAATTTATTAATTAAAGGTTAGTTACTTAATAATTAATGATTAAGGAATGGATTAAGGTTAATTACGTGATTAAGGATTATTAATTACACGATTAAGAGTAATTAATTTTTTGAATAAAAGATAATTAATTAGGAAAATTAGATTGAGGATGATTTATTAATAAAAGGTTAATTAATGAAAGTAATAAAGAGATGATTTGTTAATTAGGGGTTAAATAATTAATAAAATTAATTAAGGGTAATTAATTAAGGATAATTAATTAAAGGATGTTTAAATAATTAAAGGTTAATTATTTAAGGATTAAAGGTGGATTGATTTATTAATAAAGGTTAATTGATTTATTAATAAAGGTTAAAAAGATTAATCAATGATTAAGGTTAGTAACTAATTATTACTAATTAATCAGGATTAATGATTTATTCATATGTAATTAATCTAGTTTAAATTTATGAGATGATTAATTAATCTGACTTATGAATGTTTGAATCCTATTGAATGTTGAATTGCTTGTTATATCTGCCGTGTGATGCTTTGTGATATGAATTGTTTTGATTTGAGATGTGATGAATGTAATTTATTTATCTGTGATAAATCTATATTATCTGTGAATCTATGAATGAAGATAAGCGTTATAGATTATACCGCTTATCGATATTGATATGATTGAATCTGTGATGATTGATATTGTTGCACTATTGTGTAAAACCCCTGGACTACACTATACACACACTAAAGTTGAATTTTGAATCCAAGATAGTTTTGGAAATGGAATTGGGTTAAATGTAAAAAGCTTTGGAAAAGGAGTTTAGAAGATAAAAGTTATTTTGAATAACTTGATAAAAGTTTTGAAATTTAAATAATCTGATTTGAATTTGAATTCAAGATTTGAAATTGAATTCTATGTTTGGAAAGTATAGTTTAAAAAGGTTATACAAGTTATAAATGTGTTTATATGGGTTTAAACTAGTTTAAAAGTATTGTTCTGGGAATTTGAATTTGATCCAAGTTTTATACTTGAAGAGCTTTAACTTGTGCAAATGTGATCGGATTTTTCCGAAACGAAAACTGTTTGTTTTCAAATAATAATAGTATAAAGGAAGGTTTTCCCAGTTGTATTGAAAAAATTTCAAGTTTTGAAATGAAATTTTTTTGAAAGCTATAAATGAATCTTTGCGAAAGATTGTTGAACTTTGTTTTGAAAGCGAAGAGGATCTAAAAGGTGTATCTTTTGTATAAAAGATTTAAAACGGAAATGGTTTTGAAAAACTATGAATTGAATCTTTGATTTAAAGATTGGATGAATTAGTCCAATTTGAAAAGGAAATTGTTTTGAAAAGCCGTGAATGAATCTTTGTGGAAGATTGGTGAATTTTGTGAAGTTGATCTTTTTGTTTAAAAGATTTGGAAATGGTAATTTGTTTAAACCATTTGAAGAAAAGTTTTTGGGTTTAAAGTTGTGGCTTAACTGAGATCCCATTATCCATATGTTTTTAAATATTGCGCTCATTATTCGGTTTAGCCGGGAGAGGACCTTGTGTCATATAACCCATTTCGAATAATGATACGACGTTATGGATTACATTTGAAGACCGGTGGTGAAGACCGGGTATTTTCGAGAACGAAAAGATTATCCGTTGAATGACTCTGCCCTGAGTAGCTACGATATAGAGATATCCATATGTGATGGGGCCGATTGGGATTGTGAATACCCGGATTGCAAGGGCTTCTTTTGAAGTGCCTTCGGTTCTGTTCGAACCCGGAACAGACTAGTAAGGATGTGTGTCTGACATTACATTTTGAGATGCAAAGCTGGTTTCTATCAAATACATTTCTGTTTGGTGGCGGAGAATTTATTCTCTCAGCTTAAGACCCTTTTCTGAGATGTACGAGCTCAGAGGTCATGTAGTTGATGGTTACTAGTGATACATTCCCAATTTGGTAATGTGGCATACGAAGTGCTACTGATCATGTGTTGATCGAAGCATGGCTTTGTAAAAAGTGTAGCTTTGTGGACGGGACTGCATCAGGACCTCACAACTTGGAACCGTCGAAACAAGAAAGATGCGGCAAGGTTATTTGAGGGTAGCTCCCCTAGTGGGTATGTCCATTTCCTTCAGAATAGAAGTGGTATTATGGTATGGAGCGCAGATATTTAACCTATGTGGTTACTGCAAATACATAGCTTCATGGTTGTTGGTGTCGAGCGCTCGGGTAAAGGTGGGTTAGACCGGGTGTTGGCTTACTCATGTCAGTAGTTATCTAGTTACAGAGGTAACATGACCTTATGTTGGCATAGATCCGGTTAGGTTCTCGGAGCATCCCTCTAGAAGCGTTCGCATGTGGCAATAGCAAATTCCATAGCCTGACCATTTGTTGGAAATCCAATCACCAATATACACCCTTTGCGATTGCAATTGTATAACCTGCCACCTGAGGTGGTAGCTATAGCAGGCATAATATAATGGTACCTATGCTGGCTAAGATTAATATTATACTTTCGAAATGTTTTCCACTATGCACTAATAATAATATCAAAATGGATTTTGCATAGTAAGCATGTTTGACTATCATAAGGAGAAATCTCCCCTAAGTGTGTGATTGCATGGTGTGTGTGCCGGGAGGCCTTATGGTAGTTTCATTTTCTAAAAAGCATTGCGGATTTCTTTTTAAATTCTTTTGTTTTTTTGTTTAAAGAAAACTGTTTTTGTTTGCTCATACCAGTCCCATGACTGACCTGGAGTTTATTGTTCCCTTCCTAAACTCTAGATGTCTATAATTTTCTATATGGGCAGTCTAGAGTTGGGTTTTTCACATAGTCGGATAGTAGATGTAGATTAATCTCGGGAGTCTTTGGATTTGGGTTATTGCTTTATGCTTCTCTTCAATATTCTGTTCCGACCTTGCGTAATACATCGTATGGAGGTTTCTCGCTTTACGTTTGGAAAGCATGTTGGTGGTTATAGCTTTTGGAGTTTTTGGAACTTTGGCGGTGGAGTCACTATATGTTGGAGTATATGCTTTGTGGACTTTTGAAGATATTATCTTTTGGAGTTATTTCTTCCTGCTGTATCTTGTATCTCTGATAATATTGATGGATTAGTTGTATCATTGTTGTAATCAACTATTGTATACCAGTGATATATTCATTTTCCTTCCACTGTGTTGTTGTACTTAATGTGTTATAAGCTCCGGCAAACCAGATTCGATGTTTAGATCTGCGGCATTCGAATACAGGTGATGTATTCAGTGCCGATTTTCAAAGGTCGAGTCAGGACCATTACAGAGACTCTATGAACTTTGTCCTTAGTTATGTTTAAGTAGTTTAAATATTACATCATATACTGATTTTATTTGAGTGCAATATTAGGATTGAGTCAAATGCCTATAGATTATCAAGGTGAAAATATTATTTTTAATCTAAAGCACTACCCTTAAGCAATGATATTTGTGTATGTTTTTAATCATCACTATAGCATTAAGACGTCTGGATTTTAGGTAATGTTAATACTCTAATAACTCCGTATTTAACTACAAAAATCAAACTTTAAAAGTCATTTTGTTTAACCTGGTGACGTTCTTTGATTAATCAAATTCACTATATCTAAAGACTTCGAGTTCGAGTTCACTTCACAGTATGCTGGCACTATCCCTTTGTATTAAAGGAGAAAAACCTTCTCCCTTAAGAAGTACTTCACTTCTTACACTTCAACACGTATCCAAAAATGGTCATAACTAGAAACCAAATTAAGGAAAACTCATGTATTCAAAGAAAACATTATTTTCAAACATCCACAATACCTTGAAGTTGGTAGACTCCTACGGATCATCACATGTGGTCCTCTGTTTGAACTAGTTACACTTACAAATAAAGGACACTCAATTATTCCACCATTGTTCCAACTAATTGCTCATAAATAAACCCTTAATTCCCCAACGTTCATGATTAATTCGCCGTCCATCATATGGAAAGCGTCATGTACACTAGTCTCAACGAGTACATTAAAATCATTTTCTCAGTATACCTTATCTATAAATGTTTAAGGATTAGTTCTTTAATTATTTGATTCAATGCTCATCGTTACAAACTTCACAACTGCAATTAATCGAACATCTTTCCTTGGGATTTCTCTCTGTATGTTTCTAATATGCACATAACATTACCTATATATCATATTAAAATATAATATGAATAAAGCCAAAAAGCATATTTTCGTTTGAATAAGACCTTTAGGACCCTCTACTTAGACTGCATCATTGCTGCCTTTTCTTGATCCACTTCTTGTTGTTTACGGTTTGAGCCTCGTATTTATTCATTACACTAGGAAAAGGATCATGTCCTCTCCTCCTTACTTCATGGATGAGGGGTAGGTTACCTATTGAATCTAATTGAAAGGTCATCTAGGATTTGACGATGGGAGCAAAGCATTTCATTGATAGTGAGATTTGAAACAAGCTACTGTTATATAGGGATAACTTATAGTTGAGGAAGCATGTCTTCCAACTCTCTATTTATAGCATAAGCCATGGTAACTCTAAATGAAAGGGTGTTATTCTTAATATCAGAAGTAGAAAATAAATGAGAAAATTCATGGTACTTGTAAATGAAAGGTTGCCTACGAACTTCCGAGGAAAAAAAAAGACTTAGTGGACCATCTTAACGTTATAGACAAAATGAGTCTCGTGGTATTATGGGATCTTTCAGCAAGCTCTATGAATGTAAAGTCTAGCTAATGTGGTATATGCATGGGACGCAGTTGGAATGAAACTATCTTAGAATATAAGATAACTTAACATAAAAAGTGTTGAGAGGATAAGGAACCTGGACCATGCATAATGACCGTTATATGCCATGTAACACGATGGAGAGATTTAGGCTCCCTGGTTCGGTAATGACAATTGCATACCCACTCATGGAAAAAGATGTCCATGGGATATAGTATCAAGGTATAGTTAGTCAACGTGGTACAGATTGAGTTTGGAGGGTCGATGAGAAGCAATGAAGATATGATAGATTGACGATGTGTTAGAGCCTGAGAAAGTTATGGCTCGGGAGCTGCTATTAGGGCTACACAAGGAGAAATGCTCAGAACTATGGAAAATTAACAAGTCGAAGCTGGTGCAAAGTGAGATGGTCATAGTGGAGAATACATCCCTGCTTATTAATCTATATTCTAAACAAATGCTTTTGATGATAGTTTAAAACAACACATTTATTTTAATAATGTTATGATATATATGCGCAGACATTATGTTACTTCGTGGTGATCTACAGAAAACAATTATGTCGATCTCAATTGAAGTTGATCAATTTATTGATGTGCTTTGGTTAAGGGAAACACGATAATGTAATTGTACATATGAACGAAATGCATAACAATGATGTGTGATACTATATTAATGCATATGAATAAGACATGAGACAATAAACTAAAAATGTCTAAAAATGCATTCAGAAATAAATTACAGTAGCATTTGATTAAGAACTGAATTTGAATGGTGCAGTTGGTCAGTAAGAATTTCTTATTTAATGTTTAACTAGTTTTTACCACTATAACTTTAGCTTTTGGCTGACTGTGCCCATTATGGGATTGCATTTACATGGTGTGTGTTGTTTTAAAAGCTTATATATTATACTTTTGAGTCAAGTATGGAATTCCTATGAGTTTGGTTTAATAGGATTGGAAAATCAAGTTGAAAAAAATCAAATTTAACAACAAAATGGTGCATAAATTATCAAGAAAATAGTTCATGTTCCCAAACCAACTTCATTAAATTTATCCAAAATATTATATAAGAAAAAAATTACATTAATTGTTTAGTTTAATTCAGGAAGTGTTAAAGTCAAATGTAGATCAATGTGTGAAGAATGTGTTGCTTTAGTTTAATCGGTTGAAATATTTTAGGATTCTTGTTTTTTACCTTAAGGTAGAAGAATGTGTGAAAATTGACTTATAAAAGGTAAAAATTTAAGGTCATATAGATTTCTAAATCCTTAAATTCAGACTAGTTAAATTAAAATAAAATTACGGGAACAAAATTAGATGTAGAAATGGGTGAGAAATCGTTACCTAAAGATGATGTTGGAGTTGGAGAAGAATTGATGATGATTTGAAGCGATTTGATCAGAATTTAAGTAGTTCTATATTTATTGTTTTGGAAGAAAGGATGAACATCTTCAAGGTGCAGAGAGTATTAGAATGGAACCTTTTATGGTTCAGTTTGAACCAACCAATACCATCTATGCTCTACCAATCCAACCATGATAACCATAAAATTTTGATTTGTTTTTCATGTTTCTATAATCGATTATAGATTTTAAAAGAAGTGATTCTTCGACATGAAAGTATAACATACCAACAAAGTAATTATCTAGGAAGATGTTATTAAATTTATAAAGAGCAAATTTAACAACTCTCCACCTTCAGATGACCTCATTCTTGGAAGGTATAGTTGATGGTGAAAAAATGTATTCAAAACATAAACTTTTATCACCTACAAAAACATATTTTGTATTCACGAAAACATACTTCGAGAGGAATGTGTTGGGGTTGATTTTACCCTCATGAATCTTATGAATTGAGAGTAAAGGAAGCTCAATATACTATGACAAAATCTAAGAGTATAAACAAAGAAATGGGTTAGAAAGTATGTAGAGAGTTAAGGAATAGTTGAGGAGTGTGGTAAGAGGAAAATTGGAGAAAAGGTTATACATAGTTCTTCTAATCCAACTTAAAGGATAGGTACCAGATTTATAACAACCTGTAACATCTCGAATTCTAGTAGGTTTGGATTTTTCACAAAAATACTAAAATCCAAGTACACTGAACCCCGAGTTGGGTATATGGTATCTTGCAAATAGAAAAAGAAAAATATATTAGAGCTCAATAAATATCTCACGGCAGAAATGATTAAAAATATGGTAGTAAGTAAATAATCACCAATATAATAACGTTTTTCAAACAAGTGTCTCAAAGTTGGAAAGTCTCCACCAACTACCTAACCTGTAGGATGTTATGAGGACAGGTCAGAACTAAAGTTCTAATGAATGACAAATTATACACTTCTAAGCTTAATTCTATATATACCGTTTTATTTCCATTTACTGTTATATTAGGTTCATTGGGTTTATAATACTTTCGCTTTTGTGGAATCGTTCCCATCTACTCCCTAGTATATTAAAACCTAATAACTGATATATATATATATATATATATATATATATATAAAATATGTGTCTATATGCCCAATGACTGCATCGGTCTTAGGTACTACCCATAGTACCTTCCGTATCCTCCTCGCAATTGACTCCATCGTGTTGCTTCCATGGTGTTTTGTGACTACATCTATAAAGGACTGCTTCATAAGGCCTACAATACAGATGTTCCGTCGTCTACTATGAAAACGTAAAACTGCATCCGCGCCATTCTACACTAATGCTCGGACATCCACAATGTACCACCCAGCGCATACCTTGAGGACTATACGTAATCATTCTGCGTACTCCCTGAATCCTGCTTAACAAGGTCTACCTTGTACGAACTAAGTCGAGGATTTTCTATTTTTGTAAAGGACTGCCTTGTTAGGCCTACAATACAGATAGTCTAGTTCTGTAAAGGACTGCCTCATTGGCCTACAATACAGATAGTCTATTTGCGTAAAGGACTGCAACGTTAGGCCTACAATATAGAATTCTATTTGGTCTATCTTTTTCTTATCATGGCTCTAGCCCAGGCAGCCACCCCTCAACTAATCGAAAGACCTCTAAAGTGCTAAGTGGTTGTGCCCTACTGCAAACAATCTTAACATCCAATTGGCGATGCCCCTCATCCAATATCTCGATAATGAAAGTATCATTAGACTGTTTGTTTAACTTTAGTCTTTCCTAAACTCGCTCTAGGTTTTGATGCTGGCCCGATATCCACATGTGACTATCCTTTGGGTCTTTCCCACTAAACTTACTTGCATGTACTGGGACATACGAATATCTCACTCCAAACACCAACCCCTTTCGACTGCCTACAATGGTCCTACCATGCAAAAAGCAGTCAGTGCATACTTTTTTGATCGAATACCTATAGACATGCCTCTGGAGGACTGCATCACTACGCCTACCCCAGAGGTTCATCCTAAAGTGCCCTCACGTCCCGTTGAAGTCTTGTACTTCCTTCTAGCCCAAAATAACTAAGTTAGACGTGCTTCTTCTATGCTGAAATCTGTGATGAACTGCTTCATTAGGCTCTTCATCGTTTGGGCTACTCCAAACACATCTCACTCTTTTATTAGACCCTAAGTCTAATCTTTTATTTTGCGTTAAGTTTACTTTTCTTATTCTGTAATGGCTACTTGTTTACCCTAATTAGCATAATCTTGTCCCAGCCTTACCTAACTATTGTGAGACTAGAAGTTCCTGACCGAAAGGGAATGCTGTTGGTGTAGGCTACTTCTACTATCTTACTTATTTACATAATTTAAGTCTTAATTTTATTAAAATAAGCCTCTTCTGTTCGTTCTACTTAACTATAACCTATGTTATAATTTTACTTGTAATTGTTGCTTTTATTTTCTTTTATAATTTGTACATCATAAACATAATTACAAGCGTCTCTTTTCTATTCTAGTCTGTCGTCTTTTATTATGATGCTGCTCTTATATTATATAACAAGCTTAGCTTTGGACTACGTCCGCTTGTCACAGATTTACTTATCATAATAACTACTTTGCTTTTATTCTATTATATGCACAATAAATGCAGATCTAGGTAAATTTCTATTTATATTTTCAAGTCTTATCTAATAATTAACCGATTCCATCAATTCTTTGCTTTATCCTCTTATATATGTTATAGGAAGTAGTTCTATTCTATTTGGTTGGTTACAAAACTATGCTAAAAATTCATTTCCATATACTAAATAATGCTATAAACAATAATCTGTAACTGCAAGATATTTCTTTTATTCTCTTTACTTTTTGGATAGTGCAAAATACAGTGGTTTCTCTGTTTTACACTAATTCCTTTTTTCTTTGTTTTATTCTTGCAACTATGTTTATCGTTAGCTTTTTAAGTATTAAACTACAGAAATGTTTTCTACTTTCTAAACCAACCAATTAATCTGTCACGTACTTCCAAATCAAGTTATTAAATTTTTCTTTAAGTTATTACTCCCAATTTAGCATAATTACTATAAATTGCTATCTTTCTCTTTTTATTTCAGTTTTTCTTATTTTACATCTAATTTCTGTAAATCTAGTATTCTTCTATTTTAGTCCATATTTGATTCTTTTCTTTACTATATTATTCACGTAAAAAGGAATAGCAAGAAGCTAACATTTACAGGTAAAATTTCTACTTTAAAATAGATGTAATCAACTGTAAACTTCTTACTTTTAGGCTTACGTCTTCCTCTAACTATCAAAGCCTAATATTAATTAAATATAAGCTCTCTTATACAATTTACTGTCTCAGCATAACTAATTAACATAATTAATTACTGAAATAAATACTAAATGAAATTATTTAACGAGAATCTAACGATAATATATCATAAACGTAAAAGATATATAATTAAATCCACTCACATGTTGTTCTTAGCTCCATTCTCTGTGTGACGACCCAGAATTTTGAACATTAGAAATTGAAATATTTAATTGATTTGAAATGTTTGAAAGTTATTTTAACTTGAATTTCAAACATCAGAATGAATTTAGCAATTTTCTTATTGAATTTAATTTATTGAATTTGGGTAAATATTGTATCTTCAATTTTAAGCTGATTAAAAATAATTCAAAGGCTTAGAAATTCTATATTGGTAATACTAAAGATAATGGAAGCTTCAGAATCAGATTTGGAAATGCTCTGATCAATTTTGAAATTATATCATTTAAATGGGTATTTAAAATAGCCTTCCGAGGCACAATCTCGAAATTCGACGAAACCAGCTCCGTTGGATCCGGAATATTGTTTTACTATCGAATTTCAATTTCCATGGCATTCGGAGTTGTCGTGTGGCCGTACGATAAGTAAACGCGCTGAAATCCATATCAAAATTTAATTTAATAACTGGTCCAAAAAACTATCTTCTCTCTCGGAACCTTTTCCATTGCATTCGGAATAGGGGATAAATTTTATAAACGCCTGGCGGCATGCCATGATTAGAGGTCAAAATTTTAAGTTGTATTTATTGAGGCGATTTGAATTTAAAATTAAATTTGAATTTAAATTTAAATAATTACAATATTACTGTAGCAATCATGACACGTAATAGGAGGATTCAAACACTTGGCAAATTTTCTTTTACACGCGTTGTTTTTACAGAAATCTAATATTATTTCGTTCGAAATCAAATTTACAGAAAAAATAAAATAATAAATCTTTCAAAATAATGGTTGTGACTTCAATTTCAAAATCGCAATCCCTTTTCTTTTCCTTCTTCATATTTCAGTTCGAAATAAAAAAAAGGCTGATGATTTGAGAACCCAATTCGAAATCGTTGAAACGAGAATCATAGAATCGACAAACTCAAATGCAGAGAGAGGCTCGCGCGCGAAGGGATGAAGTCTGAGTGGGTTCGCAATGTAGATAGGGTTCGGCGATGCATATGGGTTTCGAGCAGTCGATGGATTTTAAGGGGAGGAGGCGCTCTTGTGAATGGTTTGCCTGGAGGCAACGTCGAGGTGGAAGAAGCTCGTTGCTTAATTTTCGCAGGCGAGTGGTCGAGCAGTTGTAGTGATGTCTGGTCGGCAACTCGATCGGTTGTGGGATTGTCGAGCATTACTGGGGTGGCGCTTCGTTCGATCATCTTTCTGGTTAGGGGGAAGTTGGGGGCAGTAAGGTGAATTCCTATCTCGGTTTAAAAATTATGTGTATATAAAAATTTAATATACAGTAAATAATTAGCTATATAGATAGGCAGTGAGATATACATACGTGGATAGAGATTCTATTTTCATTTAAAATTTATAATATATATATATACATATAGAAAAACAGAAAAATATTTTTGTTTAAAAAAAAGATTTAGTTTTAAATCTAACTTTTAACTAAATAAATTTATTAAAAGGAATTGGTCTAAATTTAAAAACATAAGTTTAAATAATCATTAGTTAATTAAAAATAATTTAATAATAAGTGATTGTTCGATTTGTTCGAATATTAATAAAATTGTATAAATGTTTGTACAAGGTCTAAAACTATGGAGAAAACAAGTTGGAATGGAAATGGAATTGCAAAATAAAAGCAAGGTGAGAACTTCTCACTTAAAATTTGTTGCTTTGTTAATTTTAAATGAATAGATTTAAATTGGTTGATTGTGTGCTTGGATATTAATTGATTTGAAATAAACCCTATGCATCGCATAATAGCGAATGATATTATATTTAAACCCATATACCGCGATAATCCACCTCGAAGTGGAATTGGTATTATATATGTATATTTGGAGTGATTGATTTCCCGCATTATATAGCGGATGAGACCCTATGCGTCGCATAATAGCGGATGATATTTTATAAATCCCATATACCGCGATATTCCACCTTGAAGTGGAATGAGTATTTAATTATTGTGCTAACATCTATGGATGCAGGGGAACAGGTTGGAGGGATCCAACTGGACTCCTCAAATATTTAATTCGTTTCGTATATTGTGTATTGATTATTTTTAATCTGTGTGTAACTGTCTGTGATTGAAACCATTGAAGGCTATAATTTAGCAGAATATATTTTTGTATTGTATTATACCATAAATAAATAAAAAATAGGATTTTGAAATTTGGGTAGAAAATTTATAATAAAATTCATTTAAAGAATTGGGTGAATTTGAAAGAAGAAATTTGAATACATAAAGTTTTATTTTGAAAACTTATTGAATAAATTCCAAAAAATATGGAAAAATATTTTTATAAAGGAATTTCGAGTAATATTATTTAATAGTTGAAGAAATTATTTAAGTTACAGTTTTTAAATATTTGAAAGAGATAAAAGAATTTATTTCAAAAGAAACTAAATTTAAAAATAATAATTTGGAATTTACTTTGGGGTTGAAATTAATTTTAGAAATCGATTTGAAAATTTTGATTTTGGGTTTTTAAATAAATCTTTGGTAAATCGATATGAAAGTTGATTTGTTAATTGAAATAAATTTAGAAATCAATTTGGAATTTGATTTGGTGATTGAAATTAATTTGGAAATAAATTTGAAATTGATTTGGTGTTGAAGGTGAATATTTGGAAAACGATTTGAAAATCTATATCAGTGGATATTTGAAAGTTTAAAATTCACAATGGAAATTTTATAAAGGAAAGGGAATTTTGTTATAAAAATAAATATCAGTTTATTTTTAAAAATGTGGAAAGAAATTTACAAATTTGGAATGTAAATTAAAATAAATCGAGAAGATTTATTAATTTATTTAAATAGACCATTTCGTAATGGAAAGAGAAATCTTCCCTTGAAAGCTGAGTATATTTTTAAAAATAGCTTTTGAAATAAAATCAAAAGTTCTAGATTTGGTTTTAAAATAATATAGTTGGAGGAATTAGTTTTGGAAATTATTTTAAAGTAAAAAATTATTTAATTAATTATATAAGGGATCATTTTAAAGATTAAATTGATATTTGATTTATAAAATAGTTATTTAAATATTTATACACTATCCACTAATTTTATTTTAAATTAGTTTGGACTTGAAGTTTTATCTGTGATATTGATATAGTATTTTTATAACTAATATTCTAAAATAAAGTATTTTTAAAATAGTTTTTACATTAAATATTTCCAAGTATATGTGTTTGAATAAGTATTTGACCTCGGAAGATTTCCAGTGGAAATGAATGAATGTTTGGAAATGTTTCCGCGTGAGAAAAGTAATTTGAAATTTGTTTTCAAAAAGGATTGAAAGATGGAAAGTGATTTGAAATTGTTTTCTGGATGAAATATGAAATTATATCTTGCGAAGATATTTTGAAAGCAATGATTGAGGGAAAATTATTTGAAATCCAGTGACTGTTGTGAATGATGATTGATAGTTAAATAACCGACTATCAATATTGGCCTTTTTAAATGACATTTGAATTTCTATGTGACCGGGGGTCGGATTATAAATGGATATTTGAAAACCACATCGAATCTTTGTGATTGTGATGATTCTTTTGTTTAAAAGATCAACGCAGAAATTGTTGTGATTTGTTTGAAATATGAATGTAACACTTATTCTTAAAATAAGCGCTCGTTATTCGGATTAGCTCGGAGAGGACCTTGTGTCATAAAACCCATTCCGAATAACGATATGACGAAATGAGATTGCATTTGAAGATGGTGTTGAAGACCGGGTATTTTCGAAAGCGAAAGGATTACCTGTCAAATGTCTCTGCACCGGGTTGCTCCGGTATAGAGATTTTATCACCCTTTTGCGATGGGAATTCCGGACGTGATTAGCGAATATCCGGATTTGCGAGGGCTTCTTTGAAGTGCCATCGGTTCCGTTCGAACCCAGAACAGACTTGTATGGACTTGTGTCTAACGTTACACTTTGAGATGTAAAGCTGATTTCTATAAAATAAATTTCTGTTGGTGGTGGAGAATTTATTCTCTTAGCTTAACACCCTTCTCTGAGACGTACGAGCTCAAAGGTTATGTAGTTGATGGTTATTAGTGATACATTCCCAAATTGGTAATGTGGCATATGAAGTGCATCTGATCATTTGTTGATCGAAGCATGGCTTTTGTTAAAAGCGTAGCTTTGTGGACGAGACTTCGTCGGACCTCACACCCTGGAATGGACGAAACAGGAAGGATGCAGCAAGGTTATAAGGGGTAGCGCCCCTTAGGGTATGTTCATTTCCTTCTGGATAGAGGTAGTATCATGGTATGGAGCCCAGATATTTTACCTATGTGGTTGCTGCAAATTTATTACTTTGTGGTTGTTAGTATTGAGGATCCTTGGGTAAAGGTTGTTTACGACCGGGGAATGGCATACTCGTGTAGTAGTTACCTATTTTTACAGAGGTAACTCGGCCTTGTGTTGGCAGAGATCTGGTTAGGTTCTCGGGGCGTCCCTTCAGAGGCGTACCCATGTGGCCCAGGAAGTTCCTTAGCCTGGCCATTTGTTGGAAATCCAATCACTAATACGCGCCTTGTACGGTTTTAGTTGTATAACCTGCCATCTAATATGGTAGCTATAGTAGGCATACTATAATGGTACATATGCTGGCTAAGATTAATGTTATACTTGCAAATGTTTTCTGCACTATGTACTAATGATGATATTAAAAAGATTTTGCGTATTAAGCATGTTTGACTATCATAAGGAGAAATCTCCCCAAAGTGTGCGATTGCATTGTGTGTGCCGGGAGGCCTTATGGTAGTTTCATTTTCCAAAAAGCATTGCGGATTTCTTTTAAATTCTTCTGTTAAAGTATAACTGTTTTTAAGAACTCACACCAGTCCCATGGCTGACCTGGAGTTTACTGTTCCCTTTCTAAACTCTGGGTGCCCATAAATTTCCACACGGGCAGCCTAGAGCCAGGTTGTCAATTATTCTGGAGCGAAGTCAAGAAGTTGCTGTGGAGATAAGGAGTTGAAGCTGGATGGCAAGGCGTATCACCTATATATGTAATATTTCTTTCCCGCTGTTTGTTGTTGTAAACTCTGATAATGTGATGTATAAACTGATATAGTGTTTTTGTTTTAAAGATTATTATTTATCTATTATATATTGTTCCGCTGTGAAATGTGAGATTCTGTTGTTGTTTCTGTTCTTCTTCTATCTTCTTCTTCTTTAATCCTAACGATTCGGTTTTCCAGCATTCAATTGTGCGGCATTTGATACAGTGGATGTATTGGTATCGACTTTCGAAAGTCGAAAAATTGGGTCGTTACACTCTGTCCATTTTAATTTGCTAAGCTTTTCTCCGCTTTTTCCCATTTTTATTTGCTATATGTTATCTGATTTGTTTGTGCAATTCTCTGATTTGTTTATATGTATTTCCTTGTTTAATTTTATTTTTGGTGTTGGGAAAGGTTTGATTAACAGAGGACAAAGGAAGATGGAGAAGAGAAGAGGAGTTTGATGTAAACAATAGCGGCTGATTCGGAGAAAATAACGTGGGCTACGGTTAAGTTACGTTCAATTTATAGGTGTAGTGAACAACTAGGAACCATCGATTAACCCTAAAAGCAATCCTCACCATCAGAACTTGATTTGCTTACGGTAGCTTATAATGTATATCTCTCCAACGTTATTCATTTGTTTCTTTTTTTATATGACCCTATTAATTCACGTTTCCTTCTAAATAAGATTCTCCTAATAATTATCCAATTAATTAGATTATACATATATATACATATCCATCCAATAGTAATTGATTCTTATACGTTATAATTTCTGACCTATTTGAACACATCAATTAATACCTCTATTAATTGAATGCATATAAAAGTTATACTTTTTAATTTATTCTTATTAATCTACCGACAACATAAACCTAATTACTTTGTTCGATTTTTGTACGTGTTCCATTTTTTTAAACTTGGAAACAAATAATCCTATAACTGGCGTTTTCTTCCAGCTAATTGATTTACACTATTAGCTATTATAATGATAGCATATTCTTTAATTAATTGACACCCATTTTAAAACAGTCAATCAATTGCCAATTAACTAATTGACACGTTTTCCTATTTTGATCGATATCCAAATTAATTCCTATGCGTACTCAATCACACATTTATTGGTTGTACATATTTAAGCTGCCAATTCATTATCTAATTAATTGACATATAAGTTTCCCTCTTTTATTAATTGATGCTTATTTAATATCTTTAATTAATTTCTCAATTAATTGATTGCGTCAATTATAAATTAATATATATATGTTATCATTTAATTTATTCCCCACATACATTTCCCTTTATTAGAAGATCCCTTAATTAATTAATGTTATAAAAGTGACACATTCTCTGACTAATTGACGCCTCTATGTCTTTTAATTAATTCATCTTTTAATCGATTGATGCGTCAATTAATCGCACACTCATTGGTTGCATATACTTATGTAACCTCTTAATTTTTAAATGCATATATTTGACATTTATATTTTTCACTATTTTTCAATTATTGTTAATTCAATTGAATTTATTTCCATTAAAGCGCGGGGTGTTACATTCTCCTCCCTAGGAAATTTCGTCCCAAAATTTGATAAGGTTTCAATCATGCAAACCTTCATGCATCTATTCTAGACCAGCAACCATTTAGTGTACAACTAATTTTGCAACAATCCATGTATAGTGCAAAGTGCAATACATCATAAAATATGTGCATGTACAAGAATTTCTAAGCGGTACCTCCTATATGAATGCTTTTTCGTTTACAAATTCCTATTAAAATATGATGCACACATCCTAAATATACTTGCAGTTTCTATATGAATGCAATCTTTTGAAAACTCAAAACATTTTTTAGCCAATTTTTCCCACACTCCTACTGAATAGGAGCATAGTACAACAAATTTTACGTCCAAACCTACCACACAACTTTTAATTATTGAATTTTTGAAAATTCTAATTTTTCAAATTCGATTTCTTAGGTCAGAAAAAAGGTAGAAAACAGAAAAACTTCACATTTTATGTTATACTTTTGCGTATCTCTCTCTCCGTACTTGGAGCTTATGCAGCTATCCTATAAAATCTCTATTTTCTTTCCCAACCACGGTTTACGTAAGAAACATTTTTCTTTTCAAACTTTTTCTCAAGCTTAATTTATGGGAAAGATGTATCTTTCTTTTGCAATTCTCATTTATTCTATTGACATTTCTGTTCCTTTCTTTAGATCTTACTATTTTACTTTTAGTTACATTTTATCTGCTTTTACTCTTATAGTAACTAAACACAGCTATCATCTGGGGCAAGGAGGTCTAGGACCATGTCCACTCTAGCACAGAATGGTCCTACTCAAGGAATCCAAGTAACTCGTATGCTTCTCATGTCGCCTATTACTTGTCACCAACTTATGCCTTGTTACTCATGACGAACAAGATCTATTCATCTCTTCTATTCTAAGTCTCATTTACTGCAATGGGTAAAGGCTTCAATCTATGCAGTCTATATCCAAAAAGGCAAATAAGCTTGGAGAAATTTTATCTTTACCTTTCATTTTTCCCTAACTATGGTCTACTTTTTCCAGCCATGTGTGTCTTACTGTGTTACTAATACCACTTCACTATTCCTTTATAGTCTACACACATGAAGCAACATTTCTAGGTTTTCATTAGTGTTCTATACACCTTACGGGAACTTTTATTATTACTACTAGGAGTAATTACTGCCACAGCCTTACACTTTTTCCATTACACCTAGGAAATGATTCCTATCTATTCCGTATTTAAAAATCTAAGTTGGTTGGTATTTATCATTTTACTTCAAAAATTAAGCTTCTTAATTTTTAAAACATCGAATCCTAAAATTCTTTCCTTTGAAAGTGTAATTTTGAAGTTTTCTGTTAAATTCAAAGGTATTTGGTTACTTAAAATTTTATCTTTCCAGAAGCTTATTTACTTTTTCACGATATCATTTTTCTTTAAAATATGTCTTGCTTGTTCTTAAAACATTTTTCTTTTTTCTTGACTTCAAAGAAAATGTCCTCACATGTTTTCAAAATATCTTCTGTTCACAGATTCTCAAATTTACTAAAACTGGAGTAGATAGGAGCAATTATTTTATCAAAAATCCCTTAACTTTTTTACTCTTTCAATTACTTAACAATGGAGGAGTTTTTTTTAAATTACTACATTAAATAGTTTTATACCTTAATGTATTGGAATTACTTTCTCTTATGAGAAACTATTAATGTTAAAACCTTCTATGAGTCCTTTAAAGGAGGACTCCATGTTTATGTGAAATTATAAGGAATTTATTTTTTATTTTATCGAAATAGGCTATACAAAATATGATGCTTTCCATACCTTGTACATCTCTTTCACGTATTCCTTATAACTTACATAAAACATCTTTATTTGCGATTCATAGAAAATTATATCATTATTCTTTTCATTCCAATAGATTAAAATATATTTACTCTTTATTCACTTACATAAGATATTTCCTACTAAATTAATTAGTTTAACATACAATATTTTTCAAAAGAACTCATTTTTCAAAACTGCTTTAATATTTTCATAACTAGAAAATACTCTCATGTACATATTTAAATAATAAGTGTACACACAAACTACTTTAGAAATTATCTTTAAAACTTATTTGGGTCAAAACAGATGTGGCGTAAAACACCGTTACTACAACCCAAAAATTCTAGTTTATCGATTCAACTAACATAAATATTAATAAATCCCATGTGCTATGAGAGTCAACTACTATAACAATAGTGTTATAGTCTATGCTTCCTTTGTTTTAACCGAAAACATCTATTACAATAATAAATGTTGTAACCTACGTTTTTGATACTTAACACGCTCTATGTTTTTATATTCAAAATCTTTGTTTACCTACAAAGAAACTAGGGAGCTATACGCACTCTATAATTCTTCAAAAAGAATTTCACTTTTAACAAAATTTACACCATATATAAACAAATTTAAATTTCATACCACTTATTTTTTTATTTACTTCCTCAAATATATTAACAATAATATTTTTTAACTTTTCAATTCCAAAGTTTTATTTTATTGGGCTAGACATATAGTGGATTTTCTTCTTACTAAAACCTTTTATTCCTTTCAAAATAAAAACACTCTCCCTACTATCCCTAGGGATCTTCCCCACTCCATATAACATATGGATACCAATCTTCTCTCAAAACGTGGCTTATTTGTACGCTATAAATTGGTAATAACGTAAGGCTTAACATATTTGGGACATCCCAAACCCAACTAGCAAAAAATAAACAAATATCCTTCTTGAAAACTTTCCATATATTCAAATCTATAATTGGGGACTATTTGGATTTTAGTACATAATATATTTAAATTTTATTCAAGAATATAAATACGTTCGCACACTATTTACCTAGGAATCCTAAACCTAGGCTCCGATATCAAATGTAATAACCCAAATTCCAGGGGTCCGGATTTTTTGCAAAAATGCTAAAATCCGAGCACACTAAAGCTCGAGTTGGATATCTGGTATCCTGCAAATAGGCAAAGACAAATATATCAGAGCTCAATAAATATCCCACAGTGGAAGTGACCAAAAATATAATAATAAGTAAATACTCATCCATATAATAGGACTTGCCAAACAAGTGTCTCAAAGTTGGAAAGTCTCTGCCATCTACCTAACTTGTAGGATGTTATGAGGAAGGGGTCAAAAATATAGTTCTGGTGAATGGAAAAATTATACACTTCTAAGCTTGATTCTACATATACCATTTTATTTCCATTTACTGTTATATTAGGTTCATTGGGTTTATAGTACTCTCGCCTCTGTGCGTGAATCATGCCCATCTACTTCCTCATAAATTAAAACCTAATAACTGATATATATATATATAGCTATATGCCCAATGACCGCATCGGTCCAAGGTACTACCCATAGTACCTTCCGTATCCTCCTTGCAATTGAATCCATCGTCTTGCTTCCATGGCGTTCTGTGACTACATCTATAAAGGACTGCCTCATAAGGCCTATAGTACAGATATTCTATCGTCTACTATGAAAATGTAAAACTACGTCCGCACTAGTCTACACTAATGTTCGGACATCCATAATGTGCCACCCAGTGTGTACATTGAGGACAATATGTAATCATTTTATCTACTCCTTGAATCCTACTTAGCAAGGTCTACCTTGTACGGAACTCGGTCGGGGATTTTATATTTTTGCAAAGGACTGCCTCATTAGGCTTACAATACAGATAGTCTAGTTCTGTAAAGGACTGCCTCATTGGCATATAGTACAGATAGTCTATTTCTATAATGGACTGCGTCGTTAGGCCTACAATACAGTATTCTATTTGGTCCGTCTCTTTTCTTATCGTGGATATGGCCCCACGCATCCATCCCTCAACTAATCGAAAGAGCTCAAAAGTGCTAAGTGGCTATGCCCTACTGCAAATAGTCCAAACATCCAATTAGCGGTGCCCCTCATCCAATGTCTCAATAGTGAAAGTATCATTGGACTGCTAGTTTTACTCTAGTCTTTCCCGAACTCACTATTGGTTTTGATGCTGGCTCGATATACGCATGCGACTATCCTTTGGGACTTTCCCACTAAACTTACTAGCAAGTAGTAGGACATACGAATATCCTACATCAGACACCAACCCCTTTTGGCTACCTACAATGATCATGCCATGCAAAAAGCAGTTAAGGCATCCTCTTTTGATGGAAGACCTACAGACCTGCCCCTGGGGGACTGCATCACTACGTCTACCCCAGAGGGCCATCCTAGAGTGCCATCACGTCCTGTTGAAGTCTCATACTTCCTTCTAGCCCAAAATAACTAAGTTGGACGTGCTTCTTCCGTGCTGAAATCTATGATGAACTGCTTTGTTAGGCTCTTCATCCTTTGGGCTGCTCCAAACACATCTCAATCTTTTATTGGACCCTAAGTCTATCTTTTATTTTACGTTTAATTTACTTTTCTTATTTCGTTGGTTACTTATTTATCCTATTTTGCATAATCTTGTCCCAGCGTCACCTAACTGTTGTGAGACTATAAGTTCCTGACTGAAAGGGAATGCTATTGGTATGGGCCACTCTATTATCTTGCTTATTAACTTTATTCAGTTTTAAGTTTATTAAAATAAGACTCTTCTATTTTTTTCTACTTAAATATAACCTATGTTATAATTTAACTTGTAGTTGTCTCTTTTATTTTCTTTTATAATTTGTACATTATAAATATAATAACAAGCGTCTTTTTTCTATTCCAATCTATCTTCTTTTATTATGATGTTGTACTCTCTTTATTCTCTTATATTATATGAGAGGCTTAGCTTGGACTACGTCCACTTGTCACAAATTTACTTATCATAATAACTACTTTACTTTTATGCTATTATCTACGCAGTAAATGCAGATTTAGGAACATTTTTGTTTATATATTTTAATCTTATCTAATAATTAACTTGATTCCTTCAATTCTTTGCCTTATCTTTTTATATTATAGGAAGTAGTTCTATTCTATTTGACTGGTTACGAAAACGGTGCTGAAAATTCATTTCCATATTTTAGTACTAAATAATGCTATAAAATATAATCTCTAACTGCAAAATATTTCTTTTATTATCTCTTTACTTTTTGGATAATGCAAAATACAGTGGTTTTTTATTTTACACTAATTCCCTTTTTCGTTCTTTTATTCTTGCAATTACGTTTATCGTTATCCTTTTAAATATTAAACTATAGAAATCTATTCTACTTTCCAAACCAACCAATTAATCTGTCACGTACTTTCAAATCAAATTATTAGATTATACTTTAAGTTATTACTCTCGTTTTAACATAATTACAGTAAATTTCTATTTTTCTCCTTTTATTTTAGCTTTTCTTATTTTACATCTAATTTTTGTAAATCTAGTATTCTTCTACTTTAGTCCATATTTGCGAATTCTTCTCTTTACTATTTTATTCACGTAAAAAGGAATAAAAAGTGTTGATACGCGAAGATTTTGATCATTGACAATGTGCTTTAACAAACAAGGAAGAAATATATGCAATACTAAAGGAAAATCGATGAAGACCAAACAAACATAAAGTATGTTTTTTATATATGTCTTAGTCTAGATTTATTGTTAAAATCTATCCTCAAGAGGCTTGCACGAACACTAGAAAAAATTTTATAAACTTCATTTTCAATTAAGTTTTCACTGTGCATATTTTATAAGTTTAGTCGACTGAACAGGAACAGCCAGTCGACTGAAACTGGAACAAATTTATACACATGCACAGTTTCAGTCGACTGAATTTTCTGCACAATCGACTGAATTTGCTCCCGAAAATTTTACTTCATATTTTCAGTTGGCTGAATTCCCTGCTCAGTCGACTGAATTTGAACCTGTGAATTTTCTTTGAAAAGACACCTTCTTCCTCCCAAAAGTTGCAACCATTCATCAATGGAAATGGAAGCATCTCTTGTTTGCAACTTTTAAAAACAAATGCACCTTATCTACAAGTATATATACATGATTCTAACATCATTTAAGGCGCCGAATTCTCTTGCTTTAATCTTACTATTCTCTTGTTCATATTCTCTAGATATTCTCAAAGCAATCACCAATCTATTGCTTGAATCACTGTTTTTGTTTATAACATTCTTTTGATTCATAGCAATTCACATTTCCTAAATCTTCACAAACACATTGCATACTCTCAAGGATAAGATTATAGGAATATTGTACTACATTAGACTCATTAGTGTTGACAAGAACACAACAAGTCGAATATTGTATTTTAGTAAATTGAGTTGAAGTCCTCTTCAGTAGTTGAGGCAAGAAATCCCGTTCGGTTGTTCGGTAAGTTGTAAACCTATTCTTCCGGGTGAAGTGAGGGTGTTAGTTATTGAAATTCCTAAGTGAAGCTTAGGGACTGGACGTATGACGAGAGGTACGAACCAGTATAAAATCCTGGTGTCTCCTTGCATTTACCTACTTCATCTACCTAGACTATTCCGTTATTCCATATTACACGATCCTATCGCATAGCATCTTTCAATTGGTATCAGAGCAAGGCCGTCCTATAACCATAACACCGTTATTAGACATATTGATAATATGGAAAATAACGCAAGTACAAGCACAACATCTGCCTATAGTTCCACATTTGCGGAAGGACAATCTACCCAAAGACCCCCCTATTCAATGGACTAAACTACAACTATTGGGCTAGTAGGATGAGGATTTATATGCAAGCAACAAGTTTCGAAGCATGGAGTGCTACTCAAGAAGAGTTCGTTGTACCCACAACCGATTATCCTACATGGACACAAATTCAAAAGAATGAAGCTAGGGTAAATGCCAAAGCTATGAATATGCTATTTTGCGCCCTGGATAGAAATGAATTCAACCGTGTTAGCATATGTACTACTGCATATCAGACATGTGAAACACTTAAAGTCATACATGAAGGCACAAACAAGGTTAAACAAACAAAGATATCCATGCTGAAGAATCAATTCCAAAACTTTAGAATGCGACAAAATGAATCCATCAATGACATGTACTCAAGATTTCAAGACATTCATCATGCTCTAATCGGACTAGGAGAAAGATACACGGACTTTGACATTGTGTCTAAAGTTCTAAATTCACTCACTGATGAATGGGAGAGAAAAGTACTAGCAATCGAGGAAGCAAATGATCTATCTACAATGAAACCAGAAGAATCGATTGGAAATCTTATGTCGTATGAAGTAAATATGCAAGCTAAGAAAGATCAAGCTCAAGAAAGAAAGAATGTTGCTTTTCATGCGGAAAAGGAAGAATCAGAGTCTAAAGATGAGGATCTAGCATTTATAGCCAAAAATTTCAAGAAATTCTTAAAGTATAGAAAAGGAAACAAAAACGGATTCAAAAAGATTTTCTTGAACAAACCTTCATCCTCAAATATAGAATGCTTCAATTGTCATAAGAAAGGACACATGCAAAAAGATTGTCAAGAACAAATGAAGGAAAATCAGAAAAGCTTCAACAACAAAAACAAGAAGGATAAATTCAAAAAGAATGCATTTTCTGTAACATGGGACGATTCAGATTCATCTTCATCCGAAAATGATAGTGATAGCGACAATGAACAGGCAAATGTATGCTTCATGGCTGAAGAATCTGAGGTAAATAATTTAACTTTCGACGATTTAATTGAAGTAAACACTGAACTTTTAAGCACAATAAAAACTCTTAAAAAGAAACTCAAAGAAACTCATGAAAATCAAAACAAAGTTGAATTTGAAAGGGATATGTTAAAAGATGAAAAGAAAATCTTAGAAGAAGAACTCGAAAAAGTTCAAGAATCTCATTCAAATTCGTAAACTCAATTATCACTTTTAAGTCAAGAAATTGAGACTCAAAAAACAAAGAATGATATAATTGTTTCTGAAAATCATGAGTTAAAAACTAAGATTAGACAAGTTGAGTTAGAAAATAATAGTCTTCAAGCTAGATTAGATAACATCACTAAAAACGTTTCTAACTTTAACAAAGGAAGAGAAAATTTATCTAAGATTTTAGAAAATTATCAATCCTCTTCAAGTAAACATGGATTAGGATATAAAAAGGAGTCAAAAATTCCTAAAAAGAAAAATACAAATTTTAAGAGGAATATGGATTCAAAACAACAAATATTGCTAAAGAAACCTATTAAAACAAAAGTAGAAAACAAGGTAGTTAAAATTTGGGTACCAAAGATTAACAATGTATTAATAAGAAATAAATATATTAAAACATTTATGCATAATATTCATCATAATGAAAACTATATTTATAAAAAGGATACTAAACCAAATTGGGTTTGGTTTCCTAAATTCTAACTTTTTAGGACCCTATTAAAAGGTGGGTACCAATAATTTCATATTTATTTTCAGGTCCCACGCAAAAGGAAGAAATGGATATCAGACAGTGGTTGTTCAAAACACATGACCGGAGACAAAGATATGCTTACAAACATCACATACTTTGATGGTGGCTCGGTTACCTTCGAAGACGATTCAAAAGGCTATATCATTGGAAAAGGAGATGTGAACAATTACGGTACATCAAATTTACCTTTTATAACAAATGTTTCATTAGTTGAAAATTTAAAACATAATCTACTTAGCATAAGTCAACTATGTGACAAAGGTTTTAAAATAACTTTCTCGAATAATAAATGTAGTATTTTTGATCAAAACCAAAATCTTGTTTTTGAAGGAAATAGAGATAGAAATATTTATGTTTTAAATATGAATATTAATCATAATTGTTTACTTGCCAAAGATAATGATCCTTGGTTATGGCACAAAAGATTTTGTCATATAAATTTTAAAACTATTAGAAAACTTTCTAAAAATGAATTAGTAAGACGTTTACCCAAAATAAACTTTAAAATAAATAATCTTTGTGATGATTGTCAAAAAGGAAAATTAACCAAATCATCTTTCAAATCTAAGAAAAATATTTCGACTTTACAACCATTAGAATTACTACATATGGATTTATTTGGACCAACACAAGTTCAATCCATTAATCATAATCGATACGTATTTGTAAATAGTTGATGATTTTTCAAGATATACATGGACTATTTTTATGAAAAATAAAGTGACACTTTTGAGCATTTTAAAACATTTGTCAAAAGAATTCAAAACACTAAAGATTTGAAAATTAAAAATATTCGAAGAGGTCATGGAGGCGAATTCGAGAATGAAATTTTTGAAACTTTTTGTAAAAAGAAAGGAATAAATCATAACTTTTCTTTTCCTAGAACTCCTCAAAAAAATGGAGTTGTAGAAAGAATAGAACATTACAAGAATGCGCAAGAACATTATTAAATGGATGTTCTCTACCAAAACATTTTTGGGCAGAAGCCGTTGCTACTGCATGTTATGTATTAAATAGAATATCTATTAGACCATCATTAACTAAAAATACTTCTTATGAACTATTTAATAATAAAAGCCAAATATAACTTATTTTAAAATATTTGGATCAAAATGTTTCATTTTAAATACAAAAGATCAACTAAGAAAATTCGATTCAAAAGCTGATGAAGGAATTTTCGTAGGATACTCAGAACGAAGTAAAGCATATCGAGTATTTAATAAACGAACAAACTTAATTGAAGAAACTTTGCATATATCTTTTGATGAAAATTTTAGTAAAAAATTAAATATAAAAGATGATGAAGAATTGATAAATATAGAAGAAACAAACCTTGAAAATAATAATAATGAACTAAGATCTCCTCCAAGAATATTACGAGATCATCCAACTCAAAATATAATAGGAGAAATAAATTCTCAAGTTAGAACAACATATCAACTAAATCAAATGGGTCATGTAGCTTTCATTTCATCAATAGAACCTAAAAATCCAAAAGAAGCATCAATAGATGATTATTGGATTATCGCAATGCAAGAAGAATTAAATCAATTTGAACGTAACGATGTTTGGGAATTAGTTTCCCGTCCTAATAATCAATCAGTAATTGGAAAAAAATGTATTTACAAAAATAAAATAGACGAACAAGGTAATATAACAAGGAATAAAGCAAGACTAGTAGCACAAGGGTATAATCAAGAAGAAGGTATTGATTTTGAAGAAACTTTTGCTCCCGTCGCAAGACTTGAAGCAATACGTATACTATTAGCCTTTGCATGTTTTCACAATTTTAAACTTTATCAAATGGATGTTAAAAGTGCATTTTTAAATGGTTTTATTAAAGAAAATGTATATGTAGAACAACCTCCTTTGTATATACATGAAAAATATCCGGATCATGTATCTAAATTTAAAAAAGCACTACATAGTCTTAAACAAGCACCTCGTGCTTGGTATGAAAGACTTAAAAGTTATTTATTAAACTCGGGATTTAAAATTGGAAAAGTAGATCAAACGCTTTTTATTAAAAATACTACCAAAGATATTTTAATAATTCAAATATACGTAGATGATATTATTTTTGGTTCAACAAATGAAAATTTATGTGAAGAATTTTCAAGTATAATAACTAATGAGTTCGAAATGTCTCATATGGGAGAATTATCATAGTTTCTCGGACTTCAAATCAAACAATTAATAAATGGAATTTTTATAAACCAAGAAAAATATTGTGCAAATTTAATTAAACGATTCGACATGAAAAACACTTCTGGTAAACTTACTCCTATGAGTATCACTACACATCTCAATCGAGATGAAAATGGCAAAAGTGTAGATCAAAAATTATTTAGAAGTATGATAGGTTCCTTACTTTACTTAACCGCTAGTAGACCTGACATAATGATGAGTGTTTGTTTATGTGCACGCTTTCAGTCCGATCCTAAAGATTCACACTTAAGAGCAGTAAAACGAATAATACGATATCTTAACAAAACTAAAGATTTCGGTCTTTTCTATCCAAAGGAGTGTTCATTTGAGTTAGTATCATTTAGTGATGCCGATTTTGGTGGATCTCGAATAGATAGAAAAAGTACAAGTGGTACTTGCCATTTCATTGGAAAATCACTTATATCTTGGTTTAGTAAGAAACAAAATTGTGTCTCGCTTTCCACATGCGAAGCAGAGTATATTTCAGCTGCTTTAGCTTGCACTCAAGTTATATACATGCAACAAACTCTTAAAGATTTTAATATAGATTTAACAAATTCTACAACATATTGTGATAATAAAAGTACAATAAACTTATCTAAAAATCCGGTTAATCACTCTCGTACAAAACATATAGATATTCGTCACCATTTTCTACGTGACAATATCGAAAAAGGAATAATTAATTTACAACATATGTCAGCTGAAAATCAAATTGTCGATATATTTACTAAACCTCTATTAGAAAACTCCTTAATAAAATTACGACGAGAGTTAAGAATAATGTCTTTTAAAGATATCGTATAGAGAAAAATCTATACAATTCAGTTGACTAACACTATCTGTTCAGTCGGCTGAATAAAGAAAATATGGGATTTTCAATTTATTTTTCAAATATGTTACATAATATATTTTCAAATAATATTCACCATACATTTTTAACAGAATTATGGTAACCATTAAATCATTAAGTGGATGAAAAACTTTAAGGAATTATAACCACTATATATTTAGAAAATTCCTACTATAAATATATCTTAAAAATATTATTTTTCACAACTCATTCTCACAAATAAAAGTTTTATAAAAATGTCGTCCAACAACTCTCTTTCCCCGATCAACATCACCTCTTCTATCGAAAACACTCCAACATCTCCAAAACTTCCCACTCCAACACCGACACATGAGCCAGTTTTCAAATGGAACAATTATCGTACCGGCTACACACCAGAATCAAAGAAAGAAAAACACGGACTCTTTATTTCTCCAGACACAAAAAGAAAGATTGATGAAATTCATCACTTTCAACAACAACAAATAGATCTTCAACGAGAATTTTACTTCGAACAAAAGGTTACGGCTAGACGTTTAAGCTTCCTTGAGCAAATCGGTTTACGATTTTGTGGATCAAAAAAGAACGAAGTGGCTGAACCCCTACCTCGCCCCGTTAGCTTACATGATCCATATTCATCTTATCGTACACTAGTCAATCCTGTGAATCCTTGGATGTCTCCTAAGACTCCTCAATATAGTCCAAATTCATGGGATATCAATTATATGAAGAATGAAGGGAAAAAGAATCCAAGTCCATCCCCTAAGAAATAGTCAGTGTTGAAATCTATTCATGATATTACATCTATATTATTGTAATTATTTCCTTGAATAAAGAGTTTGCCTTCAAAATTAACAAAGAACAACAAAATAAATACGTCAGTCGACTAAAACCCCCTGTTCAGTCGATTGAACTTATGACAGAATGCAAAATGTTTAACAATTCAGTCGACTGAATCTTCTGCTCAGTCGACTAAAATAATAACAGAAACTTTTAGGCAAACATTCAGTTGACTAAAAACCCTGTACAGTCGACTGAGTTCAGCCCAGAAAATTTTCGGCCTTCGATTCAGTCGACTGAACAGAGTATTCAGTCGACTGAACGCCAATTCCCAGGCAAACTTCCCCTTTTAACCACCAATTTTTACCCTACCAATTCATTTTTTACCTCCTATAAACTTTCTTCCCCAAATTAATTTCGAAACCCTAGCCCCCAATTCCTCAAAATCCACTCAAATCTCACCCAGATGGCACCAAAAAGATCAATAGCTTCATCTTCTTCATCCTCCAAGCCAATTGATGCTCAAATAGCACAATGGCTTTACGATGGAACCGCTGTCACTAGATGGAATAAGATGAAGAATTCTCGAATTTTTGAGCATTCTTTCGTTGATTTCCAAAGCTTTCAAACCTTCAACATCCAAGCGTTAACAGATCCAGCAGGTTTAACTTCTCTCTTAGATTTGAAAAGAAATGACCATGCCATAAATCATGTAATGGTCAAATTATTTTATGCTAATCTTAATCTTGGACACCAAACTCCAAGAAATCCAAACAATAGTGTTTGGAGTATGGTATGTGGAAAGAAAGTTTGGTTTTCCTTGGATAGAATAGCACACATTTTAGAATCATCAAATGTCGGGAGGAAGCTAGAGGAGATAGAATTTAATCCACATATTCGCGACAACATAAACCATCGATTTATGGATGATAATATCAAATTTAGAGATTTTAAGTCCACCTCTCTCCGACCTATGGCGAGAATCCTCCATAAAGCTCTAATGAGAACAATTACTCCTCGCACGGGCTCGTACGAAATTGTCTACCCAAATAACTATCGAGCTCTATATGCTATTTTTGGCAATATACAAGTCAATTGGATACAGCTTATTCTTGATGAGTTTCTCACTTTTAATAATGGCAAAATGCGCACTATCTACTTTGGTGAGTACACATGCGACTTCTCCTCAATGTCGATACGCCATTACCTGAGTCGGAGAATACAATGGTCCATTAAATTAACCACCGGACCATAAGCCTAATGCAACTCCCATCTCGACCTCCTCGCATAATATCACTCGCCGAATGGGAAGCAGGGCATCAAGAACAACAACAACAACAACCACTTCAACCTCACTACGAAGAACATCTCGAGCAAGATGATGAAATTCGTCTTGTTGACCCAAGCTTCACTACCAACCAATCCTTGGGGATATTGTCAAGAAATCAACAAATTCTTGGCACTCGTCTTAAAAAGGTAGATCATAAGCTTGACAAAATCAAAGGATTCTTCAACAATCTATGGGATGTAATCTCGTGCTCAAGCACCACTACTGCTTCAAAATCTCGCGGCAAACGTCTAACACCTACGTTTACATGGACGACATCCGAAGAGCATACAAGTAGCAGAGCAAGCGGAGCTAGTTGTGGCCAAGGAGGAAGAGCGCACTGACCACCTACATGAGGACCCGTCATACGTGAACCAACAGGAAGAGAATGTTCATATGATTGGGATAGAGATGAGTAATTTTTTGGTTTGATGTGTATTTTTAACTTTCTAGTGGCTTGTATAAATAGTCATTTTATGCTTGTTTGTCACAACATATTTTTACTTTTCTTAAGCCATGATTATGAAAATATTCTCTATGCTTCAGTGATTGTTTTGATAAATTATTACTACTATTAGTTCTTCCTTTTTGTCGATGACAAAGGGGGAGAAAATCTATGGTACTAACTTTGTTTTGTAGGAAAGATAGTGCATACATTCAGGGGGAGAAAATAAGTAAAAACATCTATAGAATAAATCAGTATTGTCATCAATCAAAAAGGGGGAGAATGTTGATAAGCGAAGATTTTGATCAATGACAATGTGCTCTAACAAACAAGGAAGAAATATATGCAATACTAAAGGAAGATCGATGAAGACCAAACAAACATAAAGTATGTTTTTTTTATATATGTCTTAGTCTAGATTTATTGTTAAAATCTATCCTCAAGAGGCTTGCACGAACACTAGAAAACATTTTATAAACTTCGTTTTCAATTAAGTTTTCACTGTGCATATTTTATAAGTTCAGTCGACTGAACAGGAACAACCAGTCGACTGAAACTAGAACAAATTTATACACATGCACAGTTTCAGTCGACTGAATTTTCTGCACAGTCGACTGAATTTGCTCCCAAAAATTTTACTTCATATTTTCAGTTGACTGAATTCCCTGCTCAGTCGACTGAATTTGAACCTGCGAATTTTCTCTGAAAAGACACCTTCTTCCTCCAATAAGTTGCAACCATTCATCAATGGAAATGGAAGCATCTCTTGTTTGCAACCTTTAACAACAAATGCACCTCTTCTACAAGTATATATACATGATTCTAACATCATTTAAGGCACCGAATTCTCTAGCTTTAATCTTATTATTCTCTTGTTCATATTCTCTAGATATTCTCAAAGCAATCACCAATCTATTGCTTGAATCACTGTTTTTGTTTATAACATTCTTTTGATTCATAGCAATTCACATTTCCTAAATCTTCACAAACACATTGCATACTCTCGAGGATAAGATTATAGGAATATTGTACTACATTAGACTCATTAGTATTGACAAGAACACAACAAGTCGATATTGTATTTTAGTAAATTGAGTTGAAGTCCTCTTCGGTAGTTGAGGCAAGAAATCCCATTCGGTTGTTCGGGTAAGTTGTAAACCTATTCCTCCGGGTGAAGTGAGGGTGTTAGTTAGTGAAATTCCTAAGTGAAGCTTAGGGACTGGACGTAGAACAAGAGGTCCGAACCAGTATAAAATCCTGGTGTCTCTTTGCATTTACCTACTTTATCTACCTAGACTATTCCGTTATTCCATATTACACGATCCTACCGCATAGCCTCTTTCAAAAAGAAGCTAACATTTACAGGAAAAATTTCTACTTTAGAATTGATGTAATCAACTGCAACCTTCTTACTTTTAGGCTTACGTCTTTCTCTAACTATCAAGCCTAATGTTAATTAAATATAAGCTCTCTTATACAATTTACAGTCTCAGCATAACTAATTAACAGAATTAATTATTGAAATATATACTAAATAAAATTATTTAACAGGAATCTAACGAAAATATATCATAAACGTAAAAAAATATAATTAAATTCACTCATATGTCGTCCTTAGCTTCAATCGCTATCCCTTTTAATTTCCTATGCTTTTCTCCGCTTTTTCCCCTTTTTAATTCACTGTAAATTCTCTGATTTGTTTGCGCAATTTTCTAATTTGTTTATATGTATTTCCTTGCTTAATTTTATTTTTGGTTTGGGGAAAGATTTGGTTAACAGAGGATAAAGGAAGAGGGAGAAGAGAAGAGGAGTTTGTTGTAAATTATGGCAGCTGATTCAGAGAAAATAGTATGGGCTGGGGTTAAATTACGTTCAATTTTTAGGTGCAGTAAATAACTAGGAACCATCCGATTAACCCTAAAAACAATCCCCATAATCAGAACTTGATTTGTCTACGTTAACTTATATAATACTATTCATTTGTTCCTTTGTTATATTACCCTATTAATTTATGTTTCCTTCTAAATAAGATTCTCCCATTAATTATCCAATTAATTAGATCATACATATATATCTATATATCCAATATTAATTGATTCTTATACATTATAATTTCTTACCTATTTGAACACGTCAATTAATACCTCTATTAATTGAATGCATATAAAAGTTATACTTTTAATTTTTTTCTTATTAATTTACCTACATCATAAACCAATTACTTTGTTTGATTTTTGTACGCATTCCAATTTTTTAACTTGGTAACAAATAATCCTATAACTAGCATTTTCTTCTAGCTAATTAATTTACATTATTAGATATTTTAAAGATGGCATATTCTTAATTAATTGACATCCTTTTTGAAACGCTGAACTAATTTCCAGTTAATTAATTGGCACGTTTTCCCTTTTTATTGATATCCAAATTAATTCCTATGCATCACTCAATCACATATTTATTAGTTGTACATATTTAAACCGCCAATTCATTTCCTAATTAATTGATATATAAATTTTCTTCTTTTATTAATTGATGCTTACTTGATATCTTTAATTAATTTCTCAATTAATTAATTGCATCAGTTATAAATCAATATATTTATGTTATCATTTAATTTATTCCCCACATACATTTTTCGTTATTAGAAGATCTCTTTATTAATTAATGTAATAAAAGTGACATATTCTCTGACTAATTGACACCTTTATATCTATTAATTAAGTCCTCTTTTAATTGATTGATGTGTCAATTAGTCACGCAATATCACACCCCACCACTATATTCACACTAGTCAAGGACACTATGCAGTAATGTCGTCGACTAGCACGAAGAATAAGGCTGTTGATGAGCGACCATCTGTGTAATTGACTTGTGGGAATACCAATATGTCAGATTGTAGGAATCTGACATATCAAATACAAACTCAAAGCTACTACACAGTGGCTATGTGGTCATCGGAAACAAATATAAAATAAGCATAACACAAAATCAGTCAAAGATATCATATCACTAAGACGAAAACAGATATGAATATAACATATAGAAGTGAACATCAAAGTAGTGGTCATAAATGATCCACTGCATCACAAAAGAATATGTAAAAGTGCTAGACAAAAGAGTATGTATACATTAAGGAGTCTCTATCTCGAATGTATAAAAACAAAAACTAATGAGCTAAAGTAGTTAGCCAAAAGTCAGAAGCTAGTCCCCACTAAGAAGTCAAATGGAAGCACCTA
Source organism: Allium cepa (assembly GCA_030765085.1). NCBI lineage: Eukaryota > Viridiplantae > Streptophyta > Magnoliopsida > Asparagales > Amaryllidaceae > Allium > Allium cepa. The sequence continues at coordinate 213,060,143 of CM060943.1, forward strand.
AAACACCTCGGTCTAACCCCGAGTATTATTTAAGAAGAAAATAACAAACGGATTAGTCTAGCTATAAATATCATACAAGATGAGATAGGATAAGAGATAGAACAAAAATATATGATAACAATAATGTCAGACTGTGACAAGTATATATTTGATAACAGTGAAAATCATACAATATCTCAAATCTTCTCAAATATCCAAAAAGAATATCATATTCTTTAACTTATTCACCAAATCTCAAATATTGAAAAAACCTATTAATGCAAATCGCAAAAATTGGTGAAACACACATTCCAGAAATCAATAATTTAAAATTTAGAAAACAAAAGGGGGGGACCTACCACCAATGGGAGCATGAAAACTCACCAATACATGTATCACAAATGGAACACTATTCCATGGTGCTAACCCATCAAATTTGAGCCGTAACTCCACAAATGGCCCGAAGATCATGGGTTGCTACCCCACCAATTTGAGCCGAAGCTCCACAAACGGGGTTTAGTCGCCCACATAGACAAAGAGACATCGCACATCGCTAGTCTAAATAACAAAATGATCATCATTGATCAATAAGTGTAAATTACACTAAGTTAGTAAATATATGAGTTAGGCTACATGTCCCATAACCACTAGCTTAACTTAAATATTTACCAACAAATTGTAGACTTCCACTTGAAAATTGTCATGAGAGTTCAATCAATCAAGTTGACGAAGTGAACGCAAGCGTTTCGTATCACTTGTTTTGCTAAGTCATTTAATTAGATTTCTCATACGAATGAGGTAAATGTTTGTGTATAATAATAGATTGGAAAATGGTTTTAAAATGAGATTTTTATTAAAAGTAAAGTTGAAATCAATTTGGCGAAACAGTTTGAGTATTTACTACTAGTGTAAAAAACTTTATATTTTAAAGTGACAAAACACAAAAATGATTGAAAAAAAACAATCTATTACTAAAATCCATATTCGACTACATGAATTAAAACCATAAAATTGATATCAAATCCAATCAAATGGATATTCACAAAAATCCAAAAAGAAGTTTCAAAGTCGATAACAACAACTAACCGGATTAATAAAAATCGATAAAAATTGGAAATCCGCTCAAAAATAGGCAAAATTTCACAAGACCGGCCATCTAGTTGGTTTGGCCAGACGTCTAACCCAGGGTTCTGGAAATATATATTTCTTTTCTCCTTTTTCTTTTTATTTTCAAAAGCCTACCAGACGTCTGATTAACTTTAACCAGATGTCTGGTCCTAGGCTCTGGACTTTTTTTTTCTGCCGTTTCTTTTTTCTTCTCCTGATGCCCTATCCAGACATCTGGATTTTTCAACCAGGTGTTTGATTACCCGTATTAGGCAACAATTTTCCTAGGCCATTGATGGCCAAATCAATTTGAAAGCGACCGAATGAGCGATGGAGGCTAGGGATTTAGGCCAAGCGACAACCCAACCCTATAGGCTCTTCGATACACCCCAAATTACATGTCCAAATATCCAAGATAGGATATTTAAAGATTTTGACTTCAAAGCACAAAAATTGAAAAAATTCACCAAATTAGTTCAAATCAAAAGCAAATGAACATGGAATAGATGTTAGGAATTCATACCTAACAACAATGAAAGCTACAGACATAGATGTAAGTTCAAGAACTCATCTTTAAACTCAAAAGCAACAATTCAGAAGCTCTAAAATAAGGAATGATCAACTCCTCTTCATTACACCTCTAGAATCTTCAATCTAGTATCAAATGTAAAGTTTTTCATAAGTTGGGTTATAGGAAAAATCAAGGACTTAAGAGGGATTGAGATGGAGAAGATGAAGCCGATGCATTGTGACAACCGAAAATTTTAGACATTTGAAATTGGGATATTTAATTGGTGTTAAATATTTGAAAGTTAGTTTTAATGTGAATTTCAAACAACCATTAATTTGGTAGTTAAATTTTTGAATTTAATAATTTGAAATTGGATAAAACTGAATCTTCCATTTTGGGCTTGTTAAAAATATTTAAAAATGCTTATAAATTTATAATGATGATGCTGAAGATAATAGAAGTGTTAAAATTGATTGTAACAGTGGTTTATTTAGTTTTAAAAAAATATCGTTGAAATTGATATTTAAAAATAGCCCCCCTGAGTCACAGTCTCGGAATTTGACGAAATCAGATCCATTGGAGCCGTAATAGTGTATTATTATCGGATTTCAAATTTCATGGCATTTAGAGTTGTCGTGTGATCGTAGGTAGATAAACACGCTGAAATCTATATCGAAATTTAATATTATAACTGGGTCCAAAAAGCTATTGTCTCCATACGACCGAGTTAGGACTCGAAACCTTTCCCATTGCGTTCGTAATAGGGGTATAACATTATAAACACCTAGCGGTATGCCTCGATAGGATGCAAAAAATTTAAGCTTCGAATTGAAGTTGATTTAAATTTGAATTTAAATTTAAATTTAAATGATATAAATTGCATTGATTTTACTGTAGCAGTTAGGACACGTGCTCTCCTAGAAGACATACTTTAAGATTTAAGAATTCAAAAGCTTTATCTTCCTCCCTTTGTCAAGCATGTAGAGAAAAAAAAGTATAATCGAAATCTTGTCATTCGTTCAAAATCCATAGCCGAACAAACTTCCTTCCTCAAAAGAAGAAATCAAATTCTCAGAAAAAGAAATAGATGGCCGAAGGAAATTTCTTCCCTCTTTCCTTTTATTTTAGCATCGTGTTTTCTCCTCGAATCGAATGATCTCATTCGAAACCCAAAACCAAAATCAAATCGAAGCTGCATCACTCCTCCATTTTTTCTAGTTCAAGCATTGTGACTTTCCCCTTCGTGAGCAAATTAATGGCGAGCTATCCCTTTCTTTCTTTATCGGGCGCGTATTCCTCCTCAGGAGATCGTTTCAAAGTCTATCGATCGAAGGAAAAGAGGAAACGAGATACACGTTTGGAATCGACATCCTGTAATCTCACGAGGGATGTTCGTCGTCGAGCGCAGAAGAGGTTGGGTCGCAGTAGCTAAGGGATTGGTGCAGTTGAAGTGAGGTGAGGTGTAGAAGTTGGAGGCGTGAAGCATAGGGCTCGCGTGGGATGTAGGGCCGGCTAGGGCATCATGAAGGCGACTTGGGGTGGTGCTTCGTTCGAGCACAGCTAGTCGCGGTTTTGGGGAAGTGAGTCGATCGATGATCTTGGGGTGAGGTTCGCATTTTTTTTCCTAGTTTCGATTTACTAAAATTGTATTTGTTGATGAAAGAAAATTTAAACAATATGGTTTATACAAAAAAAAAACAGATGGATAAGATTTTGATTTTCTATGAGATATAAAACATTTTTTTTTAAAAGACTTATATATATGTATAGGTACATAATAAAGAAAGATATAATATAAATGTAAATATATTTGCATGCCTATACTAATCTAATTATATAAGTATGCAAGAAACTTTTACATAGGAAGGATTTGAAAATATATATATATAGGAGTTTTAAAATGTTTATATAGAATTAGATTTTTGGAATTTATAATTTAATTTTATAAGGATATATGTGTGTGTGTGTGTGTGTAGTAATTTCAATAAAATAAAATAAATGTACATCTACACTTTTCAAACTTACTAGTTATTTAAAATATGTGTTTAAGGGAATAGTTTGTTAAATTAACTTATTTAAATTTATTTTTGCTACTAAGAAAAATTATTTAAAGGAAAATTAGTTTAAAATTAAATTAATAAATGGTAATTGACTATTCAATTAGTTCAGATATTAACAAACCATACGTGTTTGTTTCTAGGACCAAAATCATGTTGAAAAATTATCGAGATGGAAATCGATTACAAACAAAGGTGAATTAATCACACTCATTTGGAATACCGTTAATTTAAGTAGTTAAAAATTTAAATTATTGGTTGATTGCTTGGATTGATGATATATTATCAGTTTGGATGTGATATTATGTATAATAGTGTATGTGTTTATGTGTGTGTGTATAAATATATACATACATATATATATATATACACATATTGGAGTGATTGATTCTTACATTATATAGTGGATGAGACCTTATGCGCCCCGCATAATAGCGGATCGCCCTTTATACCACGATATTCCACCTCGAAGTGGGATTTGTATTTTAAATTGTTGTGCTAACATCTGGGATGTAGGGAAACGGGTTGGAGGGATCCAACTGGATTCCACAAAATGTTGAATTTATTTTATATTCAGCGATATGATTTATGTGATAATCTGTGATGATTATATTGATTATAATGTGAATTGAAATTATTGAATGCTATGGCTTGGTTGAATATATATATTTGTATTTGAGAGAATGAAAATATATAAGTTTGGATTTTTAAAGGAGATAAAAAGGGAATTTTTGAGCAAAATAATATATTAGATTTGGGTAAATTAAAGATTGAATTTGGAAGAAAATATGAAAATTGATTTTTAAATTCCATCAAATAAATCTAAGTATGAAAATAAAGATAGGGATTTCAAATAAATTAAAATAAAAGAGTTTTGGAGACTTAAGTGATACTGGCTAAAAATTTAAAGGATTTTAATTTCAAAATTTAAGATTTAAATGTTTGGGAAGAAATTAAAGGGTAGAATTTTGAATGAGGTATGAAGTGGATATTTCAGTTTAAAATAAGATTTTTAAATCATTAAAATATAGAAGTAAATATGGAATTAATGGATTTTTAAATAAATGTGGGTAAGTAAAGGAATTTATTTTAAAATGGAATTAGTTTTGGAAATCGGTTTAAAAACTGATTACGTTTTTGAAACTGGGATCAAAGGAGAATGAGATAATGGAATTTATAAATGGGGTTTATAAATAAAGTAAAATATTTATTAGAGGATAATTTGGGAGTATAAATTCAGGATGGGAATTTATAAAGGGATGGGTAATTTGTTTCAAAAATGAATAGTGATTTATTTTTAAAGATGTGGAAGGAAAGTGTATTTCCTGAAAAGCCAAGAATATTTTCAAAGGAAGATTTCCAAGTATAAGTTAGAGGTTTTAAAAGAATTTTTTTACAAAATTATTATTTAGTGGTTTTAATTTTTTTTTGAAAGTTAATATTTATAAAGTTAATTATATAAGTAAATTATTTTAAAAGTTTTAACTAGTATTATTAATTTAAGATAATTATTTAATATTTATACCTTATAGAATAACTTTTATTTTAAAATTAGTTTTGGCTTAAGTTTCACATGAGAAATTATTATAAAGTTTCATAATTAGTATTTTAAATAAAGTGTTTAAGTACTTTTTACATTAAATGTTTTAAAGTATATATTTTCGACAAAGTGATTTAAATTATTTTAAAATCTAATGATTAAGACTTGGTGAGTTTTGGTGGAAATAAAGCAATTAGGTGGAAATTTATTCCGCGAGAGAAAAAGTGATTTGAAACTATTTTTTAAAGTTTTAAGGAGTGAAAAAATATCTAGCGAGGATATTTTGCAATAAATAATTTGGAAAATTATTTAAATCTAAAGATTGTTTATGGATGTTATTTAATAGTTAAATAACTGACTATCAATATTGGCCAACGCGTTGATCGTTTCGAAGAGAACGAGATCAGGTTTAATTTCCTTAAAACCACTTCGATCCTGTTTGAACGTTTTCATGAGGAAGACAGAGCTCAGAGTCAAAGATGGAGCAGTGAAGTGCAAGGGCTAATCGCTACTAATCCAGAGGGCGATTCAAAAATGGATGTAGTAGGAGTAGTGCCTTCAGTTCCGTTCGGACCCGAAACGGACTTGTATGAACGAATGCTATCAGAACATTGTCAGGAGGACGATGAGCATTCTAAGTGAACGTGTGCTAAAAAGGTAACGCATATCCTCGAGCCTCATCAACTGGGAATGACTAAAATGAGAGAGGTGAATGCTAGGCTAAGTGGATAATAACCAATTAGGGTAAGGTCATCCCTGTCTAGATGTCCCTTTTATTCGGCTGTGTGGGCGATTGCTGATCCCAACCGCGAGGTGATCTTATTCGGACTATTTATTAAGGGGTAGCTCCGGACTTGTGTAGCAGGGGATTAGGGTGGTTCCTCGGTACGGTGATCTAAACCACATACTGTGACTGGTGGTACCCCAATAGCCCTACCATTGATGGAAATCCATCCTCCCTATATGACATTTACGGTTTTGATTGTAGAATCTAGTATTGATGGAATATAATAATGGTAAAAATTTCGGCTATTTGATTAAGTATTTGTACTTAGACACTATTGTAATATCAGAGGATTTTGATAGGAAATGTTTTGGTTATCGTAAGGTAAACCTGACATGTTTATTTGTGGCATGGTCTTACGAGATACCTTCGATTTCAAAAGGATTTTGAAAACTTAATCGCCCAATTGAGTGTGTTTTCTCACGCTGGTTTTCCCGGACTGACTCGGGTGTTATTTCACTATAATGCTCGGGTCAAACCGAGAATTATAGAATACATATACTAGATGGAATGCCGGGGAGCTCAAAAGCCGAGCTGGATCGCGAGACTTATCACACGTACTTGAAGTATATTCCACTGTACATTATAAGCTGTATAGTCAGCTTTTGTGCGGACAAGTTAATATAACTGTCCAGTAATTATTTGATTGTGATGTACACTGATGATGTAATGTATAACATAGATATAGTTCTTTCTGTGTAAAGATCAGTTATTATCCATAATATGTTGACCCGCTACGTTTTTGAGATTCTGATATTGTTTCCTACTTCTTCTTCTTCCTCCTTCTTTCTTTTTCCCTTACGGTCTGGTTTTCTGGCGTTCGATTGTTCGGCATTTAATACAGTGGGTGTATTGATGTCGATTTTCGGGCATCGGAAAATTGGGTCATAACATTGTGGTATCAGAGCCGAAAGTTAAGCGAGAACCTTGGCTCTAGTGGGGATTACTCATTAGAAATAGTGTCCATGGTACTCTGGAATGAGTTTGAGTGTATTAATAGATATGAGCGCGTATTTTTTAGTGAATATAAAAATTGTTTTTATATTGTGTTGACTTATCAGTTGAGTGTTTATGGATTCCGATCGATATGTGGGACACCATGTCATCGATAGGAGTTTCTAAACTCTTAAATAAGATAAACCGACACAGTATTGTTTTAAAATAGGGTTAATGAAATAATTTTAGCCAAATTATTTTGTATATAAAAGAAATAATTTTTCGTAAATTATTATAGTTATATATGGTTGCTTAGTTTTTAGTAAGTGATAATATTAAATTATTATCATTGTTGTATGGAAATTGAATAAAAAATTAAGGTAATAGCCAAAGGATAAGGAAATAAATTCATTAATAGAATGAAATTTGAAATGTGAATTATGAATGGGATTTATAAGTTGAACTTCTAGAGAAATATTTGAGTAAAAATTAGAGGTTATGAAGTTTGAAAATTTTGGAAATAGATTGAAAATGATTTTCAAAGGTTTTGGAGGAATAATGGTGATATTATTTGAGAAATATTTTTGAATTGGATCTGAAATCTTATGAGATTTGGAATTTAAAAATATCTTTGAAGGGATAAAAGCACTAAATTCTTTTCCTTCGCTGGAAAATAATTTCGGTGATGACTACAGCATCATCGATGTTCGAGTTTCTAAGGGAGGAATTGCTGCCCAAATGTTTTGAATTGGGAATGTCTGCGAAATTGAGTTTGATTTTGAAATAGTTTGATTTGGATATAACTAATTTCAAAAATGATTTTTAAATACTTATGTGATTATTCAAACTCTGGAATCTTGTTTAAAAATGATAATGGAATATTAATAAGTTTAAAACTTATAAGAGTTTGAAAAAGATTAATTGAATGGGAATTAATATAAAATAGGAGAAATAAAGGAAATCGGAAATTTAAGCCTAAGCAGGCTAAGTAAAATAGTGTTGAAATTGGTCAGAATAAAATTCAGCTTGAAAAATGTTAAATAAAATTAAGTGTGGAAACAAAGTAAGTTGGAAGGTAAGCTAACTAATTGAAGAGAATTAAAAGAAGATTAGTAAATGGAATGAAAATAAATTAGAAAACTTATGAAAGTTTAAAATTTTGAGTAGAATGGAATGTAACTAAATTAGCTTAAAGGGAATGAATCTAAGCAAATTAACTAGAATGGTTATTGAAATAAAATTATTTAAGTGGAAATAAATTTGTGAATAAACAAATGAATGTACATTTGTAAGTAAATGGAATTGGAACTGAATATGGTATTTAATTTAAATTGTGCAAAGTAAAGCGAAGTTGAAGAATTAATTCGAAGTGGACTAAAGACAATTAAAATTTAGGAATAAACATTTTATTGAGATTTAAAATAAATTACTAAGTGGAACTAATTAAATTTTATTAAATATGGATTGAGTTAAGGTGAATAAAATTCAATATTAAATTTAATTTGGAAATAAATTAAGAATTGAAGGTAAATTGAATTCAAAATGGAATTGAAATTTAAGTTAAGTGAAATAGATATGGAAGCTTAAGCGGTGAAGTGAAAATAAATATTAAAGTGTAATATTGTAACGACGCGACTTTTCGATGCTCGAAAATCGACATCAATACGTCCACTATATTAATTGCCGAACAATCGAATGTCGAAAAACCGAACCATTTGGGTTAAAGAAAAAGGAGGTAGAAGAAGAAATAGAAAACAATATCAGAATCTCACAAACGCAGCGGAACAATATATAATAGATAAATGACTAATATTTTAAAACAAAGGAATAATATCTAATTTATATATTACATCATCATAGTACAACAAAATTCATAACACACAGCTGGACAGTTATCATAACCTATCCTCACAAAACTGACTATGCAGTTAATCAAACATAGCGGAATATTCATCAAATATGCGCGATACGTCTCGCTATCCAGCTCATCTACTGAGCTCCACGGCATCGTTTCCAGTATTATATAATACTCGGTCTGACCCGAGCATTATAGCGACATAACACCCGAGTCAGTCTGGAAAACCAGCGTGAGAAAACACACTCAGTTGAATTATTAAATTTTTCAAAATCCTTTGAAATCAAAGGTATCTCGTAAGACCACGCCACAAATAAACATGTTGGGTTTTTTATCTTACGATAACCAAAACATTTCTTATAAAATCCTCTAATATTATAGTAATGTCTATATACAAATACTTATTCAAATAGCTGAAATTGTTACATTATTAAATTCCAGCTAATAGGTATATCAACAAAACTGTAAAGGCATGTAGGGTGAATGAATTTCCATCAATGGTAGGGCTACTTGGGTAATTCCTGTCATAGTATGTGGTCTAGATCACCATACCGAGGATCCATCTTGATCCCCTGCATCACAAGACCGGAGTTACCCCTTACTGGATAACCCAAATAAGTTTACCTGGCGGTTGGGATCAGCAACCGCCCACACAGCCGAAATAAAGGGACATCTAGACAGGGGTGACCTTACCTTAATTGGTTGCTAGCCACTTAGCCTTGTGTGCACCTCCCCTGTTTTATCCATTCCCGGTTGACGAGGCTCGAGGCTATGCGTTACCTTTTTAGCACACATTCACTCAGAATACTCACCGTCCTCCTAACGATGTTCTGAAAGCATTCATCCATACAAGTCTGTTCCGGGTTCGAACGGAACCGAATGCACTAGTCCCACTACATCCATTTTGGAATCACCTCCAGGATTAGTAGCGATTAGCCCTTGCACTTCACTGCTCCATCTTTGAATCCAAGCTCTTATCTTCCTTAAGAAAATGTTCAAACGGGATTGAAATGGTTTTCAGAAAATAAATTCTGATCCCGGTCTCTTCGAAACGATCAACACATTGTCCAATATTGATAGTCGGTTATTTAACTATCAAATAATATTCACAACAATCATCAAATTTAAATAATTTTTTCCAAATTATTTATTTCAAAATAACTTCGCAAGCTATTTTTCATACTTCAACCCATTGAAAACAGTTCAAACCACCTTTCTCTCAAGGAATAAAATTTCCAAATATTGTATATTTCCACTGAAAATCACCATGTCCAAATAATTTATATTTTAAAATAATTTAAATCACTTTATTCTAAAATAAACTTTAAAACATTTAAATTAAACACTTTATTCAAAAATATATACTTCAAAAATATTTAAAATAAAACTACTTTATAAAATATAAAACTAATTTTTAAAATAAAAGTTAAGCCAAACTAAATTTTAAAATAAGTGTTACGAAATTCTATACAAGTTTTCAAATAAAACTTTAACCAAACTATCTTTAAAATAAAAATATTTTATAAAATATAAATATTAACAATTATCTTTTTAAAACATAATACCAATTAACCTTTTAAAATAATTACCACTACAACTAATTTAAATAAATATTTACCTTTAAAATTTTAGCAACTTAAATAATAATTTCTTAAAAACATTCCTTTAAACAACTTTAAAACTTTTAACTTTTACTTAAAAATATGCTTTGAAAATGTAATTGGCTTTTCAACGAAATACACTTCTCTTCCACACCTTTAAAAATAAACCACTATTTATTTTTAAAATAAATTACCCATTCCTTTATAAATTCCCATCGTGAATTTATACTTTCAAATATCCACCGTTATCTTATTTCACTTTATAAACCCAGTTTATAAATTCCATAGTCTCATCTTCTTTTAAAACATAATTTCAAACTCTAAATCAATTTCCAAATCGATTTTCAGATTTTACTCCATTTTAAAATAAATTCCTTTACTTACTCAGTTTTATTTCAAAACCCATTAATTTCATATTTAGCTTCTTTATTATGATTTAAAAGTCTTATTTAAATTGAAACTACCAATTTCATATTTATTTCAAAATTCTTCTTTTATTTTTCCTAAACCATTTAAATCCTGAATTGAAAAATAAATCTTTTATTCCTTTAAATAATATCATTTAAGTTTAAAAATTCATTCATTCCCACTTAATCAAAAATCTCCTTTCCCATACTTTGGAATTTATTTATTAGAATTTAAAAATTAACTTTTATCATTTCCTAAATAATTCTTTAATTTATCCAAATTCTCTATAATTATTTTACTTAAAAATTCTCTTTTTTATTTTCTTTTCAAAAATCCAATTTATACATTTTTGATAACTCAGTATACCCAAATATATTCAATCAAACATAGCTTTCAATATTTTCAATCACCAATATAATCTATCTCAGATTATCAAATAAATCATATCACAGAATATTAAAACAATCTAAATATTTTGAGGAATCTAGTTGGATCCCTCCAACCTGTTTCCCTGCATCCACACATGTTAGCACAATATAAAATACCAATTCCACTTCGAGGTGAAATATCGTGGTATATGGGGTCATCCGCTATTATGCGGGGCGCATAGGGTCTCATCCGCTATATAATACAGGAAATCAATCACTCTAATATATACTATATATACTACTATATATATACTATCACATCCAGGTATTTCAATCATCCAACAAATCATTTAAATTTAACTATTTAAATTTAATTGGTATTCAAAATGAGTGAGATTAACTCACCTTTGATTTTATTTACACTCCGATCCAACCCAGCTCGTTTCTCCATGATTTTAGACCTTTGTATAAATATTTATACAATTTATTTATATTTAAAAAAAATCAAACAATCAGTTTCCTTTTTATCTATTTAATTTAAACTAACAATTTGGTTTAAACTAATAATTTTTTCTCTAAAATTCTTTTGGTAACTAAAATAATTAAATAAGAAAATTAGTCACCAAATCTATTATTTTGAAGAAAAAAATCGTAAATTTAAAATGCATATATATATATATATATTTATTTATTTATTTATTTATTCTTCCTTTGAAACTATATATGCGCTAAAAAAATAGCGTATATTACCATTCAAAATTTCTACTTCCTAAATCTTATGCACGCATACATTAATTTTTGTAAATTTATATATTCATTATATCCTAATGGAAATAAAAAAAATTCTTCCTAGCATAAATATTTTAAAATAGAAATGGTTTATACTTATTGTAATATATATTTAAGTTTAAATTTGAAAAGAAGGGAGTCGAATACCTTGCTGTTCATGCGTAGAAATCGAGGCCATCGTGACCTCGATCCACCATGGCCAGCCCACGTCGAAGCTGTCAAAACCTCACTGCGAACGCGTCCCTTCACAAACAATCGCGATGCCGACGACGCGATGATCTCCCTAGAACAAACCCTCCTAAAATGCAGGCAGCCAAACCCTTCCACACGATCGGCATCTTCACCCAAGTTCATCGCTGCTTCGCCAAATCGTGCTCGCGTTGCCATGACTCGAGTCGCCCAAATCAGCCGCTCAACTCTTGCAACGAAGCTCACGATCAATTTCCCACAATCGAATAGATCGATTTGATTGAATTGTACAGAATACGATTAAAGAAGAAAGAAGGATTCACGTACAGGGAGAGGGCTACGATTTATGATTGATTTTTGAAGCGAAAATTTGGTTTCGATTTGTAATGAATCAAATAGCAAAGACATCGATGTAGTACAACGGTACATCCGATGAATCAAAAGAAAAGACATCGATGTAGTACAAACGGTACATCCGATGAATCAAATAGCAAAGACATCGATGTAGTACAACGGTACATCCGATGAATCAAATGAAAAGACATCGATGTAGTACAAACGGTACATCCGATGAATCAAAAGCAAAGACATCGATGTAGTACAAACAGTACATCCGATGAATCAAATGAAAAGACATCGATGTAGTACAAACGGTACATCCGATGAATCAAACACAATAAAAGGACATCGGACGCTAGTCCTTAAAAGGAATGAGAAAAACGTCCGATGAACTTGATAGAAAAATAATTCCATTCAGACAACATCAAAGAATCAACCACTTGTTGCCTACGACAAAGCGCATTGGCAACACGATTTCCCTTCTCGGGAATAAAAGAATATCAAGATCATAAGATGCTAGGAACTCGAGTCAACATGAAGTTCCTTATGAGAAAATAATTATTCCAAAGATTTATGATCGAGGTAGAGAACAAATTTCTCATCCAAAAATGATGATGCCAAATTCCAAAAGTAAAAACAATAGCCGCGAACACTAGATCATGAGTGGCATATCTAGTCTCGATAAACTATAATGATTTAGAAGCACAAGTGGTAGAACGTTCTCCTTTGCAAGAGAATGGCATTCCAAACCAATACGACTAGTATCGGTACAAATAGCAAAGTCTTGGTTCCCCTTCAGGAATCACAAGAATAAGAGTATCGAAAAGAAAGAACTTCTTTTTAAAATAATTCTCTTCCTCGGAAAGTTAAAACTTTCAAAATTACATTTATCATTAGGTAATAATCTTTCTAGAAAAATTTACATTTTTACAAGTCAATATATCGTGTCTGACTGTCTCATCAAAGCGTTTAGGAAATTCCTATCGATAACGTTGATCAAGCGCATTGACCAAAATTCTTAAAGCACTCAACGGGCAATACAATCACAAAGTCATCTTTTTTAGGATAAATAAATCTCTTAAAAAGTTTTAAGAATATTCTATGCTCGTTTTAAGAGCAAAAAATCAAATTGCACTTATAATTAAATCTTATGAAAAAGATTTGCAAAATTTTAAATTTCTATTTCCATCCAAAATCCATAAATAAGAATGGTCTCATTGAAATTTTCATAGAATATTGGATTTATAAAATGGATGAAACAAGCTGGACAAATTGAATGACATAATAATTCATTCATAGAAATCATAACAAGTGCGGAATGCGATAAGTGAAATGCTAACTTCCGCAACTTGTAGCAAATGAAAACGGTGGTAAAGTCGAACTAAAAAGACCTTAGCACCACACAAAAGATTACTTAGGTCATAATCCTAAGACAAGTCAAATATACCGGAAAATTCTCAAACTATTTAGATGAGAGAAATAACACTTTCCTCACCATAAGGACTTTAAAGAATAAAATGATGCCATCAAGATGGAATCAAAATCACAAAGAAAAATAGAAATCTGCTTAACAGATTGAAAATGTCGAAGATGAATAATCCACTCGGAAAAATAGGATATGGGCTTCACAATGATTAAGCCAATCCTTACAGAAAGGTCAATTCCGAAGCCAAAGCAAAAATATCGGCTCGGAAAGAAAAGTCACATAAAACAATCTCGACATCTAAACAAAAGCAAATTGAGTGTTGCGGATCTACCATCCGGATTCGCAATTCTCAATGAAGTCAATAAGCCCAAAATATTCAAAGAAAAAGAATTAACAATTCCTTTTGATATAAAATAGTGAGATGGAAACTATATCAAAAAGAACATGAACAAGATAATCACAAAGCAAATGTCATCAAGGATTGAATGAAAAATACCTTGACCAAGAGAAGAGTTGCTAGGGGCTTGCACAATATTTAGTTTTCTCATGTCCATATTCAAAAGTTTGGGACATGCAGATAAAAGATGACCCGGTTTCTTGCAATAGCGACAAGAATGGGGTTTTGGACACATATTCGCATAGTGTTCCCTAGAATTACAATTGTAGCATCCTCCACGATCAGGGATTGGAGTCCTTGCTACAAAAGTAGTTTGCTTCACTCTCTTATTGGGATTAAGGCTCTTGAACTTAATATGCCTCTTCTTGGAAGTCCCAATATCACAAACACTTCCTTTACCAACCTCTCCAGGAAGAAGAGTAACATCCACAAGCTGTTTGAAAGAAACTTCAAGTTTCAAAGGTAGAACCATTTCGGGGTTCTTACTCAAAGCATAGATAAACTCTTGATTGTTTACAAGATCCAAAAGTTGTTGAGCAGACATGAATACTCCATCCTGAGGAGTAGCGCTAGATTGACCGACGCTGGAACGGCCTGGTCTAACCATTTCTCTTCTTTAAGAAAGAAAGAAAGAAGAGGAAAAGGTTAATCTCAAAATAAATATCAAGCAATTCTTGATAGATAAAACAAGGAATCATAAAGAAAATAGGATGAATCGGTACGAAGACCTGAATAAAATCCTAAAGCACAACTCCTAAGAAAGACTTAGGACATGATCCTTGCTAAATTATTCTACATTGTTCCGAAGTTTGGCTCTGATACCAAGCTGTGACGCCCCACCTCTATACCCACGCTAGCCAGGAACACCACTGTGAATGCTGTCAACTAGCACGGAGAATAAGGCTGTTGAGGAGCGACCATCTGTATAATTGCTTTGTGCGAGTTCCGATATGCCAGATAAAAATATAACTTTTCATCTCAAGAGGAAATCCGACATACCGACACAAACTCAAAGCTACTACACAGTGGCTATAATATCTTCGGAAACAAATATAGAAATAAACATAACATAAATCAGTCACAGACAATTCATATCACAAAGGCGGAAATAGATATGAATACTATACATGAAAGTGTACATCAGAGTAGTGGTCTAAAAAGATCCACATATCACAAAAGAAATAGTTACAAGAACTACACAAAAGAATAAGTATACATTATGGAGTCTATATCTCAAATGTATACAACAAAATAAACTACTAATCTAAGTAGTTTGCCAAAAGTCGGAATGATAGTCCGATAAGGAGTCAAGCAGAAGCACCTGTAAATTCTCAGTCTGACCCGAGTATTATTTAATAAGAAAATAATAAACGGATCAGTCTAGCTATAAATATCAGATGAAGTGATATATAATAAGAGATATGACATAAACATATAATAATCACAATGCCAAGCTGTGATAAATAAGTAAATTGGAAATCAACAAGAGATTAATCAATATCACAATAATCTACTCAAGATAAAAGGAATGTCATACTCCTAATTTCATTCACCAAGCCACAATAAATGA
Source organism: Allium cepa (assembly GCA_030765085.1). Classification (NCBI taxonomy): domain Eukaryota; kingdom Viridiplantae; phylum Streptophyta; class Magnoliopsida; order Asparagales; family Amaryllidaceae; genus Allium; species Allium cepa. The sequence continues at coordinate 213,075,999 of CM060943.1, forward strand.
CATATATCAATGCCCATCGTAAAAGTTGGTGAAACATAAATTCCAGAAATCAACACACGAAATCCAGAAATCACAAGAAAAAGGAACAACGACGTCGTACAACGGGACATCCGATGAACCAAATCACAATAAAAAGGATGGCCAATCCCCAAAAGAAACTGGACATCGACACACCTAAAAAGATATGCCCCATGAACAGTCAAACATCGACGCACCTAGAAAGATACGCCCCATGCCCTAGCATCAACGCACCTAGAAAGATACGCCCCATGCACAAATAAACATCGATGCACCTAAAAAGATACACCCCATGTAATGTCTAACATCGATGCACCTAAAAAGATACACCCCATGCTAAGTCGAACATCGACGCACCTAGAAAGATACGCCCCATGCATAGACGAACATCGACGCACCTAGAAAGATACGCCCCATGTCCCGACTTATTGAGCCGAATGCTCCACGAAGTAAACAAACATCGATGCACCTAGAAAGATACACCCCATGTAATGTCGAACATCGATGCACCTAGAAAGATACACCCCATGCTCTAGCATCGACGCACCTAGAAAGATACGCCCCATGCACAAATAAATAAGCATCGATGCACCTAGAAAGATACACCCCATGCATAATAAAACATTGACGCACCTAGAAAGGTACGACCCATGTATAAAATGAGACGAAACTCAATAAAATGAGGAACAGTCCTCCACATAAACAAAGAGACATCGCACATTGCTAGTCTAAACCATAAAATGATCATCATGATCATCGAGAAGTGTCAATTACAATAAGTTAGTAAATATATGAGCTTAGCTTCATGTCCCATAACCACTAGCTTAACTTAAATATTTACGAACAAATTGTAGATCTCCACTAGAAAATTGTCACAAGAGGTTCAATCGAACAAGTCCAAGAATTAACCGACGAAGTAAACGCAAGCGTTTCATACCACTCGTTTTACTAAGTCGTTTAATTAGATTTCTCATACGAGTGAGGTAAAGGTTTATATATACTAATAGATTGGAAAACGGTTTTATAAACGAATTTGGTATTAATAGTATTGAAATCGTTTGAGGAAAGAGTTTTGATATTTACTATTAGTATAGAAAACCTTTATATTTTTAAAGTGATAAAGCACAAGGGGGATTGTAGAAACAATCAATCACAAAGATCACATTCGAAGATGTGAATAAAATCCAATGAAATCGATAAAGGATCCATCGAAGTGGATATATCTAAAATTCCCAAAGAAAATAAGTCATCAAAGATGATAATAAATGATGACAATAAATAGGATCATCACGAATCGATTTAAATTGGAAATTCAATCCAAAAAGGCAAATTGGACTCAAACAGCAGGTTCAGTCGACTGAACAGAGAATTTCAGTCGACTGACCCTGTACATGGAAATTTTCCAGGTTCAGGAAACTTTCTGTTTCCAGTTTCAGTCGACTGTGCAGAGTTTTTCAGTCGACTGAATCATGCCTGGAAACTCTTGGGTTTCAGGTTCAGTCGACTGAACAGAGTTTTCAGTCGACTGAATCATGCCTGGGTTGTTTTTCAGCCTTATACAAATGAAGAGCAAACTCTTCCAAAATGCAACCGGACGAACATTGGCTCTAAGGGTTTATGCCAATCGGCAACCCGGCCCTATATGCTCCTCGGTGCATCACCAAAAACATGATCAAACATCCATAAAAGGATTTCACACAAATTTGACTTAAAAACTCAAACAATTTGAATATTCACAAAACCAATCCAAATCAAGAGCAAATGCACATGAAGAAGTGTTAGGAATTCATACCCAACAACCAAAGATAATTATAGTCATAGATGTGAGATAAAAATCTCACCTTTGAACTAAATTTATGAAGATGAAGCTTGAAAGCAATGGCAAGAACAAGCACTCTTCAATCTCAACACTAGAAGCTTGAATCTAAGCTTAAAAGAGAAACATTCCCTAAATTAGGTTTAGGAAATTTCTGAAATTGAATGGAGAAAGAGTTGGAGAAGATGAAGGAGATGCTTACCAAGGGGTTCTCTTTGATTTTGGAGCAAGAACTTGGATTTGCAAAGGAAGCTAGGGCTTGGAGTTTTAATTTCCTCTTCCACCCTCCATTAACATAAAAGCTTGAGTATTAGGAAAATAGAAGAGAAGTGAATGAAGAGGAGAGGGTTGGAACTGAGTTAGTAAGTGGTTAATTGGCTCAGCCCAAACCAAAACCCTAAGCAAAAAGTAGAAAAATTCAACTTTCTCCAAACACATCGAAGCTTATACTCAAAAAGGTCGCAAACGTCATTTTGAACTCAATGGAGGTGGTCTCGAGTCCTAATTCGACCGTATGCAAAAAGTAGGTTTTCGGACTAATCCGACGAACGATAAAATATTTAAATATAAAATCGATAAATATGCGGGTTGTTACAATTTTCCACGGCTTGCTCAGATTCAATTGGAACGAAGAAGACTAGAAGGGTAAAACAATTTTCATTCGTTTTTTTATTTACTGATTTATGTTTAAAAAAAATTAAAAACGCGTGTCCTCAAAGAAGACACGTGCTCTAAAATTCTTTACGTGTTTGCAAGGGCACAATATTTCAATACAATATAATTATTTAATTTTAAATTTAAATTCTATTCAAACCGTCTCAATTTCCACAATTTTCACAATCTCGATCTCCAATCGAGGCGAGCTGCCAGGCGTTTATATTGTTATATCCCTATTTCGAACGTAATGGAAAAGGTTTCGAGTCCTAATTCAATCGTATGGAGAAGATAGCTTTTTGAACCCAGTTATATTATATTAAATTTTTGATATAGATTTCAACGCGTTTGCTTATCGTTCGATCACACGACAACTCCAAACACTACAAAAATTGAAATTCTATAATAATACACTATTATGGATCTAATGGAACTGGTTTCGTGAAATTCCAAGACTGTGCCTCGGAAGGCTAATTTTAAATATCGATTTAAACAATATATTTTTAAAACTGAACAAAATACTTTCAAATTCAAATTTAAAACTTTATTATCTCTAGTATTATAAATATAAATTTTCCAAGTCTTTGAAATATTTTTAACAATCATATACAGCAGATTCAATATTTTACCCAACTTCCAATAAATTAAATTCAATAATTTAATTGCCAAATAAATAGTGATAATTGAAATTCAAGTTAAACTAACTTTGAAATATTTAAAATGAATTAAATACTTCAATTTCAAATATCTAGAAATTCCGGGTCGTCATGTTCCTCCCCCCTTAAAAGAATTTCGTCCCCGGAATTACTAGTTAAGAAGAATGGTCCATAACCCGTTCATCATTTTTCCAAAACCAAACAGTTTTAACAACTTCCCAAAACAATCTTTTCTATTGAAGACACACCAACCCTCTTACTAACTTTTCAAACTCATCCATAAGTTCCAACCAATATCACTTACTCAACAATTCAAACTAAAATTTAAAACCAAATTTTAAATTATCAAAAATTTTCTAACTCCCTAAATTTTCGAAAAATTTCTCCAGCGTCTCCTTTGCACGGCTAGATTGGTACAACGAAAAAATGCCACTACGGGTCCCCAGATTTCAAAAGAAAACAAAAGGCCAAGTGGCAGATCAGAATACCATCAAATTTCATATGAAAATTTAAATACATACCTCTTGTTGGACAATTCAAATTTATCTTCGTGAATCAAAACATCCATTTATCCTTTTCCTTTAGATACCTGTATATCCTACTCAGCAATAATATACAATTACAGATTTCAAAATCATTATACATATTTCTTTACAGTAGTTTCAATATTTATTTCATTCAAGCCCGTACGATGTAATATATAACCCGTACGCAATACCAAATTCGATCGCTCACTCGATCACACAATTTCACTTTCGATCTAGTATTGTCCGCCCGACTTCCTAATGCAGACTCAGATCTGGTTTCTTGATTAGAAACTGTCATGCTCCTTGCATAGTAATAACTATATAGAGAATTTCTAGCATCAATCAAAAATCCATATCTAGGGTTACAGTCGAAAATCAAGTGAAAAATCTCAACTCGGATCGGTATAACTATCTCGAAATTCATTGCTCGAATATGGATCAAATCGTTATGCGAATAAATAATATACGTACATCTTATGTATTTATCCCAATTGATTATTAGCTATATAAATTTTCTTTTTATTCCCATTCATTTTGATTTTAGCTAAAATTTTCATTTCCCACACTTTTATTTACTCCATTCAAATACTTACTTAGTATATTTTTCCCCAATTCTAGATTTTACTTAAGAATTTCACCATTCATTCCTAAGTTCGATATAAATATTTTACACTTAAATATTTATTTTTACTTCTCTACTGAAGTTATATATCCATTTCCATTCAATTTTGCATTTTCAATTTATTTACTTAGAAATGCAAATTCATTTGTTCATTTACAAATTTATTTCCAACTAATAATTTTTTTTTAGTAACCATTTCACTTAGTCCACTTAGACTTTTCTTTACATTCACCTTAATTTAACACAATTTAAATATTCAGTTTTAAATCAAATTTTAAGCTTCGATAAATTTTTCACTTCTTTACATCTCATTCAAAATCTATCGAATTTACTTCATTTAATTGACTTACTTTACTAACTTATTTTATTGTCACAGTTACTTTAATTTAACTCTTCTTTAAGTTAAATTTTTCTATTGTAGAGAATTTCAAATTTTACTAATTATCAAGCCCATTTATATTTCAAAAAACATTATAAATAAGCTTCCAGAGATTAAACCATTCACAATCAATTTTTGGAAACATATTTAATTAACCATTTCTTTAATTGATTCCACTTACTAATTTATTTTAAATCCCAATGGATTTACGTCCAAACTTTAATTATTTTTAGTCCACTATATAACTTCACTTTACTTTGCACAATATCATTCCAATATTCAATTCCAGTTCATTTGCTTACCCACTTAATCAATTAGTTTACTTACTAATTTTTATTTTCAATATTTTGTTTTATTTAATCCAACTCAACTATATTTTTCAATTTTACTTTACTAACATAACAAAAATTAAATTTCAAATATTCAACTTAAATTCCATTTACATATAATTTTAAATTAGTTTTTTTCATTCTCACATTTATTCCAGTGGCCATTTTGCTTGGTCTTCTTAGATTCTTCCTTAAATTCACTTTTATTTTACTTGATTTAGTTACACTTCAATTAATTCAAATTTTTAACTTCTTTAAGTTTCCTAACTTATTTACTTTCCATTACTACTTTTAGTTTACTTCTTTCACAACATTTAATAATCACCTTTGAAATTAACTATTTCTTTGAGTCTCAAAACCAAACCAAGTTTTGCAAAAAATTATAATTTAAACTCTCCAGGCAGCAACTCCTCGTTGGAAACTCGAAAATGAACATCGATGATGTTGCAGTCGTCATCAAAGTTATTTGCCATCGACCGAAGTGAGTTCAGCTTTTATTCCTTCCAAAATCCTTTTCCAAATATTTTTGAAATCCAAATCTCACCAGATTTCAAATCTAATTCAAAAATATTTCCCAAATAATATCACCATTACTCCTCCAAAACCTTTGAAAATCATTTTCAAACTCAAACGAATTTAAACTTTTCCCAAAATTTTTAATGCCAAATCCTTTCAATCCATATGCAAAAAATACTCTGAAATTTTATCTCATTTATATTATAATCATATTTATAATTCATATTTATAAACTCTATTTTATTATATGAATTTATTTCCTAGTCCTTTGGTTATGATTTCAATTTCTTATTCAATTCTCATACAATAATTATAATAATTAAATATTATCACTTCCTAACAACCAAGCATCCATAAATATCAATAATAATTTATGGAGAATTATTTCTTTTATATACAAAAATAATTTAGGCAAAATTATTTCATTTACCCTATTTTAAAACAATACCGTGTTGGTTTATCTCGTTAAGAGTTTAGAAACCCCTATCGATGACGTGACATCCACATATCGACCAGAATCCATAAACACTCAACCGATAAGTCAACACAATATAAAAACAATTTTTATATTCACTAGCAAAAATGCGCTCATATCTATTATTACACTCAAACTCATTCTAGAGTACTATGAAATTTATTTCAATGAGTAATCCCCATCAGAGCCAAGGTTCTTGCTTAACCTTCAACTCTGATACCAATCTGTAACAACCCGTTTTTTTACGCTTGAAAATCGACATCAATACGTCCACTGTATTAATTGCCGAACAATCGAATGCTAGAAACCGAACCATTAGGGTTAAAGAAGAAGGAGTAGAAGAAGAAATAGAAAACAATATCAGAATCTCACAAACGCAGCGGAACAATATATAATAGATAAACGGCTAATCTTTTAAAACAAAAGAATTATGTCTATTTTATATATTACATCATCAGAGTACAACAAAACTCATAACACACAACTGGACGGTTATCATAACCTGTCCTCACAAAAATAACTATGCAGTTAATCAAACACAGCGGAATATTCATCAAATACGTGTGATGCGTCTCGCTATCTAGCTCGTCTCCTAAGCTCCATGGCATCCTTTCCTGTATTATATAATACTTGGTCTGACCCGAGCATTATAGCGAAATTACACCCGAGTCGGTCTGAAAAACTAGAATGAGAAAACACATTCAATTGAATAATTAAAGTTTCCAAAATCCTTTGAAATCAAAGGTATCTCGTAAGACCACGCCACAAATAAACATGTCGGGTTTTTACCTTACGATAACCAAAACATTTCTTATAAAATCCTCTGATACTATAGTTGTGTCTATATACAAATACTTATTCAAATAGCCGAAAATGTTACACTATTAAATTCCAGCTAATAGGAATACAAACAAAACCGTAAAGGCATGTAGGGAGAATGTATTTCCATCAATTATTGGCCTACTGGGGTACCGCCAGTCACAGTACGTCGTCTAGATCACAGTACCGAAGATCCACCTTGATCCTATACATCGTAAGACTGGAGCAATCCCTTACTGGATAGCCCGAATAAGTTCACCCCGCGGTTGGGATCAGCAACCGCCCATACAGCCGAAATAAAGGGACATCTAGACAAGGGTGACCTTACCCTAATTGGTTGCTAGCCACTTAGCCTTATATGCACCACTCCTGTTTTAGCCATTCCTGGTGGATGAGGCTCGAGGCTATGCATTACTTTTTAGCACATATTCACTTAGAATGCTCACCGTCTTCCTAATGATGTTCTGAAAGCATTCGTCCATACAAGTCTGTTCCGGGTTCGAATGAAACCGAAGGCACTACTCCCACTACATCCATTTTAGAATCAACCTCAGGATTAGTAGCGATTAGCCCTTACACTTCATTGCCCATCTTCGACTCCAAGCTCTTGTCTTCCTCACGAAAACATTTAAACCGAATCGAAGTGGTTTTCGAAAAATAAATTCCGATCCCGGTCTCTTTGAAACGATCGGCGCATTGCCCAATATTGATAATCGGTTATTTAACTATCAAATAATATTCACAACAATCATCAAATTTAAATAATTTTTTCTAAATTATTTATTTCATAATAACTTCACAAGCTATTTTCCATACTTCAACCCTTTGAAAACAGTTTCAAACCACCTTTATCTCATAGAATAAATTTCCTAAACATTGTTTATTTCCACTGAAAATCACCAAGTCCAAATACTTTATATTTTAAAATAATTTTAATCACTTTATTCTAAAACATACTTTAAAACATGTAAATTAAAACTACTTAAACACTTTATTCAAAAATATATACCTCAAAAATATTTAAAATAAAATGACTTTATAAAATATAAAACTAATTTTTGTAATAAAAGTTAAGCCTAACTAAATTTTAAAATAAGAGTTACGAAATTCTATACTAGTTTTCAAATAAAACTTTAACCAAACTATCTTTAAAATAAAACTATTTTATAAAATATAAATATTAATAATTATCTTTTTAAAACATAATACCAATTAACCTTTTGAAATATTACCACTATAACTAATTTAAATAAATATTTACCTTTAAAATTTTAACAACTTAAATAATAATTTTTTAAAAACATTCCTTTAAACAAATTTAAAACTTTTAACTTATACTTAAAAATCTGCTTTGAAAACGTACTTGGCTTTTCAGGGAAATACACTTCTCTTCCACACCTTTAAAAATAAACCACTATTTATTTTTAAAATAAATTACCCATTCCTTTATAAATTCCCATCGTGAATTTATACTTTCAAATATCCACTAATATCTTATTCTCACTTTATAAAACCATTTTATAAATTCCATAGTCTCGTCTTCTTTTAAAACACAATTTCAAACTCTAAATCAATTTCCAAATCGATTTTCAAATTTTACTCCAGTTTAAAGTAAATTCCTTTACTTACTCAATTTTATTTCAAAACCCATTAGTTTCAGATTTAACTTCTTTATTATGATCTAAACATCTTATTTAAATTGAAACTACTAATTTCATTTTTATTTCAAAATTCTTCTTATATTTTTCCTAAACCATTTAAATCTTGAATTGAAAAATAAATATTTTATTCCTTTAAATAATATCATTTAAGTTCAAAAATTCATATATTCCCTCTTAGTCAAAAATCTCCTTTCCCATACTTTGGAATTTATTTAGAATTTAAAAATAAATTCCTAAATCATTCTCTAATTTATCCAAATTCTCTATAATTATTTTACTTAAAAATTCTCTCTTTTATTTTCTTTTCAAAAATCCAATCTATGCATTTTTGATAACTTAGTATACCCAAATATATTCAATCAAACATAGCATTCAACATTTTCAGTCATCAAAAAAATCTATCTTAGATTATCAAATAAATCATATCACAAAATACTAAAACAACCTAAATATTTTAAGAAATCCAATTGGATCCCTCCAACCTGTTTCCTTGCATCCATAGATGTTAGCACAATATAAAATACCAATTCCTCTTCGAGGTGGAATATCGTGGTATATGGGGTCATCCGCTATTATTCGAGGCGCATAGGGTCTCATCCGCTATATAATGCGGGAAATCAATCACTCCAATATATACTATACATACTACTATACATATACTATCACATCCAGACATTTCAATCATTCAACAAATCATTTAAATTTAACTATTTAAATTTAACGTGTATTCCAAATGAGTAAGATTAACTCACCTTTAATTTTATTTGCACTCCGATCCAACCCGGCTCGTTTCTCCATGATTTTAGACCTTGTATAAATATTTATACAATTTATTAATATTCGAAAAAAATTGAACAATCAATTTCCTTTTTATCTATTTAATTTAAACTAACAATTTAGTTTAAACTAATAATTTTCTCTTTAAAATTCTTTTCGTAACTAAAATAATTAAATAAGCAAATAGTCACCAAATCTATTATTTAAAATAAACTCGTATATTTAAAATGCATATGTATATATTTATCCTTCCTTTGAAACTATATATACCCTTATAAAAAATAACATATATTGCGATTCAAAATTTCTACTTTTTAAATCTTATGCACACATACATTAATTTCTGTAAATTTATATATTCATTGAATCCTAATGGAAATAAAACAAATTTCTTCCTAGCATAAATATATTAAAATAGAAATCGTTTATACTTATTGTAACATATATTTAAATTTGAAAAGAAGAGAGTCAAATACCTTGCTGTTCTTGCGCAGAAATCGAGACCATCGCGACCTCGAATCACCACGGCCTGCCCACGTCGAAGCCATCAAAACCTCATTGCGAACGCCTCCCTCCTAAACTAATCGCGATGTCGACGACGCGTTGATCTTCCTGGAACAAACCCTCTTACCCAAACAAAAATGCAGGCAGCCAAACGCTTCCACATGATCGGCATCTTTTCCCAAGTTCATCGTTGCTTCGCCAAATCGTGCTCGCGTTGACATGACTCGAGTCGCCCAGATCAACTGCTCGACCCCCGCGAATTAAGCTCGCGATCGATTTCCCACAATCGAATAGATCGATTCGATTGAATTGGCCAGAATAAAATTAAAGGAGAAAGGGGGATTCGTGTACAGGGAGAGGATCGCGATTTATAATTGTTTTCTGAAGCAAAAAATTTGATTTCGATTTGTAATGAAGCAAAGCTCGGCCATTTTTCATGGCTTGCTTAGGTTCAATTGGAACGAAGAAGACTGGAAGGGTAAAACAATTTTCATTCGTTTGCTTTTATTTACTGATTTACATTATTTTTTATAAAAAAAGCATGTCCTCAAAGAAGATACATGCTCTAAAATTCTTTACGTGTCTCCAAGGGCGCAGTATTTCAGTATAATTTAATTATTTAAATTTAAATTCAAATTCAAATTCAAATTCAAACCGTCCCGATTTCCGCAACTTACGATCTAAATCTCCAATCGAGGCGTGCCGCCAGGCGTTTATAAAGTTATACCCCTACTTCGAATGCAATGGAAAAGGTTTCGAGTGCTAATTCGATCATATGGAGAAGATAGCTTTTTGAATCCAATCATTATATTAAATTTTCGATATAGATTTCAACGCGATTGCTTTTTGTACGATCATATGACAACTCCAAACACTACGAAAATTGAGATTTGATAATAATACACTATTAAGGATCCAATAGAACTAGTTTCGTCAAATTCTGAGACAGTGCCTCGGAAGGCTATTTTTTGGCATGGCCGACGGGGTTTAATGGACCCTAACCATTTATTGCTGCACCATAGAGTACAAACAGAAACAACAACATGAGCATAAGCTCATAGAAAACAGAGGAACATTAGTGCTACAAACACATAAGAAACTACAGGAAAACAACATAGGCACAAAGGATACGACAACAACTACAAAAGCTGGTATCTTATGAATATCCCTGGATCATAAGTGAAGAGCATATCCAGGGAATATTTAATCTTATGCATTATCCAAGGCTTGAATAATGCATCAGTCTTTGACTTGTTGGCATTAAAAATTCTAGTATTACGTTCTCTCCAAACAGCGTTAACGAAGCTCTTCAACACCACAGTAAAGATTCTTTTTTGCTTCTGCTTTCCCCCTGTCATTGCATGATACGATCCCACTCACTCAGGTTGTCATGAGAAGGACCGGTACTATGAATCTTCATCATTATATCAGTCCACACTTGCTTTATTAATGAGCATTCAAAAAATAAATGCTCGGCAGTCTCAGGATGCTCACAGCAGAATGAGCAGTAAACATTCATATTCATTCCCATAATCGCTAGTTTCGCCTTAGTTAAGATAGCTCGTTTCAGCACCTTCCACAGAATTAAGTTTTCACGCATACTACTATCTGCAGTCCAAGTACACTTCCACCATTTCCAAGCAGGTTTGGCACTGTTCTACAGTAAGTATTCATAAGCATCACCAATTTTATATATTACCTTCTTCTCTCCCCAAACAATTCTAGCAGAAGTAGTAGTTATCGGGGTGAAACTACTTATCTTATCCCATATTATTTGAACTCGCTGATTAGAAGAGAAAGTACGTGCCCTCTGAAATGTAAAGAGGACATCCCTAACTTTTGCTGCTAAGTGAACTCCAGTTTGAATAACTTCATTGTAGGATAGTTGACGACGCAGTATGAATCCCTTCTCCAGCCAAGGATCATCCCAAAAGTTGACACTGAATATTGGGTCGGAGTTCATTTGTATAAGAGGGAGAAAATATTCCTTAAGCTTGAAGAGACACTGCCATGTCCAGCTTAAGTTCTGAGGCTTATTCATATTCCAGAGACTCTTTCCTTTAATCACGTTTCTTTCTGACCACTTAACCCATAGGCCGTTTGGACAATTAAACAGTGAGTCAACATGTTTAGCAAAGGCTGCTTTATTCCATTGTTTAAGGTTGAATAGGCCAAGCCCACCCTTGTTCAAAGGTTGCTCATGAGTACTAAACTTAATCGGAGCAAGGTATCTGCCCATAGTTTTGCCCGTCCAAAAGAATCTCATTATGGCACTTCTAATCATCTTAATTAACTTGAAGGGGAGAACAAAGGTTCCGGCCCAATACACTTGCATAGCAAAAATAACTGACTTGATTAAAGTTAATCTACCAGCTTGGCTTAGTTTCTTAGTGGTCCAGCGGTTCATTCTTGATGTTATTTTCTCATACAATGGGAGACATTGATTTGTTGTAATCTTGGGAGTAGTAAGAGGTAGACCAAGATAAGAGACAATGGATAGGTTACGTGATAAACCAGTGATATGTGTTATCTGAGTAACTTGCTCCATATTCACACCGTCCAGGATGATAGCAAATTTTTGGAGATTAACTTTTAACCCAGTCATAACAAGAAATTGTTGTAGAGTAATCATTATGTTTTGAACAGTATTGATCTCAGGTGCGCAGAACAAAACAAGATCATCAGCAAACATAAGAGCAGAGATTTGAGGGTCTTTACATGATGGATGAAGTTTAAATTTCCCTTGTTGTATTGTTTTGTTAATCATCCTGGTAAGAAGCTCCATTACTAGTATGAAGATGCATGCAGATAACGGATCACTTTGCCTAATTCCTTGTTTGCTACTAAAAAAGCCTTTCATCACACCACTGACATTTATCGAGTAAGTAGGAGTTGATATACGTTCATAAATCCATGCTAAAAATGAGGGGGGAAATTCATATAACCCATGATACGTACAATGCTGTCCCATTGCAACATATCAAAAGCTTTCATGATATCAAGCTTCAACATCGCTTTCGGGGGAGTATTAGTATTGTTATATCCTTTAATTAATTCGTGAGCAAGTAGGATGTGATCGAGAATATGCCTACCTGGAAGAAAAGAAGCCTGATTGTTGGATACTATTCTAGGAAGCAAATACTTTAATCTAGTAGCAATAATCTCTGTGATGCACTTGTATATTGTATTACAGCAAGATATAGGACGAAAGTCTTTAACATCATGAACATTCTTGAGCTTGGGGATTAGTGCAATATTTGTGTAGTTAAATGACCAGTAGATTTTACTCTTCTTAAAGAATAGGGTTATGGCATTACACACATCAGTAGATACAATGGACCAGCATGTGGTATAGAAAATGCATTCAGACCATCCGGTCCACCACACGAGTTAGTTTTAAGTGAGAACATTGCGTTAACTATTTCATCATGGGTAACTTCAGAACAAAGATAGTTAAAGTCATTCTCATCAAGTCTAGGCAAGATATCAGATGGGATGTCATCAATATCAGGTATGAAATTGTTGGAGTTGCCATACAAAGATGAGAAGTGTTGTTCAAAAGCTTCCTGAACTCCATCACTAGTAGTTTGTAGAATACCATGATTATCAATGATAGAAGCTATGTTTTCTCTACTCTTCTTATTTTTGAGACTGGCATGGAAGTATGCACTATTTTTATCCCTTTTTCCCACCATTTAATTCTTGACTTTTGCTGTATCATATCACTTTCTTTAGCTAACGCTTCATAGTATTGTTGAGACAGTTTTGTTTCCGTAGCAAAGAGATGAGCATTGTTAACATCAGCCATCATTGCCTTTTGAGCGTCAACAAGCTTCACCAGAATAGAGGTGCTCAAACGATCACCTTTACCATACTTCTTAAAAGTCCAGTGTTTCAAGACATCCTTTATTTCTTTAATTTTTTCCTGTAAAACAAATAAATGATTTCCATTCTTAGTTTTGTTCCATGCTTTTACAACAGTTGTTTTAAAGTCAGGTTCAAGAACCTATGAATTAAAAAATTTAAAATTTGTTTTGCCACTCTTGTCCACTCCACGAAGATGAATAATTTGAGGGGAGTGATCAGAAAGGAGAGGTGGGGGAAGGTAGTTGTATAGGAGAGGCCATTTAAGAAGGGCATTTTGATTGGAGAAGATGTGATCAATTCTAGAAAAAGTCCTGATACCATTTCTTCTTTTATTATTCCACGAGTATTGCATACCCATAGTTCTAACCGTAACAAGATCAGCATCTATAAGTGTTGTTTTAAGTGGTTGTATCTCACTTAGGGACAGAGGATTCCCTCCAACTCTATCAGAGAGGCTATAACAGCAGTTAAAGTCACCAAATATTAACCATGGATGTGTGGTCTGTCTGAGAGCGGGAATGACAGCATGTAAGGTGCTTCTTGCAGCAGCAGAGTTGGCTGCATATATAATGGTAACATAATATGATGTATTATCAGTGATATCCTGTGCACGACAGTGTATCATTTGGGTAGTGGAGAGGATTGGAGTTAATTGGAGATGAAGGGGATTGTATAGAATCATTATTCTCCCATAAGGAGATTCATTCAGATTGTGTATTAGCTTCCACTCAGGTTTTATGTATTCAGCTGCCTTGAGAGTCAGTGGAAGATTTAGTTTTGTTTCAAGTATTGCCATTAGCGACAATTGATGTGAACTAATGAGTTGTTTACATTGATCAAGCTTGATCATGTTGTGTCCCCCTCGAATACTCCATGCTCCAATGGTAGACATCATTAGAGGTCACGGGCATTGAGCATCTCTATCTTCATTCTCCTAGTTACTGCATGCTTCGAGGACAAGTAATTTGGAATAGTTGCTGAAAGTGGGGTGTCTTCATTGTTAGTTGTTCCATCTTTTGGGGAGGTCTGTTGTGGCTGAGAGGGTAAGGCTGGAGAGGAAAGAAGAATGGGTGGGGAGGATTGAGGAGGTGATTTGGGAGGAGGTTTATAGGCTATAGGTGGTTTGATGTTGGAGTAAAAATGAGGTTGAGTTTGATATTGATTGTGTGGTGTTACAGTTTCAGGTTGATAGGTTGGGTCTGTTGTGCATGTATTTTCTTCATTGTGCATGTTATCATTTGTTTCTTCAGTTTTCCTGATTTTCTTGCTTTCACTCTTCTTGATTTTCCTACTTCTCGTGCTTGAACCTTCTTCATTTTCTTTATCTTTATCTGTTCCACCTTCAATATTTCCTTTATTGATTGCTAATTTGCCTTCTGGATTCTGTTCTTGCTGCTCAGTTTGTATTGTGTTTGGTATCTTCACTCTTTTCATACTTTTGTTGCTTTGTTCCCATTGTTTTATTGTATTTTGTGCTTCACTTGTTGTTTTTTCTTGAAATTCCCTCAATTCTTCACCAGTTTCTCCATTTACTTTAACATTTTCATTCTGCATTTCTCTCATAGTCTCAGTATCCTCTAGTTCAAGGAGAGCATCAAATTTATTTGATATCTGGATATTTTCAACTAACTCCTCAACTACTGATTTCTCATTTTTCTTTGTTCTTATTACTTTGTCCATATCCACTGGTGAAGAATGACTATTATCTGCTTCATTTTCAATGTTACATTCTCCATTCTCTTTACTAATTTCACATTGCTCATTTTCCTGCTCTATCTTATTACCCTTTTCATTATTATGTTCAACATCAACTTTGTTCATTTCTACTTCAATCTCCTCTATTTCCTTTTCCCCTCTAATTAGTTCCTTCTCTGTCTCCATTATTACATTGTCTATTTTCTTTCTATTCACTCTCTGCTAGTTCCTAACATTCTGCTTTTGGAAGGGAATGAACTTTTTATTACCGCGGTCAGTAATTTCAGTATCCTCCTTGTTAACCTTCCTGCCATTTTTCTTTATTTCTATCACTTTGTCTGCTTTACTTTTATCGTTAACATCACAGCATTCTGTTGTGTGTCCAAATTTTTTGCACAGCACACATACATCTGGCCTCCATTGGTACTGAACATATATTTTCTGAAAGCCTCCTTCTACAGTTTTAACCAAGAAATCATCTGGTAGCTCCTTTTCTGGTTTTACCTCTATTAGGCATTTTGCATAGCTCAATCTATTTTTTTTCTCTGTCATTTCGTCCATACACAGTAATTTGCTTAGATGACTACCTAGCCAGTTGATCCTAAGTGGCGACCATGCATATAAGGGAAGATTATACAAATGTACCCATACAGGAACTGCGGTGACGGAGCCAGTGATATTACTGACTGCAGCATCATAAGGTTTAATGATGAACATTTTGTTCTTTATAATTACTGGGTCACTATGAAGGATTTTACTTCTATCTTCATCACAAGAGAAGTTAAACAAGAATATACTATACCATCAGATTTAACTTTGACAGATCCTTTAAGCTTCCAGATTAACTTAAGCTTTTGAATGACTGCCGTATACGATAGTGGCTTGTCCAAGAAGAAACCAACTAAGGTATCATTCCAGATCATGGCTCCAGCATCTAGAACATCCTTCGGTGGAACTAACATATTATCTTCATACTCAGGAGTCAGGTCATCAGGGATGTACTTCCCAGCATTCTTTGGTTTATGCTTAAATAGAGAAGTCCATTTCTGTTCACCTTGAGATGGTAGGGATGGGACAAAGGTTTGGGCAGAAAGAGGCAATAAAGGAGGCCTAAAAGGAAGAGGATCGGGGGGACTGGTGGCGGAGGGACAGAGGAGTAGGTACTGTGACAGAAGATGAAGGTATGACAGCAGAAGAACTTTTTGCGGAAACCAAGGAGGGTATGGCTGGCTCGAAGGGACAGGGGGTGTATGATCAGAAGAGGATGATGGTAGGACAAAGCTGATGGGGTTGATGGAGATGGTAGTCGTACTATCGGGGAAGATATTAGGTACGTAAGGGGCATGGGGAAGGACATGGGGAGCAGGAGTAGACATGAGAGTGAAAACTGAAAACGAAAACTTTTGAACTTTAGGGCCAAGGAAACTATGTTTTACCCTGGCCTTTGGTTAGACCGGGATTCATAGTGCCCGGACACTTATGTCTCATTATTGTGGCCGCTGGGATTCAATCCGGCGCCACTACAACCATATGTAGCAACTCCACTATGCTTAACCACTGGACCACTAGAACTTGACAAAACTTTGGGGCCAAGGAAACTACGTTTACCCTGGCCTTTGGTTAGACAGGGATTTATAGTGCCCGGACACTTATGTCTCATTATTATGGCCGCTGGGATTCGATCCGGTGCCACTACAACCATATGTAGCAACTCCACTATGTCTTAACCACTGGACCACTAGAACTTGACTAAACTTTGGGGCCAAGGAAACTATATTTACCCTGGCCTTTGGTTAGACCGGGATTTATAGTGCCCGGACACTTATGTCTCATTATTGTGGCCGCTGGGATTCGAACCGGTGCCACTACAACCATATGTGGCAACTCCACTATGTCTTAACCACCGGACCACTAGAAATTGAGATAAATATGTACAATGTACGTATATTATTTTATTCGCATAAAGATTCGATCTAGAATTCGAGCATAGAATTTCGAGATAGTTATATCGACCTGAGTTTGGATTTTTCTTTCGATTTTGGACGGCAAACCCTGGATATGGATTTTTGATTGATTCTGGAAATTCCCTGTCATAGTTTAGGACTATGCGTGGAGAATGACAGTTTCTAGTCAAGAAACCAAATCTGAGTCTGCACTAGAAAGTCGGGTGGACGATACTAGTTCGAAAGTGAAATCGTGTGATCGAGTGAGTGATCAATTGTATATTACCTACAGATGATATATGTGCATCGTACAGACTTGAATGAAATATCTTTTATAAAGAAATGTATGAAATGATTTTAGGTTCAATGATGGGATATTACTGCTAAGTAGGATATATAGGTGTTTTGAAAGGAAATTGGGATTTTAAATTTCAGAAGATAAAATTTAAATTGCCCAACAAAAGGTATGTATTTAAATTTCTATATGAAATTTGATGGTTTTCTGATCTAGCCACTTGGCCTTTTGTTTTCTTTTGAAATCTGGGGGCCCGTTGGTGGCATTTTGTAGTTGTACCAATCTAGCCGCTTAAAGGAGAGGCTGGTGAATTTTTTTTCAAAATTTAGGGAGTTAGAAAATTTTCGAGAAATTTTGAAAATTTATAATTTGGTTCTGAATTAAAATTTGAAATGATTGAGTCAATAACATGGATTGTAATCTGTGGTTGGGTTTGGGAAAGTTAGTAAAGGTAATAATGTGACTTTAATAAAAAGATTGTTTTGGTGTTGTTGAAAACTGTTTGGTTTTGGGATGTTGTTAAAAAGAACTATATGGATTGGGAATATAGTTAACAGGTTATGTACCATTCGTCTTAACAAGTAATTTTGGGGACGAAATTATTTTAAATGGGGAGGAATGTGACAACGCGAAAATTTTAGACATTTGAAATTGGGATATTTAATTGATTTTAAATATTTGAAAGTTAGTTTTAATGTGAATTTCAAATACAACCATTTATTTGGTAGTTAAATTTTTGAATTTAATAATTTCAAATTAGGTAAAATATTGATTCTTCCATTTTGAGCTTGTTAAAAATATTTAAAAAGGCTTATAAATTTATAATGATGATTGTGAAGATAATAGAAGTGTTAAAATTTACTTTAACAGTGGTTTGTTCAGTTTTTAAAAAAAAATCGTTTAAATTGATATTTAAAAATAGCCTTCCGAGGCACCGTCTTCGAATTTGATGAAATCAGTTCCATTGGATCCGTAATAGTGTATTATTATTGGATTTCAAATTTCATAGCATATGGAATTGTCGTATGATCGTACGATAGATAAACGCGCTGAAATCTATATCGAAATTTAATATTATAATTGGATCCAAAAAGCTATCTTCTCCATACGACCGAGTTATGACTCAAAACCTTTTCCATTGCGTTCGTAATAGGGGTATAACGTTATAAATGCCTAGCAGCACATCTCGATAGATGTAAAAAATTTAAGCTTCGAATTGAAGACGATCAAAGTTTGAATTTAAATTTAAATTTAAATATAAATGATATAAATTGCATTGATTTTACTGTAGCAGTTAGGACACGTGCTCAACCTGAAGACACGCGTTAAGGTTTAAAATTTTAAAATCTTTATCTTCCTCCATTTGTCAAGCACGCAGATGAAAAAAAAGCACAATCAAAATCCATTCATTCATTCAAGATACAAAGCTAAAAAAACTTCCTTCTTCAAAAGAAGAAATAAAATTCTCAGAAAAAGAAATAGATGGCCGAAGGAAATTTCTTTCCTCTTTCCTTTTGTTTTAGCATCGTGTTTTCTCACCAAATCGGACAGTCTCGTTCAAAACTCAAAACCAAAATGAAATCAAAGCTGCATCACTCCTCTATTTTTTCCAATTTAAGCATCATGACATTCCCATTCACGAGCAAATTAATGGCGAGCCATATCGGGCCGCATATTCCACCTCAGGCGATCGTTTCGAAGTCTATCGATTAAAGGAAAATGGGGGAGGAGGTATACATTTGGAATCGACATCCTGTAATCTCGCGAGGGATGTTCGTCGCCAAGCGCAGAAGAGTTTTGGTCGTGGTAGCTAAGGGATCGACGCAGTTGCGGTGAGGTGAAGAAGCTGGAGGCATGAGGCTTAGGTCTCACGTGGGATGTTGGGCCGGTTATGGCATTATGAAGGCGACTTGGGGTGGTGCTTCGTTTGAGCATAGCTAGGTCGCGGTTTTGGGGAAGTGAGTCGATCGATGATCTGGGGTGAGGTTCGTGTTTTTTTCCTAGTTTCGATTTACTAAAATTATATTTATTGATGAAAGAAAATTTAAACAATATGGTATATACAAAAAAAATACCGATGGATATGATTTTAATTTCTATAAGATATAAGACAATTTTTTTTAAAGACTTATATACATGTATAGCTACACAATAAAGAAACATATAATATGAATGTAAATATATTCGCATACCTTTCCTAATTTAGTTATATAGGTAAGCAGGAAATTTTTATATAGGAAGGATTTGAAAATATATATAGGATTTTTAAAATGTTTATATAGAATTAAATTTTTGGAATCTATAATTTAGTTTTATAAGGATATATATATATATATATATGTAGTAGTTTCAATAAAATAAAATAAATGTACATCTACACTTTTCAAACTTACTAGTTATTTAAAATATGTATTTAAGGGGTTAGTTTGTTAAATTAACTTATTTTAAAAAAATTGCTACTAAGAAAAATTATTTAATGGAAAATTAGTTTAAAATTAAATTAATAAATGGTAATTGACATTCGATTAGTTCAGATATTAATAAACCGTATGATATTTGTTTCTAGGTCCAAAATCGTGGAGAAAAATTATCGAGATGGAAATGGATTGCAAACAAAGGTGAGTTAATCTCACTCATTTGGAATACCATTAATTTAAGTAGTCAAAATTTTATTACTTGAATTGATGATATATTATCATTTTGGATGTGATATTATATATATATATTGGAGTGATTGGTTCTCGCATTATATAGCGGACGAGACCCTATGCACCCCGCATAATAGCGGACGACCCTTTATACCGCGATATTCCACCTAGAAGTGGGATTGGTATTTTAAATTATTGTGCTAACAATCTATGGAAGCAGGGAAACAGGTTGGAGGGATCCATCTGGATTCCTCAAAACGTTGAATTTATTTTATATTCAGCGATGTGATTAATGTGATAAGCTGTGACGATTATATTGATTATATTGGGAATTGAAATTATTGAATGCTATGGCTTGGTTGAATATAAATATTGGTATTTGGTAGAACGAAAAATATATAAGTTTGGATTTTTAAAGGAGATAAAAAGGGAATTTTTAAGTAAAATAATATATTAGATTTGGGTAAATTAAGGATTGAATTTGGAAGAAAATATAAAAGTTTGATTTTTAAATTCTATTAAATAAATCTGAGTATGGAAATAAAGATAGGGATTTTAAATAAATGAAAATAATAGAGTTTGGGTATTGGCTAAAAATTTAAAGGATTTTATTTTCAAAATTTAAGATTTAAATGTTTGGGAAGAAATTAAAGGGTAGAATTTTGAATCAGGTATGAAGTGGATGTTTCAGTTTAAAATAAGATTTTTAAATCATAAATATAGAAGTAAATATGGAATTAATGGATTTTAAAATAAATTTGGGTAAGTAAAGGAATTTATTTTAGAATGGAGTTAGTTTGGGAAATCGGTTTGAAAACTAATTAAGTGTTTGAAACTGGGATCAAAGGAGAATGGGATTATGAAATTTATAAATGGGGTTTATAAAAAAAGTGAAATATTTATCAGAGGATAATTTGGAAGTATAAATTCAGGATGGAAATTTATAAAGGGATGGGTAATTTTAAAATAAAAAATAAATAATGGTTTATTTTTAAAGATGTGGAATGGAAAGTGTATTTCCCTGAAAAGCAAAGAATATTTTTCAAAGGAAGATTTCCAAGTATAAGTTAGAGGTTTTAAATTGGTTTTAAAAGAATATTTTATAAAATTATTATTTAGTGGTTTTTTTTAAAAGTAACTATTTATAAAGTTAATTATATAAGTAAATTATTTTAAAAGTTTTAACTAGTATTATTAATTTAAGATCATTATTTAATATTTATACCTTACAGAATAACTTTTATTTTAAAATTAGTTTTGGCTTAAGTTTTACATGAGAAGTTATTATAAAGTTTCATAACTAGTATTTTAAATAAAGTGTTTAAGTAGTTTTTATATTAAGAGTTTTAAAGTATATATTTTTGATAAAGTGATTTAAATTATTTTAAAATCTAATTATTAAGACTTGGTGAATTTCAGTGGAAATAAAGCAATTCGATGGAAATTTATTCTACGAGAGAAAAAGCGATTTGAAACTATTTTTTAAAGGGTTGAAGAGTGGAAAAATATCTTGCGAAGATATTTTGGAATAAATAATTTAGAAAATAATTTAAATTTAAAGATTGTTTGTGGATGTTATTTGATAGTTAAATAACCGACCATCAATATTGGCCATTGCACTGATTGTTTCGATGAGACCAGGATTGGGATTAATTTCCCAAAAACCATTTCGATCTAGTTTGAATGTTTTCAGGCGGAAGACAAGAGCTTTGAGTCGAAGATGGAGCAGTGAAGTGCAAGGGCTAATCGCTACTAATCCTGAGGGTGATCCCAAAATGGATATAGTAGGAGTAGGTCCTTCGGTTCCGTTCGGAACCGGAACGGACTTGTATGGACGAATGCTATCAGAACATCGTCAGGAGGACGATGAGCATTCTAAGTGAATGTGTGCTAAAAAGGTAACGCATAGCCTCGAACCTCATCAACCTGGAATGACTAAAACAGGAGAGGTGCACGCAAGGCTAAGTGGCTCGCAACCAATTTGGGTAAGGTCATCCCTGTCTAGATGTCCCTTTTATTTGGCTGTGTGGACGGTTGATGATCCCAACCGCGAGGTAATCTTATTCGTACTATCTAGTAAGGGGGTAGCTCTGATCTTGTGTAGCAAGGGATCTGGGTGGATCCTCGGTACGGTGATCTAGACCACGTACTGTGACGGGCGGTACGCCAGTAGCCTTGCCATCGATGGAAATCCATTCTCCCTATGTGCCCTTATGGTTTTGATTGTAGAACCTAGTATTGCTGGAGTTTAATAACGATAACATTTTTGGCTATTTGAATATATATTTGTACTTAGACACTATTATAATATCATAGGATTTTGATAAGAAATGTTTTGGTTATCGTAAGGTAAAACCCGACATGTTTATCTGTGGCGTGGTCTTACGAGATACCTTTGATTTCAAAAGGATTTTGAAAACTTAATAATCCAATTGAGTGTTTTTTCTCATGCTAGTTTTCCAGATTGACGCAGGTGTTATTTCACTATAATGCTCAGGTAAAACTGAGTATTATAGAATACAGATATTGGATGGAATGCTGTAGTGCTCATGAGATGAGCTGGATGGCAAGATGTATCACACGTACTTGAAGTATATTCTGCTGTACTGTATAAGCTGTATAGTCAGCTTTTACATGGACAAGTTAATATAACTGTCCAGTAATTGTTTTGATTATGATGTACTCTGATGATGTAATGTATAACATAGATATAGTTCTTTTCGTGTAAAGATCAGTTTTTATCTATTATATATTGATCCGCTGCATTCGTGAGATTCTGATGTTGTTTCCTACTTCTTCTTCTACCTCCTTCTTTCTTTTTCCCTTATGGTTTGGTTTTCTGGCGTTCGATTGTTCGGTATTTGATATAGTGGGCGTATTGATGTCGATTTTCGGACATCGGAAAATCGGGTCATGACATGCTTACCCAAGCTTCTCTTCGATTTATATCTGGAATTGATTTTCCTAAGAGAACTTGGGCTTAGAAATTTCTAGTCTCCTCTCTTTCCCCCATTTTTCATTTAGCTTGAGTGTGTTAGGAAATTATGAAATAAATGAATGAAGAGGAGTGAAATTAGGGTATTTGATAGAGGAGTTTGGGTTATCTTGTTGGGTTGGTGGGCTAGAACCAAACCCCAAAGCCCAAATGAAAATACCAAAATCCTAATCAACTCCAAACATATCGATGTCTATACTTAAACAAGTTGTAAACGTCGTTTTAAACTCAATGGAAGTGATCTCGAGTCTGGATTCAACAATTTACAAAAAGTCACATTTCGGACTTTAAATTGAACTAACGATTCTATTTTTATATAAAATATTTAAGTATATAATCGTAAAATATGCGGGTTATTACGCACACTTATTGGTTGCATATACCTATTATCCTCTTAATTTTTAAATGCGAATATTTGACATTTATATTTTTCACTATTTCGCAATAATGTTAATTCAATTGATTTTATTTGTCATTAAAGTGCAGGGTCCTCCCCTTCCATGTGCCTCATCCATGTTACTTCATCTACAACCCTATCCTCCTGTAACAAATATAAAGAGGAAAAAATAGGGGAGATTTGTAATGACCTGAAATTTTATCTTTTTGAATAAGAATATTTAATTAATTTTAAATATTTAAGTGTAGGTTTATTAAACATGAATACTCATGCTTTGTATGATAAATAAAAATGGTAAACTAATTCTTGAAATATGTTTACAAAAATAGATAGTTTTGATTTTAGTCAAAAAAGTGAAAAAAATTGTTTTTCAACGAAAATGAGTTGTTCTCAAAATAAATGATGAATAATCTATTTTAATTGTTGTATAATGATGACAATTGATTTATAATAGTTTTACAAATCTATATACTTGTTTTATAAAGATATACAAACTTCGTCGCATTTTGGCAGATCGACGTTGTATTTTTACAATTGAATTTTTAATACTATTTAATATGATTTTATAATTCAAATAAAATTATTTTAATTATATAAAGACGATAAATAAATTTCAAGTACTATTTACATAAATAAATAGTTTGATTAAAAACTAAAAATAAAATATGACCAGAATTCAGATTCTGAATTCACAACGATTTTACAAATAAAAGTTATATCGATACGTTGCAACTTGGTCTGTCAAATGTAACATATATACATGTACATGCGTATACACATTTTATAAACATCACAATTAGTCAAATCAAAACTTTAGAAAATATCTAAGATATTTCTAAGTTAAAAATCAAACATCTAATCACCATTAATACATATCATTTCATATTTTACTTTATTATCAAGTAAGGGGACAAACGAGGATGTAATGGAGTAATGGAAAGTAATGAAAATGATGTTGTGTAAGAGATATTTTGAAAATATCTAAGGGTATATTGGTCTTTGCACATGAAGATATTTTGCTAAAATTTTCCTATAAATATTACCTACTTCTTCACTTTCTTTACACAGTTCTTCTTCTTTCTTAAGCTTCTTCTCCCTCCATTTTTATTTGAGCATCCATGAGGGAAATGGCCTATGGCCAAGAGCAGTAGGGAGGAGAAGGAGGTGATGGAGGCCAAGAGCAGTGGGGAGAAGGCTCTAGGCCGTAAGCATGTATAGTGGAGGCGATGGATGGCCGTGAGCTAGGTGTTAGTCGGGGGATGAAGGCCATGAGCTATAGGGGAGAGTAAAGTTGTTTTGGTGATGTTTTGGTTAGGTTCGATGATGATTAGCTAAAGTATTGGTTAATTAGAATGTTGATAGTGAAACTGTAGTCAATTTTTATCTAAAAAACAATGAAGGTGCATATTTATATTATAAATTATATGATGATATGATATATTTTGCTATGATATTTTTTCTATGATTGATCATCATGTTTGGATGTGATAATATGTTTGTTTGGTTATGAAAATAATTCTCGTTAAATACACGTCGAATTTACACAAAGGAAATCACTTTCTTGTATGAATTATAAGAGTGTTACAGAATGGTTAAGCCTCATTAAAATGGTTTATAAATGTTTTTAAAACATTAGAACTCGATTCAGAAAAGTTTTGGAAAAATTTGAAAATGAAGTCACGTGTAATGGCAGTTCGCGTTTTCACGCCACAAAAGTTAAATTAATGTGTAGAATGGAATATAGCTCGGAATTATTTTAAATTAAGAATTTTCCAAAATTTTATAACTACATTTTTCAAATAAGGAAGAAAAACCAAAATATTATATAATATGATTTGAGTTATGTCCAAATACAGTTGTTAAAAACATCGCAGTTTAGCCGTTTTGGTAACCAAAATGGTAAATGCTTTAAAATTTATATTTTTAAATCTTTAAAATTATAAAATAAATTTTATAAATGCGTTAAAATGTTTTAAAAGGGATTTGAGTTGTAAATAGAAATACATGAAACGGAATTACTGTCTTGAACGAAGAAGCTTTAAAAACACCATTTATTGCAGTTTTTGCAGCGGTTTCGGTAACTTATGCAAATTTTGGTTTTAACTTCTTTCCCATCTTTTTAGTAATCTTTTTAAATGAATAATTACGTAACAACCCACCTTTTGGACGATTTAGAACGACAATAAACCACACATATTCGACTTAAACAATCAAAAGGGAGGATTGTTATGGGTAAATAAGAAAAGAAGAAAAAAGAAAGAGAACCAAACACAGAATCTCACAGCAGAATGTTAAAATATAATGATCAAATAAATAGTACATGATGTTGTTTTACAAATAACAATTGATTACTTTTTACAGTATAGAATCAGAGTTACATACAACGGGAATAAATAAATAATGTAGCGGAATAACATGATGCAGTAGTATAAAAATAATGATAGTACTAAATCTTCGCCTTCGCCCTCCAGGAAAGCAGTAGTCTTCAGTAAACTGAAAGGCTCAAGCTAACCTGAGCGAATTGAAAAGACAAAACACTCGAATTAGAACTAAAAGATCTTATGCGAGTTAAATCGGTAATAAATAAATACGAGTATAACGGCTTCAGAGATGTTTACGGATTTTACATCTCCTATCTACCATGCGTGCAATAACTTAAGAGATGTTCAGGATTACCATCTCCTAAGGATCCATTAAATTATCTACTATGTAGTACAATACGCTATTATAATATGTCTATAGTAAAGTAAAGTATTAAAATAGCGTTAAGACGTTACCTATAACCCCTTTAACGCATTTTTATATATTCCCGTAGTCTCTACAGTACCGTAATTCCTCTATAAACTAGAGGGCTATCAGAGAGCATTCCATAGGTATGGTACAAACCAAATTTGTAGAAGGCGCGATAAGGCATGTGACAAGGCACGAGGCAATGCTATGGTAGGATTCAACCGTGTTCAGAACCGCGTTGGTGGTATCGCATAGCAGCTATTACCACCACCTCGGAACACACTCCCATAATCAAATCGAGAGGTGGCCACCAAATCGCAAAGACATAATATATTATCGAAGAAGCATGTCCGATCGAAGGTGCAACCTCTCTTGGCCTAGGTATAACTCCTATTTTAGTCACATCAAGCTGACTCGAGGGAGTTAGGGCTACTTTAATACCTCATACAGAATTGTTCGTCAAACAAACCTACTTCATTCTGGAATCTCCACCACATACACATTTGTTAAAAGTGGTTTTCGGTATTGGTGGAGAGTGTGACAATATCTGATCCCCGTCTCTTTAACAACCAAAAATTTATTACACATGTGATGGTTCTTTTACACTTCCAAAACCATTTCATTTTGATATCAAAATATCATATTCTCAAAAATCATATCATTTTCGAAATAAAATTCACTTTGAAATCATATTCTCAAAAGAGATTAAACCTTCATTTCAAAATCATCATATTTTTGCAGATGATGGTGATTCTTCCTCTTCGGAGGAGTAGCAGTCTATGTAATTTATATAGTAGTTGTGGCATGTCTGTCACACTCTTGTGCTGTATTTTTCTTTTTCATAGTAGTTTAGGTGATTTTACCTAACTCCTGTATTTCAAGTTTTTATTATGGTCGTAATAAAGAGTGGACGGTCCACTGTAAAACCGGCTGGCCTTGCCAAAAAAAATCATCATATTTGCTCAAAATATGTCACTTCACTAGAGAATATCATTTTAAATCCCAACTTAGGTTATAACATCATGTGACCGTATTTGCTTTTAAATCAAGGATTTAAATATAAATAGTTCAACCTTACACTGTTAGAAATTTAGAAATATAGTTTAGATAGTCATAAATAGTTTAAAATAGTATAAATGGTTTAAAATATTTTAAATTATATTAAAATAGCTTAAATTAAATTGAAATGGTTTAAATAGTTTAAAATAGATTAAAATAGCTTAAAATAAATTAAATTAGTTTTAAATAGATTAAATCAGTTTAAAGTAGATTAAAATAGTTTAAAGTAGGTTAAAATAGTTTAAAGTATAATAAAATAGTTTAAAATAGATAAAAATAGTTTAAAATAGATTAAATATAGTTTTATTAGTTTAATATAAATGGTTTAATTATTGAAATGGTTCATGTAGTAAATAATTTGAAAATCTAAATAAATCAGAATTTTAAAATATTATATTTTTAGAAGTTTATATGAAAATGATTAATTTGAAATTAATATCAAATTAAACTACTTCTTTCATTTCAACACATCCGGACCATATCCAGCTTTCAAACCATCAAATTCAATTTCGTCTTTGAATTCAAATTCTCATTTAAAACCATTTAATCAATATCGATTTCAAATCCATATTCGAACTATAAATTTAAACTATTTCAAATTTAGTAGATTTCAAAGTTTAAATATTCAAATATTTCAATAACCTAATTTCGATAAATTTCATTTATGTTTCAAATCCAACTTTAAAATTTCAATTTAAATTCTTTAAACAATTCATTTAAACCAATTCCAATTTCAACACTTAAAACTTGGATTTCTAAAAATAATTCAGTTTATGTAAATCAAATTTTATTTCAAAATATCCTTTAACTGAATTCAATAATTTAAGAATTTAAAGTCATTTAATTTAACCAATCCGATGTCTGTATATAATTTTCTACTCTATGGTCAAGTGATACAGATATCTATCATTTCAACCCGCAATAATTTAAATTTATGGGTATATATCATTTCAACCCGCAATCCTGAATTTAACTTCAAATCCATGAAATCGCTCGGGTCTATCATTTCAACCCATAATAATTTCTCCTTAATCTATCAGATCGTTCGAGTATGTATCATTTCAACCCATAGGGAATTTTGGAACAATAAACTAAGGGAACTTACAGTGTGATAACAATATATAATTTAAAGATACATCAAATCATACAAAATATCAACAATCAAACATCCATCATAATCATCATTCAAATCAACCAATAAATAACATCAGTTAACTAATTATCATTCATAGGTATTTAATTGACTATTTTAAATTCAATATTAAATTAAATAACGATTAAATTCAATCAAATTCAGATTTAACAGGAATGACAGATTAATTATACCAAACAGCGATGAATCAATTTCTATTCACATCATAAATTTAATTTAACAAACATAAGGTGATTTAGTAGTTGTGAGTAGGTTAAAACACTCACTTTTGATTTCAAATCAATTTAAAATCCAAATAAAGGCCCAAAATCTAATAGTCTCAGAATGCAACCAAACTATTTCATAATGTTCATAATTTCGATACGATCACAATGGAGAAAACCGCGTGTAAATCCGACCTCGTATGCAAAAGATATTAAGATTGGAAGTTATATATATATATATATATATATATATATATATAGTACTTTACCCTCTTTCAACAGCATGTGTAGTGCTAGCCTTCTCACATGGCACAAACATGCTCGAGATGGACCAACAGCTGCCATGAACTGCTTCCCAAATAATCACCTACGGCTACCATCGCCATGATCAGTACCTGCCACTGCGATGCCCACGTCAGGCTCCCCAAACGCCCCCCTTGCATATGCCTCTAGCCTCCCCCAATAGCTCCCCCGCCATCCAGGTTCAATGCCATTTTCTGGAAAACCCCTCGACTTCTAGCTCGATTGAACACCACCTTTGGGACCTACTCGATTCCCTCTTCCCAACGTCGCTTCCTGATCGTCGATCGGATGAAAATCCACCGTTTGATTGTGAAAACCTAATTTCGATGGCTGAGGTTCATCCTCGATTTCTGGCCAAACGATGAACCAAATTGAAAAACGAATCACTCCAGTAGATTATGCTCATCATGAGCTTTCCAATGATATATAATACGACATAGTTTTGAAGAGTCTGATTTTTCGATTTCATTTGAAATTGAATTAGGGTTGTGGATCTACAACCATTAGAAGGAGGAAGAAGTTGATAATTGAATAGACAGATTTGTACGTACATGTAGAAATAAAAGGCTGCTAGGGTTTAGGAAAGAAACTATTTATATAGACAAGGCCCGATAAGAAAGAATGAACATATCGAATCAGTTTGAAATGACAATAACGAACCGAAAACCCAGTTCCGCTTCCGAAACGAAACTGGGTCATCCCATATATCAAAATAGATGTTTTTGATATTTTAAATTCAATGGAACATGTTTCGAGCCCAAATTCCATTGTACACAGAAGTTATCTTTTAAAATTGATTTTATTAAATTGATTTCTATGCGTTTTGAGCCCGCACAATTAAGCGACAAAACCGATCGCTACGAAACTTGAAATACTATAATAATTCACTGTTATGGATCCGATGAAACTAGTTTCGTCGAAATCCTAGACAGTGGCCAAATAGCTTGTAACGACCCGTATTTTACGTGTCGATAAATCGTAGAATTTACAGGTCGTTAGTGTTGTTTATGTTGTCTCTAGCCTGAGTCGTATAGGAAGTTAACTCGTGTGTTAAGTGTTGAGCCGTTAACGAGTTAACTAGTGGACCGAGTTGAGAATCTGACTGACTCATAGAGGTAGCGACCTATAGGTTTGGCCGAGTTAGTGAGTTAAGAAGATGGCCGACTCATAGAAGACCGACCCATAAGTGTTGACCGACTCATAGAGTGACCGGCTTAAGGCATGGCCGAGCCAAGGAGATCGCCGATTTAGTAGTTGGCCGACTCATAAGGGATGCCGACTCATGGGTTAGCGGCTTAAGGGGTCAAGGCTTAGGCCGTGGGTAGCTGAGTAGGCAGGGTCTTAAGTCGTAAGTCGTTGGAACTTAGGCTAGGTGATGAGTCGTAGGTGTTGTTGAGTCGTTAGGCCGTATTAGTTGGGTCGTTGAGTCGGCAGGATAGTTTAGCTCGTGTGTGTTCTTGGGTCGTGTGTTGTTAAGTCGGTAGGGGTTTGAGTCATGTGCATGTTGTGCCGTGTGTGTGTGTGTTGTGTCGTGAGTCGTAGTGGCTTGAGTCGTGAGTCATGAGTCGTGGACGACTCATAGGGGCGGACGACTCATGGGGAGTTTCAGCCTATAAATAGAGGGGTTTGGCTCACTTTTTGGCACCGGATTTTGAAGCGACGAAGTGCTGCCATTTTGAGAGCTCGACTACAACATTTCTTCATCTCCTTTTCTCCATTTCAATTTAGTTCTAACATCCATTCAAGATCGAAGATCCAAGAGCCAAAGTTGAAGATCTTCATCCAACCAAGCTAGATTTCATCGTTTCAAGCGAGATTTCGACGAATCAAGCTTGAATCCTTGCTGTCCAGATCTGAAGTTGATAGTTTTTGAAGTGTTTGGGTGATTCGGTGAGTGGTGGTTATCTCTCACGCGGACCCAAAGGAGTATATTGGTCTGGTGGTTTGTTGGAGTGTTGTAGATAGTGATTTTATGCATTTTTCCTTAGATCTAAGTATAGATTCATTACTTATGAAGATGTTTACTTATGCAAGATCATTCATCAAGTTGTAGAGACAAAACCCATGATTTATATTTGTTAGATCTATGCTAAGAACCCATGATTCATGTATGTTAGACTTATGCTCACTTATTTACGAAATTGCCATTTTAGTTACAAATGCCTATTTAGATCTTGATTGACTACTTATTTGTTTGGATTAATGTTTGCCTTGTTTGATTGTTGTGAATGAGTTATCTAGTTGATAGATTTGGACAAGTATGGTCAAGGACGATTCAAAAGCTACGGAAGAGGCTCTTGAATTGTGAAAGTTGCTTAAGGCATATGTAGTGGATGTTGACGCTCATATGTATGGATTGGATGATGTTGAGATGGAATTTTGCCATGATGTGATGAGGCAAACCATGATGTTAAGATAAGCCTTTGCTATGATGAAGATGAGACGAGGCATGAGGTGATGTAACCTTGGTATGCTCCAAGCATGTTGATAACTTGAAGGGTAGTTCAAGTTGATTGATAATGGATGGCTCAAGAGGTAGTTTGGGCTAGGATGAGAATAGTCGTCAAGGAGGATGACTAGAAGGCTTGGATTTCATCATTGTTGAAGGTTCTAGCAGACTCAAAGCAAGAGTACAAGGGTTGCCCTAAAGACTATAGGTAGGTGGTCTGGACACCCTAAAGACTACAGGTAGGTGGTCGAGTACTCTGGGTAGTTGCGAAAATTCCTAGGCACGGGTCATGATGACGTGCGGAGTTATGTCTAGAACTGGGGTTACCATTAGCCCTTGATAGATGGCTCAGGAAGGAGTCGGTCATTCAATTAACGGTGATTTCGAAGCAAGGTTAACAGTGATAGCCAGAGTCATGGATGTTTGGACGTTTGGTTGTATCATCATTCGGTCTCAAGAGCGGTGTTTTCTGGGTGCTTATCTGATCTTGGTTTAGGCCTTGGGGGTTTGTATTTGGAAAACATCGACCTTGACTCGAGCGATTATTGCTTTACTTTAATTGCCTGCTATGTTATGCTTGCTTCTCCTTAATGTGTGTCTGGGAGCTATCACTATAGAAAGAGGTGGAGTGGGGTGGTTTGGTTCCTATTCCTTTTATCCCTTATACTCTTTTGGTATGTTTGATAGTTGATTTACTGCTCGCTAAGACTTTGTCTGACTCAAGGTTTTATGTCTCCTCTTATTACCTTGGGCTGTTCATCCATGTTGGGATGGGCAGACTAGGTAGCAGGTGACAGGTGCTGTTCATGGAGGTTTACGCTGATGACAACGAAGACGAGCAGGAGGCTTTTGCATATTATTTCTTATTATATGTACTGGATATTCCGCTGCTGTATTTTATTGAGTGTTATGTAGTGAGGCTTTGATGTATGGATGATTCATATGTTTGTATAAAACTATTATGATGCTTATATGATGATGTCCTGTTCTATGGAGCTTCACTATATTAGATTTCTCTATTGTATTTTGTCCATGCGCTGTGAGTTGTACGATAGATCCTGCGATGTTTATTCTACTTTGACGGTCACCCATGGCTGCCTGGCACGCCCTTCAGCGCACATTTCTCCTTCATTTTAGGTGGGAGTCATGGGCGGTCGTCACATTTGGTATCAGAGCTTTGGTTAATCGATTTTAGCCAACGCTCGCTGACGTAACTACGTATGAGAGACGTAATTGTATTTTGATGGATGATTACTATATATAATATAGTAGCTTAGAAGGATTTGAACTCCTTATACAGTTGTTTCTTAAGGTGTTCTAAATCATTCCTTTTTGTAGATATTAAGGATGAGTCGAAGTGAGAGACAAACTGCGAGGGAAAGCCGTGCTGCTAGGGAAGCTGTTGATTATGCTCCTATGTTTGAGGCCATGATGACTTCGATCATGAGGAGAATACCAGCTTCAGGATCATCAGTGGATGTGGGAGTTCAAGTTCAAGCTCCAAGACCAGTGGATTTTGCTAAGCTTTGCAAGGACTATACTTCCCTTGGAGGAAAGGTTTTCTTGGGAACGGAATCGACCATTGAGGTGCAGAGATGGATTGATGCTTGTCAAAGGATTTTTGGTGACTTGGGAATTGAGGATGCAACTATGAGAAAGCTCGCATCAAGGCAACTTCAAGGGAGAGCTTCGGATTGGTGGAATTCTATCACCATTGATACTCCGGAGGAGGAGATTACTTGGGAGCAATTCCAAGCTAGATTTGAAGCTAAGTTCATCTCTACAGCTCAGAAATCTGTTTTGTTCAAGAAGTTTGTAGAGCTCAAGCAAGGTGGGAGATCGGTCCTTGAGTATGTTTCTGAGTTTGAGGCTTTGTCCAAGTATGCCAGATCGTATATTGATTCTCCCTATCAGAAGAATGAGAAGTTTGTGACAGGCTTGGACACTTATCTTGGGAGACAGTTGGTGGATCATTTGGACGATCCGTTTGAGAAGCTTGTGGAGAAAGCTCTCAGGCATGAGAGTTTGTTTCCTAGGGAGAGTTCTGTTGTTGCTGTGACCAAGGAAGAGTCTAAACCACATTAGGGTGGAAACAAGAAGAGGAAGCAGCAGCAACAGAAGGGTAAGGATGGCCAGAAGAAGCCGAAGGGTGAAGTGACCTGCTACAACTGTCAGCAGAAGGGTCATCTCTTCAGAGATTGCAAGAATCCCAAGGTGCCGGGAAAGTGTTATAACTGTGATAAGCTGGGACATATCAAGAAGAATTGTCCAGAGCCGAGGAAGGACAGGCAGATTGTGCAAGCTTATGCTATGGGAGCAGTGCCGTCGTCTTCAAAAGCTCCTACTGCTGAAGAGAAGGGGAAGAGTGTGGTGGTTCAAGGTACTCTTTCCATTTGTGGTGTTCTAGTTAGAGTGTTGTTTGATACTGGAGCGTCGCATTCTTTTGTTTGTGATGATCTTGTAGGCCGGTTAGGTTTGAAACCGGATATTGTTGATAGGCCATTGGTTGTGACTAATCCAGTTGGTGGTTCGTCATGTTTGTGTATGATATGCCGTGGTCTAGTTGTGTCGAGTCATGATTGCTCTTTTGTTTGTGATTGTTTTGTTCTGAACTTTGCGGGGTTCAGAATTATTTTGGGTATGGACTGGCTTAGGAAGTATGCGGCAAGGATTGATTGTGAGAGGCTGGAGGTGACAGTCGGGAATGTGGAAGGGCGAAAGGTTGTGATGCGATGTAAGCATGAAGTAGGCATCTTCATGAGCTTCATGTATTCGCTGGTTGTTCCACGGGATGGACTGTCATCGGTGCCTATTGTGAATGGATTTGAGGATGTCTTTGATGAAGTCAAAGGGTTACCGCCGCATAGGGAGATCGAGTTTTGTATCGATCTAGTTGAGGGAGCTAGACCTGTTGTGATGCCTCTTAGGCGGATGGCGCCTAGGGAACAGCAAGAGCTGAAGGTGCAAGTTGATGACCTTTTGCAGAAAGGATTCATTCGGCGTAGTGTGTCCGAATGGGGTGCACCAGTTGTGTTCGCAACCAAAGCGGATGGATCGTTGAGGTTGTGTGTGGATTATCGTGAGCTGAATAAAGTGACTAAGAAGAACAAGTATCCATTGCCGAGAATAGATGACTTGTTTGATCGGCTTCACGATGCTAAGGTGTTTTCTCAGATGGATTTGGCAACGGGATTTCACCAGTTGAGAGTGGCAAAGGATAGTGTGCCGAAGACTGCTTTTAGGACACCATCCGGTTTTTATGAGTGGCTGGTAATGCCGTTTGGATTGACTAACGCACCAGCATATTTTGTGGATCTTATGAATAGAGTGTTCAGAGATCAGTTGAACAAGTTTGTACTTGTGTTCGTGGATGATATTCTGATTTATTCCAGAACTGAGGAAGAGCACAAGACGCACTTGCGTATTGTTTTGGAAATCTTACGGAAACATCAGCTGAAGGCTAAGTTTTCGAAGTGTCACTTCTGGAAGAGTGAAGTGAGGTTCTTAGGCCATGTTATCTCTGGAAATGGAATAGCGGTTGATCCCGCTAAGGTGGCGGCAATCCAGGATTGGGTTAGACCTAAGAATGCATCTGATGTGAGAAGTTTTCTTGGATTAGCAGGATATTATCATCGGTTTATCAAAGACTTTTCCAAGATAGCTGCACCGTTAACAGGATTGACGAAAAAGAACCAAGGGTTCAGCTGGGATGATAAGTGTGAGCAAGCTTTCGTAATCCTGAAAGAGCGACTGACAAGTGCTCCTGTTTTGACTATTCCTAGTGGGAATGATGAGATGGTGGTTTACACCGATGCATGTGGTACTGGACTTGGAGCAGTGCTAATGCAGAGGGATAAAGTTGTTGCGTATGCAAGTCGACAGCTGAAGCCGCATGAAAGGAATTATCCGACTCATGATTTGGAGTTAGCGGCAATTGTCTTTGCTTTGAAGATGTGGAGACATTATCTATTGGGAGTTCGATTTGAGTTGTTTACAGATCATAAGTCGTTGAAGTATCTGTTCTCCCAAAAAGATTTGAATCTTCGACAGCAGAGGTGGCTAGAATTTTTAGCATCGTATGATTTTGGTATAGCCTATACTCCAGGAAAAGGTAACGCAGTGGCTGATGCGTTAAGTCGAAGACATGTAGGATTGGAAGCCATGTTTTCGGAATGGAAGAGTCTCGAGTATTTGGCTGAGTTTGACTTCAGGCCTAGATGTGAATTGGAACCTGAGATGTTGGCAAACTTATCAATAAGGCCTACTCTTGTGGAAAGGATTGGCGAGAGTCAAAAGCGAGATGATAAGCTTGTCAAGATTATCCGTGATTTGGAATCTGGATTGGACCCAGAGAAGGATAAGGGATTTGAAGTCGATCGAGAGGGTTGGCTTCGAAAGCAAGGACGACTAGTTGTTCCCGATGTGGATGGATTGAGAAATGAAGTCCTTAGGGAAAGTCATCACTCGAAGTTGACGATTCATCCGGGTGGAAATAAGATGTATCGGGATATGAAGAGAACCTATTATTGGGAAGGTATGAAGAAGGATGTTGGAAATTTTATTTCCAAGTGTATGAATTGCCAGTTGGTTAAGGCAGAGCAGAAGAAGCCAAGTGGATTGCTTCATCCATTAGAAGTTCCTATGTGGAAGTGGGAACAGATGTCGATGGATTTTATCGATGGTCTACCTAGAACAAGAGCAGGAAATGAAGCGGTTTGGGTCATAGTAGATCGGTTGACCAAGAGTGCAAGATTTGTTCCTGTTCGATCGACTAGGACTGCATCGAAGTTGGCTGAGTTGTATGTTATGTGGATAGTTCGATTCCATGGTATTCCGAAGAGTATAGTGAGCGATCGAGACCCATTGTTCACTAGTGGATTTTGGAAGAGCTTCCAGGAAGTTTTGGGAACCGAGTTGTGTTTGAGTATAGCTTATCATCCCCAAACAGATGGTCAGACTGAGAGAGTCAACCGAGTTTTGGAAGATCTTCTCAGAGCTTATGTTTTGGACTTCGGAGGATCATGGGAAGATCACCTTCATTTGGTGGAATTTGCATATAATAACAGTTATCAATCAAGTATTGGCATGGCACCATATGAAGCACTGTATGGAAGACCGTGTAACTCTCCGACATGTTGGTTGGAAACTGGAGAAAAACTGATACTTGGGCCAGAGATGATTCGACGGACTTCAGATTGTATAGGAATCATTCGGCAACGAATGAAGGCAGCCCAAGATCGTCAGAAAAGTTATGCCAATAATCGTCGTAAGGATTTGGAATTCGACGTAGGTGATATGGTTTTTGTGAAGATTTCTCCTCTGAAGAATGTTATTCGATTTGGAAAGAAAGGAAAGTTAACTCTGAGATTTGTTGGACCATTCCCGATTATCGAGCGAATTGGAAAGCTCGCTTATAGATTGGAGTTACCGAAAAAGATGGCAGGTGTGCACAGTGTTTTCCATGTATCTTATCTACGGAAGTATGTGCATGACCCAACTGCAGTGGTTTCTGCTGATAGCTGTGAAGACTTGGAGGTTGATCCAGTTGTTACGAGACCTCGTAAGCCGCTTCGTGTTGTTGAAACCGACACGAAACAGCTTAGGAGGAAGACGATTACGTTGCTCAAGGTACAATGGAGTGATGATGTTGACGACTGTACGTGGGAGGAGGAAGAGAGGATGAAGGCAGCTCATCCTGAACTCTTCGAGGTATGGCCCTAAGGTGTCGTGACATCTCATGAATTTGTAACTTGTTCTAAGTCTTAGAATTCTGCATGCTAGGATAGTAATTGGATGCATGATTTGTTGATTGCTATGGATGGTAGGCATGCAGAATAGTTTTGGTTGCTCTTGTTGTTTGGAATTTCGGGGGCGAAATTCCTAAGGGGGAGAGAATGTAACGACCCGTATTTTACGTGTCGATAAATCGTAGAATTTACAGGTCGTTAGTGTTGTTTATGTTGTCTCTAGCCTGAGTCGTATAGGAAGTTAACTCGTGTGTTAAGTGTTGAGCCGTTAACGAGTTAACTAGTGGACCGAGTTGAGAATCTGACCGACTCATAGAGGTAGCGACCTATAGGTTTGGCCGAGTTAGTGAGTTAAGAAGATGGCCGACTCATAGAAGACCGACCCATAAGTGTTGACCGACTCATAGAGTGACCGGCTTAAGGCATGGCCGAGCCAAGGAGATCACCGATTTAGTAGTTGGCCGACTCATAAGGGATGCCGACTCATGGGTTAGCGGCTTAAGGGGTCAAGGCTTAGGTCGTGGGTAGCTGAGTAGGCAGGGTCTTAAGTCGTAAGTCATTGGAACTTAGGCTAGGTGATGAGTCGTAGGTGTTGTTGAGTCGTTAGGCCGTATTAGTTCGGTCGTTGAGTCGGCAGGATAGTTTAGCTCGTGTGTGTTCTTGGGTCGTGTGTTGTTAAGTCGGTAGGGGTTTGAGTCATGTGCATGCTGTGCCGTGTGTGTGTGTTGTGTCGTATTTGCCCTGAGCTGCGTTGAGTCGTGAGTCGTAGTGGCTTGAGTCGTGAGTCATGAGTCGTGGACGACTCATAGGAGCGGACGACTCATGGGGAGTTTCAGCCTATAAATAGAGGGGTTTGGCTCACTTTTTGGCACCGGATTTTGAAGCGACGAAGTGCTGCCATTTTGAGAGCTCGACTACAACATTTCTTCATCTCCTTTTCTCCATTTCAATTTAGTTCTAACATCCATTCAAGATCGAAGATCCAAGAGCCAAAGTTGAAGATCTTCATCCAACCAAGCTAGATTTCATCGTTTCAAGCGAGATTTCGACGAATCAAGCTTGAATCCTTGCTGTCCAGATCTGAAGTTGATAGTTTTTGAAGTGTTTGGGTGATTCGGTGAGTGGTGGTTATCTCTCACGCGGACCCAAATGAGTATATTGGTCTGGTGGTTTGTTGGAGTGTTGTAGATAGTGATTTTATGCATTTTTCTTTAGATCTAAGTATAGATTCATTACTTATGAAGATGTTTACTTATGCAAGATCATTCATCAAGTTGTAGAGACAAAACCCATGATTTATATTTGTTAGATCTATGCTAAGAACCCATGATTCATGTATGTTAGACTTATGCTCACTTATTTACGAAATTGCCATTTTAGTTACAAATGCCTATTTAGATCTTGATTGACTACTTATTTGTTTGGATTAATGTTTGCCTTGTTTGATTGTTGTGAATGAGTTATCTAGTTGATAGATTTGGACAAGTATGGTCAAGGACGATTCAAAAGCTACGGAAGAGGCTCTTGAATTGTGAAAGTTGCTTAAGGCATATGTAGTGGATGTTGACGCTCATATGTATGGATTGGATGATGTTGAGATGGAATTTTGCCATGATGTGATGAGGCAAACCATGATGTTAAGATAAGCCTTTGCTATGATGAAGATGAGACGAGGCATGAGGTGATGTAACCTTGGTATGCTCCAAGCATGTTGATAACTTGAAGGGTAGTTCAAGTTGATTGATAATGGATGGCTCAAGAGGTAGTTTGGGCTAGGATGAGAATAGTCGTCAAGGAGGATGACTAGAAGGCTTGGATTTCATCATTGTTGAAGGTTCTAGCAGACTCAAAGCAAGAGTACAAGGGTTGCCCTAAAAACTACAGGTAGGTGGTCTGGACACCCTAAAGACTACAGGTAGGTGGTCGAGTACTCTGGGTAGTTGCAAAAATTCCTAGGCACGGGTCATGATGACGTGCGGAGTTATGTCTAGAACCGGGGTTACCATTAGCCCTTGATAGATGGCTCAGGAAGGAGTCGGTCATTCAATTAACGGTGATTTCGAAGCAAGGTTAACAGTGATAGCCAGAGTCATGGACGTTTGGACGTTTGGTTGTATCATCATTCGGTCTCAAGAGCGGTGTTTTCTGGGTGCTTATCTGATCTTGGTTTAGGCCTTGGGGGTTTGTATTTGGAAAACATTGACCTTGACTCGAGCGATTATTGCTTTACTTTAATTGCCTGCTATGTTATGCTTGCTTCTCCTTAATGTGTGTCTGGGAGCTATCACTGTAGAAAGAGGTGGAGTGGGGTGGTTTGGTTCCTATTTCTTTTATCCCTTATACTCTTTTGGTATGTTTGATAGTTGATTTACTGCTCACTAAGACTTTGTCTGACTCAAGGTTTTATGTCTCCTCTTATTACCTTGGGCTGTTCATCCATGTTGGGATGGGCAGACTAGGTAGCAGGTGACAGGTGCTGTTCATGGAGGTTTACGCTGATGACAACGAAGACGAGCAGGAGGCTTTTGCATATTATTTCTTATTATATGTACTGGATATTCCGCTGCTGTATTTGATTGATTGTTATGTAGTGAGGCTTTGATGTATGGATGATTCATATGTTTGTATAAAACTATTATGATGCTTATATGATGATGTCCTGTTCTATGGAGCTTCACTATATTAGATTTCTCTATTGTATTGTGTCCATGCGTTGTGAGTTGTACGATAGATCCTGCGATGTTTATTCTACTTTGACGGTCACCCATGGCTGCCTGGCACGCCCTTCAGCGCACATTTCTCCTTTATTTTAGGTGGGAGTCATGGGCGGTCGTCACATAGCTATTTTACACGTTAATTAAATAAATATTATTAAATTGATTTAATCTCCTTTCAATTCAAATTCAAAAGTTAGCCTATCATTTTTGATTGCCTAATAATTTATAATCCTTTAAAGCAAATTTTCAAGTCAAAACCAATGTTAAATTTTGCACTAATTGCGACGTTCAATTTCAATAGCAATAAATTCATAAATTATAATTTAAAATCCAATAAATTTATTTATTTCGATTTCAATCTTATTATTCAATCAATCATCACTTCATCGATATAATTAACGTTGGTTTACATCTTATTACATTAGTATTTTATAATTATCATTTTGATTGATATTAACTGCAATATTTAAGTAGATTAATTACAATTGATTTCTAATTTAATTTCAACCGATTAAATAATACAATGATAATTAAACAATTGTCGCAACTTACAAGTTCAACACATTTCAATGTTTATTGTTTACAAACCCAGCTAATAAATTCACATACTAAATAATCATTCTATATTAACCCATTTCAATTTATTACATACAATTTTACCATTTAAATACAACATTTCATTTAACTCCTTATTTACACTTTATAACCAATTATAACTTTACAATTAATTGAGATTACATTCAAATAGTCATTTATTACATTAAATTAACATTATTAGAATTTCATTCTATTTAATTTATTATTGATAAATCGTAAATTTTAATTTCATCCAATATTAAATCCCAAAATCCTATTTAATTTAATATTTTAATAATCAAAATTACAGGTCGTTACACTCTCCTCCACTCAAAACTTCTCATCCTCGAAAAGGAAAAAAGGAATCAATATATTTTATTCAATGTATGCAATTTATAAACAATTAATTAACATAGTTAAATAATTTAAATAAAATATATCAATTAATAAATAATTGAATCTTCATATTCAAGTTTACTACAGTTTGAAAATATTTCACTTTTCCAAGTCTTAATTTCACGAAAAATTTCGGCAGTTTCCTTTGTAAGGAGAGGTCCAGAAAATAATAACATCAATAATAACCAGATATATTCGTATTCCAATAACAAAATATCCCAAACCGTAGGATAATAATATAATATTGCTACAAAACTGCAGTTCGAAAATGTAACTATTTTTCGGACAAACAAAGCTTTATTTATGAAAACAAAAGCAGTAGTTATTGCTTCCATAAACCTGTATTTCACTTATGTAGCCCAAAGAAGTTAGAATTATGTAAAAGAGAAAATATATAGTTGTTTCAATTAGTAACAAAACAAATTAACACAACATAAAAATAGTTACTTGCAAACAAATCCATATAATCATCACATGCAATCAAAGTAATCAGACATCCATCCAAACATCCAAAACAAATGGTTTGTTCGAGTTCGAAACTTTAAATCGTATAAAATGATAAATATACTACTAAGTATACCATATACTCAATAGTCTTAGATAAAACTTAATAGATTACTTATGCATCTTTATACAGTTGAAAGTATCCTTTCCCACCCTTGCCATAAGCCAAAACAACCAAGAATTCCAAATATTATTTAAGTTTATTCTTATTAATTTCCTTTCACATCATTTATTGTTCATCAATTTTTTTCATTCATTCATATGCCAATTATTTTATTAATTTAATTCATTACTTAAAAATTTTAATTCCCATTCATTCATATAATGAGATTTTTCCATTAATTTTCATTCATTTACTTACATAAGTTATTTCCATTCAATTATTTTGATTATCTAAATCAATTCTTAAAATAGTATTTCTTTGCGAATTTAATCAATTGTTATTGTTTACCTATAAAACTTGATTTCCAGTTAAGATTTATATTCATTAGTAAATCAATACATACTTAAGTTCCTTAACTTTTTAATTTACATTCACGCTTCCTTATATGGTGTAATTGAATATTAAATATATTTTCTAAATCATTTCAACCTCTATAAAGTTATAATCATTTACTAGACATATTATTCACTTTTCTATTAAATTTACAGGCTACAAATTTAACTTAAGTTTATAATCATTTACTTGAAGCATTAACTTTTTTATTAAATTTAATTAATAGCATTTCAAATTATCAACTTATGTTTATAAAAAAAAATTATAACCTTGGAATTCTTATTTACAGAAATAATTCCACTTGAACACTTTTATTACTTAACTTTTACTTATATAATATTCTATTACATGTTCCTTATTTAAAATTACAACTTTTTAAATATTTCTGGTAAGTTATATGTGTGTGTGTGTTTCAAGAATGCAATTGAATGTTACACAATTTTGTTTTTAGTTTACTAAATGTTCAATAATTACATCTTTTAAATTTACAGGCTACAAATTTCCATTTTCTTATATTTCTTTAATTCCTTAGCTTCTAATTCTTATTTCCATTTTAGAAGTTTTCAACTATTGAAATTTCACTTTATTTCTAACTGAAATCATTAATTTAACAGAACTTCAGAATCCAAATTCTAGATTCATTTAAATCACTTTGAACCAACATACAAACTCATATCTTATATATATATATATATATATATATATATCATATTTAGAAATTTAAAATCAACATTTGTTTATCAAAAAAAATGTGTAGTAAACCTACTACAACGGTCTTTCAACTTTGAAACTCGAAATGAACGTCGATGATGCTTGCACTCATCACTGAAATTATTTTCCAGCGATAGAGAGGGGAGTACAGGTTTATTTTCTTTAAAAATTCCTGTTAAAAACATTTCTTTTAAATCACTTTGAAAATATTTATACTCGAAAATACTTCTAAATAATACCAATATTACATTCCAAAATCCTTCGAAAACTAATTTCAAAATTCCAGAACTTAAGTTCTCAAATTTTCAATTTATATTTACTTTATTTGTAAATTCTATTCTACAACCAATTATTCATAGCATTTCACTTCTTAATAAACAAATATCTCACATATAACTATATCATTTACAAAATTATCCTTCTATATACAAAACATAATACTATGTAAAATTATTTCATTTACCCATATTCTAAAACCATGTTGTGTCAGTATGCCCTATCGAGTGTTTAGAAATTCTTATGGATGTCATAACATCCTAAGTGCCGACCAGAATTTATAAATACTAAACAGAACTGATTAACACAATAAAACATTTTTATAACACTAACAAGTACGTTCTCTCATATATACTCTCAACAAACTCAATCTAAGGTATTACTACCCTATCTCTAATGAGTCAAACCCCACGAAGGTAAGGTTATCGCTAAACCTGGTTTTAATACCAAATGTGATGACCCACCTTTTTGGACGGTTTAAAACAAAAATAAACTACACATGCCTGACTTAAACCATTCAAAATGGAGGACTGTTATAGGTAAATAAAAAAAGAAGAAAAAAGAAAGGGAACAAAATATAGAATCTCACAACGGAATGAGAAAATATAATAATCAAATAAACAGTTCATGAAGCTGTTTTACAAACAAATTTTGATTATTCTTTATAGTACAGAATTAGAGTTACATACAACAGGAATAAATAAATAATGCAGCGGAACAACATGATGCAGTGGTATAAAAATAATTGTAGTACTAAATCCTCGTCTTCGCCCTCTAGAAAAGCAGCTTTTGATACACTGAAAGGCTTAGACCGACCCTATAAATTGAAAAGATAAAACTCTTGAGTCAGAACTAAAAGATCTTATGTAAGTTAAATCAAAAATAAATAAATATAAGTATTACGGCTTCACAGATGTTTATTGGATTTTACATTTCCATCTAGTGTCTACCGTGCGTGCAATAACTTAAAAGATGTTTGAGATTACCATCTCCTAAGGATCCGTTAAACTATCTACTATATAGTACAATATGCTATTATAATATATCTATAGTAAAGTAAAGTATTAAATGTTCGGAATACCTATCAACAAGTTCTGATGGCGACTAACCATATAATTATAATTGTACATATATGTCTCGTATCTTATTCTTACAAAGGATCAAGGATACAAATCGAAGCATGGAGCATGGATCACAACAGTAGAGAGATAAATATTGTATAAAAATCTTAGAAATAATATGTAAAATCTCCCTGGGTTTTGTCTATGATATAAAATACACACACATTTATACAGAAAACAGATTTTACAAAATCCAAACGTCTGGTACTGTACTCCCGGACGTCTGGTCCCAGCCTCTAGAAATTTTTCAGATAATACACGACCCGACATAGGTCATCACAACCCAGACATCTAGATTTGGTTTCGGGAATTTTTTTTAAAACATTCAACTGACCAAATTTTGAAAGGTTGCTTCTGCATCTCTTCTTCAAATCCATTCTACCCCAAACAGCAACAACTCTAGAAATAAAAAGAAATGGTAACAACACTTC
The DNA here is from genome assembly GCA_030765085.1 of Allium cepa. Taxonomy (NCBI): domain Eukaryota; kingdom Viridiplantae; phylum Streptophyta; class Magnoliopsida; order Asparagales; family Amaryllidaceae; genus Allium; species Allium cepa. The sequence goes on from CM060943.1 coordinate 213,120,464, forward strand.
AAATCAATTTTTTCACAACTATAAATAAATAAGCAATTCTAAAACTAAAGGTACTAATTTCTAACTTCCAATTTCTAATCTCTATATCTACTTTGCAGTCAAATTCAAGTTATTCATATTTTCTATCAATATTTCAACAAAAGATGATTGACATTGGTTTGATTTTTCTTCCATATTTCCAAAGTAAACACATATTCATATCTATACATATCTAGTGGAGATTATAGGAAGACTTGTACGTACTGTCAATATCAGTGTTAATCAGAGCACATTCTTGACGAAAGATTTCTATTGTAACAAGCTTATTCCTCTGGGCGAAGCGAGGGTTATTGATTCGTGAAATTCTGTAGAGGAGCTTCGGGACTGAATGTAGGATGGGAGGTCCGAATCGGTATAAAATTTTCGATGTGATCTTTTTCATTTTACTGTTATCTTTTTATCATATTGTGCGATCCATACTATCATACACTTACTTGTCATATACTATATACGATCCATATAGACTTCCATTTGGTACTAGAGCCAGGTTAGTTCAAATCATAGTAACACGTATTTGAATCCTGTTAATATGGCAAGTATTTTTCAAGAAGGTCAGTCAACTGCATGTCCTCCTCTATTCACGGGATCTAACTGTGCATATTAGTCAACACGCATGAGAATTTTATGGAAGCAAATGGTTTAGAAATATGGTCGACAACTCAAATTAGTATATAGCACCTGAAAAAATATTAGCATATGGACAAATACACAAAAAATTGCTGCTTCTAATAATGCTAAACCTATGAATGTACTTTTTTATTCCCCTGGTAAAAATGAATTTTCACGTGTTATGTTATGTACCACTGCTTATGATATATGGCATACTTACAAGTTACACATGAAGGTACAACTAATGTCAAACAAACAAAAGTATCAATTTTACAAAATCAATTCTCATCTTTCAAAATGAGTCAATTGTTGACATATACTCCAGATTTCAAACTATACAACGCGACCTTATGGCACTAGGAGTCAAGTTTACTGTTTTTGATTTAGTATCTCGAATTCTTAACCCTTTAACAATTGAGTGGGAAAGAAAAGTATTAGCTATCAAAGAAGCTAATGATCGTTCTGAACTCAAATTTGAAGAGTTGATTGGAAATTTAAGGTCCTATGAAGCTAATTTGTAGTCCAAAAAGGAGAAAACCATGAAAAGAAGAACATATCATTTCAAGCAAGTAATGAGGATTCTGAATTGAATGAAGATGAAATTGTATTCATTGCAAAGAATTACAGCAAATTTAAAAAATTCAAGAAAATGACAAGATTCCAAAGTAGCGAAAAATCAATCTCATCAAATCAAACTTCAATCAAGTGCTTTGAATGTGATTAGTTCAGACGCACAAAGAAGGATTTTCGAAAACTCAACAACGAGAAAAAGAAAAATAAATTTGAGCAATTTAAGAAAAGGAGGAAGGCATTCCAAGTCACATGGGATGACTCTGACTCTTCCTCTTCATCCGATAGTGACAGTGAATGTGATACGGAGCAAGCAAATGTATGTTTCATGGCTCACACGGATGAGTATGTCCCGATCTCACTTATGATGAAATTTTAGAAATAAGCATAGAACTTGATGACAAATATATAGAAACTAAGAAATTAAATAAGGAATATGTTGCTAAGATAAATCAAACTTGAAATAGGGTTACTAAAAGATGAAAAATCTATTTTAGAAGAAGAACTGGAAAATGCTCAAGAAAAGTACACAATCTGTCTATTGAAAATGATGCTTTATCTTGTGAATTAGGAAAGTTAAACTAGAAAATAATAAAATTAGTAATGAACATATTATCTTAAAAGATAATCTAGAAACATCAAAATCTGAAATTACTGATCTTAAAAACAAGTTGGATAAAATTACTAGTAATGTTACAAAATTTAACAAAGGAAAACAAGACTTGGAGAATTTAATTAAAATTTCCAAGCCATTCAAATATCGAAATGGACTAGGATTTGAGAATAAGACAAAAATTGTAAAATGTAGTAAGATTTATACTGAACGACCCGCGAATCCGTACCCCTTGAGTCAGCACTATTCTACCTAAATCAACTCAAGTTGTACAGAAATACGAACCATTTGGGTTAAAGAAGAGGAGGTAGAAGAAGAAAATAGAAAACAACATCAGAATCTAACCATCGCAGCGGAATAAAATACAATAGATAATAAATAATCTTTACTCAAAAATCAAATATCTCTGTTTATATATTACATCATCAGAGTACATCAATCACAGCTCAACATCAATAACATACAACTGGATACACAGCAACTCAACACAGCGGAATATATATATATATAAAAACAAGTACGGAAGTACGTATCGTCATCTAGCTCGTCTCCTGAGCTCCACAGCATCATATCCTGTATCCTATAATACTCTGTCTGACCCGAGCATTACAGTTAAATAACACTCGAGTTAGTCCGGAATAACAGCGTGAGAAAATCACACTCAATTGATTATTAAAGTTTCAAAAATCCTTTGAAAACAAAAGTATCTCGTAATACCATGCCACAAATAAACATGTCGGGTTTTTACCTTACGATAGCTAAAACAATTTTTATAGAAATCCTCTGATATTATAATAGGGTCGATATACAAATACTTATAAAATAGCCGAAATTGTTACATGATTAAATTCCAGCTACTAGCCACAGAGTGGGTAATACAAACAAAACTCATACAAGGCTCGTAGGGAGAATTGATTTCCAACTAATGACTAGTGTAACGACCCGTGTAAATTAGATGTTTAAAATAAATTAAATTAACAGGATTTTATGAAAGAGAATGTTGAAAATTTGATGTATCAAGGATAATTTAAAATTTACAGATTAGATTATATATTGCAATTTATTTGTAATAGTGGAAATTGTCGCATTTGGATAAATGTTAAAATGAAGGCTAAAATAAATTATGTAAATGGTGACTTAAAACCTATTTATAGAAATTTGAATAAAATCCAAATAAATTTTTTTTTGGCAAGGCTTAAAATCCAAATAAATTAAGTAGGAAAAAGATTCTTACCTGGATATAAAATTTATATGAGAAATTTATGAAAGTATTAATTTGATTTAATGCAATAAAAGATTGTAAACGGTAATTGGAATAAATTAAGGAATCATATTAGTACAAGCTAATAATTTATGACTCGAATGAGATTCCAATTCAATAGAATCATTTAAATGTTATGATTTGATTTTTAATGGAACATGAGAAAAACAAATGTAAGGATTTGATTAATATATATGTTATTTGTTCAGGGTATTGAGTAAAATTGGAATCTAATTGTAATGAATGGTAATAATGTTGGTATTAGCTAATAAACTAAATTTTAATGCAATACCCATAAATGAATGGGATGAAATGAATATATGTAAATGTATACTAGGTTATTTATCAAATAAAAGGAAAGAAAAGTAAATATCGAATTTGATTGATGAATAAATATGCGTTGAATAATAACTGAATGTAAAGTTAATGGTAATTGTATAAAATCAAAATAAGATAATGAATCGCAATAATTGTGGGTTGATAATAAGGTGTGAATGGGAAAGTGATTGTTATATAAATTGAATGGAATTCAAATTGATGGGAAAAGTAAATGGGCACTTAGTAATAAATTTAAACAGACTTAAAAATGGAATTTATTTAATTAATAGATATAACGGATAAGTATACTTATAAATGTAGGATTAAGAGTTTGAGTTATATACTTAGTTCCTTCAATTAAATCGGAAATCATTTCAATAATTATAAATTAATTGTTACGATAAATAAATTAAGGTAATAAATGGGGAATAACGTAAATAAATTCTTCATTAAATGATGGTTAGAGTATATAAAGAATGGAGGTAAAGCTTTATAAATTGATTTGAATCTAAAATTTAATGAAGGAGTAATTGGACTTAAATGGATCAAACGTTTGAAGTTACGAAAATTTTAATTTAGATAAAAGGGGTATGCATTTATGTAATAGAGTATGAATCTATTGTTAAGTTCATTTATAAAATGGCAGTTGGGTAAATGAAAGGGTGCAAAAGTAAGCCTGTCAATATATCAAAGTAATATATGATAATAGGTTTAATCGAAATAAATGAAAATTTAACATCTAAATATTACATTTATAGGGAATTAAGTGTAATCAAAGAATGTTAGGATAATAAATTTTGAATCTAATATTAAATCCATCTATTTGAACTTATATGAATGAAATAACCATTGATTTCTTTGATTGAATATAAATTTTTAGAAAGTTAAATTTTAATTTGGGAATTTAATGAGATTAAGGATTTATATTGAAATTTATAAATTTACCTTCTGTAATTTGACATCTAAACTTGTTTGAAACTTTGTAAATGATTAAGAATTTTTAAAAGTGATAAAATGGGTCAATTTTAGAATCTAAATATAAAATTGGATTTTATTTATTTATTTTGAATTTATTTAATTAATATAAAAATAGCCATTTTGGTCACGGACTCGGATTTCGACGAAACTAGTTTCATCGAATCCGTAACAGTGAATTATTGTAGGGTTTCAAGTTTCGTAGCGATCGAACTTGTCGTTTGATCATACGAACATGAAACGCCTTGAAATCGATAAATTGAAATCAATTTGAAATCAATTTAAAAATATTGTTTTCAGCATAACTTCTTCATACGATCGAATTTGAACGTGAAACTTTTTCCACCGCGTTCAGAATATTTTAAATTACCTATTTCGATATATGGATTTACCCAATTTCGTTCCGGGGTTAGAACGGGCTTTTTGGCCGTAGTTTGTTCCGCATGTTCATCTATCCGGTCTACCTACTCTATTCCAACCCTACATATAAATAGACGATTTTAAACCCTAGCCTCCATCTATCTTCATTTGTTTGTGCGTTCTTTTTCCTCAACTCTTTCTTTTCCTCAATGGATGCAAATTTCAGATCCAATTCTATTCAAAATTCAAATGAAAAATCAAACATCTCAGAAAAATTCCAAAAAAATATATGTTGTAGATTTCATTTATACGAACCCACATCTATAATTCGTTTTTCGAGACAGCGACCGGATTTATCAGAAATCGAGGTCAAAGTCGAATTAGGCGTTTTTGATTTTGACGTCAATCGGGAAATCTGTTTCTGGGTATTGGTGAGCTGGGCTCGTGGAGTAGTTTGGTGGTGGTAGAAGATCGCGAAGTGGACGGAGGAGCTGGGAAATCTCGAATTAGGGTTTGAAACCCGGTGGCGGCGGCGGATCAGGGGAGGCGCGCGACCTCATCTACCGAGGCGGCCTTGGAGGGTGAGCTCGTGGAGGTGGTCGATTGGAAGTGGAAGGCGACGTACGCCGTGATTTTTGCAGTCAACGTTCGGTCAAAGGGAGGGGATCTGCGTGTTTTTCGTTCGAACATGTTACTGTAGGCGCGTGATTAGGGTTGAGCACGAAAGAGAAGTGCTGACGTATAAAGATGAGGTAAGTGTGCTATCTTTGGTTATTTAATTTTAAGTTAAAGATTTAAACGTTCTAACGTGAATAAATTTCACATACGAAATCCTTTTTGCGCGCGGTTTTCTCCGCTAGGTTCGTATTGGAATTCCAGATCTTTTGACGCTAGGTTAGATAGATTTGGAGACCGTCGAATTTTTAGGTTTAAATCGGATTTAAATTCGATTTAAATTCAAAAGGTGAGTGTTTTAACCCACTCACAATTTCTAAAATTTCCTATGTCTGTTAAATTGACTTTAGATATGAGTAGAAATTTATTTATGGCTGTTTGACATGTTTTATTCATTATTTTAGTTAAATCACATTTATTTATTTTAACTGTTAATTAATTTTATTATTGCATATAAATCGACAGTTAAAATTTATTCATTGGCATATGAACCGATAGTTAAACAGTTAATAAAATTTATCGTTGAATATAAACTGTTAGTTAATAACTGTCATTTATTTCCTGTTATATTGCATATGCTATATATATATATATTGATGTTGTTTAAATTGATGATGATTGAATTAAATTGGTTGATGATTGATATTGGGTGAATGGATGATGTGTTCTATCTTATATAATCTGCCAGTTATCATGCATTGCTTTTCATTCGGGATTGCGGTTTGAAATGATATACAACCACATTTCTATTTTTAAATTGCGGATTGAAATGATAAACATCTGTATCACTTGACCATAGGGTAGAAAATTTTATACAGTCACCGCGGTATATATATACATACATATATATATATATATAATATTTTGAAATAATTTTCTATGGTTTTGTAAAGTTATATATATGTGGTTTATGGGATATTGATTTGGTTATTGATAAAGGTTATTATATATATATATATATATATATATATATATAATAATTTCCGGTTTTTAAGCTTTGTATAAATTTGATTTGAAGTTTAAATAAAGTTTGATTTTAAGACCAAATAAGATTAAGCATTTATTTAAAATTTAATTTCTGGAGTTTCATTGACTTAAATAATAATAAGGTTGGAAGATGAATATTAAGTTAAATTGGAATTAAATAAAAAGTTATCATTTTTAAAGGATATGATTTTATAACTTGATTTTTGTGTAGAGTAATCTAAATGAATATCAGGTTTATTTAAATGAATATAAAATAAATTGAAAGATTTTCCAGTTATGTGAAGTTAAAGGTTTTTCTTAAATTATATTGAATTCATTAAGTAATTATTTCAAGTCTAAATAATAAGTAATTGAATTTAATATACATGGGATTGTCAAATGAGTTTCTTTTGAAATGGTGAAATATTTAAAGCTTTGAAACATAAGAATTGAAATGGTATTTGGAAGTTTAAATCGATATTTGAAAATTGATTTGTGAAATCTAAAGAAGCTATTGTGTTTTATAAAGTAATTTAATATTTAACCATTTGAGAGATGGAAATTTGTTTCGAAGCTATGATTTTCAAGGTAGTATGATTTGAAAATATTATATTCAAGAGTTTTGATTTCTAAATATTTTACTTTGAAAACCCTATGATTTTGGAAAAAATATGTATTGGAAAATAAAATGACATTATATGATTTTGGGTCTAAAGGATATCGTATTGATTTGGGGTTTTAAAAATATAAATGATATCGTATTTATATGGGTTTAAAATAGATATTTTATTCTAGTTTTAAAGTTTAAGTTATTTTAGATGACCACGGTGTTATAATAACGTTTGGTTATTAAAGAGACCGGGATCGGAAGTTGTCATACTCTCTGCCAACTCCGAAAACCACTTTAACAACCGTGTACGCGGTGGAGATTCCAGAATGAAGTAGGTTGGTGGCGGCGTTTCCTGTAAGGTAAATACATGGACCCGACTCCCGTGAGTTGGCATAAGGTGGCTAAAACAAGAGCAATTTACGGGCCAATGAGGTCATTCCTCTAATCGAACGCACTCCTTCGATATTATACTGTGACTTTTGGATTGATTCGGTGGCCACTTTACTTTTGATTTTGGGGGTGTTGTTCGAGGTGGGCGGCAGCTGCGCGCTGTGCGTTTCCATCAGCCCGGAAGCGTAATTGGTATATCTACCCTGGCATTGCCTAGTTGTGCCGTGTCACCTACCCTAGCGTGCCTTCTAGAGTTTCTATTTGTGTCGTACCTATGGAGTATCCTCTGGTAACTTCCCGATCAGGAGGTATTACAGTACTGTATAGACTATTGGCATTATTTGTGTTAAGGGCTATATGGGTAACCCCTTAACGTTATTAAAAAGTAAGTTTATTTTACAATTAGACACTATTATAATAGCGAAATATACTACATAGTAAATAGTTTAACGGATCCTTAGGAGATGTAAATCCCGAGCATCTCTTGAGTTACTGTACTCATATTTATTTCTGTTAATTTAACTCACATAAGATCTTTTAGTTCTGACTCGAGTGTTTTGTCTTTTCAAATTCGCTCGGGTCAGTCTGAGCGTTTTAGGATTTGAAGATTTAGCTCTGGAGTACGAAGACGAAGATCCGTATTATTATTATTATTTATATTATTGCACTTCACTCATACTGCTCCGCTGCATTGTTATATGGTATGTGCACTCTGATATGTGTTGTATAAATATAATCAAAGGTTTTGTAAAACAGCTTCATGAACTGTATATTTTGATTATTATATTTTATCCTTCCGCTGTGAGATTCTGTTTAGTTTTCTTTCTTCTCTGTTTTTTCTTATTTATCCCATAAGAATCCTCCCTTACGTATGGTTTGAATCAACATGTGTATCTGTTTTAAATCGTGCGAAAAGGCGGGACGTTACATCTGGTATCAGAGCTTTGGTTTAGCGATAAACCTTAGCTTTGTGGGGTTTGACTCTTTACTAATAAGGTAGTAACACCCTAAGGGAGTCGCTGAGTGTATATATGAGAGAGCGTATTTGTTAATGTTATAAAAAAAGTTCTAATATTGTGTTAATCTGTTCCGTTTTGTATTTATAAATTCTGGTTGGTGCATGGGACGCTGTGACATCAATAGGGATTTCTAAACACTTAATAGGACAGACCGACATAATATTTGTTTTATATAGGTGAATGAAATAATTTTGCCTATTATATATTCTATATATAAATAAAAAAATTTAATTGATATCTATATTTGGCTGCAATAGATTGGTTGTTAGGTAATAAAGTGTAAATAATAATAGAAATAAAATTGGAAAAGAAAAAAAACCCAGGGTTTGAAATTTCTTTCGAATAAATTTTGGAATATAATAATTATATTTTAGAAGTATTTTCTGATATAAATGTTTCAATATAATTTGAAAGAAATGTTTTTTTAAAGAAGAATTTGGAGAAAATAAGTTGTACTCCCCGCTCTGTCGCTGGAAAATAATTTCGGTGATGGCGACCGTATCATCGACATTCATTTCCGAGTTTCAAAGTGGGAAGGCCACTGTAGTAGTTTTACTGCAGATTCATTTTTGAAAAAATTTATAAATTTTGAATTATTTTAAATATAATTAGAGATATATAAGTTGTAAGAATATATTTATCTATTATTTTAAAATAATTTGAAATTTAACCGGGTATTAAATTCTTAAATTTCCATAAATTAATTGTTTCAATTATTGTAGTGAATTGAAACATAGGAAATTAATAAATTAAATCCTCTAAAGGAAGTAAGATATTTAATGATAGGTTATAAATGGTATTAAATAAAATTTGAAATTTTAACCTACGAAATAAAGGATATTATTATTGAACGATAAATTAATCATAGGTAATGAGGAAACTTGTGTAACTTTCAAGTACATTCTTTAAAAAACATATATAACTTACCAAATATTAAAAGTTGAAATGTTTAATAGGAAATGTAATGAAAATTGTACAAGTAAAAGTAGGTAATGAAGTATTCAATGAATTCACTATTATAAATGAAAATTTAATGTTATAAACTTAGGTTATAATTGGAATTTTACTATAAGTAAATATAATTAAAGGTAAGTATGACAAATAGATGATTATAAACTTAAATAATTAAAGTGTAAATAAATGAGGTCATGCAATAATAAATTAATGAATAGTATAACGAAATAAAAGGGAACTGGCATGACCTGAATTAATGGAATTGAATAATTGAAAAAAAATGAAGCAAACATTTAATGAGTAAATGTAAAGTAAAACGATGAATCACTATGTAAATAAAAAGATAATCAAACAACTGATGTATGAAATAAAATTTATAATAAGTTAATTTGATTTATTGATTGGAATTGTTATTGTTTGATTGTGGGTGTTAGGTAAGGAAACTTTAACTTTGTTGGGATGGATGAATAATCTATTGGGTTTAATCTAAGACTGCTGAGTAAATGATGCACTTGATGGTTTATTCTTCATTCCATACAAATTAAAAGTTTTGAACCCGAACAACTAATTGTTTGTTTGATTGAATGGTTGTTTTATATTTGTTGTAAATGCTGTTGTGAAATTGATGGTTGTTATATTAATTTGTTGTTAGTAATTGAAACCACTTAAATATTTCACTTCATATAAATTGTTAACCCTTTGGATTTTATAAGTGAAATGCAGGTTATGGAAGCAATTGCTACTGCTTTTGGTTCCATAAAATAAGCGTAAATTTGCCCAACAAATAGGTACGTTCTCGGATTTCGGTTTTATAGCGCTATTTTATATGTTTTATATATTTTTCCCGTGTTGGGATATACTATTTTGAATATTATATATGATATTTTTTATATTTAATATTATATTTTCTTCCGAGCCTCTCCATACAAAGGAGACTCTGCCAAAATTTCCGCAAAATTTGGACTTAGAATATTTTGAAATGTTTACCAAACTTTAGTAATTTAAGTGTAAAAAGATATAATGATTATAAAGCGGGTATATTTTATTTAAGGAAATAAATTTAGTAAATTATTGGTTATAAGTTAAATATTTTGAATAAGATGTATTGTTATTTAATTCTTCTTTTCCCTTCTTTTCCTTTTCGGGGACGAAAAGTTTTGAGTGGAGGAGAGTGTGACGACCCGTGTAAATTAGATGTTTAAAATGAATTAAATTAATAGGATTTTATTTTAAATTTAGAAAGAAATAGAAATATTATTTATTTTATGAAAGAGAATGTTGAAAATTTGATGTATCAAGGATAATTTAAAATTTACAAATTAGATTATATATTGCAATTTATTTGTAATAGTGGAAATTGTCGCATTTGGATAAATGTTAAAATGAAGGCTAAAATAAATTATGTAAATGGTGACTTAAAACCTATTTATAGAAATTTGAATAAAATCCAAATAAATTAAGTAGGAAAAGATTCTTACCTGGATATAAAATTTATATGAGAAATTTATGAAAGTATTAATTTGATTTAATGCAATAAAAGATTGTAAACGGTAATTGGAATAAATTAAGGGATCATATTAGTACAAGCTAATAATTTATGACTAGAATGAGATTCCAATTCAATAGAATCATTTAAATGTTATGATTTGATTTTTAATGGAACATGAGAAAAACAAATGTAAGGATTTGATTAATATATATGTTATTTGTTCAGGGTATTGAGTAAAATTGGAATCTAATTGTAATGAATGGTAATAATGTTGGTATTAGCTAATAAACTAAATTTTAATGCAATACCCATAAATGAATGGGATGAAATGAATATATGTAAATGTATACTAGGTTATTTATCAAATAAAAGGAAAGAAAAGTAAATATCGAATTTGATTGATGAATAAATATGCGTTGAATAATAACTGAATGTAAAGTTAATGGTAATTGTATAAAATCAAAATAAGATAATGAATTGCAATAATTGTGGGTTGATAATAAGGTGTGAATGGGAAAGTGATTGTTATATAAATTGAATGGAATTCAAATTGATGGGAAAAGTAAATGGGTACTTAGTAATAAATTTAAACGGACTTAAAAATGGAATTTATTTAATTAATAGATATAACGGATAAGTATACTTATAAATGTAGGATTAAGAGTTTGAGTTATATACTTAGTTCCTTCAATTAAATTGGAAATCATTTCAATAATTATAAATTAATTGTTACGATAAATAAATTAAGGTAATAGATGGGGAATAACGTAAATAAATTCTTCATTAAATGATGGTTAGAGTATATAAAGAATGAAGGTAAAGCTTTATAAATTGATTTGAATCTAAGTAATTGGAATTAAATGGATCAAATGTTTGAAGTTACGAAAATTTTAATTTAGATAAAGGGGTATGCATTTATGTAATAGAGTATGAATCTATTGTTAAGTTTATTTATAAAATGGCAGTTGGGTAAATGAAAGGGTGCAAAAGTAAGCCTGTCAGTATATCAAAGTAATATATGATAATAGGTTTAATCGAAATAAATGAAAATTTAACATCTAAATATTACATTTATAGGGATTTAAGTGTAACCGAAGAATGTTAGGATAATGAATTTTGAATCTAATATTAAATCCATCTATTTGAACTTATATGAATGGAATAACCATTGATTTCTTTGATTGAATATAAATTTTTAGAAAGTTAAATTTTAATTGTGAATTTAATGAGATTAAGTATTTATATTGAAATTTACAAATTTACCTTCTGTAATTTGACATCTAAACTTGTTTGAAACTTTGTAAATGATTAAGAATTTTTAAAAGTGATAAAATGGGTCAATTTTAGAATCTAAATATAAAATTGGATTTTATTTATTTATTTTGAATTTATTTAATTAATATAAAAATAGCCATTTTGGTCACGGACTCGGAGTTCGACGAAACCAGTTTCGTCGAATCCGTAACAGTGAATTATTGTAGGGTTTCAAGTTTCGTAGCGATCGGACTTGTCGTTTGATCGTACGAACGCGAAACGCGTTGAAATCGATAAATTGAAATCAATTTGAAATCAATTTGAAAATATTGTTTTCAGCATAACTTCTTCATACGATCGAATTTGAACGTGAAACTTTTTCCATCGCGTTTGGAATATTTTAAATTACCTATTTCGATATATGGATTTACCCAATTTCGTTCCGGGGTCAGAACGGGCTTTTTGGCCATAGTTTGTTCCGCACGTTCATATATCCGGTCTATCTACTCTATTCCAACCCTACATATAAATAGACGATTTTAAACCCTAGCCTCCATCTATCTTCATTTGTTTGTGCGTTCTTTTTCCTCAACTCTTTCTTTTCCTCAATGGATGCTAATTTCAGATCCAATTCTATTCAAAATTCAAATGAAAATTCAAACATCTCAAAAAAATTCCAAAAAAATATATGTTGTAGATTTCATTTATACGAACCCACGTCTATAATTCGTTTTTCGAGACAGCGACCGGATTTATCAAAAATCGAGGTCGAAGTCGAATTGGGCTTTTTTGATTTTGACGTCAATCGGGAAATCTGTTTCTGGGTATTGGTGAGCTGGGCTTATGGAGTAGTTTGGTGGTGGTAGAAGATCGCGAAGTGGACGGAGGAGCTGGGAAATCTCGAATTAGGGTTTGAAACCCGGTGGCCGCGGCGGCTCAGGGGAGGCGCGCGACCTCATCTACCGAGGCGGCCATGGAGGGTGAGCTCGTGGAGGTGGTCGATTGGAAGTGGAAGGCGACGTACGCCGTGATTTTTGCAGTCAACGTTCGGTCAAAGGGAGGGGTTCTGCGCGTTTTTCGTTCGAACTTGTTACTGTAGGTGCGTGACTAGGGTTGAGCACGAGAGAGAAGTGCTGACGTGTAAAGATGAGGTAAGTGTGCTTTCTTTGGTTATTTAATTTTAAGTTAAAGATTTAAACGTTCTAACGTGAATAAATTTCACATACGAAATCCTTTTTGCGCGTGGTTTCCTCCGCTAGGTTCGTATTGGAATTCCAGATCTTTTGACGCTGGGTTGGACAGATTTGGAGACCGTCGAATTTTTGGATTTAAATCGGATTTAAATTCGATTTAAATTCAAAAGGTGAGTGTTTTAACCCACTCACAATTTCTAAAATTTTCTATGTCTGTTAAATTGACTTTAGATATGAGTACAAATTTATTTATGACTGTTTGACATGTTTTATTCATTATTTTAGTTAAATCACATCTATTTATTTTAACTGTTAATTAATTTTATTATTGCATATAAATTGACAGTTAAAATTTATTCATTGGCATATAAACCGATAGTTAAACAGTTAATAAAATTTATCGTTGAATATAAACTGTTAGTTAATAACTGTCATTTATTTCCTGTTATATTGCATATGCTATATATATTGATGTTGTTTAAATTGATGATGATTGAATTAAATTGGTTGATGATTGATATTGGGTGAATGGATGATGTGTTCTATCTTATATAATCTGCAAGTTATCATGCATTTCTTTTCATTCGGGATTGCGGTTTGAAATGATATACAACCGCATTTCTATTTTTAAATTGCGGATTGAAATGATAAACATCCGTATCACTTGACCATAGGGTAGAAAATTTTATACAGGCACCGCGGTATATATATATACATACAATATTTTGAAATAATTTTCTATGGTTTTGTAAAGTTATATATATATGGTTTATGGGATATTGATTTGGTTAGAGAACACTTCTAGTAAACCAACTCCTATGAGCACAACTTTATATTTAGACAAAGACGAAAATGGAAAAGACTATGTTCAAAAATCATATCGTAGTATGATCGGCTTCTTATTATACTTAACGGCTTGTCGACCCGATATAATGATGAGTGTCTGTTTGTGCGCTCATTTTCAAGCTCAACCTAAGGAATCACATCATCGAGCAGTAAAACGAATATGCGTTACTTAACCAACACTAAAGATTATGGCTTATTCTATCCAAAAGGTACTTCTTTCGAACTCGTATCATATAGTGACTACTGTGTGGCCCGTGCTACGCACACGGGCATTGTTGGTTATTAAATTGATGTTGAAAGTTATTTAGAATATAACCTACGTAAAATTAATGAATTTTATATAGAGAGAAATGTATATTTGTATAGTATTTTGATGTGTATATGCATATTTAATGTGTGTGTGTGTTCATACACACAAACATATTATGTATATGGCTCGGTTTATTAATATAATAGATTTTTAGCATAAGTTAACATCTTTATTCTATCTACAAAATCATTGTTTAAAGCATAGTAAAATATAGTGAAAATACCGGAATGAAAATGCGGAAACTGGTAAATTTTGATCAATGTTTTTTGTGTTAAAAATATCAAATTTTCATACATGTTGCCTTTCTAAAAAAACAAATTTTGAAAAATTAAGCACATATGTGGTTCTATTAGCCCGTACTATATTTAGTATTGAAACAAATTATATGAATCAATGATATATATATATATATATATATATATATATATACACACACACGTTAGTTTCAACCCGCAAATTGAATATGGTTAAAATAATGAAGATGAAAAATGAGTCCCATAAAAATTGCATGCAAACAAAGAAGTATAGCACTCTACATAGTACGGCTTTTGATATTTAATAATATATTGACGAAGATGTATCTACGTCGAGTAACTTGGACAATATACGCATTAAACTAAGACACCGCAGAGGTAAATTATGCAATGCCAGCAACAAATGGAGTTTATCAAAATCCGAACAAATTTTCATATGTAAAACGAAAATAGTCTCTCATAATAACAATGGGTAATGGAAAAATGGCTACATTGAGCAATCAATTAACAGATGTGAAGGTTTTCCTGATTCTTCATCAATGGCAGCGAGTACCCTAATCTGACCCAATTTCACCAATGTCATAGAAAATTAAATGGTCCAAATAAGCGCCTTCTATCTCGCTTGTCTCGCTGTTGTAGCAGTTTAACAGAGCATGCAATTTGATGTGAGCAAACCTTTGGATTGTCTGAATATTCAGTAACATATGTTGTGTATACCTGAAGGAGTCAATGTGAACTCTATTTTTTTTCTTTTTTCTTTTTTTTAAAGTTAATGGTACATGTAAACTATGGTGTAGTTATTGTAATGTCGTATATGTGGAACCATTGTGGATTTAAGTTAAACAGCTAGAGCATCTACTTAATCCAATTATTAGTCGATTACCATGTGTGGATACTCGGTCCCTTAGTCCAATTTGTAGATATAAAATTATATTCACTATTCTTAAACATTTGATCATTGTAAAACCTATATAACATCAATAAACAAATGCAAATAAATAGATATCATTCCAAGACATTGAGACAGAAGAATACATTCTACCATTCAAAATTTTGAACAAACATAAAAGGACGTAACATGTTAATTAAGAGAAATATCCATTTAACACAGAGCGTACAGAGAAAAAAAAATATTAAATGGAAAAAACCTACTAAGACTAATAAACCTATAAGTAATTTATTATTTATTTAAATATGCGTGAGAGCAAAAATGATGTATGAATATTGGACCGGGCACATTTGATGGGTTTTGAATAGGAATATAATGGATGAGAATTAATAATTTTTGTTTATGTTTGTTTAATACAAACATGTTTAAACAAAATTTGCACAACTAGTAGTCATTCAATAGACCAACAATTTAAGTTTAGTCAAAAGCTAGGTAAAAGGTCATATGTAAGTAGTGATAAATTAATTAAGAATACCACTTCAATAAAATATAACGAAAAGAAAATGGTTGGAAAATAAAAGCATGCAATAGTTCATGTAACTTTTTCTAAGAATAACACCAGTAACTTTGTCATGATTCACCAATAAAATTAACCTTATATAACTTCAAAAGTCAGAACATGAAGACCAATCAAAAATCATGAAACGACACGCAAATCCGACCCCTTGAGTTAACACTATTCTACCTAAATCAACTCAAGTTGTACAGAAATACAAACCATTTGGGTTAAAGAAGAAGAGGTAGAAGAAGAAAATAGAAAGCAACACAGAATCTAACCATCGCAGCGGAATAAAATATAATAGATGATAAACACTCTTTACTTAAAAATCAAATATCTCTATTTATATATATTACATCATCATCAGAGTACATCAATCACAGTTCAATAACAATAACATACAAATAGATACACAGCAACTCAACTTCAGCGCAATATATATACAAACAAGTACGGAAGTACGTATCGCCATCCAGCTCGTCTTCTGAGCTCCTCTGCATCATATCGTGTATACTATAATACTTAGTCTGACCCGAGCATTACAGTTAAATAATACCCGAGTCAGTCTGGAATACCAACGTGAGAAAATCACACCCAATTGATTATTAAAGTTTCAAAAATCCTTTGAAAACAAAAGCATCTCGTAAGACCACGCCACAAATAAACATGTCGGGTTTTTACCTTACGATAGCTAAAACATTTTTATGGAAATCCTCTGATATTATAATAGGGTCTATCTACAAATACTTATAAAATAGCCGAAATTGTTACATTATTAAATTCCAGCTACTAGCGACAGAGTGGGTAATACAAACAAAACTCGTACAAGGCTCGTAGGGAGAATGGATTTCCAACTAATGACTAGGAACTGGGGTAACACCTGTCATAGTACGGGCCTAGATCACCATACCGAGGAGTACGCCCGCTCGCCTGCAACACAAGACCGAGACTACCCCTTACTGGATAATCTCGAGTGAGATCACCCCGCGGTTGGGATCAGCAACCGCCCACTAAGCCGAAATAAAAAGGGACATCTAGACAGGAATGACCTCACCCTGCTTGGGTGCTACCCACCTAGCCTTGCTGCATAACCCATGATTTTCAGTCATTCCCATTTGATGAGGCTTGAGGCTAAGCGTTACCTTTTTATAACATATCTCTTAGAATGCCCATTGTCCACCTGACGATGTTTTCGCAAGCATTCATCCATAAAAGTCCATCCCGGGTTCGAACGGAACCGAAGGCACTACTCCTACTACATCCATTTTGGAAATATCCTCAGGATTAGTAGCGACTAGCCCTTGCACTTCACTACTCCGTCTTCGAATCCAAACTCGTTTTCCATGAAACGTACAAACCGGATCGAAGTGGTTTTCGAGAAATAAATCTCGATCCCGGTCTCTTTGAAACGATCAACGCATTTGTCCAATATTGATAGTCGATGATTTAACTATCAATTAATATTTATAACATCCATCAAACAATAAATAATTTTCCCAAATTATTTACTTATCTCAAAAATATCTTCACAATATATAATTTCACCTTTCAAACTCCTTGAAAACATTTTTCAAAACTATCTGCCTTTCTTAGGATAAATTCCAAGTATTTTTATTTCCACTGGAATCATCAAGCACAAACTTTAGATTTTTAAAATAATTTAAAAACACTTTATTGAAATATACTTTAAACCTTTAAGTTAAAAACTATTTCGAAAATTGGTTAAAATACATACTATATGAATATTTGAAAATAATGTTTACTTTATAAATATAAAACTAGTTTTCACTTTTTAAAACAAAATACTAAGTCACCATTAATTAATTATTACAATAATAGATTTGAAAAAAAAAATTACTTAAGAATTTTAATCATTCAAAAATAATAAATTTTTCTAAAACATGCTTTTTAAAACAACCTTAAACTTTTATCTTATATTTAAAAATTTACTTAAATCGTACTTGGCTATCCAGAGAAATATACTCCTCTTCACAACCTTTAAAAATAAATCACTATTTATTTTTAAACAATTTTTCTTATTCCTTTAATAAATTCCCACCTTGAATTTATTCTTCAAAATATCCAATTTTCAAACACTTAAATCACTTTCCAAATTGATTTCCAATTTACTTCATTTATTCCAAAATCCTTTAATTTCAGAATTTATTCCTTAATTATGATTTAAAATACTTATAATTGGAATACCAATTTAGATTTCTCAATTTACTTCTTATTCCTTTAATAAATTTAAAACTTTAATTTTTAAAATAATTTTTTAATTCATTTAAACTAATATCACCTAATTTTACAATTCATTAATTACTGTTTATTCAAACCCTTTTCTTTTTTACACTCGAAGTTATTTATTAGTATTTAACATACTTCCATTTCTTTTCCAATTCATTCTTAATTTATTAAATTTTCTAAGATTATTTTGTTTACAAATTTACTTCCTTTATTTTCTTTCCAAAATCCAATTTATATATTTTTGGTAATTCATTATACCCAAATATATCCAATCAAATCATATCATTCAATATTCCAATATATTCAACATTGAATATCAAGTAATCACAACAGAGAATATTAAATAATAAATGTTGAGGGGTCTAGTTGGATCCCTCCAACCTGTTTTCCCTGCATCCATAGATATTAGCACAATATAAATATCAATTCCAAAATATACCATACTATAGCACAGCAATCAATTTAACCATTCAAACAATTATTTAAATTTAATCATTTAAATTTAACCTTAACTGAGTGAGATTAACTCACCTTTGATTTTAATATACAAATCTGATCCAAACCAGCTTGTTCTCTTCACGATTTCAGACCTTGAATAAATATTATGTGATTTTATTAATATTCAAATAATCGAACAATTAATTGCCATTTATTAATCTAATCTAAATCTAAAATTTTGTTTTAACCAATAATTAAATTTAACTAATGATTTAAATCACCTTGCATTATTTTAAAATTAAATGGTAAGTTTAAAGCATGTATTTTTATTTTTCTGAAACCACATATATTCTTAAAATAATATATATAAATTTAAAAATCGAATTTTTATATAAACCCCACAACATTAACAATCCCTATCTTTCTTCAAAATCTCATATATAAACATAATAAATTCTAAATAAATAAAATTCCCCTCAACCTATATATCAAATTAAAAACAGAATTGTTACATATTTCTCGCTATAAAATATCTTATCATTCCTTCTTCTTTTGTTTTCTGTAACATTCATATACATAAGTTATTAATTTTAAATTAAAACATGAAGAATAAAAAGAAACTACATAAATATCTTACTGTTACATCTATATGAGCAGAATGTTACTTTATATTTTATTTTCCGTTTAAACCATATATATATATATATATATATCTTACATCTATATAAGCATTAAATCAGAATTAATTGAAAGAAGTAAAATTCGAATACCACGCTTCCCAAACCCTAGCTCGAACTTGCGTGCCTCAAAAATCGCGACACCCACCTCGTATTGAGCACAATAAGCCAACTTTCCCCAACCCTAACTTGAAGCTCGGTTGAGGCGAACTGCCGGTCCCTCTTATCCCACATGCGAAACTACTAGCGACGCGGCCACGACTTCGCTGCTCAGCCGAATCGACGCTCGCGAGATCCCCCTCAACCCAGATTCAGTTCGCGAAATTGCTAGCGAAGTTCATATTTTTTTTTAAGCTGAGCATCGGTCATGATTTCTCTGAACGAATGAAGCATCGAGGCCGACGAAAGTCAACAAGCGTTGCTTGATTGAATTGATTTTGTTAATGAATTTCGTTCAAACGAACAGCAGCCATTCCTCCCTTTTTTTTCCTGAATCTTTGATTTTAATTTGACTTGAAGAAGTGGATTTAGTCCCATTATTAAAGAAATAGGGCTGCGTGATGTAGAAAAAAAAGAGACATGGAAAAGAAAGAAAGTTGGCTGATGGAAATGATTTAGGTAGGTGAAAAGATGTGAGATATTTAAATTAAAAGATTGATTATTTTCTAGACGTTTTTATCTCGTACGCTCACGCAATGATTTCGAATGCTACAAAATCTGAAATTCGATAATAGTTCAATATTACGGACTCAATGGAACTGGTTTCGTCTAATTCTGAGACTGTGCCTCGGAAGGCTATTTTTAAATTCAATTTAAACTATAAAATTTTAAAACTGAACAAACCACTATTAATTTCAATTTCACAACTTCTATTATCCTCAGTGTTATGAATATAAATATTACAAGCCTTCAAATCATTTTTAACAGGCTTACAACTCTAGATTCAACATTTTACTCAGCTTCAAATTGTTTAATTCAATAATTTAATTATCAAATAAATTGTAATATTCGTTATTCAAGTTAAAGTTGCCCTATTGAATTCTTAAAATCAATTAAATATTCCGATTTTTAAATGCTTGAAAATTCCGGATCGTCACATTCCTCCCCCTTAAAAGAATTTCGTCCCCGAAATTACTAGTTAGAAAGAATGGTCCAATACTCGTTTATTATTTTTCCCCAAAACCAAACAGTTTTAACAATTCAATATCTTACCAACTATCTTTTATAAAAGACCCATTATTATTCTTATTAACTTTCCAAGTTTTTCCATAGTTCCTAAATAATTATACTTATTCACTATTCAAATTATAATTCAAAACCAAGTTTAAAATTTTCAAAATTTCTCGAAAAATTTTCTAACTCTCTAAATTTCCGAAAAATTTCGTCAGCGTCTCCTTTGCACGGCTAGCTCGGTACAACTACAAAATGGCTCTACGGCCTCCCAAATCCAAAAAGATAAACAAAAGCCAAGTGGCTAGATCCAAAAACCCAATCAAATTTTATAGAAATTTAAACAGATACCTTTTTGTCGAGCATTTCAAATTTATCTTCTGAAATCAAAACAAATTTTCTTTTCCTTTTACAATACCTGCATATCCTGCTTAGCACTAATACCCAATCACAGTATTCCCAAAACATTTTATCGATTTTCTTACGAAATGTCAATATCTATTCGTTCAAATATTAACCTAGAATATTTTTGTAATATCAATTCCAAAATCAAGAATTCACCATTCTCTTCTTAAGTTAGTATAAGCATTTTATATGCTTCTTATATTTATTTTCATCTTACCACTATAGTTTATATCTATTTCTATTCAAATCGATTCTTTCATTTCCATATGAATTCAATTTATCTTTAGCTCTGCATATATAAATTTTATTTGTCATTTATTACTAATTCATGTCATTACCTTAATTAGTTTCATTTACTAACTTATTTCAATTTTCCAGTTTTAAACCGTTTTTTCGTTAACAAAATTTTCAAAAATTTCCAAAAAATTTCTAACTCCCAAAATTTCTGAAATTTTTTGACAGAGTCTCCTTTGTACGGAGGAGCTTTTGCAATTTGACAATAGATATAAATATATATACATCGACCCACACGGTCGGAAAAACCAAAAACAGTTCATATTTCCTATTTTTATTGCGTAGGCGTATCTTATTTAGCATTTTAAGTAAGCGGGTTATATTTTTAGCATCAAGCGTCACCAAAATCCAGCCAACCGGCTTCTCGGTACCTGTACTTACTAAATTTAAACATATAACTACTATATATAGGAAGTTTATAACATTTCACTTAAATTTAAATAGCCAAAACATCAATCCTGTAACAATGTATGTGATGTACTGGCATAAACAAATAAATTTCACATATACTGCATGTTATATAATTTCCATAAGCATATATAAGGTTCCGACACTTATTACAATTACTTATAATCAATTTTCAAACCATTCCATTCAGTTGAAGTGATTTTCAACTTACTTGCTTTTATTTAATTCATTTAAGCAAAACAATCTCATATTCATTTCCATTGGTTTCAAAATAAATTTATCAAACTGCTATTGATTCATATAATTTTGCTTACTCCCGTTTACGTCGAACGATCAATTTATTAATGCAATTCGACAATATTAATGTGAATAAATAATAACAAAAGCTTTATAACCAATTTAAATCGATTCCAACTCAATTCACACTTAATCCCATCCCTTTTTTTTAATTTATTCACAAACTTTCATTGCATTTCTTTCATATCTAAATAGATTTGATTCCAAACCATTTTATTATACACGACATCATCCCATGCTTCTATTAATTTTTTTAAAATTAGGTTAATTTACTTCAATTCACTACCATTCATAACTTAAGTTCATTCCCGCTTTAATTTATTCATACTCGAATTGGATTTTTTTACATCTGACTTCATTTTTATTTTAATCCAATTCCATACAACTCAAGCTTTATTTCCAAGCTCTATTATCTATTCACAATCTTTGATTTGATTCTCCTTGAGTTCAATCTTACTTAATATCCAAGTTTGGATTTTATCTCAGAATACAATATTTTTATTCCGGCTTATTTATTCCCTCATTTAAATTTTATAAGCTACTCACTTATTAATATTCATTCTTCCCCATCTATTTACAGTCAACCACACTCACACCTTAACTTTAACTAGGGATTGTGTATATATATATTTCCAATGCTTTTCAATTCTTTTATAAGCTTCTAAAGTTTATTTATTTTAATTCAATACTTTTTTAATTTACATTTATTTGTCTGAGTAAAATTTTATTCCAGTCAGTATTATCTATAATTCGACTGAATTCATTTTAATTCAGTTTTAATTCCAACTCAACTTTATATCCAATTTAATTCAATTTCAATTTCAATTTTATTATCTCAAATTAGATTCAGATATATTTTCTTCACTTCATTCACTTAAGTGAAATTTTTAATTTTCGGATTAAAATTTTCAATTCCTTCTTATCAATATCAACTCTATTTTATTAGTTCAATAGTTGATTCATTAACTCCTTCACAAATTGGTTTTCAACCAATAAATTTTGTTTTCAACCAATAAATTTTGTTTTCAACATTAGTTCTTTTTAGTCCATTTGAACTTATCCTGCACCTTATTTTACACATTTAAATCAGCATCATCCAACATTGAATTTTCAATTCATTTGCATGCCATAGTAGCTAATCAGTTACTTATGAACTTTAAATCTCAAAACTTTGTTTTATTTAGTCCAACTTGTCTAATTTTTTTTCCTTTTACATAATTTAACACAATCCAGACTTAAGATTCTAGTATTCAGTTTTCACTTTACTTACTTACAAAGTTGAATTCTATTAAAACAAATTCCTAATTTACATACCATCAACTTATTATATGCCATAAACATTTCTAGTTAAGATTTCAGAGTTTTAAACAGTCTTTAACATTTCAAAATTCTCTTTGAAATCTTCCATATCCAAAATTCCTTGCATTTCAAAAAAAAAAATTAAATTCATCTTTTGCAAACAATCCCAATTGAAAACAATTTGGTAGCTCTCTTGGAGACTCGAAAATAAACATCGATGATGCTGCAGTCATCACCGAAATTATTTTCCAGCGACCGTAAGATTTCAATGCTTTTATCTCTTTTTAAAACCTTTCAAATATTTTTAAATTCCAAATCTCTCTAGATTTCAATCCGATTCAAAAATATTTCTCTCAGATATATTATTTTTCCCAACCTTTGGGAATCATCTCCAAATTCAAAGGAACTTAAATTTCCAAATTTTCAAATCCAAACCCTTTAAATTTATATTCAAACATTACTTTGGAACTTTATCTAATTTAATTATTAACCACATTATAATTTACATTTATAATTTATATTTACAAATTTCATTTATATATGAACTTGTTTCTTAGTTTTTAATTATAATTTCAATTCCCTATTCAATTATGAATCACAGTTACAAATTCATTCATTTTCTTCCTTATTCTTTATTATTATTTCAATTTCTCATTCAATTCTCATACAATGATAATAATGTAATATTATCACTCCTAACATCCAAGCATCCATATATGACTATAACAATTACGAAAATCATTTCCTTTATACACAAAATAATTTTGGGTTAAATTATTTCATTTACCCTATTTAAAACAATACTGTGTCGGTTTATCTTATTTAAGAGTTTAGAAATTCCTATCGATAACATGGCGTCCCATATATCGACCAAAATCCATAAACGCTCAACTGATAAATCAACGCAATATAAAACAATTTTATATTCACTAACAAATACGCGCTCATATCTATTAATACTCTCAAACTCATTCTAGAGTACTACGGACTCTATTTAATGAGTAATTCCCACCAGAGCCAAGGTTATCACCAACCTGGCTCTGATACCAAGTGAAATGACCCGCAAATCCGTACCCCTTGAGTTAACACTATTCTACCTAAATCAACTCAAGTTGTATAGAAATATGAACCATTTGGGTTAAAGAATAAGAGGTAGAAGAAGAAAATAGAAAGCAACACAGAATCTAACCATCGCAGCGGAATAAAATATAATAGATGATAAACACTCTTTACTTAAAAATCAAATATCTCTATTTATATATATTACATCATCATCTGAGTACATCAATCATAGTTCAATAACAACAACATACAAATGGATAAACAACAACTCAACTTCAACGGAATATATATATAAACAAGTACGGAAGTACGTATCGTCATCCAGCTCGTCTCTTGAGCTCCTCTGCATCATATCATGTATCCTATAATACTCGGTCTGACCCGAGCATTACAGTTAAATAATACCCGAGTCAGTCTGGAATACCAGCGTGAGAAAATCACACCCAATTGATTATTAAAGTTTCAAAAAACCTTTGAAAAAAAAGCATCTCGTAAGACCACGCCACAAATAAACATGTCGGGTTTTTACCTTACGATAGCTAAAACATTTTTAAGGAAATCCTCTGGTATTATAATAGGGTCTATCTACAAATACTTATAAAATAGCCGAAATTGTTACATTACTAAATTCCAGCTACTAGCCACAGAGTGGGTAATACAAACAAAGCTCGTACAAGGCTCGTAGGGAGAATGGATTTCCAACTAATGACTAGGCACTGGGGTACGACCTGTCACAGTACGGGGCCTAGATCACCGTACCGAGGAGTACGCCCACTCCCCTGCAACACAAGACCGGGACTACCCCTTACTGGATAATCTCGAGTGAGATCACCCCGTGGTTGGGATCAGCAACTGCCCACTAAGCCGAAATAAAAAGGGACATCTAGACAGGAATGACCTCACCCTGCTTGGGTGCTACCCACCTAGCCTTGCTGCATAACCCCTGATTTTCAGTCATTCCCATTTGATGAGGCTTGAGGCTAAGCGTTATCTTTTTAGAACATATCTCTTAGAATGCCCATCGTTCACCTAACGATGTTTTCGCAAGCATTCATCCATACAAGTCCGTCCTGGGTTTGAACGGAACCGAAGGCACTACTCCTACTACATCCATTTTGGAAATATCCTCAGGATTAGTAGCGACTAGCCCTTGCACTTTACTGCTCCATCTTCGAATCCAAACTCGTTTTCCACAAAACGTACAAACCGGATCGAAGTGGTTTTTGAGAAATAAATCTCGATCCCGGTCTCTTCGAAATGATCAACGCATTTGTCCAATATTGATAGTCGGTGATTTAACTATCAATTAATATTTACAGCATCCATCAAACAATAAATAATTTTACCAAATTATTTATTTATCTCAAAAATATCTTCACAATATATAATTTCACCTTTCAAACACCTGGAAAACAGTTTTCAAAACTATCTGCCTTTCTCGGGATAAATTCCAGGTATTTCTATTTCCACTGGAATCACCAAGCACGAACTTTAGATTTTTAAAATAATTTAAAAACACTTTATTGAAATATACTTTAAAACCTTTAAGTTAAAAACTATTTCAAAATTTGTTAAAACTACATACTATATGAATATTTGAGAATAATGTTTACTTTATAAATATAAAACTAGCTTTCACTTTTTAAAACCAAATACTAAGTCACCTTTAATTAATTATTACAATAATAGATTTGAAAAAAAATATTTACTTAAGAATTTTAATCATTCAAAAATAATAAATTTTTCTAAAACATGCTTTTTAAAACAACCTTAAACTTTTATCTTATATTTAAAAATTTATTTAAATCGTACTTGGCTATCCAGAGAAATATACTCCTCTTCACAACCTTTAAAAATAAATCACTATTTATTTTTAAACAATTTTTCTTATTCCTTTAATAAATTCCCACCTTGAATTTATTCTTCCAAATATCCAATTTTCAAACACTTAAATCACTTTCCAAATTGATTTCCAATTTACTTCATTTATTCCAAAATCCTTTAATTTCAGAATTTATTCCTTAATTATGATTTAAAATACTTATAATTGGAATACCAATTTAGATTTCTCAATTTACTTCTTATTCCTTTAATAAATTTAAAACTTTAATTTTTAAAATAATTTTTTTATTCATTTAAACTAATATCACCTAATTTTACAATTCATTAATTACTGTTTATTCAAACCCTTTTCTTTTTTACACTCGAAGTTATTTATTAGTATTTAACATACTTCCATTTCTTTTCCAATTCATTCTTAATTTATTAAATTTTCTAAGATTGTTTCGTTTATAAATTTACTTCCTTTATTTTCTTTCCAAAATCCAATTTATATATTTTTGGTAATTCATTATACCCAAATATATCCAATCAAATCATATCATTCAATATTCCAATATATTCAACATTGAATATCAAGTAATCACAACAGAGAATATTAAATAATAAATGTTGAGGGGTCTAGTTGGATCCCTCCAACCTGTTTTCCCTGCATCCATAGATATTAGCACAATATAAATATCAATTCCAAAATATACCATACTATAGCACAGCAATCAATTTAACCATTCAAACAATTACTTAAATTTAATCATTTAAATTTAACCTTAACTGAGTGAGATTAACTCACCTTTGATTTTAATATACAAATCTGATCCTAACCAGCTTGTTCTCTTCACGATTTCAGACCTTGAATAAACATTATGTGATTTTATTAATATTCAAATAATCGAACAATTAATTGCCATTTATTAATCTAATCTAAATCTAAAATTTTGTTTTAACCAATAATTAAATTTAACTAATGATTTAAATCACCTTGCATTATTTTAAAATTAAATGGTAAGTTTAAAGCATGTATTTTTATTTTTCTGAAACCACATATATTCTTAAAATAATATATATAAATTTAAAAATCGAATTTTTATATAAACCCCACAACATTAAATATCCCTATCTTTCTTCAAAATCTCATATATACACATAATAAATTCTAAATAAATAAAATTCCCCTCAACCTATATATCAAACTAAAAACAGAATTGTTACATATTTCTCGCTATAAAATATCTTATCATTCCTTCTTCTTTTTTCTGTAACATTCATATACATAAGTTACTAAATTTAAATTAAAACACGAAGAATAAAAAGAAACTACATAAATATCTTACTATTACATCTATATGAGCAGAATGTTACTTTATATTTTAGTTTCCATTTAAACCATATATATATCTTCCATCTATATAAGCATTAAATCAGAATTAATTGAAAGAAGTAAAATTCGAATACCTCGC
The DNA here is from genome assembly GCA_030765085.1 of Allium cepa. Taxonomy (NCBI): domain Eukaryota; kingdom Viridiplantae; phylum Streptophyta; class Magnoliopsida; order Asparagales; family Amaryllidaceae; genus Allium; species Allium cepa. Next base: position 213,148,210 of record CM060943.1, read on the forward strand.
TTCCCAAACCCTAGCTCGAACTCGCGTGCCTCAAAAATCGCGACACCCACCTCGTATTGAGCATAATAAGCCAACTTTCCCCAACCCTAACTTGAAGCTCGGCTGAGACGAACTGTCGCTCCCTCTTATCCCACACGCCAAACTACTAGCGACGCGGCCACGACTTCGCTGCTCAGCCAAATCGACGCTCGTGAGATCCCCCTCAACCCAGATTCAGTTCGCGAAATTGCTAGCGAAGTTTATATTTTTTTAAGCTGAGCATCGGCCATGATTTCTCTGAACGAATGAAGCATCGAGGCCGAAGAAAATCAACAAGCGTTGCTTGATTGAATTGATTTTGTTAATGAATTTCGTTCGAGCGAATAGCGGCCATTCCTCCCCTTTTTTTCTTGAATCGTTGATTTTATTTTGACTTGAAGAAGGGGATTTAGTCCCATTATTAAAGAAATAGGGCTGCGTGATGTTGGAAAAAAAAGATACATGGAAAAGAAAGAAAGTCAGCTGATGAAAAAATTTAGATAGGTGAAAAGATGTGAGATATTTAAATTAAACGATTGATTATTTTCTAGACGTTTTTATCTCGTACGCTCACACAATGATTCTGAATGCTACAAAATCTGAAATCCGATAATAGTTCAATATTACGGACTCAATGGAACTGGTTTCGTCTAATTCCGAGACTGTGCCTTGGAATACTATTTTTAAATTCAATTTAAACTATAAAATTTTAAAACTGAACAAACCACTATTAATTTCAATTTCACAACTTCTATTATCCTTAGTGTTATGAATATAAATATTTTAAGCCTTCAAATCATTTTTAACAGGCTTACAACTCCAGATTCAACATTTTACTCAGCTTCAAATTGTTTAATTCAATAATTTAATTATCAAATAAATTGTAATATTCGTTATTCAAGTTAAAGTTGCCCTATTGAATACTTAAAATAAATTAAATACTCCGATTTTTAAATGCTTGAAAATTCCGGGTCGTCACATATCATTTGTTCCCAACATATTCCCTACCAATGTTTCATAAATTTGATCTCAAGCTGGAATAAAAAAAACTTTTCAATCTGTTACTTGAGTTTTAAGTGAAGAGGTTGAGCACTATGAGCAAAAAACATCGACATATCAAACAAAAAATATGAAAATTGGACAAACATGCTAATTTTTTCAGAAAAAGAACAATGGCCACTTTACAAATATGTCAATTTAGGATTGCATGCAGTTTATTCGGCTAGTATATCTCAAGATACAAACAGATAGATATAAATGATTCATTATATCTCTAAGTTTCACACAATCTAATAGAAGGATACAGTAAACCAGTAATAAACAACACTAATGGCAGGCAATCGCCATAAAAACAGTAAAAACAGCCATAATCTAAGTAAATTGCATAGTCAATTAGCGCGACCATGAATAACATCTACACCCATTTTACGTGGATCAGTTTTGTAACAACCCGGTACTTCGCAACAATTAATATTGTCACAAATTTCCATTTGAAGTTTTTAAATTTGAATTAAAATTCTTTTATAAATTGTTAAAAGAAATTTTGGGCTTTGAAATTAAATAGTGTTCCATGTTTTTATATTGGGCCGTGTTAATTCTCAAAGCATAATACCCGTTCTTTTCCCCCTTTTTCATTTTAAGTAGCAACCCTAGAGGAAATCGAAACAAACGAAAATGGTGGCCGTTCCTTTTCTTCCTGTTCGACATTTAGGGCTTCGTTCCAAAATTGGGGGTTCGCTTGTTCCCTTGCTCGATCGTTGCTCGCTCTTGTGGTGCTCGCGGCCGCTTGTTTTGTAATCGTCTCTGCTTCAATTCGTCGACAAGGTGAGTAATTAAATTTACTCACATCTAATTCATGCTCTAGTGTAATTAGGTTTTGATTTTTGTTGATTTTTGACTTTATTCGATTTTGTTGGCGTTGATGATTTTTGGGTTTTCGACTTTGCCATTCTTCGGCCGTACCACTTCGTTAAAACTTGTACCCTGGTTTTTAATTGCTTTGTTGGATTCGGCCTTGCTTTCTTTGATGAAGTGGTTAATGTCTCTGTATATTTGTTGTTTCCCTGACCTGTTTTCATGTGTATTCATCCTTGTAGTATAACCTGATGCTTGAGCGTGTTTGCCTGTTGCACTCGATCATATTGATTTCAGGGTATTTGCTTTGAGATGCTTATAAGCTTGGTCTCTACTCTGTTGCATTTTACTTTGTTGTTGTTGCCTAGTCTGCTTAATGATACCGCATGACCGATTTGTTACTGTTCGAGTGCATTGTTCAGTTGCTTCACTGATGCATTTTGGAGTCGGCCTTGTTGCACTATTTATGGCCATTCTTGTTGCCTCCGTTCATTTGCAATATTATGGTTCATGGGTTGCATTGCCCAGCATTTTGTTTTGAAGGAGCAATATACCTTTTTGTTTTGCTTCAGCACTGATTGCTGTAGTTGCATTTTGCATCCATTGGGTTTGCACGGTATAACACTTTGTATCCATAAGTTACACTGTCCAGTTTTATTTAGTTGTCCATTTGCCACAACATTTATGTGCTGTTGCTCCAGGTTGCACTTGAACCATTTTGTTTTCACTTGAACTCTCTGTTGGTTCATGCCGTGACATTGATTGTCAATTGACCTATTTTGTTATGTGAGCTACTGTTTTAATAGCAGTTAGTAATTTTTGAAACATCAATCATATGCATACATATATATGCCCATTGTTGTTTTATTAGTATATGCAGTCTACACTGAATTCTCCTCATCTTCAACAAAGATGTTTTGGGTCATTTTCATTTGAGCATATGTAAGACAGTTTACATACTTAGAGTTGTCATGGCTTTGATTGCATCATGTTGCAACAGTTTTGATCTTTTGAAGTTTGCATTCCGCCTGAGTTCACGTGTAGTGTTTAGAGTTGTCATGGCTTTGATTGCATCATGTTGCAACAGTTTTGATCTTTTGAAGTTTGCATTCCACCTGAGTTCACGTGTAGTGTTCCTTGCATACATTCATACAGGTGCGCATGTATTTACTACACTGTTGTAATGCTCCTAAATTTGGATAAACTTGGATCCTTGGTATACTTGTCTCTATTTCGAGGCTGATACATTTTGTAGTTCCTTCTGTCAGCTTGTAGTTCATGTACAGCCCTTGTGTACATTTTTGGGTTGTGTACAGCCTTCACTGTGATCTTTCAGTTGAGACTGTCTGTAGCCGTTGACCATCTTCTTTGTTTTGTGTTGTTACACTGCCTCCATTCAAAAGTATTGTTGCATGGAGCTCTGTTGTATATTTGATTATTTGACCTCGTACACTTATGTTGCCCCTGAGTTGAACCGTAATTTAATTGGGTTTGACCTTGTGCCCGGTTGTGTACATTATCACTGTAGTGGCAAGGCCGTGCACGCAAGCGTGAACTGCAACCACACGGTATTCAATGGGTACATCATCACCGTAGTGGCAAGGCAGTGCACGCAAGCGTGAACTGCAGCCACACAGTATTGGTTTTATTGTTATTTCTTTTGCTTTTGATTTATGGAACTATTTCGTATTCCATATGTTGTCGTGGCGTGGCAGTACACGCGTGCGTGTACTGCAGCCCTACCCGAATTAATATTTTAATTGATATTTCAATGGTTTGAACTGTTTTTTTATTCAATTCAATATTCTGAATTGTATTCTGATTTGGTTTAATTTGTTGATTTGTTGTTTAACACTGTTACATGTTATATTTATCGTTATCCGATTTCTTTATTTAAGGATCGGATAGACGAGATTTATTGTGATTGTCGTCTATTCATTATTTAATTATTATTGCTTCTGTGCACTAATAATTGAGTTTGAATTAGACTGACCCGTGTATTATTTTCTTTTGAATGTAATACTCGGGTTAGACCGAGTATTCACAGGTTGTAGATATCTTGCTTTGGGTTGCTGCTAGAGCTATGAAGTTTCTTTATATCTTTTGGAGTAGTCGTCGTCATCTTTAGTAGTCAGTGTATTTGTATAGGATGTTTTATATTCATGTATATTATTCACGGTAATGTACTTGTATATGTAACCTCCAGAGTCGACAGTTGTAGTTGTATCATATGTATCGTATCACATGTATATCAACTGACATCAGTTAGATATATATATAAGACTTTCTGTTATATCTGTGTTCCGCATTTACAATATCTGCGTTATTAATATATATATATTGTCCTAAACTATTATGAACCATCGTAGTTCGTTTTATACTAGAATTGGGTATGTCGATGGAAGTAAATAAATATGAGATGAAAAATAAAAATACATACCACTCCTATCGAGGTAACTAATATTAGTGTAAGGCCTAACTGCGGATGGCCGCTCCTATCCGTCTTTATTCTTCGTGATAACCGACAGTATTTCTTTTAATACTCTTTGTTATTGCGAGCATAGAGGTGGGGCGTCACAGTTGGTATCAGAGCTTGGGGTTTATGGACATAATATAAAACATAACTTAGATGGAACATGTGTTACAACTATTAGTCGATGTTTTATTGTGCTTTGAGTTAAAACTAAAGTTTTAAAATTATGATGAAATTTTTAAAATTTCCTTATTTAAAAATAAAAGTGAACTTGTGTTTTGATGATTGATTGAGTGTGTTTTGTTTATCAGAGTGCACAGCGGAAATAGCGACTGTCTTCGCTGAGTACAACTGATAACTTTTTGATTTAAAAATCAAAATATGAAATTGAAATAAATTTCATTTGTTGTTTACATAACTGTGTTTAATTTGTTTTCTTTGAAAATTTCGAATCCAATTTGAGAATTCGAAACGATTACAGTTATGTGAATTTGTTGAGATTTTTGCTGTTTTAAATTATCTTCATTGAAGATAATAGAGTAATTTCTTTGTGTATATTGTAGTGTGCGTGCAAATATGAATTGCACGTTACTGCATTAATTTTACGTTGAACCGATGCTTGGTTATGAAACGTATTTAGTTGCCGTTATTTTTATAACAGGATTTTTACACCTATGCCAAATTTTGAAGCACGGTGTTTTGTTGACATTTTAATGAATGAAAATTCACTGATATGAAATTTTGATGCAAATTATTTTGATGAGATTTTGACGTTTAAAATTTTCTGTCACTTTGACTTTAGTAACCGTCAAATTTTTAAAGTGGATTTTTCAAGCGGTTATCCCGCAATGCTGATTTTGAGATCCGTTTCTATGGTGTTTTGAGAAGTACAATTTTCTTATTGAAATTGTCACTAATGTTGCTGTTTTTATCACGGATTTGCAAATCGTTTTAAAAATAAAATTGTTTTTCAAAATTTTTATAGTTTATGCTTTCAAAAGAATGAGGAAGCGATTTAAACGATTCAGCAAAATCGAGGACTATGAACCCTTTCTTTTACTGATTCGCTTAATTCCGGACTTGTTCGTTTGAGAATGTAGATTATTTACTTTTATAAAATAAATGAAATTGTTTTCAGAATTTTTACAGTTTGCGTTTTCAGAAGAATGAGAAAGTGACTTAAACGTTTTAGAAAAATCGAGGATTATGACCCCTTTCTTTTACTGATTCGCTTAATTCCGGACTTGTCCGTTTGAGAATGTGAAATGTTATTTTTGGAATACACAATTTGCACTTTCAAGGAAACGATGAAGAGATTTAAACGATGTAGCGAAAGTGCGGAGTATGGAACCACACTTTTATTATTTGGTCAATTCCGGACTCGTTAATTGAAATAATTGATGTTTTGATGCTTTTGATGATTTTACACGTTCAAGGAAACGATGAAGAGAATCAAACGATTTAGTAAAACACGTGGTATGGGACATGTGCGTTTGCTATTTCGGTTAATTCCGGACTCGTTAATTGAATATATGATGATTTTCGTGTGCTTTCGAGCCACTATGTTGGACCTTCGGGTCAACACCAATACCGGACCTTCGGGTCATATGTTGGACCTTCGGGTCATTTGTTGGGCGCCAAAATTATGTTGGGTACTTGGTAGGCTTCGGCCATATGTTGATACACGTGCGGCGTAGCTAAAACTCGCCATTTGTTGGGATCGATCCACCTTTTATGTTGATTTTCTAGATCATCTTAATTGATTTCTAGATATTTGTTGTTTCCAATTATCTGCAGGTAATTGGATATTTGTTGATATGAGTTCTAATTATCGTTTTTGATAATTAGATATTTGTTGATTTGATTATCGCTTGTGATAATCGAATATTTGTTGATATGAGTTCTAATTATCGTTTTTGATAATCAGATATTTGTTGATTTGATTATCGCTTGTGATAATCGAATATTTGTTGATTTGAGATTTGATTATCGTTTTTGATAATCGAATATTTGTTGATTTGATTATCGTTTTTGATAATCGAATAATTGTTGATTTGAGATTTGATTATCGTTTTTGATAACCGAATATTTGTTGATTTGAGAATTGATTATCGTTTTTGATAATCGAATATTTATTGATTTGAGAATTGATTATCGTTTTTGATAATCGAATAATTGTTGATTTGATTATCGTTTTTGATAATCGAATAATTGTTGATTTGAGATTTGATTATCGTTTTTGATAATCGAATAATTATTGAATTGATTATCGTTTTTGATAATCGAATAATTGTTGATTTGAGATTTGATTATCGTTTTTGATAATCGAATATTTGTTGATTTGTTGATTTGATTATCGTTTTTGATAATCGAATATTTGTTGATTTGAGATTTGATTATCGTTTTTGATAATCGAATATTTGTTGATTTGATTATCGTTTTTGATAATCGAATAATTGTTGATTTGAGATTTGATTATCATTTTTGATAATCGAATAATTGTTGATTTGAGATTTGATTATCATTTTGATAATCGGATAATTGTTGATTTGATTATCGTTTTTGATAATCGAATAATTGTTGATTTGAGATTTGATTATCGTTTTTAATAATCGAATATTTGTTGATTTGTTGATTTGATTATCGTTTTTGATAATCGAATATTTGTTGATTTGAGATTTGATTATCGTTTTTGATAATCGAATATTTGTTGATTTGATTATCGTTTTTGATAATCAAATAATTGTTGATTTGAGATTTGATTATCGTTTTTGATAATCGAATAATTTTGATTTGAGATTTGATTATCGTTTTTGATAATCGAATAATTGTTGATTTGAGATTTGATTATCGTTTTTGATAATCGAATAATTGGTGATTTGATTATCGTTTTTGATAATCGAATAATTGTTGATTTGATTATCGTTTATGACAATCAAATATTCGTTGATTTGAGATTTTATTATCGTTTTTGATAATTGAATATTGCTAATAATTACATTTATTCAGCTTTGTTGTTTTCTGATTATCTACTTGATAATTAGATTTTGTGTGAATGTGTGAATTTCTTTTATGAAGTTAAAAGATTTCTTTGGGCATTTATATTCTTGAGCCCGGTATTATTGAAGAGATTAAAGTTTCACCAGATTTGACTTTGAGCAACATTCTATTCACATCAATGTTTCGGGGGTTCAGCACCTTCGAAATAAAGATGTTCTTCTCGTGAAAGTTCAGTGGTTCTCAAATTCTATGAATTTCATTTTGGAATCCAGAGAATTCATCGAGCAAACACGTTCAGGCTTTCTCTTTAATGCTCTATACGGTGAACTTTCTATTTTCAAGTTTCATCATTTTGTGATGATATGCTTTTATGGTTGTTACCTTTTGTCCATTTATTCCTTAAGATTGCGAGGACGCAATTTCTTTAAGGAGGGGAGTCTGTAACAACCCGGTACTTCGCAACAATTAATATTGTCACAAATTTCCATTTGAAGTTTTTAAATTTGAATTAAAATTCTTTTATAAATTGTTAAAAGAAATTTTGGGCTTTGAAATTAAATAGTGGTCCATATTTTTATATTGGGCCGTGTTAATTCTCAAAGCATAATACCCGTTCTTTTCCCCCTTTTTCATTTTAAGTAGCAACCCTAGAAGAAATCGAAACAAACGAAAATGGTGGCCGTTCCTCTTCTTCCTCTTCGACATTTAGGGCTTCGTTCCAAAATTGAGGGTTCGCCTGTTCCCTTGCTCGATCGTTGCTCGCTCTTGTGGTGCTCGCGGCCGCTTGTTTTGTAATCGTCTCTGCTTCAATTCGTCAACAAGGTGAGTAATTAAATTTACTCACATATAATTCATGCTCTAGTGTAATTAGGTTTTGATTTTTGTTGATTTCTGACTTTATTCGATTTTTTTGGCGATGATGATTTTTGGGTTTTCGACTTTGCCATTCTTCGGCCGTACCACTTCGTTAAAACTTGTACCCTGGTTTTTAATTGCTTTGTCGGCTTCGGCCTTGCTTTCTTTGATGAAGTGGTTAATGTCTCTGTATATTTGTTATTTCCCTGACCTGTGTAATCCATTCATGTGTATTCATCCTTGTAGTATAACCTGATGCTTGAGCGTGTTTGCCTGTTGCACTCGATCATATTGATTTCAGGGTATTTGCTTTGAGATGCTTATAAGCTTGGTCTCTACTCTGTTGCATTTTACTTTGTTGTTGTTTCCTAGTCTGCTTAATGATACTGCATGACCGATTTGTTACTGTTCGAGTGCATTGTTCAGTTGCTTCACTGATGCATTTTGGAGTCGGCCTTGTTGCACTGTTTATGGCCATTCTTGTTGCCTCTGTTCATTTGCAATATTATGCTTCATGGGTTGCATTGCCCAGCATTTTGTTTTGAAGGAGCAATATACCTTATTGTTTTGCTTCAGCACTGATTGCTGTAGTTGCATTTTGCATCCATTGGGTTTGCACGGTATAACACTTTGTATCCATAAGTTACACTGTCTAGTTTTATTTAGTTGTCCATTTGCCACAACATATATGTGCTATTGCTCCAGGTTGCACTTGAACCTTTTTTTTTCACTTCAACTCTCTGTTGGTTCATGCCGTGACATTGATTGTCAATTGACCTATTTTGTTATGTGAGCTGCTGTTTTAATAGCAGTTAGTAATTTTTGAAACATCAATCATATGCATACATATATATGCCCATTGTTGTTTTATTAGTATATGCAGTCTGCACTGAATTCTCCTCATCTTCAACAAAGATGTTTTGGCTCATTTTCATTTGAGCATATGTAAGACAGTTTACATACTTAGAGTTGTCATGGCTTTGATTGCATCATGTTGCAGCAGTTTTGATCTTTTGAAGTTTGCATTCCACCTGAGTTCACGTGTAGTGTTTAGAGTTGTCATGGCTTTGATTGCATCATGTTGCAACAGTTTTGATCTTTTGAAGTTTGCATTCCACCTGAGTTCACGTGTTGTGTTCCTTGCATACATTCATACAGGTGCGCATGTATTTACTACACTGTTGTAATGCTCCTAAATTTGGATAAACTTGGATCCTTGGTATACTTGTCTCTATTTCGAGGCTGATACTTTTTGTAGTTCCTTCTGTCAGCTTGTAGTTCATGTACAGCCCTTGTGTACATTTTTGGGTTGTGTACAGCCTTCACTGTGATCTTTCAGTTGAGACTGTCTGTAGCCGTTGACCATCTTCTTTGTTTTGTGTTGTTACACTGCCTCCATTCAAAAGTATTGTTGCATGGAGCTCTGTTGTATATTTGATTATTTGACCTCGTACGCTTATTTTGCCCTTGAGTTGAACCGTAATTTAATTGGGTTTGACCTTGTGCCCGGTTGTGTACATTATCACTGTAGTGGCAAGGCAGTGCACGCAAGCGTGAACTTCAACCACACGGTATTCAATGGGTACATCATCACCGTAGTGGCAAGGCAGTGCACGCAAGCGTGAACTGCAGCCACACGGTATTGGTTTTATTGTTATTTCTTTTTCTTTTGATTTATGGAACTATTTCGTATTCCATATGTTGTAGTGGCGTGGCAGTACACGCGTGCGTGTACTGCAGCCCTACCCGAATTAATATTTTAATTGATATTTTAATGGTTTGAACTGTTTTGTTTATTCAATTCAATATTCTGAATTGTATTCTGATTTGGTTTAATTTGATGATTTGTTGTTTAACACTGTTACGTGTAATATTTATCGTTATCCGATTTCTTTATTTAAGGATCGGATAGACGAGATTTATTGTGATTGTCGTCTATTCATTATTTAATTATTATTGCTTCTGTGCACTAATGATTGAGTTTGAATTAGACTGACCCGTGTATTATTTTCTTTTGAATGTAATACTCGGGTCAGACCGAGTATTCACAGGTTGTAGATATCTTGCTTTGGGTTGCTGCTAGAGCTATGAAGTTTCTTTATATCTTTTGGAGTAGTCGTCGTCATGTTTAGTAATCAATGTATTTGTATACGATGTTGTATATTCATGTATATTATTCACGGTAATGTACTTGTATATGTAACCTCCAGAGTCGACAGTTCTAGTTGTATCATATGTATCGTATCACATGTATATCAACTGACATCAGTTAGATATATATATATATGAGACTTTCTGTTATATCTGTATTCCGCATTTACAATATCTGCATTATTAATATATATATATATATATTGTCCTAAACTATTATGAACCATCGTAGTTCGTTTCATACTAGAATTGGATATGTCGATGGGAGTAAATAAATATGAGATGAAAAATAAAAATACATACCACTCCTATCGAGGTAACTAATATTAGTGTAAGGCCTAACTGCGGATGGCCGCTCCTATCCAGCCTTATTCTTCTTGATAACCGACGGTATTTCTTTTAATACTCTTTGTTATTGCGAGCATAGAGGTGGGGCGTCACAAGTTTCATGTAGCTCCACGTGAATGCAATCTAATTGTCTCTTACAGCATTCTTTGGACCTCATGTAAAGCGACTTGTTCTTTACTCTTGCAACTTGTTCTTTACCCTTGCAGCTTGTTCTTTGCTCTTCCGGTATCATGAGAGCATGCAATGAAAAAAATACCGCTGAATATTCACAGTAATGAAAAAATCAAAGTCAAAAGTAATGTATCTGCATTCATTCTTAGGAAGGCAAGCAGAGAAATCTTCATATTTCATAGCAGGTTTGCCAAGCTTCTAAAGAAAAACTTATTTAAGTGTTTCATCTATCTAGAAACTATGAAATTGCGAGTTCCTTTTCCTTTAGCTTGGAATCATCATCCACAACCATTCATGATGCTTTACATGAGCACCAAATGGTCAGGGAGAGGAATGAGATAGTTTGATAAATAAAAAAAGGCAAAGACAATGGAAAACATATTACATTTGGCATAAAAAAGCAAAGAAAACCATTTAAAAAAGAAACCATAATAATACTTTTTTATTCCTGCTCAAATTTCAATTCATACTTAGTTAGCACTTATCGCGCAATCAATTTCAATGCATATATCCACATGATTTATCCAAATCTATTTTATACCCATCAATTTTCATGATCTTTGTACTATAATATCAATCATATTTTACATAACTGTTATAGTTATAGAGTGAAGACAATATTGTAGACAAAATGAAACCATATATAATAAAAACCAAACTATCTTCCATAACTTCATTATCCACTTAAAATTTCATTATGGACAAATGAAAAATTATAGAGTTTTGTTTTGTTAGTTTTTTGTGTGAGTTAACCAAAATTATGTTAGTTGCAAATTTTAAGAAAATAAAACGACGGGTAAGGACAATTCAGTCAAAAACCTATATATATTTGAAACTAAATTCGCTAAGGTTTTGTAATAGATTAAAGATGGATCACTTTAATTGGTTTAAATCAGATAAATAACCAAAAAAAATTTATAAAATCATCTCATTTAACTTACTTAAGTTAAATTTTATTTCATTACGTATATTCCCTTTGATACTAGTATCATTTATAAAACAATTCACAAATCATTTAAGTTTATTATAAACGTTTTATAAAATGCAACTCATGTTATTGTTATTACTTCATATCTAAATTTCATATTAATTCATGGATTTATTTCATTAGTTCATTTTACTAAATCAAATTATTGACTTAAGTAATTTTATTCTATAACTCAAATTCATATTAATAAATTTTTATTCAATCACAGTCAATTTCATTCAACTTTCTTAAGTTAATTTCATATCATAATTCATTCCATTAACTTATTTCATATTCAATTAGTTGTCATTCAATTTATTTAAACTCACTCCAGTTGCATTTAATTTATTTACATACAATTTAAATTATTACTTGGTAAAGTAGTTATGATGCACAATACTTTTAAGTTTGTCAACTTATATCAAACTTTTGTAATCTTCTGGGTGGCAGTAGAACTCATGACATATTCTGCTTGAAAGCTTTCTCCTCCAATGTCGTGCAAGATGAGCACAGTCATTGCAGTTGAATAAAAAAATATTTAAGATGGAAGATGTCAGATAGTAAATTATCGATCCTCTTGGGAACAACCGTACTCGGTGTTATTATAAAGTTATATTCCTTTACACGCATATAAAATAGTTCATTTCTAGTTATGCGTATAATAAATTATGGCTATTTTCTTCCATTACATCATTCCAAGGCATATGTGTACTGTTATATGTTAATAATGATGTTGAATCAAATCACAGTCACTGAAAGTGAACTGTAAATGGGACACAGCGGTCAAAATCCCATTTATAATACTAAAATAGTTTATATTCCCTTACACACATATAAAATAACTCATTTCCAGTTTTGCATAATATAGATGATGGCTATTTTCTTCCATAACATCATCCCAAAGTGTATCTATACAGTTACATGTCAATAATAATGTTGAATTAAATTACAATTACATGTGCAAGATAATTGTAATAATAAAAATGATATTAAAATGTGCAATACCAAATTTAGAAAATGTGACTTGATATTAGTTTCATTTTGAAATTTCATTATGTACTGATAAGTGATCTTCACTACCTTCTGCTTGTGAAATTTTAGAGTGACCACCTTCAACAAGTATATACTCTGCTATGTCCTAAGATAGATTAAATGCAATTAATATATATTAACATACAACTGAGAAAGGCTGTAAAATTTTGTCCATAAAAACCATGACTTCCTCCTAGTAACATATTTACTTATATATTATATAACTACTATTGAAACTCGATCCATGCTATCTGCAATTTGAAGAAAAAATCTTGCAATAAACCTAAATTACATCAATAAGGGTGAAAATATCATATATCTCATTCAAATTTAACACATTAATATGCCGTGATGTGTCTTAAAGTAAAATTTAGAGTCGACCCGTTCAAAAACATCAGAAAAATTGAGATATATATAGCAGTGCATCCAAATCTAGTTTATACTTAAAAACAAATCATGTGCATTATAAAATGTTCCAATGTTTCACAAATTATAGTTTCGTTTCATGGTGAAGTTTGGATGATGTAAATTTATAGATTTCCAAGGAATGGTAAATGTTTTTAGAGAGAGAAACCAAACTTTGAGTCACTTTCGTGTAATATATTCCTAAAACTTTGCACCAATAAATGAGTTGAGTTGTGGATTCAACCAATGAAACTAAGATTCTATGTGTGTAGAGGATTTTGAAAACAATGTCAACTTTTAAAACACACCAAGGATAATATCAGCATTGATGATATTTTTAACTGTTGTCGTTCTATAAATTTTATACCTTCATTTCAACTTCATGCATGCTCAGATGTAACATAGTCGGGGATACTTATGATATCTCTATAAATGATCATTTTGATTATTTTTTTAAGATGGCTAAATGGATAAATATGAACTAAAATAACATAAATATTAATAAAACAACTTACTTACTATAACATAAGTAATTATTAATTAAGTAGCATAATGCACCATATGCTGGGAAATTAAGGCAAATATCAATGTCTTGGGTACAAATTGGTATGGATATGTAATGTAGAATATAAATAAATTTGTATTGTATAATATTAAAGTAATCACCAAGTCATGGCATATGAATATTTGAATTATCAAGTTCCATTGTAGCTTTATATACATCAACAAACAATCACTAATGGAGCCACAAATAATAAAGATACTTAATATCAACGGAAAATAAATTGGAATTTTATATTATAAGTAGGTTTACAGATTTAAAAGAGAAAATTTATTAGCAGCACATAGAATTGAATATTATATACAAAACACTGAACTTATTTGCATTAAATTTAAATTCACAATCCCAAAACTTTAATTCAAATATACATTGGGCTTCCTTGAACTATGAAACCCAATAATCACGTAATCCAATTTTTCGATTATTTCTTACAATAATTGCATATTACAATGTTTGAATAAAAAACAATAAAGGATTAGGGAAAAAATTGTAAATGGAAGAAAAAAATACATAAAAGCCGACCCAGAGGCAAAAACATTCCCATAGATAACCTACTAAAAATGTATATTTTGAATAAATAGGAATAGCGCTAATTGCACACAAAAAATAGAGTATTTGGACGTGCTTGAGATAACATATGTATAAATTTAAAATAAATTAGAAGTTATGCGAAGATGATAATAGCAATTAAAAAAATGTAAGTGGGCAAACGTACAGTTCGAGATGGTGTAAATTTGGTTGTTGGAGAGAGAATGAGCATGTAAAATGTCGGAGCGATCAAGTAAATAAAGAATCGCTCCATAATGGCAGCGGTGGAGTAGGGTTTTGAAGTCTACATATAGTTTGAATATACACTGGGTAACCTCGATGAATCAAAATACCAAAAATTTTCCCAATCAATTTTTTATTAGAATTCTATAATACAACAAAATTAACTCTTTCAAAATATCAAAATTGAAAATTGAACAACAATTACGTAAAAGCAAACCCACACAGCTACAACCACAACCTACTAACAAAATATGTTTTGAATAAACAGGAATGACAACAAATGCGTACAAAAAACAAAGTATTTAGATGAACTTGAGATTACAAATACAGAAATTTAAAGTAAGCTTGATGCCATGCTAAGGATAATACAACGTACTATTCAAAAGTAGGGTAAACGAACTATTTAGATAGGTGTGATTTTGGTTGTTAGAGGGAGAAAGAGCATGTTGAGATTTCAAGGGGATCAACGAAATAATGATCGACTTCATAATGTCTAGCAAATTAGCTTTTGCAATATAGATTTTTTTGTCCACGGTACAACCGATGATGATAGATATGGAATGGAACTAGAATAATATGTCGAACCCAATAGACATAGCAAGGGTCATTAATTAAAGATTTAAAGTGGAACAGCTTGTGCACAATCAAATAAAAAAAAGGT
The DNA here is from genome assembly GCA_030765085.1 of Allium cepa. NCBI lineage: Eukaryota > Viridiplantae > Streptophyta > Magnoliopsida > Asparagales > Amaryllidaceae > Allium > Allium cepa. The sequence continues at coordinate 213,163,478 of CM060943.1, forward strand.
CTAAATGTGAAAAGGGAACACAAAATAAGGAGAAACCTGTATTTGGTTTGAGATGCAATATGGTGAAAGAATACCAATGGTCTATTATTCTATTTTATATATAACAGAATAGATGCCAAAGTAGCTACATATTTATCGGTTGAGCATACCAGTCAAAAGTAAGAATAAGTAGAAGATAAAAAGAGGAGGTAAAGCACTGCATGCCTATAAATGTTTCTATTTGACGTATAATGCAGAATCTTAAGTACTTGGGACATTCAAGCTTGGAGAAATATCTCATTTTATAGTGACTGCATTAATGATTCAATTTTTTTTCGACATAACGATAGTAAAAATGAATTAGTTTGAATGAAAAAATATGTTTCCATATAATCGGGTTAAATGAATATAGGGTCAACTTTAATAAAAGCATAAGTTGAGTAAGATGCATATAGTTATTAAACCTGGATGAAAAAACATATGGTTATAAAAGAATAAATATGCATGTAATCTTCAACTGGTAAAGAACCTTTAAAATGATCGTAAATTAGTAGTGGGAAACAAAATGCAAATTATGAAGAGGAAAAGCATGGTAATTCTTTAATCGGATTCAGATAAAAAAATACATAGGCTGAAATTATGGTCTAATTATCTACATCAGATTAGAACCTTTACAGATTGAGTAATATGGACATTCTCCATATGGGAGAAAATTAAATAAAATATTTCAAATTGCATGTTACTTATGAAAAATAAATCATGAAAATAACAATAATTAAACTTATCACATTTTCTTCCGTACCGTGTATCCACTACTAGCATTTGTTGTTTGCGTGAAAGCCCCTCTACTGTGGAGTTTGTTCTTACAATTCGAAAATCTGCAGTCAATACTCAAATGTCGAAATCAGTTTTTCCATAATGAGAGAATAAGAAAAAGTTTTCTACAGAATATAACGGATATCATCAAATAATAGACATGACATCAGTTTCATACATCAATTCGACCAATGAACCACGGAGAAGAATCGTATCAAAATCCATAGATCTACTCGCTATTTTATGAAAGTCGAGGCTGTATAAAAGGGATCCAAAGAATGACGAAGGCTTAGGAGAGAAATAAAAAGACATTAAGTGGAACGAAAATGTATTTAGGGAAGATGACTGAGAGTAAAGAGCAAAGGCATAGGGCGGAGAAAATGAAGTAGCGGTTGGAGTAACTGACGGAATAAAAGAGAGGGATGAAATTATACAGGATACGAACATGGTATGTTGCAAAATTTTGTAGACAGAACACATGTCATGATAACAATGGTTTGGTTTCTGTTTTCCTATTTAAGTAATAGATGCAGACTTGAGAGGTTGTAAATCGGACAGAAAAGGCACAAGTGGTACCTGCCATTTTTTCGGTCAATCTTTGGTTTTGTGGTTTAGCAAAATGAAAAACCGTGTTTCTCTCTCGACGTGTGAAACAGAATATATCTCTGCTGTCTTAGCTTGTGCTCAAGTAATTTATATGCAACAAACACTTAGAGATTTTGGTAACGTAATTGAAAAATCTCTGACATACTGTGACAATACTAGTGCTATCAATTTATCTGAAAATCCAATCAACCATTCTGGAACTAAACACATAAACAGCCTCTTCACTTATGTCACTCACCCTTTCATCCTCTACAAATCCCATTAAAGCCTCGATCTTAAATTTCACCTTCCATCTTTAAATAAAATGCCCCCAGAATAAAAAACTATAAAGAAGCAAAAGAAAGACCAGGGATCTTCATCTGAAACAAATGTTATCACCTATTCTCACATACAATCATGGCTCGATCAAAGCCCTAGCTCAATCAAAAGATTTGATGATTTGAAGACTATAAAGTTTCATCTAGGTTCTTTCTACCAACTACTATGATTTCCTCTCTACGACATGCATTCCTTATGTGAAGATAATGAGGTTAGCTATCTAATCGAACAAGGTCCTAATGAGGTAACTATAGATCAACTTGCTATCTTTCTCTTTTATGCAAATCTATGTAGTTCTTCCATTTGGAATCCCGAAGATGACAAAAATTGTCTTTGGAATAGTGTCTATGGTAAAGTCATTAAGCTCACTCTTGGAATGTTGGGATGAATCCTTTATTGCTCTTATACGGGTATCGAATTAAAAGACATACCCGACAACTTTTTTTACCCTGTGGTAAGGTCACTTACCTACTTTGGGAAGATCATATGGAACAGTGGAATATGTAGAACATCCGACCTACGGCAAGATTGCAAAATCACATGATTATCAACAATATAATATGGAGAAAAGGTAGTCACGAGCAAATATATGAAACAGAACACAAAGCTATGTATGCTATATTTGGTAGCATTAAAGTAAATTGGGCTCAATTTCTTTTCGACGAAATTAAAAATTTCTGGATTCACAAGCGCCAGACTATTGTTAATGCGCCCTATATAATGCGAATTATTCAATTCCAAGATGTTCCTTCTTAGTTATCATATTTTGAAGAACTCTAAATTAAAGAAAGTGGGTCCAAGTATTTCAAGCTTATGCATCTACCGGACGACTCGCCACAAATAACATCATTTACTCAATGGACTCTACAGCAACAACAACCACATCAACAACAGCCTCAACAAGAGCAGCAATAACCCCCTCCACAACAACAATAAAAACTAGGTCCTTATGTTTTCTAGCAACATCCCTTTGAATATCACTCAGACTCATATATTTTAGGAGCCCGAGGAGACCTACTTCGAAAGAATCATATCGTGACTTGTCGATTAGAAATCAACAAATTTTATCTCGAAATCAACAAATCTTAGGTAAGAAAGTAAGTCGTCTTGACAGATCTGTCTCTAGCATATCCTCTCGAATGGGAAAATTAGAGAACACATTGGATAAGATTGTGTCTACTCTTAGGAAATTAATGAGGAAAGTTTGTGGTCGATCATCACCCCGGTCATCATTGTTATCACTATCATCTCCTCCACCTGCTCTGTATATCTCTCTGTTCTAGGGTCTTCAACAAAACCATGAAGAAAAGGAGCCATGGAAGACGAACAATTAAAGGAAACAGATGAAGAGGACAGTGAGGACTTTAATATGCAAGATCCTTCACCCCATTATTAGGGGTACATGGCTTTTGAAGCACAGTCCACTCAAGAGGATGGATAATATAGTGATCAACGTCATTGGCCTGAGTACACCTTTGATCCGTTAGCCTTTTACGGTAATTATGATAATTATGGATGTTTTTCTGACTTGTCTCATCATTACCAGTAGCTTCTAGTTTTCTTCCACTGTAAGTTTCTTTTAAGAATTTCTCATTCTATGTACTAATGTTTCAGTTATCATGTATACAAGTTCTATGTTTTAGATAACATTTTCTATTTTCCCCATTCTTTTTGATAATGCCAAAAGGGGGAGAACTATGCATACACACAAGGGGAGGATAAAATATGATATACATCCATACATGGGAAGTAAAATATATTTATGGTACATAGTTTGTCATCATCAAAATGTGGGAGAATGTTAGGAATACCTATTTACAAGTTTTGATGATGAAAAACCATATAATTATTATTGTACATATATATCTCGTATCTTATTCTTGCAGAGACTCCAGGATACAAATCGATGCATGGAGCATGGATCAAAGAAGTAGATAAATAAATATTGCATACAAATCTTAGAAATAATATGTAAAATCTCCCTGGGTATTGTATATGATATAAAAAACACACACATTTACACAGAAAATAGATTTTACAAAATCCAGACGTCTGGTACTTTACCCCCAAACGTCTAGTCCCGACCTCCAGAAATATTCCAAATAATACATGACTAGACGTCTGATCATCACAATCCAAACCTCTGGATTCGGCTCCGGGAATTTTTTAAAACATTCAACTGTCAAAATTTGAAAGGTTACTTCTGCATCTCTTCTTCAAATTGGTTCTACCCCAAACAGAAGCAACTTTAGAAATAAAAAGAAATGGTAGCAACACTTCAAATCAATTTTTTCGCAACTGTAAATACATAGTGATTCTGCGATTAAAGATACTAATTTCTAATTTCTATTCTCTATATCTGCACTCATAGTTAAGTTACTCATATTTGTTATCAATATTTGAACCAAAGATTATTAACTTTGGTTCGGTTTTTCTTCCATATTTCCAAAGCACACACATATTCAAATCTATACATATCTAGTGGAGATTATAGGAAAACTTGTACATATTTTCAATATCAGTGTTAATCAAAGCACATTCTTGACGAAAGATTTCTACTGTAACAAGCCTATTCCTCCGAGCGAAGGGAGGGCTATTGATTGCTGAAATTCCATAGAGGAGCTTCGGGACTAGACGTAGGATAGGAGGTCCGAACCAGTATAAAATTTCTGGTGTGATCTTTTTCATTTTGCTGTTATCTCTTTACATATTGTGTAATCCATACTATTATACACTTACCTCTCATATACTATATATGATCCACATAGACTTTCATTAAAATAGCGTTAAGGCGTTACCTATATCCCTCTTAACACATTTTTATATATTCTCGTAGTATATACATTACCTACTTACTCCACAAACTGGAGGACTATTAGAGAGCACTCCATAGGTACGGTACAAAACAAGCTCGTAGAAGGTGTGACATGGCATGTGACAAGGCACGCGAGGCAATGCCAAGGTAGGATTCTACGGTTTATAGAACCAGTCTGGTGGTAATGCATAGCAACTACAACCGCCCATCTTGGAACACACTCCCATAATCAAATCGAGGGGTGGCCACCAAATCAATCATAAAGTCATAATATAGTATCGAAGAAGCATGTTCGATCTGAGGTGCGACATCACTTGGCCCAGGTATAGCTTATGTTTTAGTCACATCAAGGTTACTTGAGGGAGTTTGGGCTACGTTAATACCTCATACGGAATCGTTCACCAAACCATCCTACTTCATTCTGGATTCTGCACAACATGCACAGTTGTTAAAGTGGTTTTCATTATTAGTAGAGAGTATGACAATATCTGATCCCGGTCTCTTTAAAAAGCAAACGCTTCTTACACACTGGATGGTTCTTTTACACTTCCAAAACCATTTCATATTGACATCAAAATAACATATTCTCAAAAGTCATATCACTTTCGAAATCATATTATCAAAAGAGGTTAAACCTTCATTTCAAAAACATCATATTTACTCAAAATATGTCATTTCACTAGAAAATATCATTTCAAATCCCAACTTAGGTTATAACATCATTTAACCATATTCGCTTTTAAATCAAGGATTTAAATATAAACAGTTCTACCTTACACCGTTTGAAATTCAGAAATATGGTTTAAATAGTCATAAATAGTTTAAAATAGTTAAAATAGTTTAAAATAGTTTAAATGGATTAAAAAAGTTTAAATCGTATAAAAATAGCTTAAATTAAATTACAATGGTTTAAAATAGATTAAAATAGTTTAAAGTAGATTAAAAAGTTTTAAATGGATTAAAATAGTTTAAAGTAGATTAAAATTGTTTTAAATAGATTAAACTATTTTAAAGTAGATTAAATATAGTTTTATTAGTTTAATATAAATGGTTTGATTATTGAAATGGTTCATATAGTAAATATTTTAAAAATCTAAATAAATCATAATATTAAAATAATATATATTTTTAGCAGTTATTAAAATAATTAATTTGAAATTAATATCAAATTAAACTATTTCTTTCATTTCAATACATCCGCACCATGTCCAGCTTTCAAATCAACAAACTCAATTTTGTCTTTCAATTCAGATTCTCATTTAAACCATTTGATCAATATCAATTTCAAATCCATATTCGAACTATAAATTTAAACCATTTCAAACTTAGTAGATTTCCAAGTTTAAATATTCAAATATGTCATAACTCAATTTTGATAAATTTCATTTATACTTCAAATCCAACTTTAAAATTTCAATTTAAATTCTTTAAACAAATCATTTAAATCAATTCTAATTTCAACATTTAAAGCTTGGATTTTCAAAAATAATTCACTTTATATAAATCAAATTTTATTTCAAAATATCTTTTAACTGAATTCAAAACTTTAGGAATTTAAAACATTTAATTTAACCAATCTGGTGTCCGTATATAATTTTCTACCCTATAGTCAAGTGATATAGATACCTATCATTTCAACCCGCAATAATTTAAACTTATGGGTATATATCATTTCTACCCACAATCCCGAATTTAACTTCAAATCCATGAAATCGCTCGGGTCTATCATTTCAACCCATAATGATTTCTTCCTAATCTATCAGATCGTTCGAATATGTATCATTTTAACCCATAAGAAATTTTCTAACAATAAATTAAGGGAACTTGCAGTGTGATAACAATATATAATTTAAACATACATCAAATCATACAATAGATCAACAATCAAACATCCATCACAATCATCATTCAAATCAACCAATAAATAACATCAATTAACTGATTATCATCCATAGATATTTAATTGACTATTTTAAGTTCAATATTAAATTAAATAACGGTTAAATTCAATAAAAATTAGATTTAACTGGAATGACAGATTAAATATACCAAACTACGATCAATCAATTTCTAATCACATCATAAATTTAATTTAACTAACATAAGATAATTTAATAGTTGTGAGTGGGATAAAACACTCACTTTTGATTTCAAATCGATTTAAAATTCAAATAATGGCCTAAACTCTAACAATCTCAGAATTAAGCCAAACTAGTTCCATAATGTCCGGAATTTCGATACGATCGCAACGGAGAAAACCGTGCGCAAATTCGTCCTCATATGCAAAAGATATTAAGATTGGAAGTTAGACGATTTATATTATAGAATAAAAAAAAACACGATACCCTCCCTCAACTGCACGCGTAACCTTAGCTTTCATGCGTGGCGTGTACCCACTCAAGATGAACCAATAGCCGCCATGAACTGCTTCCTATGCAATCACTGTAACGACCCGTAAATTTTCGATAATTAAATTTGTTAATTTAATAAGATTTTTCTCATTTAATACTGAAGAAATAAAAATTAGTGAATTATTAATGAAAATAATAACTAGAATGAATTGCAACAGTATAAATGTAAGCTAATTATTAATAGCCTGAATGTAATTCCAATAAATGAAATAATGTAAATATTATACTAGGATGTAAATTGATATAAGAAGACAAATGTAAACATTGATTAAGAAATGAAATAGTATGAAATAAATGACCATTGAATAAAATTTGGGTTATGTAAGAAATCGTAACATCTGTGTGTAAATTACGAATTTATATGTGTGATTTAAAGATTAATGGTATAATTAATATACATTGCCTATTTATTTAGCCTTGTTGTATTCAATTTGAAACCAATTGCGATAAATGTAACTAAGTATTACGTTAATGTTAATTAAGGTAATATCTGGTAACAATGTAAAAATTTATTCATAATATGAGGATTGGTAGAATAATAAGAATGCGAATCAAGATTTAATCAGTTTTTGGATTATAAGTTATAACAATTGGATTTATTGCAATTTAATGCCATTAAATGTTGTGTTAATGTAAATAAAGTTGATAATGGAAATATTAATGTAATAACATATCCATTAATGTTAATCCTATAAGATGAAACCAATGTAACTTCTATCTCATAATATGGTAAATGATTTAATAAAAGAATGAAACCTAGATGAGTGAATTAACTTGGCAAATTAAATATTAATTAATAAGGAAAATTTGACAAATTCAATATAATTGAAAATAATAGTTAATACAAAGGAAAGATGGGAGTAGAATATATTAATGTAGTAAATGTTAAACAAGTGTTAATTGTGTTGCAGATTTATAGTGAATTTATTATAAAGATTGGAATCGAATCAAATCAGTTTATATGAAATTAAATATATTTAGTTGGAGCTCATTTCATAATAAATGGATTTAGCGTAGGTAAATGAAATTAAGTACTATGTTAATTGAAATTAGGATGAAATGAGAAATCATTAATGTATTAGGTTATAAACCAATGTTAATATTACCATTAGGATGATAAATTAATAATTGATTTAATAACAAGATTAAGAAATCAAATAAATGGATTCATTGGAATTTCAATAGATAATTAATGAATGTATTGAAATTGAAATTTAACACTGTAATCGGAAAATTAATTTAAATTGAATTTATGTGGAAATTTGATATAAAGAATTATTAGTTACTAAGTAAGCCTAAAATAATAGAAATTATTAGATATTGAATCGAAAAGTGATTTAATTTAATATTAATTTGTTTAGTTAACGGAAAAATAGTTATTTTGACTATTGTATCGAATTTGATGAAACTTGTTTCATAAGATCCGTAACAGTGAATTATTATAGGATTTCAAGTTTCGTAATGATTGGACTTGTCGTTTGATCGTACAGACTCGAAACGCCTATAAATCGATTAAATCAATTTGAGATAAGCCGATTTGTAACATAACTTCTTCGTACGATGGAATTGGGACTTGAAATTTGTTCCATTGAGTTTAAAATATTTGAAAACATTGATTTTGATATATTGGATGACCCATCTTTGTTCTGGAGACAGAACCGGCTTTTCGGGCCATATATCATCCAACGTGTAAATCAATCGTGTCCATTCATCTATTTTCTGTTCTGCCTATAAATAGCTTGTAATACCCCTGTATTTTGTGATTATTTTAATTTTATATTTTTAATTATTTTAACTGAAATTCCTGATTTAAAAACTTTATTTTATTTATTAAAATGGATAAATTTTGATATTTTAAATATAAATTTTAATTTTTATGTGAATTATAATTCTAAACCTGAATAAATGGAATATTTCAAAAAAGTGGATTTTGGTCAAAATGGTCAAACTTTGACTTTTAATTTAAAATTTAACTGTTTGAATTTTTGAATTTTGTCTTTTATTATGAAAATAGATTTAATTTCAAGAATACTGTTTTTCGTTTCGCTGAAATTGGATTAATATTGTGAAAGTTATGCTTTTTACAATATTGTGTGTAAATGGTTTTATTTAACAAATTTGTTTATTTTAAATGTATATAAATAATATTTCTATTGTAAAATCATGTTTTAATTTGTATAACATGATATTTTATGCATAAATTTTATTTTTAAAACATTTTTAAGTATAGTTATAATTTTCAAATGTTGATTGTATATTGTTTTCAATTTTTAATTCTAGTTCCATTAAATCAAGTATTTTTTTATTTATTTCCTACTTCTCCTAAAACTATTTATTTATTCTTCATTGTATCTATCTCTATCTTATTTTTCTTATTTATACATTCATTTTGTAATTAAATGGATAAGTATTTAGATCCCTATTTATTTCTTGGAAAGAAATCTCAAACATATATACGTTATTGTTATAAAAGGCATACCTTTAAATGTTTATTTTAATTAATATAAGTAATATTTTTGGTTGATATATCATGTTATAATTGTGTATATATGTAACATTACATGTTATGTATATATTTACAACATTTGTCCGTTTTGTTTCACTTAATTTGGATATATACTTTGTAAATTAAGTAACATACAAAGATGTAAATAACAATTAATTTATACGTTTCTATAACCGTTTTCTTATTTATCTATATAGGGTTTATATAAACGGTATGTATTTATTGTATTTCTTTGGCATATATTTTATTAACAAGATGGGAAACAAATCAAATTTAGATACGTTACCTATTTTTAATTAAAGGCATGCGTTACGTTTTGATTTATTACCTTTTTATCTTTCCATCCCTTAATTTTCTACCATAACTTCTCCTTGATAGCCGTGACTTTTTCTTTATAAAATTCATGTGAAAACATCTCTTCTTATCTCACTTTTCACGCAAGATTTCAGATCTGAAAGGAAGAAGGTAATGGCTTCTTAAAATTTTTCTACTCTTTTCCTCTTCTTTTTATTAATTTTCCATTGAAAATTGCCTTGCTTCTTCATGCTTATGCTCGGCCATAGCCCCTCCACCATCTCCACGACTAGCACCACCACCACCCACGGCCACATCACCCTCCTCTCCACTTGTCTTACCCGAGCCATGACCATCCCATGATGCAAACTCCATAAAATACTGAAGACCTCTCCAAAATTGCCTAGCCTAGCCTAGTTTTCACCATCACCTTCATTTCTTTGCCACAGGCACCACCTCTAGCCGCCGCCACCAACAAGTACACACCCCTAGCCATCACATGACCCGCTGTGCAGACGTATAGCAGCCCCTAGCCAGGCCCATAGAACCATAAGTCGTGATCATGGTTGCACCAAAACTCCATTCAAGCCTAGCCTCTTTGCATTCTTCCTTTTGTAACTCCAAACCCTTTACATTTTTGACCTAGTCGTGCCTATATGTTCCAAACCTGATCTATTTCCCACCTGAAAACATGCCAAAGCCGAGCCTATGGCATGTATGGCCGAGCACATGATGTGTTAGGGTCAAGCAAAATTGATTAAAAGCTAGGTGATGATCTTTGTAGCGTCTAATTTCCACCTTGTTTCAATTTATCTTTGGTATTGTATCTATATTTATATATGGTTTGTTTCATTGTTGAATACAAGATTTATATCTTGGCTCTCTCTCCACTCAAATTAAGTCGTGCTATCGTGCTTTCTGGATCTTTGTTTGTGTGTGTTTGATTTGCGAATTCCAGCTTTAAAGAAGTGAGTTTTCACTCATGTCATTTATACTTATATAATTAGTGAAGTGACAATAGGTGAATATGTAGAATTATTATATCATGTTATACCTGCCTGTAATGTTAATTATATGATGTTAAACCGTGTTATAAACTTGTCTCGTCATCTGTTCTGTTTTATGTTGTTATACTGTTTATATTATTCTGTTCTCACACTACAAGTTCCCTGTAGAATAGAATCACTATGGGTTGAAATGATACATACCCGAATGGACTTTAGAATAGGAAAAATCATTACGGGCTGAAATGATAGGCCTAAGTGATTTTTATTTATTTTTATTTGTCTTTGGATTGGGGGTTTGAATTAATCAAAACCGAAAATTTTACTGATTACAGATTTAAATGATAATTTCCATATCACTTGATTTAGGTGTGAAATATTATTCGGACCTGTGGTTAATTTCAAAATATGATTTCCTACAAAAATTCATGTATTGTAAATGAAAAAATATGTGAAATTTGACTTATATTGGATATAAAATGGTTAAGCAGTGATTTTCTAAAAGGTTAAAAGGTATAAGTTAATCGATGGTTTGAGTTGTAGTGTGAAAGTTTGATTTAACTTAACAATGGGAATTTAAGTAAAAATGGAATTTTAAGCTTAACTTGGCAATTAATACAATTGATGTATGAATTGGATAAATATAAAGTAAAAGAAAATATCAAGTTATTTGTAAAATAAAGTAAAGCAACTTATAGTGTATTTTGAATTTATGCAATTAGCTTAAAATGTCAAATAAATGGATAGTTAAATGGAAATTTGGAATGTAACTTGACTTGGAATTGCGAGATTTGATTTTAAAATGGAAGTTTAAGTAAATTAAATAGAAGGGAAATTTATTTTAATTTATGAAATGGTAAATTAAATTAATACGTAAAGTAAATGAAAGTTAGGGAAATTGTATATTGACCTTAATTGTAACGACGCGGATTTTGCGCGCTCGAAAATCGACACCCATACTTCAAATCGTATTCGAATGTCGTAGATTCGATCGTTCAAATCCGATTCGCCGGAGCTTATAACAACATTAAGTAAACAACATAGCGGAATAAAAAGGATAATACATTGATATACAACATTGATACAATATCTGATACAACAGATGATCCAATAGATATCAATATACATCAGAGATATGATACAATAAAATAGCAGCGGAAAAGAAAATAGATAACATCTAGCAGCGAAACAAATAACTCTAAGATAGTCTTCAAGGGAGAACTCCAGAACTGCAACTCCATTTCCAATAATCAATCTAGTAATAGCTCGAACCCCCCCATCACATATGCACCAAGCTAGGCAAGACTAGTGCGATCCAAAGACTGAACTAACTCCAGATAATCCACTATATCTAACTATCTGAAAAACCCAACTCTAGACTGCTCGTGTAGAAAATAATGAGCATCCAGAGTTTAGGAAAGAAACAATAAACTCCGGATCAGTCGTGGGACTGGTGTGAGCAACAAAGACAGTTTATCTTTTAAAAACATTCAACATAAGATTTTCAAAGTCAATTCGCAATGCTTTTTAAAAATGAGACTACCATAAGGCCTCCCGCACACACACACAATGCAAACGCAGAATCGGAGGAGATTTCTCCTTATGATAGTCAAAGATGCTTGATACGCATTTAAAATAACATTTGATATTATTACTAGTGCATAGTGTAGGAAAAATTCATTTCGAAAGTAGAATATAAATCTTAGCCAACATACGACCATTATCGTATGCCTACTATAGCTACCATCCAAACAGTGGTGACCACCATAAGTGAATGGCAGGTCCTACAACTAATACCGTACAAGTTTCGTATTGGGAATTGGATTTCCAACGAATGATCAGGCCAAGGAACTTCCCATTGCCACATGAGAATGCCTCTGGATGGACATCCCCGAGAACCAAACCGGATCTCTACCAACACAAGGCCGGGTTACTCCTAACTGAGTAGCAACTGACCGAATATGCCATCCCCCGGTCCTTTGGGACCTTTATCCGAGAGCTCTCTAATCAATTCACACAATCATAACAAAGTGTTTTCAACATGAGTAAGTATCTGGGCTCCATACCATGATACCACCCTTTTCCAGAAGGAAATGCACATATCCTAAAGGGCGCTACCCCTCATAACCTTGCCGCATCTTTCCTGTTTTGACCATTCACGGGGTGTGAGGCTCGACGAAGTCACGTCCACAAAAACATACTTTATACAAAAGCCATGCTTTGGGTCAACAAATGATCATAGAAATGATCACAAAGATAGACGATCAAATAAATGATCCTATTACAAATAATCAACACAATGATCATTTCACAGCAACACTCAGCATGTCACATTACCAAATTGGGAATATATCGCTGATAACATTCAACTACATAACCTCTGAGCTCGTACGTCTCAGAGAAGGGTGTTAAGCTAAAAGAATAAATTCTCCGCCACCAACAGAAATATATTTGAAAGAAATCGGCTTTACATCTCAATTTGTAATGTCAGACACACAATCCATACAAGTCTGTTCTGGGTTCGAACAGAACCGAAGGCACTTACAAAGAAGTCCTTGCAATCCGTATATTCACAATCCCGATCGGATTTCCCATCACTTAGGGAGTTTCTATACCGGCGCGACTCGGTGCAGAAACAATCGATAGGTCATCCTATCGCTTTCGCAAATACCCGGTCTTCATCACCGGTCTTCAAATGCTATCCATAACGTCGAATCACATATTCGGAATGGGTTATACGACACAAAGGTCCTTTCCCGGCTAAACCGAATAGTGAGCATGATATTTCAAAAACAAATGGATAATGGGATTTCAATTAAGTCACAACTTAACAATTCAAAACTTTATTTCAAATGGTTTAATCCAATTACCATTTCAATCTTTAAACAAAAAGATTCATTTTCACAACCATTAACGGTTTAAACAGTTTTCACATTTTAATCTTTTAAACAAAAGATTCATTCACAGATTTTCCAAATCAATTTTCATTTCATTTTGGTTAACTCGTTAAATCTTTAAATCAAAGATTTAACTTATAGCCTTCAAAACAATTTCATTTCAATTTGATTTAAACAAATCATCAATTTAAATCTGATAAAAATAAACAGATTTAATTCATAGCTTTCAAAAAGAATTCATTCATAACTTAGGAAAACCATTTCTCTATTCAATCTTGAAATTCCCCTAATTAACTGGAATCTCAGTTCTTATCTAAAAGTGTTTATCATTTGAAAACAACAGTTTTTATTTTGGAAATCTGATTCATTTATACGAGTTTAAATCCTTGGGTTAAATTCAAATTCCCAAAAACAATACTTAAAAGTGGTTTAATCCCTATATAACCAATATAACATCTTTAATCCTAATTTCAAATCATAGAATTCAATTTCAAGTATTGAATTTAAATTTAAATCAAATTATTTAAATTCCAAAACTTAATCAAGTAATTTAAAAATAATAAATTTTATTTTGAAATTCCATTCCAAAAGCTTTTCACATTTATTCCGATTCCATTTCCAAAACATTTGAATTTAAAGATTCAAATTTAACTATTTCAAAAATCTGCGACTTAATCGATTTCCTCGTGAAATCCATATTTGTGTGTGTATGGTGTGGTCCAGGGGTTTAACACAATAGTGCACAACCATTCAATCATCACAGATCAAAACACAGAAATATAATTGATAAGCGATATAAACTATAACGCTTATCATACATTCACAGATTCACAGATAATATACAAATATATCATCAATAAATGGATAAATACACAGCTCACCTCACAGAACAAAATATCACAGATCAGATAAGAAGATCAATTCAAGGCATCTCATACAATACAACCATTCATGAGTAATTCAATAGTTATCTATAAGCAGGATTAATTAAATCGTTTTTAATCCTAATCAATTTAATTTATTTCCAAGTAAATTTATTACTTATAAATTAATTACCCAATCCCGATTTATTAATTACAAATCATTTGATATTGATAAATAAATCAATTACCTTAATTTATCTTGATTTATCACGTTAATTTAATTAACCTTCAGTAAATTACATAATCATTTAACCTTAATTAATTTCATTAAGTAATTATTTTCCTTTACAAATAAATCAACATTTATTTACATTAAATGTAATCTTATCTTAATCACTTGATTAATTAACTTTAATCATTACTTATAAGAGTTGATTTACCATTAATAATCCATTAATAAATCTGAATTATTTAATTAGGTGTTAATGGTAACTGAATTAGTTCTTAATTACAATTAATTTCTAATCATAAAATTTCTCATTTTCATTTCGAATTGAAATTCTTTCGGCACAAATTTTTGAAATCTATGATTTCTAATTACTCTTTAACTATCTCTTAATTGATTTACTTAAAACCTTAATTTATAAATTTAAAACCTTCTTTCATTTTGAAAATTTATTTATTTCAATTTATAAAGAGCTTTAACGTTGATTAACTTAAATACTTAACTTAAATTAAGTTATTTAGCTAAAGTATTACTTAGAAAACTTTGTTAAGTATTTGCTTAAATAATTAAACTTGTCATAAAATCTTAGCTTGATTTATTAAACTTTGTTAAGTATTAATTAGAAAACTTTCTTTTCATTCGAATTGAAGCTGAGTTACTTCACCCTTCTTCCTATTTCCTTTTTCTTTTTTTTTTCTTTTTTTTAGTTTATTTTGTTATTTAAGTTTCAGCATCAGGTGAACTTAATAACTTCACGATTTAAATCCCCCAGGCAAACACACGCGACCCCCCTTAGTTTCGAGTAAACCCAGTTGCTTCGAGTCAATCTGCAAAAGTCTCGAGCACGTCTCGAGTTCCCCCCCTCTTCTTCTCTGAACCATCCCACTGACCCGCCGACCCCCTTCACGTGCACGTGCACAGATCGTCAACGACGATCCTACCTACCGCGACACCACCAACAAACCACGATTTGACCCACAATTTAAAATCGAAACCCAGTATTTCGAATAACAGTCAAAATCGAAAATTCACCTGAAGCTCGAAAGTAAAGCCTGGAACAAACCTGGAAACGCACGCTGGAGGATCCCTGTCAACGCCTCGTACTCACGACTCCAACCATGAGAATTCACGCAACTCCGGCCATCGATGCGTCTACGACCCAGCTTCCATTTCCCAAACTCTCGCGTCACTCGAACCATCAGAGGGAACGAACGAATCGATTCCCTGATCTTACCTAAAACTAGGGTTAGAAACAAAAACTCCTTCCCATCATCGCCACAGTCCTCTTCGCCACCTCCGACCATTTTTCCTGGCAACCCCGTAGGCTCGTCTACCACCCCCAACAACCCTGACCGACACGAACCATTCGATTTCCAGAAAATGATAAAAATGCATACTTTGTTCAACTATTAACTGTAACTAGGATAGTTAACTAAAAATCTTCGTATTGGTTTTAAAAATCCTATCCTTGAGTGTAGATTCCAAGTATATAATCGAACCAAGATTTTATAACATTCGAATTTCCCAGAGTTTCAAGTTTGACTGAAAAAAAATCTGATTTTTCCTTCCATATGCATTTATACATCACGAAACTATTTTTAAATTGTAACTCATACATAAATATAAATATTTCATTTTGAAACCTAGTTCTAATATTGTTTAGAAAACAAGAAATAGAATGTTCTTGTTATTTGGTACTCTGTAACTAAGCAGGGAAGAAGCACTGATTCAACAAGAGTAATGTTAACATATTTTCAAGAAGAAGAAAAACTAACTACTACTCACCTTGAAAATCATGATTCCAGAAATAAAATGACAGAGCCTTTACAAATTCAAACTGAAATTCTTTTTGATTCACAGGCTTCTTTGATGTTGTTTGATTGATGATGATATTGCTTTGGTTTTCTTTTTTTTCTTTTTTTTTTTCAAAATGATGCTTAGTTTTAAATGGTTGAAATGGAGAGGAGATATGTATAAAAAGAAATATGCAGGCTTGAATATCTTTGCTGGTACAATTCTAAAGTATGCTGAAGTGGTCTTATTCTATGTTGAGGTGTATAACAGGCATGGCTGCAGTGATGCTGGATTTTGAGCTGAGGTGTTTTTGTTTATACTTTTTATTTTATAAGCATGCCTGGAGATATTGTCACTGATTCCCTTTTATTTCAGCTGTAGGATGTTGTGGTAGTTTGATGTGGCTTCTTCTATTTTATTTTGTTTGTTTCTTTTATTTTATTTGCTTTTGTTCAATTATTTTGTTTACTTATTTCTTCTTTTGTTTGTTACTTTATGTACTTTATTTTTTATTGCCTGCTTATATTTTATTATTTTGTTTATTCTAGATAATGTGTTGTTTTAATTTAGCAAATTTGTTTATTTTATTTTTAAAGACTTCGTTTTGAATTTTCAAATCAATTTATAAATAAATTTCACCATTATTAAATCAAGTTAAAAATAATTTTATCTTTAAATCGTTTAGTTAAAACAATAACTCAAACTCAATGTATATTCATATATACATATATATTCATATTATCATATATTCATTACTTTGAAATTCAAATCCAAATCACATATGCAAAATATTTAAATTCATATGATTAAATATATATGTTTATTTGAATTAAGGAAACTCGCTACTATTTAGAATAAATTTTGCAAATTTTAATTCAAAAATTCTTTTAAATTATCAATTTAAATTCATAAAAATATGGGGTCGTTACAATCCTTCCCCCTTAAAAGAATTTCGTCCTCGAAATTGTACAGCTCATTTCATGAATTATACATTCACAGAATAGACTAATGCCAATTCAAACTATACTAGTAAACATATGGATATTTTCGGTTAATTCATAATTAATCATCAAATAAAATGGTACTCATAATATTCTTACTAGTAAACATAACCTTCACTACGATTCTAGGCCCAAAATGCGCACATAGATACACCTTATCCAAAAAGAAGTTAATCTAACCAACTACAAATCATCACCATCAGAGCTCTCTCTCTCGGGCCCTGACAGATCTCTAACTTCCACGTCATTGTCAGTCTCGTAATCATACTCTGGATCAGAGTCTATCTGAATAAAACCTTCACCATCCAGCTCCTCGCCTTCTATGGCATTATCCAAATCCCAATGAATTTCTTCATCACCTTCGGAACCTATTTCCATTTCAGGTTCTTCTACCTCAAACTCTTCTTCATTTTCTTCTTCATTTTCTTCTTCGAATTCCTCTTCATCTTCTTCTTTGAATTCGTCTTCATTTTCTTCTTCGAATTCCTCTTCATCTTCTTCTTTGAATTCGTCTTCATTTTCTTCTTCTTTCACTGGTGGTTGGGGCTGCACTACAGGCTCCACTGGGAATTCCCTATGAACTGAAGACTCACCTTCATCATCTCGTATCCTACTAGATGAAGCATAATCACCCACTCTCCTGACCTTTCCTCCTCGGCTAACGCTGTTTGTTCTCTACAATTAAAATCAAAATCCAAATATTAAGATCTTAAGTTTAGAATTTTATAAGTTGAGAAATACATCAAAATTTATATTTCATATTTTATTCTACCCAAGAAGTTATAGCAGAAATTTAAAATTTGGTTTTAAACAAAAATCGTTCTATCGTTATATTTCAAATCTATCATTATATTTCATTAACCAATTTCAACTCAAATTGAAATTTTCAATTTATTCAAATTTCAAATCATATTCTTATTTATTAGGGTTCAAATCCAAAAATGATAAGAAATTGATGAAATAAGAAGTAAAGATTTTCTACAACAATTCTTAAGGCATCTTATTATACCAAAACTTCTTTTTCCACTGTTTTTATAGAGTATCGACCAATTATAGTCGTATTTCCCTGTCCCCTATCTCGTTCTCTTCTTGCACTCATACTTACTATCAGCGGATAGTAAGAGAATTTACTGAGGCATTCAAACGGATATCTTAGGGATACACTCATTCTAGGGATACTTCACCCTATCTATAATGAGTTACTTAACGTGTTACACTCCTGAGCTAAAGTTCAACCTTCGCTCTGATACCACATGTAACGACGCGGATTTTGCGCGCTCGAAAATCGACACCCATACTTCAAATCGTATTCGAATGTCGTAGATTCGATCGTTCAAATCCGATTCGCCGGAGCTTATAACAACATTAAGTAAACAACATAGCGGAATAAAAAGGATAATACATTGATATACAGCATTAATACAATATCTGATACAACAGATGATCCAATAGATATCAATATACATCAGAGATATGATACAATAAAATAGCAGCGGAAAAGAAAATAGATAACATCTAGCAGCGAAACAAATAACTCTAAGATAGTCTTCAAGGAAGAACTCCAGAACTGCAACTCCATTTCCAATAATCAATCTAGTAATAGCTCGAACCCCCCATCACATATGCACCAAGCTAGGCAAGACTGGTGCGATCCAAAGACTGAACTAACTCCAGATAATCCACTATATCTAACTATCTGAAAAACCCAACTCTAGACTGCTCGTGTAGAAAATAATGAGCATCCAGAGTTTAGGAAAGAAACAATAAACTCCGGATCAGTCGTGGGACTGGTGTGAGCAACAAAGACAGTTTATCTTTTAAAAACATTCAACATAAGATTTTCAAAGTCAATTCGCAATGCTTTTTAAAAATGAGACTACCATAAGGCCTCCCGCACACACACACAATGCAAACGCAGAATCGGAGGAGATTTCTCCTTATGATAGTCAAAGATGCTTGATACGCATTTAAAATAACATTTGATATTATTACTAGTGCATAGTGTAGGAAAAATTCATTTCGAAAGTAGAATATAAATCTTAGCCAACATACGACCATTATCGTATGCCTACTATAGCTACCATCCAAACAGTGGTGACCACCATAAGTGAATGGCAGGTCCTACAACTAATACCGTACAAGTTTCGTATTGGGAATTGGATTTCCAACGAATGATCAGGCCAAGGAACTTCCCATTGCCACATGAGAATGCCTCTGGATGGACATCCCCGAGAACCAAACCGGATCTCTACCAACACAAGGCCGGGTTACTCCTAACTGAGTAGCAACTGACCGAATATGCCATCCCCCGGTCCTTTGGGACCTTTATCCGAGAGCTCTCTAATCAATTCACACAATCATAACAAAGTGTTTTCAACGTGAGTAAGTATCTGGGCTCCATACCATGATACCACCCTTTTCCAGAAGGAAATGCACATATCCTAAAGGGCGCTACCCCTCATAACCTTGCCGCATCTTTCCTGTTTTGACCATTCACGGGGTGTGAGGCTCGACGAAGTCACGTCCACAAAAACATACTTTATACAAAAGCCATGCTTTGGGTCAACAAATGATCATAGAAATGATCACAAAGATAGACGATCAAATAAATGATCCTATTACAAATAATCAACACAATGATCATTTCACAGCAACACTCAGCATGTCACATTACCAAATTGGGAATATATCGCTGATAACATTCAACTACATAACCTCTGAGCTCGTACGTCTCAGAGAAGGGTGTTAAGCTAAAAGAATAAATTCTCCGCCACCAACAGAAATATATTTGAAAGAAATCGGCTTTACATCTCAATTTGTAATGTCAGACACACAATCCATACAAGTCTGTTCTGGGTTCGAACAGAACCGAAGGCACTTACAAAGAAGTCCTTGCAATCCGTATATTCACAATCCCGATCGGATTTCCCATCACTTAGGGAGTTTCTATACCGGCGCGACTCGGTGCAGAAACAATCGATAGGTCATCCTATCGCTTTCGCAAATACCCGGTCTTCATCACCGGTCTTCAAATGCTATCCATAACGTCGAATCACATATTCGGAATGGGTTATACGACACAAAGGTCCTTTCCCGGCTAAACCGAATAGTGAGCATGATATTTCAAAAACAAATGGATAATGGGATTTCAATTAAGTCACAACTTAACAATTCAAAACTTTATTTCAAATGGTTTAATCCAATTACCATTTCAATCTTTAAACAAAAAGATTCATTTTCACAACCATTAACGGTTTAAACAGTTTTCACATTTTAATCTTTTAAACAAAAGATTCATTCACAGATTTTCCAAATCAATTTTCATTTCAATTTGGTTAACTCGTTAAATCTTTAAATCAAAGATTTAACTTATAGCCTTCAAAACAATTTCATTTCAATTTGATTTAAACAAATCATCAATTTAAATCTGATAAAAATAAACAGATTTAATTCATAGCTTTCAAAAAGAATTCATTCATAACTTAGGAAAACCATTTCTCTATTCAATCTTGAAATTCCTCTAATTAACTGGAATCTCAGTTCTTATCTAAAAGTGTTTATCATTTGAAAACAACAGTTTTTATTTTGGAAATCTGATTCATTTATACGAGTTTAAATCCTTGGGTTAAATTCAAATTCCCAAAAACAATACTTAAAAGTGGTTTAATCCCTATATAACCAATATAACATCTTTAATCCTAATTTCAAATCATAGAATTCAATTTCAAGTATTGAATTTAAATTTAAATCAAATTATTTAAATTCCAAAACTTAATCAAGTAATTTAAAAATAATAAATTTTATTTTGAAATTCCATTCCAAAAGCTTTTCACATTTATTCCGATTCCATTTCCAAAACATTTGAATTTAAAGATTCAAATTTAACTATTTCAAAAATCTGCGACTTAATCGATTTCCTCGTGAAATCCATATTTGTGTGTGTATGGTGTGGTCCAGGGGTTTAACACAATAGTGCACAACCATTCAATCATCACAGATCAAAACACAGAAATATAATTGATAAGCGATATAAACTATAACGCTTATCATACATTCACAGATTCACAGATAATATACAAATATATCATCAATAAATGGATAAATACACAGCTCACCTCACAGAACAAAATATCACAGATCAGATAAGAAGATCAATTCAAGGCATCTCATACAATACAACCATTCATGAGTAATTCAATAGTTATCTATAAGCAGGATTAATTAAATCGTTTTTAATCCTAATCAATTAAATTTATTTCCAAGTAAATTTATTACTTATAAATTAATTACCCAATCCTGATTTATTAATTACAAATCATTTGATATTGATAAATAAATCAATTACCTTAATTTATCTTGATTTATCACGTTAATTTAATTAACCTTCAGTAAATTACATAATCATTTAACCTTAATTAATTTCATTAAGTAATTATTTTCCTTTACAAATAAATCAACATTTATTTACATTAAATGTAATCTTATCTTAATCACTTGATTAATTAACTTTAATCATTACTTATAAGAGTTGATTTACCATTAATAATCCATTAATAAATCTGAATTATTTAATTAGGTGTTAATGGTAACTGAATTAGTTCTTAATTACAATTAATTTCTAATCATAAAATTTCTCATTTTCATTTCGAATTGAAATTCTTTCGGCACAAATTTTTGAAATCTATGATTTCTAATTACTCTTTAACTATCTCTTAATTGATTTACTTAAAACCTTAATTTATAAATTTAAAACCTTCTTTCATTTTGAAAATTTATTTATTTCAATTTATAAAGAGCTTTAACGTTGATTAACTTAAATACTTAACTTAAATTAAGTTATTTAGCTAAAGTATTACTTAGAAAACTTTGTTAAGTATTTTCTTAAATAATTAAACTTGTCATAAAATCTTAGCTTGATTTATTAAACTTTGTTAAGTATTAATTAGAAAACTTTCTTTTCATTCGAATTGAAGCTGAGTTACTTCACCCTTCTTCCTATTTTCTTTTTCTTTTTCTTTTCTTTTTTTTAGTTTATTTTGTTATTTAAGTTTTAGCATCAGGTGAACTTAATAACTTCACGATTTAAATCCCCCAGGCAAACACACGCGACCCCCCTTAGTTTCGAGTAAACCCAGTTGCTTTGAGTCAATCTGCAAAAATCTCGAGCACGTCTCGAGTTCCCCCCCTCTTCTTCTCTGAACCATCCCACTGACCCGCCGACCCCCTTCACGTGCACGTGCACAGATCGTCAACGACGATCCTACCTACCGCGACACCACCAACAAACCACGATTTGACCCACAACTTAAAATCGAAACCCAGTATTTCGAATAACAGTCGAAATCGAAAATTCACCTGAAGCTCGAAAGTAAAGCCTGGAACAAACCTGGAAACGCACGCTGGAGGATCCCTGTCAACGCCTCGTACTCACGACTCCGACCACAAGAATTCACGCAACTCCGGCCATCGATGCGTCTACGACCCAGCTTCCATTTCCCAAACTCTCGCGTCACTCGAACCATCAGAGGGAACGAACGAATCGATTCCCTGATCTTACCTAAAACTAGGGTTAGAAACAAAAACTCCTTCCCATCATCGCCACAGTCCTCTTCGCCACCTCCGGCCATTTTTCCTGGCAACCCCGTAGGCTCGTCTACCACCCCCAACAACCCTGACCGACACGAACCATTCGATCTCCAGAAAATGATAAAAATGCATACTTTGTTCAACTATTAACTGTAACTAGGATAGTTAACTAAAAATCTTCGTATTGGTTTTAAAAATCCTATCCTTGAGTGTAGATTCCAAGTATATAATCGAACCAAGATTTTATAACATTCGAATTTCCCAGAGTTTCAAGTTTGACTGAAAAAAAAATCTGATTTTTCCTTCCATATGCATTTATACATCACTAAACTATTTTTAAATTGTAACTCATACATAAATATAAATATTTCATTTTGAAACCTAGTTCTAATATTGTTTAGAAAACAAGAAATAGAATGTTCTTGTTATTTGGTACTCTGTAACTAAGCAGGGAAGAAGCACTGATTCAACAAGAGTAATGTTAACATATTTTCAAGAAGAAGAAAAACTAACTGCTACTCACCTTGAAAATCATGATTCCAGAAATAAAATGACAGAGCCTTTACAAATTCAAACTGAAATTCTTTTTGATTCACAGGCTTCTTTGATGTTGTTTGATTGATGATGATATTGCTTTGGTTTTCTTTTTTCTTTTTCTTTTTTTTTCAAAATGATGCTTAGTTTTAAATGGTTGAAATGGAGAGGAGATATGTATAAAAAGAAATATGCAGGCTTGAATATCTTTGCTGGTACAATTCTAAAGTATGCTGAAGTGGTCTTATTCTATGTTGAGGTGTATAACAGGCATGGCTGCAGTGATGCTGGATTTTGAGCTGAGGTGTTTTTGTTTGTACTTTTTATTTTATAAGCATGCCTGGAGATATTGTCACTGATTCCCTTTTATTTCAGCTGTAGGATGTTGTGGTAGTTTGATGTGGCTACTTCTATTTTATTTTGTTTGTTTCTTTTATTTTATTTGCTTTTGTTCAATTATTTTGTTTACTTATTTCTTCTTTTGTTTGTTACTTTATGTACTTTATTTTTTATTGCCTGCTTATATTTTATTATTTTGTTTATTCTAGATAATGTGTTGTTTTAATTTAGCAAATTTGTTTATTTTATTTTTAAAGACTTCGTTTTGAATTTTCAAATCAATTTATAAATAAATTTCACCATTATTAAATCAAGTTAAAAATAATTTTATCTTTAAATCGTTTAGTTAAAACAATAACTCAAACTCAATGTATATTCATATATACATATATATTCATATTATCATATATTCATTACTTTGAAATTCAAATCCAAATCACATATGCAAAATATTTAAATTCATATGATTAAATATATATGTTTATTTGAATTAAGGAAACTCGCTACTATTTAGAATAAATTTTGCAAATTTTAATTCAAAAATTCTTTTAAATTATCAATTTAAATTCATAAAAATCTGGGGTCGTTACATTAATAAGAGAAATATTGAGATTTTTGAATTAATGTATAAAATTTTACTTTATAAAAGTTAAAGGTATTCATATGAACATTTTTGAAGTGGAAAAAAATATGATTTTTATAAGTTAAAATGGTCAAAAATTGAAGTTTAATTGTTTCTGAAATTTTATTATAAATCTGGAAATTTATTTAGTAGCACTTCAGAAATGCTATCATTACTGAAAATAAACTAAAACTAAACTATTATAGCAGTTTTTAAATGTTGTCTTTACTGAATTGAATTGTTTTCAATTATAACTTACCGTAGCATTTTCTAAATGCAGCAAAAAGCTGAAATTTTAATATCTGAAGTGTTTAACTGAATAAATGTAACGACCCAGGATTTTTAGTAATTAAAATTTGAATATTTAATTAATTTTAAATATTAATAAGTGAATTTATAAGTCAAATAAATTTTATTTTGAATAATTGGATTTAATTGAATAATTAAATCGATAATTTAATATGTGAAAATACAGAAATAATTGAAAATTGAGTTAAATATGATTGAAAATGATTTGTAAAATTTTATTTTATCATATTGGAGTTAGAACGATATTTTAGAACTTTTAAAATCGAATTAAAAGTTTATTTGTGAAAATTGAATATTTTAATATTAAATCGACTAGTGAAAATAGTCAATTTTTGAACAGTCTCAGAATTGGACGAAACTAGTTTCATTGGATCCGTAATAGTTAGTTATTACCGGATTTCAATTTTCGTAGCAATCGGAGTTATCGTTTGATCGTGGCAGCTCGAAACGCATTGAAATTGTTTTAATTTTAAATTGGCGAGTTAAAATAGCCATTTTTCAAAAAGTCTCAGATTTCAACGAAACTAGTTTCATCGGATCCGTAATGTGATATTATTGTACGGTTTTAAATTTCGTGTCAATTGGATTTACCATTTGTCCGGTACAAATTAAAACGCCTAGAAAATCGTTTAAATCGGTTTAATTCAAATTGAACGTTTACTGCCATAACTCACACAGATGTCTGAATTAGCTTCCAAAGCCTGTTCCATTGTGTCCAGAACGCGGGATAAGCCCTAGAAACGCTGGTTACGGCGCGTAAATCGGAGTTCGGAATTTCCGAAATGAATAGTGTCGTTCGTTTTCCTATAAATAGGGCCTAAATTCACAAATAAAAAAAAAAAAAACTAAACCCTAGTTTCAAAGCCGGCAGCCACCATTGAAATAGATGGCTGAAAATTGTTCAATTTCTTTCCTCAATCCTTCTCAATCCACTAACAATTAGAAGAAGTGATCAACTACAAACACGTAGAGCTCGTCGAGAGCTTTATATCCGTACGGTGATGATGGGGTTTGGCGTCGCGTGGAGAAGGGCAGTGGGCTGCGTTCTCTGCAGTTTGCGCACGCGTTTTAAGGCTCTAGAGGCGGCCGAGTTCATCAAGGGGGCAGCCGAAGATAGTGGGAGTGATGGCCTTCGACGTGGAGCTCCTTGATCGTGTTCAAGATCGTCGAGGAGGTTGCAACATTAAACACTAAGTATATGAATTGGATTCGGCTGTTGCAGGGTTACACGCACGTGAAGATGGAGTTAGGGGAGATGCAACGCATGGTCATGATGCAAAGGTGATAGATCATGCGGCCAGTAATTGTTGTAGGTTTAAATTATAAAGTTTATGTTGTAAATTGTTTATATAAAATCGTGTAAACTTCATAAAATCATAACTTTTTCATACGAGGTCGAAAACGCGCGAAACATGAAGCGTTGGAATCGTATGGACGAGCACTACGCTATGGAATTGGATTGGAGTCGTTTGGAGTTAGTGAGAATTTCGGGTAAAATTAAAAGTCCGTTTAATTTTATTCGAAATAAATTGCTAAAGCGAAATTGAAATCAAGGTGAGAACTTCTCACTCAATCGAATCGGTTTCGATTTTTATTTTAAATAGTTATATTTAAAATATTTGAATGCATGTTTGAATGATGATTGTTATCTATTGATTGATAAAATAGACATTATGCGCCGTTAGTAAGCGGATGTTATTTATTAAAAACATATACCGCGAACATTTCATAAACAGTGAAATTGGTATTATATATAATAGCAATATATATATATATATATATATTGGCATATGTATATATTGGAGTTATTGATTTCCCGCATTGTATAGCGGATGAGATCCTATTGCGCCGTCTATTAAGCGGATAATATTTTAAATCCCATATACCGCGATAATTCCGTACTGGAACGGAATTGGTATTGTGCTAATGTTTGTGGATGCAGGAAAACAGGTTGGAGGGATCCAACTGGATTCCTCAATAGTATTTATTTGATTTCAGATATTTTGATATTTGATGGATTATCATATCGATATATGATGTCGTTGTTGTCGTGATTGACTATTTGGTATGTAGCGTCATTGGGCCAAATTTTGGAATTTTAAAATGACTTTTAAAGTGATTTTTGAAAATATACTATATGTTTGGAATTGAAACGTTATAATTTTAATGTTAAAAAAATTATGGTTGTTTTTTGAGAAATATAGTTAAAAGTTGATTTTTGAAAATATAGATAAATGATTTTATAAAATAGTTTAAATTGGGATTTTTGGATTTATTATAAAAAGTTGAAAATATAGGATTTATAAATTTTAATTATTTTATAAATCAAAATGGTGAAATTATAAAGGGGATTAAAGATGTTTTAAAAGAATAATAGTATAAATTGATTTATATAAGAGTTTTATAAATTGATATTTATAAATTATAATATTTGAATTATAAAACGAGTTTTTTATAAGTGTTAGAATGAATTATGAATGAATTTCATAAATGAATGAAATTTATAGAATTATAAACGGTGAAGTTATAAATGGAATTTTATAAGCAGTAGGTTTATAAAATTCGAAAAGTTATTTGAAGAATGGATTTCTTGATAAATAAATGAATCTTATAAGTTATAAGATTTATATATGGGGATGTTTAAAAGAACGATTTTTGTAAACAAATAAATTATAAGTGCTTAACTTATAATATGAATTTTAGTATATAATTGAGTTATAATTTGAAATAGGTTAATAAAGGAATTTATAAAAGGAAGTTGTTATAAAATAAATAGAAATGGAGTTTATAAACATTGTTTTATAAATTCGCAACGACTTATTTTGATAAGTTAATTTTTATAACTTATTTATGGAGTTATATTCACGTTTTAGACAGTGAATAATCCTTTAAAATGAAATGTATAGAAATGATGAAATTGTTAACGTAGTATATTCACGTTTTTGAATAGTGAATAGTATATTAAAGAAATTGTTTTGAATGTGATGTTTTAAATAGAATTAAAACGATCTAACGATGTTTTTAAATATGTTGAGATTCAAAACCATAGATTTCAACATTTATTGTTGAAATAGATGTTTTCGAGAAATAGAAGGAAATGGTGGACTATAACACTGTTGTTATAGTAAATAATTTCCGAAAGGAAATGTTTTGTATAGTATTGGGATCTATATATCTATTTTAATTTCGAATCCCTATACTAGTGATTTCGGGTTGTCGTAACGATGTTTTACGCAACATTCGTTTTGGCCCAAATAAATATGGTTAAGAGAATGATTTCCTTAAAGAATGAAATATATACTTAATTTCGATTGAAGTATATTGAATATTTTCCAAGTGTTGGAAATAAATGGATTTGTGAATTACTTATTAAATAAGTATGGAAATGTTTTCCAATATTTCATTGAATATTATGAGAATTTATCTTTTTGAAGATAAACTGAAAATGAATAATTGAAATCGTTTATTCATAAATATTTTGAAATATAAATTCACTATACTATTTTTGAATGAAAAGGGAAGTTGTTTAAAGATAAATATTGATTTATTTTTGACATATTGAAATTATATATCTTGTAAAGATATTTTGGAAAATAAATAATTTGGAAAATTATTTGGAATCTGGTGATGTGTGCATATCCATTGATAGTTCAATAACCGACCATCAATATTTACCTTTGAAAGGTATTTGTTGTGATTTGTTGAATTTGAATGTTACACTTATTTTTAAATTATTGCGCTCGTTATTCGGATTACCCATTCCGAATAGTGATACGACGTAATGGATAGCATTGAAGATCGGTGTTGAAGACCCGGTATTTGCGAGAGCGATAGGATGACCTGTCGATTGACTCTGCATCGAGTTGCTCCGGTATTGAGTTCTCCATATGTGATGGGAAATCCGATCGGGATTGTGGATATCCGGATTGCAAGGACTTCTTTGTAAGTGCCTTCGGTTCTGTTCGAGCCCGGAACAGACTTGTATGGATTGTATGTCTGACATTACAAATTGAGATATAAAGCTGATTTCTTTCAAATATGTTTCTGTTGGTGGCGGAGAATTTATTCTTTTAGCTTAACACCCTTCTTTGAGACGTACGAGCTCAGAGGTTATGTAGTTGAAGGTTATCAGCGATATATTCCCAATTTGGTAATGTGACATGCTGAGTGTTGCTGTGAAATGATCATTGTGTTGATCATTTGTGATAGGATCATTTATTTGATCGTCTATCTTGGTGATCATTTCTATGATCATTTGTTGACCCAAAGCATGTCTTTTGAATAAAGTATGTTTTTGTGGACGTGACTTCGTCGAGCCTCACACCTCGGGAATGGTCAAAACAGGAAAGATGCGGCAAGGTTATGAGGGGTAGCGCCCTTTAGGGTATGTGCATTTACTTCTGGAAAAGGGTGGTATCATGGTATGGAGCCCAGATACTTACTCATGTTGAAAACACTTTATGATTGTGTGAATTGATTACGAGCGCTCGGTTAAAGGTCCCAAAGGACTGGGGGATGGCATACTCGGTCAGTTGTTACTCAGTTAGGGGTAACCCGGCCTTGTGTTGGTAGAGATCCGGTTTGGTTCTCGGGGATGTCCTTCCAGAGGCATTCTCATGTGGCAATGGGAAGTTCCTTGGCCTGATCATTCGTTGGAAATCCAATTCCCAATACGAAACCCTGTACGGTATTAGTTGTAGAACCTGCCATTTACTTATGGTGGTCACCACTGTTTAGATGGTAGCTATAGTAGGCATACGATAATGGTCGTATGTTGGCTAAGATTTATATCTTTATTTTCGAAATGAATTTTTCCTACACTATGCACTAATAATAATATCAAACGTTTCTTTTTAATGCGTATCAAGCATCTTTGACTATCATAAGGAGAAATCTCCTCCGATTCTGCGTTTGCATTGTGTGTGTGTGCGGGAGGCCTTATGGTAGTCTTATTTTTAAAAGCATTGCGAATTGACTTTAAAAATATTCCTCTATTTTGTTTTCAAAGATAAATAAACTGTTTTGAGTTCTCACACCAGTCACATGACTGACTCGGAGTTTATTGTTTTCCTTCCTAAACTCTGGGTGCTCACCAATTTCCACACGGGCAGTCAAGAGTTAGGTTTATCAGGATATTTCTGGAGTTGCTGGAGGCAAGCTGGATGGCATGGCGTATTACTAGTATATAGTATTTCTTTTTCCGCTGCATTGTTTGTTGTTGATTGTTGTTGTTGTACACTCTGATGTAATGAAATGTAATGTATGAAATGTAATAACTGATATAGTTCTTTGTTTAAAGATTATTCATTTATTTATTATATGTTGTTCCACTGCGAATTGTGAGATTCTGTTATTGTTCTGTTGTTTTCCATTCCGTTCTATTTTCTATTTTCTTTTCTCCCTATTTTCTATCTTTCTCTCTCTTCTTCTGCCTCTTTCTTCTTCTTAAACCCTAAAGATTCGGGAGTTCGTTCCTCTTTGGCTGGATTGTTGTGGAAGTTGCCAGCTCAAAGGAGTATGGATTTTCGGGCCTTTACATCTGGTATCAGAGCTTATGGTTAAGCGACAACCATGGTTCTGTTGGGTATTACTCATTAGAGATAGAGCCAGTAGTACTCTAGAATGAGTTTGAGTGTAATAATATCTATGAGAGCGTATTTGTTAGTGAATATAAAATTGTTTTGTATTGTGTTGACTTATCGATTGATTGTTTATAGATTCCAGTCGATGTAGTCTAGCTAACTATCGTAGATAGGGGTTTCTAAACTCTTAAACAAGATAAACCGACACGATATTGTTTTAAATTAGGTAAATGAAATAATTTTGCCTTGATTATATTTTATATATATAAAGGAATAATTTTTCAGAATTATTAAAGTGTATATAAGTTGATTGTTTAGTTGTTTGAATAATCTAAATAAAAGAAGAATTGTATAAGCAAAAGAATTATAAGAATTGAATTATAATTAAAGTGATTTACAATTGTGAAATAAACATATATATATGAGAAGTGAAACTATATGAATATATTTATAAATATTAGTTGAAATAAAAATGAATTTAAAGTTAAATGGAAATTTACTTTAGAATTTGGAATCTGAATTTATTTATAAGTGGGAATTTAAGTTATGTAAAACCAAGTGATGTTTGTAAAATGGAAATATAACTTAAGAAATGTTGAATGAAGTTGATATTGGTATCAAAGTAAATTAACAAAGTTAAGTGATAGATATGAACTTGAGTTATGAAATGAAATTCAACTTTTGTAATTGAATTGAATTAATGGATTGAATGTTAATCAATTGAAAGTGAATAAGTTGATATGAAATAATGAATATAAGTGTTAATTCATTAAAATCTAATGTTATTGAAAGTTGAATAGTTGAATGAAAATCAATTTAATTAAACCAATTGAAAGCAAAGGAATTTGGTTGTGATTAATATACATTGGTTGTTATATGGTTGTTAGTTGATTGTATATAATTCATTAAGTGTTAATGAAATTGTGTTAATGAAATTGGAAGCTAAAGTAATTGAAATCCAATTTGAAGTTAAGTGAATCTTAAATAGAATTGAATATGATTTGGAAGTGAACCAACTTGAATATGAATTAGTGAATATAAACTAATTGAAAATGAATGTTAGTAAGAACATCCACTGTTAATGAATCAAATGTGATTTAAATTGAAAACCTATTTCATTGAATATTAATGAGAATATGAATGATACTTATTGGTTATGAATGCTAGTTGGTTGATGTTTGCATTTGTTGTTTTTGTTGCATTTGCTATGTTGGCATATATAGTTATTATGTTGCTATATGTTGTATATCGATACTATTTTCATATATGCATGTTCTCATGTTGTTTGTTGAGTGATTAGTAGGTGCGGATCGCGTTTGCTTCGCATTTGGAGCACGCTTTCGCGCTATATTAGCCGTATATGCTCGCTAATAAAATATAAGGTACATATCTCGGATTAAATATCGTACTTTTACACTTTTTTCCCTGCGGGATGCCTCATTACTTGATGAGATGTATATTTGTGATATATATACTGTCATTTTTTTTTCGGATCGAGCCGCGCAAAGGAGACTATGGCGAATTTTTCCGGAAATTTAAGGCGTTAGAAAAAATTGAAAAAAAATTGAGAAAAATTGGAAATTTTTTTGAAAATTTTAACTTTGATTTTGGAGTTGAAAGATAACTAAGTATGATTTGAAAACTTAGTAAAGATTTTGTAAGAAGTTTAACTATGGATTTTGGGAAAGTTAATGGATTCTGTAACTTTTCTTACTTGATAATTTCGAGGACGAAATTTTTTTAAGGGGGAAGATTGTAACGACCCAGGATTTTTAGTAATTAAAATTTGAATATTTAATTAATTTTAAATATTAATAAGTGAATTTATAAGTCAAATAAATTTTATTTTGAATAATTGGATTTAATTGAATAATTAAATCGATAATTTAATGTGTGAAAATAAAGAAATAATTGAAAATTGAGTTAAATATGATTGAAAATGATTTGTAAAATTTTATTTTATCATATTGGAGTTAGAACGATATTTTAGAACTTTTAAAATCGAATTAAAAGTTTATTTGTGAAAATTGAATATTTTAATATTAAATCGACTAGTGAAAATAGTCAATTTTTGAACAGTCTCAGAATTGGACGAAACTAGTTTCATTGGATCCGTAATAGTTAGTTATTACCGGATTTCAATTTTCGTAGCAATCGGAGTTATCGTTTGATCGTGGCAGCTCGAAACGCATTGAAATTGTTTTAATTTTAAATTGGCGAGTTAAAATAGCCATTTTTCAAAAGGTCTCAGATTTTGACGAAACTAGTTTCATCGGGTCCGTAATGTGATATTATTGTATGGTTTTAAATTTCGTGTCAATTGGATTTACCGTTTGTCCGGTACAAATTAAAACGCCTAGAAAATCGTTTAAATCGGTTTAATTCAAATTGAACGTTTATTGCCATAACTCGTACAGATGTCCGAATTAGCTTCCAAAGCCTGTTCCATTGTGTCCGGAACGTGGGGTAAACCCTAGAAACGCTGGTTACGGCGCGTAAATCGGAGTTCGGAATTTCCGAAATGAATAGTGTCGTTCGTTTTCCTATAAATAGGGCCTAAATTCACAAATAAAAAAAATATAAACTAAACCCTAGTTTCAAAGCCGGCCGCCACCATTGAAATAGATGGCCAAAAATTGTTCAATTTCTTTCCTCAATCCTTCTCAATCCACTAACAATTAGAAGAAGTGATCAACTACAAACATGTAGAGCTCGTCGAGAGCTTTATATCCGTATGGTGATGATAGGGTTTGGCGTCGCGTGGAGGAGGGCAGTGGGCCACGTTCTCTGCAGTTTGCGCATGCATTTCAAGGCTCTAGAGGTGGTCGAGTTCATCAAGGGGGCAGCCGAAGATAGTGGGAGTGATGGCCTTCGACGTGGAGCTCCTTGATCGTGTTCATGATCGTCGAGGAGGTTGCAACATTAAACCCTAAGTATATGAATTGGGTTCGGCTGTTGCAGGGTTACACGCGCGTGAAGATGGAGTTGGGGGAGATGCAATGCACGGTCATGATGCAAAGGTGATAGATCATGCGGCCAGTAATTGTTGTAGGTTTAAATTATAAAGTTTATGTTGTAAATTGTTTATATAAAATCGTGTAAATTCATAAAATCATAACTTTTTCATACGAGGTCGAAAACGCACGAAACAGGAAGCGTTGGAGTCGTATAGACGAGCACTACGCTATGGAATTGGATTGGAGTCGTTTGGAGTTAGTGAGAATTTCGAATAAAATTAAACGTCCGTTTAATTTTATTCGAAATAAATCGCTAAAGCGAAATTGAAATCAAGGTGAGAACTTCTCACTCAATCGAATCGGTTTCGATTTTTATTTTAAATAGTTATATTTAAAATATTTGAATGCATGTTTGAATGATGATTGTTATCTATTGATTGATAAAATAGACATTATGCGCCGTTAGTAAGCGGATGTTATTTATTAAAAACATATACCGCGAACATTTCATAAACAATGAAATTGGTATTATATATAATAGCAATATATATATATATTGGCATATGTATATATTGGAGTTATTGATTTCCCGCATTGTATAGCGGATGAGACCCTATTGCGCCGTCTATTAAGCGGATAATATTTTAAATCCCATATACCGCGATAATTTCGTACTGGAACGGAATTGGTATTGTGCTAATGTTTGTGGATGCAAGAAAACAGGTTGGAGGGATCCAACTGGATTCCTCAACAGTATTTATTTGATTTCAGATATTTTGATATTTGATGGATTATCATATCGATATATGATGTCGTTGTTGTCGTGATTGACTATTTGGTTGTAGCATCATTGGGCCAAATTTTGGAATTTTAAAATGACTTTTAAAGTGATTTTTGAAAATATACCATATGTTTGGAATTGAAACGTTATAATTTTAATGTTATAAAAATTATGCTTTTTTTTGAGAAATATAGTTAAAAGTTGATTTTTGAAAATATAGATTAATGATTTTATAAAATAGTTTAAATTGGGATTTTTGGATTTATTATAAAAAGTTGAAAATATAGGATTTATAAAATTTAATTATTTTATAAATCAAAATGGTGAAATTATAAAGGGGATTAAAGATGTTTTAAAAGAATAATAGTATAAATTGATTTATATAAGAGTTTTATAAATTGATATTTATAAATTATAA
Source organism: Allium cepa (assembly GCA_030765085.1). Lineage (NCBI taxonomy): Eukaryota > Viridiplantae > Streptophyta > Magnoliopsida > Asparagales > Amaryllidaceae > Allium > Allium cepa. Next base: position 213,198,136 of record CM060943.1, read on the forward strand.
TATTTGAATTATAAAACGAGTTTTTTATAAGTGTTAGAATGAATTGTGAATGAATTTCATAAATGAATGAAATTTATAGAATTATAAACGGTGAAGTTATAAATGGAATTTTATAAGCAGTAGGTTTATAAAATTCGAAAAGTTATTTGAAGAATGGATTTCTTGATAAATAAATGAATCTTATAAGTTATAAGATTTATATATGGGAATGTTTAAAAGAACGATTCTTGTAAACAAATAAATTATAAGTGTTTAACTTATAATATGAATTTTAGTATATAATTGAGTTATAATTTGAAATAGGTTAATAAAGGAATTTATAAAAGTAAGTTGTTATAAAATAAATAGAAATGGAGTTTATAAACATTGTTTTATAAATTCGCAACGACTTATTTTGATAAGTTAATTTTTATAACTTATTTATGGAGTTATATTCACGTTTTAGACAGTGAATAATCCTTTAAAATGAAATGTATAGAAATGATGAAATTGTTAACGTAGTATATTCACGTTTTTGAATAGTGAATAGTATATTAAAGAAATTGTTTTGAATGTGATGTTTTAAATAGAATTAAAACGATCTAACGATGTTTTTAAATATGTTGAGATTCAAAACCATAGATTTCAACATTTATTGTTGAAATAGATGTTTTCGAGAAATAGAAGGAAATGGTGGAATATAACACTGTTGTTATAGTAAATAATTTCCGAAAGGAAATGTTTTGTATAGTATTAGGATCTATATATCTATTTTAATTTCGAATCCCTATACTAGTGATTTCGGGTTGTCGTAACGATGTTTTACGCAACATTCGTTTTGGCCCAAATAAATATGGTTAAGAGAATGATTTCCTTAAAGAATGAAATATATACTTAATTTCGATTGAAGTATATTGAATATTTTCCAAGTGTTGGAAATAAATGGATTTGTGAATTACTTATTAAATAAGTATGGAAATGTTTTCCAATATTTCATTGAATATTATGAGAATTTATCTTTTTGAAGATAAATTGAAAATGAATAATTGAAATCGTTTATTCATAAATATTTTGAAATATAAATTCACTATAGAATTTATAAATGAAAAGGGAAGTTGTTTAAAGATAAATATTGATTTATTTTTGACATATTGAAATTATATATCTTGTAAAGATATTTTGGAAAATAAATAATTTGGAAAATTATTGGGAATCTGGTGATGTGTGCATATCCATTGATAGTTCAATAACCGACTATCAATATTTACCTTTGAAAGGTATTTGTTGTGATTTGTTGAATTTGAATGCTACACTTATTTTTAAATTATTGCGCTCGTTATTCGGATTACCCATTCCGAATAGTGATACGACGTAATGGATAGCATTGAAGATCGGTGTTGAAGACCCGGTATTTGCGAGAGCGATAGGATGACCTGTCGATTGACTCTGCATCGAGTTGCTCCGGTATTGAGTTCTCCATATGTGATGGGAAATCCGATCTGGATTGTGGATATCCAGATTACAAGGACTTCTTTGTAAGTGCCTTCGGTTCTGTTCGAGCCCGGAACAGACTTGTATGGATTGTATGTCTGACATTACAAATTGAGATATAAAGCTGATTTCTTTCAAATATATTTCTGTTGGTGGCGGAGAATTTATTCTTTTAGCTTAACACCCTTCTCTGAGACGTACGAGCTCAGAGGTTATGTAGTTGAAGGTTATCAGCGATATATTCCCAATTTGGTAATGTGACATGCTGAGTGTTGCTGTGAAATGATCATTGTGTTGATCATTTGTGATAGGATCATTTATTTGATCGTCTATCTTGGTGATCATTTCTATGATCATTTGTTGACCCAAAGCATGTCTTTTGAATAAAGTATGTTTTTGTGGACGTGACTTCGTCGAGCCTCACACCTCGGGAATGGTCAAAACAGGAAAGATGCGGCAAGGTTATGAGGGGTAGCGCCCTTTAGGGTATGTGCATTTCCTTCCGGAAAAGGGTGGTATCATGGTATGGAGCCCAGATACTTACTCATGTTGAAAACACTTTATGATTGTGTGAATTGATTACGAGCGCTCGGTTAAAGGTCCCAAAGGACCGGGGGATGGCATACTCGGTCAGTTGTTACTCAGTTAGGGGTAACCCGGCCTTGTGTTGGTAGAGATCCGGTTTGGTTCTCGGGGATGTCCTTCCAGAGGCATTCTCATGTGGCAATGGGAAGTTCCTTGGCCTGATCATTCGTTGGAAATCCAATTCCAATACGAAACCCTGTACGGTATTAGTTGTAGAACCTGCCATTTACTTATGGTGGTCACCACTGTTTAGATGGTAGCTATAGTAGGCATACGATAATGGTCGTATGTTGGCTAAGATTTATATCTTTATTTTCGAAATGAATTTTTCCTACACTATGCACTAATAATAATATCAAACGTTTCTTTTTAATGCGTATCAAGCATCTTTGACTATCATAAGGAGAAATCTCCTCTTATTCTGCGTTTGCATTGTGTGTGTGTGTGGGAGGCCTTATGGTAGTCTCATTTTTAAAAGCATTGCGAATTGACTTTAAAAATATTCCTCTATTTTGTTTTCAAAGATAAATAAACTGTTTTGAGTTCTCACACCAGTCACATGACTGACTCGGAGTTTATTGTTTTCCTTCCTAAACTCTGGGTGCCACCAATTTCCACACGGGCAGTCAAGAGTTAGGTTTATCAGGATATTTCTGGAGTTGCTGGAGGCAAGATGGATGGCATGGCGTATTACTAGTATATAGTATTTCTTTTTCCGCTGCATTGTTTGTTGTTGATTGTTGTTGTTGTACACTCTGATGTAATGAAATGTAATGTATGAAATGTAATAACTGATATAGTTCTTTGTTTAAAGATTATTCATTTATTTATTATATGTTTGTCCGCTGCGAATTGTGAGGTTCTGTTATTGTTCTGTTGTTTTCCATTCCGTTCTATTTTCTATTTTCTTTTCTCCCTATTTTCTATCTTTCTCTCTCTTCTTCTGCCTCTTTCTTCTTCTTAAACCCTAAAGATTCGGGAGTTTCTTCCTCTTTGGCTGGATTGTTGTGGAAGTTGCCAGCTCAATGGAGTACGGATTTTCGGGCCTTTACAATAAATGAACTCAGAAAAGGCTAAATTTTTGGGAATTAAATATTAGATTTGAAGGAATAATGACTTCACTTTTTAATGGTTTAAATGAATGATTTCAATTCAAAATTATAAATCATTTTTAAATTTATAACCACGGGTACACTGCTTTGTGTGTCATATGATTTCCTTGTGATTATTTGATGCACACCTTTGATTTTAAGAGTGTGGCTAGAGGTAAGCGGTAACTGCAGCTCTACGCTACCCTAGTCACAATAATCCTGTTATTTGCATTATTTACTTTTGATATGGATATTTCTAGGATAGTATTTATTACTACTTAATTGATGGTTTGACCGATCCTTAAAGGATGGGCGATCCCAAGCATCCTTTAAGTTATTGTGCATTGTTATTACAGTTCACTTGAGTTGGTTTACATTGTATAAGTATGTATGTCCTAACTCGAGTGTGTATTTTACTTTACGCTCGGGTCAACCTGAGAATCACAGCTTTGCATTCACCTTCTGGAGCTAGAGTTTTGTTTGAGCTTATCTGTCTATCTATTCGTCTACTTCTTCCAGTTAATTCCTATTCGGTATCTGTCTCTGTATTGTCGTTTATGTATCCTGACTTCTATTTTATCTATTACTATAAGATTTTGTACATGTTTGAGGGTATTGATATAGTAGCTTCATGAACTACTATGGTATTTTATTTCCGCTGTGAGTATTCTGATATTTCTGTGTCTGTAATTCTGTGAATGATTTTATTTGCTCCAAATTTTATTACAATCCGTTATGTCGAATTATTCAAGTCCGACATGTGTGTCTGCCATTGCACTTAGAGGGTGTAGCATGATAGGGGGTTCTCGCATTTGGTTTGGTAGCAAGCGGATAACACTTACTCCTACATGTCCGCGCGATGGTTGGTGCAGTCGAGAGGCTGGCCGTAAAGGCAGAACACATGTACCAATGTATGCTGCGGTGGGCGTTACCCCACTGGCAGGTGGTCCGTTACATTTGGTATCGGAGCTTTGGTTTTAGAAAAACCTTAGCCTGTGGAGCAAAAACTCATTACAGATAGGGTAGCAATACCCTAGAATGAGTGAAATCAATCTCAGAATCATTTCCTTGTGAGAGAACATATTTTCGAAGTATAAAATGATTTTCAAATGATTTTAAGGATTATATTGGTATAAAATTTTCTTATTTTGAAATCAAGATTTTCTAAACTTCATCCCTTCTGTATCCACCTTGTTAGTAATCTCTTGGTTAGGATTCTTATCGATTAGGATTCCTTGAACTTTGGAACGCTCCCACTTGTTCTGAAATCCAGTCTTGTCTTCCCTATTTTATCCTTTGATTTTGGAGCATTCCATAACTCCATTTTTGAATGACCTCTATAAAGATCGGTGATTCCGCAAATCTTTGAATGATTTGTAAAGGGGTGAAACTCCTTTACAATTGGCATTGATTCACAGGAGATTTCTGTATCCTCGGTTTACGATGCTATCTACCTTCTACTATACCTGGATTCTATCTCTGGTGATCGAATGTCGATTTGCCTTAGATTTTGGCATTGATATTCCTTAAGTCACGTTGACCCGGTTATGGTCACCCGCGTTTTATATAGGCTTATCCATCTTCTATTTGGTAATTTAATTATCTCATCTTCGTCCGAGCTTAACTTTGAATCAGAATTCTGTTTGAGTAGGGTTCCTCTAAATTTGAATCTCTGTTTTGTTTTGAAATCCATTCTTGAATCATCCCCTGAAAAAAATTTGTTAATTGTACTTTGAAATTTTGTATACATCGAAATTATTATTTTGATAAGGATGACCGCATTTTATATAAAAGTGAAATATTTTCGATAAGGATTATATACCTTTTAAAAACGAGAGTTTGAAATTTTGAAAGGATTTGAAATTTTGAAAATTTATAAGGAATTCGATTATATAAAAGGATTTATAACTGAAGGGTTTTGAATTAGAATTTCGTGGAATTGAACTTCGGTATTTTGAAATTTGGTTTTGAGATTTCAAATATAAATAATAATGATACGATTTAAAAATATTTTCCGGATAAGAAATGTTTCAAAAGAGTTCAAATGAATTCCAATGGTGTAGAAGAACTTTCAATGAAGTTTTCAAGAAAATAGAAGTCCATAACTCACTTTTGTCACTGGAAAATAATTTCGGTGATGAGTACACGCATCATCGACATTGATTTTCGAGTTTCAGATTTGGGGAGAGGCCACTCTGGTAGCTTTGTTATGCGAGTGATTTTGTGAAACCAATTTTGAATTCAAATTATGAAGTATGATTTGATTTTCGAAAGATGTATGTATCTATATTTGAAATGATTTGAAGTGATCCCGGTGTTCAATCCTCGAGTTTTCAATTTGATTTAGTATAACTCTATTTATAAAAATTGATTTACTGATTTGTTGCTGATTTCCAACTCTTGGATTTGAAATTTGATTTCACTTACTATTTTGAAGGTTTGAACACTACCAAATCAAGGTTTAATTTTTAAAGCTAAGAAATTTCGAAGAGTATAAAATATTTGATAAAGTATATAAGTTTAGTTTTGTATGTTTAAAGTATGAAGAGTATGACTTAAATAAATTTGAAACTACTGTTAAATAAATAATTTGCAAATGGAAAATTGGATCTTTTGAATAGAAATAAATAGTTTAAAGGTTTTAAAGGGATAGTTATAAATTCGAAAACCATTTTTAGGTATAATTGATTTTGAGAAAATATATGGTTTCGAAAATAGATTGGAATGTAAACCCAGTATTTATATGATGATTTTGGAAATGAATTTGTTTGACCTAAATTATGTCGATTTGGAAACTTGGAATTATTTTCAAAACTTATCATTTGGAAACTTTGAAACTGGAGGTACATAATTTGGAAGAAATAACTTGGTGAAATCGTATATGATTTTGAAACTGAATCGATATTGAAATGATTTGAAATTGAGAACCTTGTATTATTAAGTACTTTATTTGGGAGTTGTCGAACTAATATAAAAATGGATTTGTATAAGTACGAAGTTGATTTGAAAACTATTGATTTGAAAGGTACTCAATTTGGAAAGAGAAATCTTATATAATCGAAGTCTATATAAGTGTGATTTGATATACTATTGATTTAGAAAGTATTCGATTTGAAAATGGAATCTGATGTATAATGGAATTTATATAAGTATGATATTTGAAAGTGATTTGAAAAGGTACTGTATGATATATATTTTCGAAGTAAAGATATGGAAAGTGCCTTTTGCTTGATATATGCTTTGTGGCCACATTGTGGATTCATTCTATCGATATTATTCTCTCTGATTTTTGGTTTTCCGGATGTGATACTCGAGTGTCCCACCATGGCGATCTCCATGGTTTTTTTCTTTTGAGCGCAACTGCATAGCGCAATTCACCTGGCTGAGATGGCCTAGGGGTACGGATTGTTTCCTGGGGGATCCAGGCGTAATCATTGTGTTTCATGTGAGCTATGTATGTCGCATTAGTAGCGAAATCCACGTGGCTGAGAAGGCCTAGTGGTATGGATTGTTTCCTGGGGGATCCAGGCGTAATTATTGTGTATCATGTGGTCTACTAGTCATCATGGCGTAACTCGCAGGGTTGTGAAAGCTTACAGATATGGATTATTTCCTAGGGGATCCAGGCATAACCATTGTGTATCTACAAACCATGGTTAGAAAATGGTTTTGGTTTGGTTGTTTTGTTCGGATTGTACTTTCCATATCTGTTTTTAAAAGTTTTTCAAGTATTTTCACTGGGTGTTGAAACAAGTCTACTAAGTACCTAGAGAGTTCTAGCTTTGCGCCTGATCAACGCACTGCCAGAGCTTGCAGGAACGAGGATAAACTTGTTAAGATATCGAGTTATAAAAGTATTTTGATAAAGTATTATATAAAGGATATTTTGATCATTTATTTTACCTTTCTAAATAATTGAAGTTTATATAACTTTAAAATAATGGTTCATCCTTGTCTTTCAACCAATTTTCCCTTCTACGCATTCCTACTTTCCACCATGTTAAACATACATGTAACAACAGTTATCAGATATAATTTTAATCTTCTTGTCATCCTGTCTTAATCCAATTTCATTCTATCTTTTTCTTTATTTTCCGTACCTCATTCCTTTTCGAGGATGAAAAGACTTGAGTGGGGAAGAGTGTAACAACCCTATATTTTGTGATTATTTTAGTTTTATATTTTAATTATTTTAACTAAAATTCCTGATTTAAAAACTTTATTTTATTTATTAAAATGGACAAATTTTGTTATTTTAAATATAAATTTTGATTTTTGTGTGAATTATAATTCCAAACCTGAATAAATGGTACATTTCCAAAAAAGTGGATTTTAGTCAAAATGGTCAAAATTTTGAATTTAAAATTTAAAATTTAAATATTTTAATTTTTGAATTTTATCTTTTATTATGAAAATAGATTTAATTTCAAGAATACTGCTTTTCGTTTCGCTGAAATTGGATTAATACTGTGAAAGTTATGCTTTTACAATATTGTGTGTAAATGGTCTTATTTAACAAATTTGTTTATTTTAAATTTATATAAATAATATTTTTGTTGTAAAATTATGTTCTAATTTGTGCAACATGATATGTTATGCATATATTTTATTTTTAAAACATCCTTAAGTATAGTTATAATTTTCAAATGTTGATTGTATATTGTTTTCAATTTTTAATTCTAATTCCATTAAATAAAGTATTTTCTTTATTTATTTCCTACTTTTCCTAAAAATATTTATTTATTCTTCATAATATCTATCTCTACCTTATTTTTATTATTTATACATTCAATTAGTAAATAAATGGATAAGTATTTAGATCCATATTTATTTCTTGGAAAAAAATTTCAAATACATATATGTTATTGTTTTAAAAGGAATACCTTTAAATGTTTATTTTACTTAATATTTTTGGTTGATATATCGTGTTATAATTGTGTATATATATGTAACATTACATGTTATGTACATATTTACAACATTTGTCCGTTTTGTTTCATTTAATTTGGATATATACTTTGCAAATTAAGTAACATACAAAGATGTAAATAACAATTAATCTATATGTTTCTATAACCGTTTTCTTATTTATTTATATAGGGTTTATATAAACGGTATGTATTTATTGAATTATTTCATTGGCATATATTTTATTAAATAGATGGAAAACAAATCAAATTTAGATACGTTACCTATTTTTAATTAAAGGCATGCGTTACGTTTTGATTTATTACCTTTTTATCTTTCCATCCCTTAATTTTCTACTATGACTTCTCCTTGATAGCCATGACTTTTTCTTTATAAAATTCATATGAAAACATCTCTTTTTATCTCACTTTTCATGCAAGGTTTCAGATCTGAAAGGAAGAAGGTAATGGCTTCTTAAAAAATTTCTACTCTTTTCCTCTTCTTTTTATTAATTTTCCATTGAAAATTACCTTGCTTCTTCATGCTTATGCTCGGCCATAGCCCCTCCACCATCTCCATGACCAGCACCACCACCAACCACAGCCACATCACCCTCCTCTCCACTTGTCTTGCCCAAGCCGTGACCAACCCATGATGCAAACTCCACAAAATGTTGAAGACCTCTCCAAAATTGCCTAGCCTAGCCTAGTTTTCACGATCACCTTCATTTCTTTGCCACGGCCACCACCTCTAGCCGCCACCACCAACAAGTACACACCCCTAGCCATCACACTATCCACTTTCCAAACCTGTAGCAGCCCCTAGCCGAGCCCATAGGACCATAGGCTGTGACCATGGTTGCACCAAAACTCCATTCAAGCCTGGACTCTTTGCATTTTTCCTTTTGTAACTCTAAACCCTTTACATTTTTGACCTAGCCGTGCCTATATGTTCCAAACCTAATCCATTTCCCACCTAAAAACATGCCAAAGTCGAGTCTAAGGCATGTACGGCAAGCACATGATGTGTTAGGGTCAAGCAAAATTGATTAAAAGCTAGGAGATGCTCTTTGTTGCTTCTAATTTCCACCTTGTTTCAATTTATCTTTGGTATTGTATGTATATTTATATATTGTTTGTTTCATTATTGAATACAAGATTTATATCTTAGCTCTCTCTCCACTCAAATCAAATAGTGCTATCGTGCTTTCTGGATCTTTGTTTGTGTGTGTTTGATTTGCGAATTGCAGCTTTAAAGAAGTGAGTTTTCACTCATGTCATTTATACTTAAATAATTAGTGAAGTAACAACAAGTGAATGTGTAGAATTGTTATATCATGTTATACCAGCCTGTGATGTTAATTATATGACGTTAAACCCTGTTATAAACTTATTTCATCATCTATTATGTTTTATGTTGTTATATTGTTTATTTTATTCTGTTCTCACACTGCAAGTTCCCTGTAGAATAAAATCACTATGGGTTGAAATGATACATACCCGAACGGACTTTAGAACAGGAAAAATCATTAGGGCTGAAATGATAGGCCTTGGGGGTTTTTATTTATTTGTATTTGTCTTGGGATTGCGGGTTTGAATTAATCAAAACCCAAAAAAATTACTGATTACGGATTTAAATAACAATTTCTGTATCACCTGATTTAGGTGTGAAATATTATCCAGACCCGTGGTTGATTTCAAAATATGATTTCTTATAAAAAATTCATGTATTGTAAATGAAAGAAAAAAAATATGAAATCGGACTTATATTGGATATAAAATGGTTAAGCAGTAATTTTTAAAAGGTTAAAAGGTATAAGTTAATAGATAGTTTGAGTTGTAGTGTGAAAGTTTGATTTAACTCAATAATGGAAATTTAAGTAAAAATGGAATTTTAAGCTTAACTTGGTAATTAATATAATTGATGTATGAATTGGATAAATATAAAGTAAAAGAAAATATCAAGTTATTTGTAAAATAAAGTTAAGCAACTTATAGTGTATTTTGAATTTATGTAATTAGTTTAAAATGTCAAATAAATGGATAGTTAAATGGAAATTTGGAATGTAACTTGGCTTGGAATTGTGAGATTTGGTTTTAAAATGGAAGTTTAAGTAAATTAAATAAAAGGGAAATTTAATTTAATTTATGAAATGGTAAATTAAATTAATGTGTAAAGTAAATGAAAGTTGGGAAAATTGTATGTTGACCTTAATAAGTGAAACATTGAGATTTTTGAATTAATGTATAAAATTTTACTTTATAAAAATCATAAGTTAAAGGGTATTCAAGTGAACATTTTTGAAGTGGAAAAAATATGATTTTTATAAGTTAAAATGGTTAAAAATTGAAGTTTAATTGTTTCTGAAATTTTATTATAAATCTGGAAATTTATTTAGTAGCACTTCAGAAATGCTATCGTTTCTGAAAATAAACTAAAATTGAACTACTACAGCAGTTTTTAAATGTTGTCTTTTCTGAATTGAATTGTTTTCAATTATAACTTACCGTAGCATTTTCTAAGTGCGGAGAAAAGCTGAAATTTCAATATTTGAAGTGTTTAACTGAATAAATGAACTCAAAAAAGGCTAAATTTTTTGGAATTGAATATTTGATTTGAAGGAATAATGACTTCACTTTTTAATGGTTTAAATAAATGATTTTAATTCGAAATTATAAATCATCTTGAAATTTATAACCACGGGTACACTGCTTTGTGTGTCATGTGATTTCCTTGTGATTATTTGATGCACACCTTCGATTTTAAGAGTGTGGCTAGAGGTGAGTGGTTACTGCAGCTCTACGCTACCCTAGTCACAATAACCCTGGTATTTGCATTATTTACTTTTATTACAGATATTTCTAGGATAGTGTTTATTATTACTTAATTGACGGTTTGGCTGATCCTTTAAGGATGGGTGATCCCAAGCATCCTTTAAGTTATTGTGCATTGCTATTACAGTTCACTTGAGTTGGTTTACATTGTATAAGTATGTATGTCCTGACTCGAGTGTTTGTGTTTTACTTTACGCTCGGGTCAGCCTAAGAATCACAGCTTTGCATTCACCTTCTGGAGCTATAGTTTTGTTTGAGCTTATCTGTTTATCTATTCGTCTACTTCTTCCAGTTAGTTCCTATTCGGTATCTGTCTCTGTATTGTTGTTTATGTATCCTGACATTTATTGTATCTATTACTATGAGATTTTGTACATTTTTAAGGGTATGTATATAGTAGCTTCATGAACTACTATGGTATTTTATTTCCGTTGTGAGTATTCTGATATTTCTGTGTCTGTAATTCTGTGAATGATTTTATTTGCTCCAAATTTTATTACAATCCGTTATGATTTTATTTGCTCCAAATTTTACTGTGGATGTTTGACAGTGATATTGAATGAATGGATGTTGCATTTTATATTGCTATAAACTGCAAGTTTGTTATGGATTTTTTATTTCATTCGGGATTGCAGTTTGAAATGATATATAACTGTAAGATATTAAATTGCAGATTGAAATGATAAATATCTGTATCACTTGATCCTATGGTAGAGAATTATATATGGACACTGGATTGATTAAATTAAATGATTTTGAAATCCTTAATTTTGAATGGAATTAAATGATACTTTGAAGTAAAATTTGATTTATGCAAATTGAAGTATTTTGGAAAAAACCAAGTTTATGTTGAAAAGGAAAATTTGGTTTGTTTATTTGGAAATCGAAATTGTTCTAAATGTGTTGAAGTGAAATGAATAGTTTAATTGGATATAAATTCCAAACTTATATTTTAACGTAACTAATTTAGAAGAATATATTATTTTAAACTTTCTAATTATTCAGATTTTTCAAATTTATTAAACTATTTAACTAATATTAACTATATAAAACTATTTTGATCTGTTTTAAACCATTTTAATTTATCTAAATATAATTAATCTATTTTAAAGCTATTTAATCTATTTTAATTATACTTAATATAATTCAAATCCATTTAACTATCTTAAATCAGTTTAAAAGTATTTTTAACCTATAATTAAACTATTTATAACTATTTAAACTACTTTCTAAATTTTCAGACTAAGTAAAAGGGAAGTGTTCATATTCCAAAATTTATTGGTTTAAAAGAAAATAAGGGTAAATGATGTTACAACCTAAGTTATGATTTTAATGTTATAATTAATTGAATATGATGATTTTGAAGTAAGAATTTACGTTGTTTTGGAAATAAGATTTTGGAAGAAATTATGATTTCGAAAACGATATGATTTGAAAGTGAATATGGATTTTAAAGTGAATATGATTTGGAAGTGAATATGATTTGAAAGTATTATGGTTTTGAGAATATGATATTTTGATATCAATTGAATTGACCTTTTAAAATGTAAAAGAACCATCCGGTGTGAATTAAGTGTTTGGTTGTTAAAGAGACCGGGATCAGATATTGTCATACTCTCTGCCAATACCGAAAACCACTTTAACAACTGTATATATGGTGGAAATTCCAAAAATGAAGTAGGATGGTTTGGTGAACGATTTCTGTAAGGTATAACGTGACCCTTACTCCCATTAATCAGCTTAGGTGTGACTAAAATCAGGAGCTGCACCGGGCCAAGTGAGGTCATTCCTCCTATCGGGCACATTCTTCAATACTATATTCTGATTTTGTGATTATTTTGGTGGCCGCTCCTCGATTTTGATTATGGCAGTGTGTCCGAGCTGGACGGTAGAAGCTGCTATGCGTTACCACCAGTCCGGACTAAGGAAGGTATATCTACCCTTCCATCTCCTCGTGTGTCGTGTTCACATGCCCTAGCGCGCCTTCTACGAGTTTTTTTTACCATACCTATGGAGTGCCCTCTGATAGCCCTCCAGTTTACGGAGGAATTACGGTACTGTATTGACTATGGGAATATATAAAATGTGTTAACAGGGATATGGGTAACGCCTTAATGCTATTTTAATACTTTACTGTAGACACTATTATAATAGCGTATTGTACTACATAGTAGATAGTTTAACAGATCCTTAGGAGATGTGAATACCGAACATCTCTTTGGTTGCTGCACTCACATTAGACAATGGATAGGAGATTTCAAACCTCGTAAACATCTTTAACGCCGTCACACTCATTTTTACCATTGATTTAACTTACATAAGATCTTTTAGTTCTAACTCGAGTGCTTGTCTTTTCGATTCACTCGGGTCAGCTTGAGCATTTCAGGATTTGAAGACCTTATTTATGGAGGACGAAGATGAAGATTGTATTAGTATTATTTATTATATTTCACTGCATCATGTAATCCGTTGCATTATTTATTATTCTCTGGTATGTGTAACTCTGATCTATGTTGTATAAGTATAATCAAATGTTTTGTAAAACAGCTTCATGAATTGTTTATTTGATCAATATATTTTGTCATTCCGCTGCAAGATTTGCTTTCTTCTTTCTTTACTTTTTTTTGTTCACCCCAATAACAATCCTTCTATATGGTTTGAGTCGACATGTGTGTCTGCCTAAAACATACAAAAATGCGCGATGTTACAATCACCTATGGCCATCCTGAACATGATCAGAACCTGCCACTGCGATGCCTACGTCAGGCCGCCCAAACGCCCCCTTGCGCATGTCTCTAGCCTCCCCCAGTAGCTCCATTGCGATCCATGTTCAATGCCATTTTCTTGCGAACCCCTTAACATTTAGCTCAAACTAACACCACCCTAAGGACCTACTCGACTCCCTCTTCCCAATGCTGCTTCCAAATCGTCGATCAGATGAAAATCCACCATTGGATCTCGAAAACCTAATTTCGACGGCCGAGGTTCATCCTTGATTTCTGACCAAATGATGACACAAATTAGAAAATGAATAATTACAGTAGATTAGGCTCATCGATAGCTTTCCATCGATATATAATATGACATAGTTTTGAGAAGTTTGATTTTTCGATTTGAATTTGAAATTGAATTAGGGTTTTGGATCTGCAGCCATTGGAAAACGGAAGAAGCCGATGATTGAATAGATAGATTTATATGTATAGGCGGATATAATAGGATGCTAGGGTTTAAGAAAGAAATTATTTATATAGACAAGGCCCGACAAGAAGGAATGAACATATTGAATCGGTTTGTAATGACAATAACGACCCGAAAAGCCCGTTCCACTTCTGAAACGAAACTTGATCATCCCATATATGGAAATAGATGTTTCTGACATTTTTAAATTCAACGAAATAGGTTTCAAGTCCAAATTCTATTGTATGTAGAAGTTAGCTTTTAAAATCAACTTATTTAAAATTGATTTCATAAATTGATTTCTATGCGTTTCGAGCGCGGACGGTCAAACTAAAAGTCCGATCGCTACGAAACTTGAAATGCTACAATAATTCACTATTACACACTGGACGAAACTGGTTTCGTCGAAATTCAAGACAGTGGCCAAAATGGCAATTTTACACGTTAATTAAATAAATTATTATTAAATTGATTTAATCCCCTTTCAATTCAAATTCAAAAACTAGCCAACTTTATCTTTTTTGATTACCTAATAATTTATAATCCTTTAAAGTAAATTTCCAAGTCAAAATCGATGTTAAATTTTGCACTAATTACAGTGTTCAATTTCAATAGCAATAAATTCATAAATTATAATTTTAAATCCAATAAATTAATTTATTTTGATTTCAATCTTGTTATTCAATCAATCATCACTTCGTGCATATAATTAACATTGATTTACATCTTATTACGTTAATATTCTACAATTATCATTTTAATTCATATTAACTGCAATATGTAAGTAGATTAATTGCAGTTGATTTCCAATTTAATTTCAATCAATTAAATAATACAATGACAACTAAACAATGTTGCAACTTACAATTTCAACACATTTATATGTTTATTGTTTACAAACCCAGCTGATAAATTCATATGTTGATTAGTCATTCTACGTTAACCCATTTCAATTTATTACCTAAAATTTTACCATTTAAATACAACATTTAGTCTAATTCCTTATTTACAATTTATAGCCAATTATAACTTTACAATCATTTCAATTAATTGAGATTACATTCAAATAGTCATTGATTACGTTAAATTAACATTATTAGAATTTCATTCTAGTTATTTTCTTATTAATAGTAAATTTTAATATCTTCAAATATTAAATCTCGAAATCCTATTTAATTTTATTTTATTATTGAAAATTACGGGTCGTTACAAATTAAATATTTTGATGTTTATTTGGAAGTTTTATAAAAAAAAATATAGGACTTTTGAATAAATTGTTAAAGGAAAATTGTTTTAAACAATATTTGGAATTGTGTTAAGTTAATGAAAATCATCTTTAAAAGATCATGTAAAAGAGTTTAGAGTTGGTCAAATAACTTGACCACCTTATGGGTGACAAAGAGATGGTCTCTAGATCCGAGCTTGGACAACCTGTGTTTGTATTCTGCTACAACTATCCATACTAGCCCAACGGAGGGGATATTAAATTTGATTTACTTGAACCACATTTTTCTAAGATAAAAGGAGATTTAGATATTTCCAAAAGTTAAATAAGATTTTAGAATAATAAGATTTTGGTGGTATATGAAATGTATTGGTTAAACTCTTTGTTAAATTCTGATGAGGGAACTCATGCTATAAATTAAAAAGTGATTTCACCTTTATTCGGTGAATAGTATAAGTTGAATACAAAAATTAGGATTGAAGTATAATTTCCATGGATTCTTTTTACTCAATACAAACTGGTTTGGCTTTATAGTAAATGATGTCTTAAATAACATTGCTTTTGATCCATTTAAAAGATATGATTTGAAAATCAAAAAACTTTGTTAAGATTTAAATAAATGATTTGGAAATATTTTCCCAAGTAAAAGGTGAAATGATTAGAATTATTCTAGGATTTAAAAGTGGTTTAATTAACCAGAGAATTTTTTAAATCTGGTTTTATAATCCTGTATTTGCGGAAAATGAAAATGGTTTAAAGAATATATCTCTGAAAGATATTTGATTTGATAAAAAGATAAATTGATCAGATGTCGATTGACAAATCACATATATACTTGACATCTTTTATAGTTGATTGGTTCGAAGAGACCAGAATTGGATCTGGATGATTCCTATCTGAAAAACACCTCGAACAAACATTGCATTCCAAAGTGAGACATGTTGAAGGCGATGATTTTTGAAGGTGAAGATATGTTAAAGAAAATGATTTTTAAAGATGGAGATCGTCATAATGTAGGGCTGCCACTAACCTCTAAGGTGATTCCCGTATTACATATACCGTGGCAGTAGTGCCTTCATTCTATACTTAATTTGCAAGGCATGCTCGCTAATAATCCTAGGGGTGATTCCCAAATAGGATGTAGTAAAAGGAATGCCTTCGGTTTGTCATGTTCTTAGATAGCTTATATGGGAAAATGTTTGATGTTGTATTTCTAAGACCACATACAAGTGATTTTTACAAACGTGCATCAGCTAGGTGGTTTAGGCGGTAACCCTCTTATACTTAACACCCTTCTTTGAGACGCACAAGCTTAGAGGTTGTACTTTTGTGGAAATCAATAATGTGTTATTAGAAACAGCAATGTGGCGTTCAAAGTGGATTTGTTTTGTAAAAGGTAATACGTTACCTCATGCCTCATACCATGAAATGGCTGAAATATGGTATGCCTTAAGGTTTTGTGGGTTGCACCATTAGGGTATGGTCATCACCTTTCTAGATTACCCTCTATATATCGGATTTATTGTGTATGCTATGAGATGTCTCGGATAGGTCGGGAACGACCAGGGTGATGTCATCTTCGGTACTATTCAGGATCATTGTGTTGATCATCGGAAAGAAGTAGGCTGGTCTTGCCAGATGTAGAGGACTATCAGTGTGTCCTCGGTACATTCCTTTAGAGATGTACTGTATGGAAGGTAGTTCCTTACCTGCCATTGTATGGAATCCATTCTCCAATAAGTGCCTTCAGAATTAGTTGTATACTTATTATGCTGGAATTTTATCAATGTACCAATTTCAGCTAAGATTAATATGTTTTTTGTAATCTAGACACTATTATAATATCACTGGATTTTGCGTAGAAATGTTTTGGTTATCATATAGTAAAAAAAAATCTGTGTTTATGTGCGGCGTACTCTTATGAGATATCCTTTGTTTTCAAAAATGTCCATGTTTTGAGTTTTCTCACACCGGTCCCGTCACTGACTCGGAGTTTATTTTCTTTTCCCTTAAACTCTAGATGCCCTATTTTTTCGGACGGCCAAGTAGTCCAGATCAAGCTTAGAACAATTTGGAGGAGCATAGAGCAGGAGCTGGAATTTTGTTTGTATATGGTTATCCATATCCATTTCCACTGCATTTGTTTACTGTTTGTATTCAACATTAGTAGGGACAGAGATTTATAACTATCCAAACCGAGATTAGTATAGTAATGTATGTATTTAAATATTTCTACTATAAAGATTATATATTGAAATAGTATATTTTATTCCATACGTGTGAGATTTCGTTTTGTCTTTATTTGTCTTTATTTGTCTTTTTTACCCTTGATCAATTCGTCTTTCCAGCACTTGGATATTCGGCATGTGAATGTCGTGGATGTATTAATGTCGATTTCTAAGGGTTGAAAAGGTGGGTCATCAAATTAGTATCAGAGCTTAAGTTGATCGAAACCTGAACTCTGTAGGGGTAAAGACTCATCAGAGATTGGGTTAGTAATACCCTAGGATGACAAATTCATCAAAGATAGAGTAAGTGACACCTTAGAATGAGTTTGAGAGTACTATATATGAGCACGTACTTGTAATGCTTTACAAAAATGATTTTTGTTTTGAAAAAATTAATTAATGAAATTATTTTACCTAGGATTATATTTTGAATATAAAGGAATATCTTTCAAATGATATAGTTATTTATACAGTGTTTTGTTTTTAAGGGAATGATAATATTCAATAATTATCATTGATTGATTGGTTGTTTGATTTAAAAGTTTAAGGACGAATACCTTGTAAATTTATTTCCACAATTTGATTATGTGGTGATTGATAAATAATATTGGTTTAAGATTAAAAGAATTTATTAAAGATAAATAAATTTTATTTATGCGTTTTATAAGTGATTTTTTTTATATAAAACGTGTTTTATAAGGAGATTTTTGAGACTTTAAATTCTTGTGCTATTGAAATGAAT
Source organism: Allium cepa (assembly GCA_030765085.1). Taxonomy (NCBI): domain Eukaryota; kingdom Viridiplantae; phylum Streptophyta; class Magnoliopsida; order Asparagales; family Amaryllidaceae; genus Allium; species Allium cepa. Next base: position 213,216,396 of record CM060943.1, read on the forward strand.
CTGATGATTAACAAGTTCGAGTGGCTCAAAATTAACTAAAAATGTGTAGGAAATGTGTTCGTATGGTATACGCTTCTCTATTCCCCTTCTTGTTAAGGAAAGATATGATACTATTGGTAGTACTCAGTTCCTTAGTATCATTTTAGAGTTACTTGATCTATATAGTTTTTATAGTTCAAAGGATAATGTAATTCATTAATCGATAGATTAATTAGTGATTTTTAATTTTTATCAAGGTGTTTTCATTTAATATTGGTTAAACGAAGTAATAACATTCAATTACTATCATTTGTTGATTGAACGAACACCTTGTGAATTAAGTTTCCCGATTTGACTATAAGGTGTTTAGTAATAAAATTGGGTTAAGGATAATGTATTTTTATCAAATAATAAATGAGGATGTTGTATAAAAATGTGTTTTACAAAAATAAAACGATTATAAAAGATGGATTTAGAAGATATGTTTTATGAAAAAGAGATTTTGATTATTTAAACCCTCATATTTTGGAAAAGCTTTGAAAATTTTAAAATGATTTGTAGAAGTTATAATTTGTGTAACGACCCGTAATTTTTGATAATAAAAAAGTATTTAATTTAATAAGGCGTTGGTGTTAATATTGGAAGAAATAAAAATATGTAACTTATTAATAAGAAAATAACTAGAATGTAATGTTAATAATGTTAATTTAAGACAATTGATAACTATTTTATGCAATTTCAATTTAATTGAAATGAAAGTGTAAATGGTAAATAAACCAAATGTTGTATTAAACTATGAATTACATGTAATTAATTGGAATTGATCAAAATAGAATAATTAATCCATATGTGAATTTATTAGTTTTGTTTATTAACAATAAACATAGAAATGTGTTTAAAATCATAAGTTGTAACAATTTTTTAATTATTGTTTTACTATTTAATCCATTGAAATTCAATTGGAAACCAATTGTAATTAATCTATTGTAATATTGTAGTTAATGGGAATTAAGAGGGTAACTGTAGTATATTGATGTAATACATGGTAAAACAATGTTAACTATGTCCATAAATTAATGACTGATTGAATAAAAAATTGAAATCAAAATGAATCAATTTATTGGTTTTTAAATTATAATTAATTAAGTATTGCAATTGGAATTGGAACGCTGCAATTAGCGCAGTATAAATAGTTTAGTTTGACATGCAAAATTTATTTTTAAAGATTATAATTCCTAGTTAATCAAAAGTGTGTATTAATTATAAAATTTGAATTTTAAAAGCGATAAATTTAACAATAATTTGTTTAATTAACGTGAAAATAGCCATTTTGACTACTGTCTCGGATTTCGATGAAACAAGTTTCATCGGATCTGTAACAGTGAATTATTGTAGGATTTCAAGTTTCGTAGCGATCAGACTTGTTGTTTGATCGTGCGCGTAGAAATCAATTTAATTGAAATCAATTTGAAATAAGGTTATTTTGAAAGTTAACTTCTGTATACAATGGAATTAGGACTTGAAACTTGTTCCATTGAGTTTAAAAATATCGAAAACCTATATTTTGATATATTGGATGACCCATTTTCGTTTCGGGAACGAAACGGGCTTTTCGGGTCATTGTTATCGTTTCGATCCAACCTTGCCTATATATAGGTTGTTATAAACCCTAATTGTTTCTCATTTTATTATTTATGTACATACATCTTCCTCTTCCTTCTCAAATGTCAAAACATCAAAACTAATTTCAAAAAAAAAATTGGTTGCTATAGGTTTACTTCGAGTCAGGAAAAGGTTTGCTTCGGGTTCCAAAGGCTAAAACCCTGTAGTGACTTCGGGTTAGAGAGAGTTAAATGCCAAACAAGGCGGATCTGGTCGCGCATCGAGTCCCAGAAGCGAAAACCTGTAGTGACTTCGGGTCAGGAGCCAAATGACTCGGGCCTCAGGTCATTTTGGCAAAAACTCAGAGCAAGCACCAGGTAATTGAGGCGGCGACCCGAAGTTGAAATTTTCCAATCTACTAACGTTAATAACTTTTGCATATGAGCTCAGATTCACATGCTGTTTTCTCCATTACAACCGTATCAACATTTCGAATATTTTGGAACTAGTTTGCCTGTATTCTAAAACTGTTAATTTTTTGGGCTAATTTTGGATTTCAAATCAAAGGTGTGTGTTTTAACCCACTCACAACTACTAAATTATCCTATGTTTGTTAATTTAAATTTATGATGTGATTTGAAGTTGATTGATTACTGTTTGGTATATTAAAATTGTCATTCCAGCTAAATCTGAATTTTTTCGAATTTAGTTGCCATTTAGTTTAATATTGAATTGAATTTTCGATTGAATACTTGTTTATGGTAATAATTAATTGATGTATTTATTTGTTGATTGAATTATGATTATAATGGATGCTTGATTATTGATATTGAATGACTGGATGTTATATTTTATATTGTTATAACGTTGTAAGTTCTCTATGGGCTGAAATGATACATACCCAAACGATCTAATAGATTAGAGAGAATTCGTTATGGGTTGAAATGTAGACTTAAACGATTTCATGGATTCAAAGTAAAATTTGGGATTGTGGGTTGAAATAATGTATACTCGTAAATTATAAAAATTATTACGAATTGAAATGATACATGTCCGTATCACTTGACCATAGGGTAGAACATTATATACGGACAACGGATTGGTTAAATTAAATGATTTAAATCCTTAAATTTTTGATTCAGTTAAATGGTATTTTGAAATAAAAATTTGATTTGTATAAACTGAATTAGTTTCAAAAATCCAAGCTTTGAATGTTAAAAGTGGAGTTGGTTTAATGAATTGGTTGAAGAATAAAAATCAAAATTTCAAAGTTGAAATTTGAAATATAAATGAAATCTATCGAAATCGAGTTATTGAAAATGTTTGAATATTAAAATTTTGAAATCTATGAAATTGAAATGCTTTAAAATTGTAGTTCAAACACGAGTTTGAAATTGATAAATTGTAATGATTTTTGTGGAAATGTGAATTGAAAGAAAATTTAGTTTTGTTGAAATCTGGATATGGTCCAGATTTTTTGAAATGGAAGAAATAAATTTGATATTAATTTCAAGTTAATTATTTTAATATAAACTGTTTAGAAATATATTATTTTAAATTCAGATTTATTTAGATTTTTAAATCACTTTATATTAAAGTATATTAAATCTATTTAACCATTTTGAATCATTACTATTAATCTATTTTATGCTACTTAATCTATTTTTAAACTATTTTGAAGTATTTAAAGTATTTTAAACTACTAAAACCATTTAAACTATTTTTAAAGTATTTTAACTATTAAAAACTATTTTAATCTATTTTAAAACTATTTCAAGCTATTAAACTATTTTAAACCATTTTAACTACTAAAAACTATTTTAATCTATTTTAAAGCTATTTTAAGCCATTAAACTATTTTAAAAGTATTTAAAAATATTTACAACTATCCAACACTATTTTCTGAATTTCAGAAGGTGTAAAGTTGAAGTGTTTATATTTAAATCCATGATTTAAAAGAAAATATGATTAACTGATGTTATAACCTAAGTTAGGATTTGAATCTGGTGAAATGACATATTTGAGTAAATATGTGTGACGTCCCACCTCTATACTCACGCTAGCCAAGGACACTACGGAGTAATGCCGTCAACTAGCACGAAGAATAAGGCTGTTGAGGAGCGACCATCCGTATAATTGCTTTATGCGAGCACAGATATGTTAGATAGTATAAAATGCATTTCATTTCAAAAGGGAATCCGACATGTCGATACAAACTCAAAGATACTACACGGTGGATATGTGGTCTTCGGAAACAAACATAGAAATAAACATAACATAAATCAGTCACAGATATCCATATCACAAAGACGGAAATAGATATGAATATAACACATAGAAGTGTACATCAGAGTAGTGGTCAAAAAAGATCCACAATATCACAAAAGAATATATACAAGTGCTAGACAAAAGAATATGTATACATCAAGGAGTTTCTATCTCAAAGGTATAACAACAAAAACTACCAATCATGTGGTTAGACAAAAGTCTGATGATGATTCCTGATAAGGAGTCAAGAAGAAGCACCTGTAACATCTCAGTCTAACCCGAGTATTATTTAATAAGAAAATAATAAACGGATCAGTCTAGCTATAAATATCATATAAAATGAGATATAATAAGTGATATGACGAAAACGTATGATAACAATTATGCCATACTATGAAAAGTATACATTTAACAACAACAAAAATCATACAATATCTCAAAAATCTCATAACATCAAAAAGAATGTCATATTCTTTAACATATTCACCAAACCACAAATATTGACTAACATATCAATGCCAATCATAAAAATTGGTGAAACCCAAATTCTAGAAATCATCAATTAGAAATCCAAAAATCACAAAAAAAGGGAGGCCTATCATAAACGGGAGCACGAAAAGTCTCCAACAGGTGTATCACAAACGGGACGCTATCCCATGGTCGCTAACCAAAGAGCCAGTGCAACGACGTAGTACAACAGTACGTTGGAGGAACCTGAAACTCGAATAATTCCGAACAACGACGTAGTACAACGGTACGCCCAATGAACCTGATAAGCCGGAACAACGACGTAGCACAACGGTACGTCCGACGAGCCGAACTCCATTAAAGAACATGGGTTGCTAGCCCATAAGAATGAGTCGAAACTCCAAAGAATGCATAGGTCTTATCCTATAAAAAAATGAGACGAAACTCAATAAAATGAGGTATAGTCCCCTACGTGGACAAAGAGACATCGCATATCGCAAGTTTAATCACAAAATGATCATCAATGATCAATAAAAAGTGTGGATTACAATAAGCTAGTAAATCAATGAGTTTAGCTTCATGTCCCATAACCACTGGCTTAATTTAAATATTCACGAACAAATTGTAGATCTCCACTGATAAAATTGTCACAAAAGTTTCAATCGAACAAGTCCAAAAATTAACCGAAGAAGTAAACGCAAGCGTTTCATACCACTAGTTTTACTAAGCCGTTTAATTAGATTTCTCAAACGAATGAGGTAAAGGTTTGTGTATACTAATAGATTTGAAAACGGTTTTAGAAACAAGCTTTGTATTTAAAAATAGAGTTGAAAACATCTTTAAGAAAGAGTTTACATATTTACTACTAGTATAGAAACCTTTGTATTTAAAAGTGACAAACCATAGAAATGATTGTAAACACAATCAATCACCAAAATTCACATTCGAAGACGTGAATTAAATCCAAAGAAATCAATACCAAATCCATCAAATTGGATACCCCCCAAAAATCATGAAATAGAAGTCATCAAAATCGTATAAATGATAACAACAACTTGGATAGTCATGAATCGATAAAAATTGGAATTTCAAGCAAAATAGGCAAATTGGGATGAAGCAAGCAGGTTAGTCGATTGCGTACTGAGTTCAGTCGACTGGCCCAATGCCTGGGAAACTCTCGGGTTCTAGCTTAGTCGACTAGACTCATAGAGCCAGTTGACTGGAACCTGTTTTCCAATATTTCCAACCTAGTCCCCAAAGGGGCAAGAATTCAAACAGAGCCGATCGATCGAGCAATTGCAACTAGGGATTTATGCCACGCGACAACCCAGTCCTATAGGCTCTTCGACTCACCCCAAAGACATGTTAAAGCTTCAAAGCTAGGATTTTTAAAGATTTAACTTCAAAACACCAAAAATTGAAATGTTCACCAAATCAATTCAAATCAAAAGCAAATGAATATGAATAGATGTTAGGAATTCATAGCTAACAATAATGATAGTTATAGACATGGATGTGGGATAAAAGTCTCACCTTTTACACAAAAACAAGGAAGGAGAAGCTTGAAAACGAAGGAAGATCAACCACTCTTCAACCTCAACTCTAAAACCTTTCAATATATGCAAATAAGAAAATATTTCTGTTATCCCGCTTTTTGGCAAAGCCGCGATACCAAAAGATTGATCGAAAGCGAAGGACAGTTCGCCTCAGAGGTTGATCGTACTTCCTTTCGCCATGGATATCACTAAATTTTATCCGAGTCCAGATTGAGCTACAGTTGATAGGACACGGCAAGAAAGACCACAGGAGTCAGCATTTCAAATTCCAAGTCAATCCGAGTTCGCATGCTCAAACTATGATCGGTTCAAATTGGAGGGAACATGCTGGTTTCGAACCCATCATAATGGGCGTCTTCGAACCCATCGTCATGCGCCATTCGAAACCATCACCTTCGAACCGAAGGACATCGAACCCATCAGTTTCGAAACCACCAAAGCGCCTCACCTTCGACTCCATTACCTTCGACTCCATCGTATTCGAATCCATGTGCCTCGTATCCATGGAGGGGTTGCAGAGCTCATGTGCATCCAAGGAACACAAGTTGGAACCCATCACCGAAGCCATGCCTCGAACCCATCACAGAGGCCTTCTTCGAACCCATCTGTGATGCCATCTTCGAACCCATCATGTGTAACTTCGTTCGAACCCGCTAGGTCAACCAACCACGATGACGTGTCTTCCATCGGTTCGAATGCGCCGAGATACATGGAGTCGAAGCGGTCAACACGCAGTGAAGTCCGGATCGATTCGAAGTTTGCGCTCCACGTCACCACGAAGCCGCGTGCCATGATGGATTCGAAACCATCGTTTCGAATACATGGGTTCGAACCAGACAGCTATGCCAAAAACCCAATTTCGAATCCATCATATCTCCTAACCTATCGATCCAAATGCCACGAAATTTTCACTGAAGCTTGCGTACATGTTGAAGAATGTCCACGCCAAATTTCACCTCGATTGGATGAATTCTTGATCGGTTTGAATGGAGTTCGAACCGATACCAAAGTGGGCCCAAACTTCCTGAGACCGTGCATGTGGGCCCCCTCACGTGCCAGACGTGGTCTCCCGAGTTTTCAGCGAAATATCAGCAGCCTACGACTATAAATAGAGCCCCAGGGCCAACAGAAAAGGGATCTTCTGACTCTGAGATGCCGAGACTCTGCCGGATCAAGATCTCCATCATCCTATATCATAACTTAATTGTTGATTTCGAATCTCCAGTTGTAACTTGTTGTTGATCGCTGTAACAACTTGTAATCATTGAAAGAGAATCAATAAAACATCAAAACACTTCACAGTGGACGTAGGCAACACGCCGAACCACTATAAATCGCTTGTCTACGCATTTATTTTACTGTTGAATGGAGTTTTTGTTAGATAATATATGTTTTGAACTTACATTCTTGACTATTATCTCTTCAACGACTACCGAAGAGTGTTGTGCCCAATTTTGACACGAACACTTTGGTGCTTTCACTGAGAAAACCCAGATTTTCTCCTGCTCATTGGATCTGTCATCGATACCGGATTGAATAAATCTAAGAGAGAGATCCAGATCGTTAAATCCAACTTCTTTCCCTTCTACTCAGATTTGCACAAAGTCTAGGAAAGGAACTCAACTCTAAAGATGGTTAGCACAAGAACCACCTCGAACGCCGTCAATCAAGAAGGACAGGATAGACAGAATCCTGCCCCTCTACCACCATCTAATCAAGATGTCGCTGGGCACTCAGAGCCGTCGGGTCCGGTTACCCGACAAGAATTGCAGTTGTTACTCCAAGAGCTGACCCAGAGTCGGCAACAACTAGAAGAACAGCTACGCGCTAACGCTGAGCTAATCAACAAGTTGGATCGCCAAAAACGAAAGAGATCCATGAGAGATCGTGCTTCTCGTTCTTCCAGCGAAAGTTATTCATCTTCTGATTATCATAATCGACCTCCACGACCCCGGTTAGATGAGGGTCGTATGCCACCCGCTGGAAACCAACCGATATTGACCGTTGGACAAATAAGAGTCGGTCCGTCAGCCAGTTTCCAAACCAGACCCTCCTCCCGAGGGGGTGCCATTCCTCACCACGCCGCTGAATACCGCACCGCTAGCGTTGCGGCTGAACCAGGGGTCGACGCTCGAGATCAGTCGGACCCGGACCGTCGTCAAAGCGGTCATACTCCTGAACCGTACGTCCCAGAGGACTATGAGCCGAGAAGGCAAGATGTGAACCGTCAACGATATCCGGTTCAAACCCAAAGTATGGAACGTGACCATACTCCGACGCAAATGCCGGATCTTTCAACTATGATACGTCAGATGATCCGTGAGAGTCAGGGATTCACAAACGACGATTGGGGAGTTTCCAGAAGTCACACTCCCTTTACGGACGACATTCTTAATGCTGAACCCCCACGGTGATTCCGAATGCCCACTCTGCCCATGTATGAGGGAAACTCCGATCCCAACCAACATATTCTAAAATATGAATGGTCGATGACTGCTGCCAGAGCCGACGACGCTGTGAAGTGTCGTAGTTTCCCCATATCCTTGGGGGGCATCGCCACCATGTGGTTCACCCGATTGCCTCCTCGATCCGTCTCCTCATTCGACCAGCTGGCCACAAAATTCGTTGAGCAATTCCGCATGCACATCGCGAGGCCGAAAGATGTCAACACTCTATCTAGTGTCACACAAGCTCCCGGAGAGACACTCAGACACTACTTAGAAAGATTCCATACTGTATGTGCAGAGATTAGTAATCCAAACGATAACTCCATCCTTATGGCATTAACTAAGGGGATCGACCCCGATTCTGAATTTGGCAATTGGCTAGCTGGGAAACCGCCTGCGTCATTGGACCGTTTCCATGCCAAAGCAGCTCAATTCCTGAGACGGGAAGACGCGAAACAGTCTAGGAAGCAAACTGACGCAGGGCCAAATGCGGGAGGAACCCAAAGCAATGTTGCAATAAAACAGTCCGGCGAAAACTCCGGAAACGTTCAGTTGAACATTAAAAATAAACAAGCTCGACGAAGAGAGAGCGTGAATCAACTTAAAAAACAAGATCAAAATCGCGGCCCGCAACGCAAAAATCCGAAGTTCGACAGTTATACTCCTTTGAATATTTCATTGGAGGACTTGTATTTGCGGACCCGTAACGCGATTCAATATGAAAAACCTGCTCCAAGACCGTCGTCGGAGAGACAAATCCAGACGGGAAAATTTTGCAGGTTCCATGAAGGCTACGGGCACGATACGAACGAGTGTCGTCACTTACAGGATCTTGTTGAAAAACTGGTCAGGGAAGGGAAACTGGAACAGTTTGTGCGGACACCGCAGCCCAGAGATGCGGGCCCATCCAATCCAATCAATGAACCCAATCAACCGAGGCAGGAGGACTCGACTTGTCCCCGTGGGAGATTGGTGATAAACGCCATCAGTAGCGGGCCTACTCATTCAGAAGCCTGGAACGACGAAGAGCCTCGTCACTGTCACACATGACAGGCTCCTTCAATCCATGAATACTTTACAATTTCTTTTACGTTCTGAGTTTTGAATTTGTAATAAGGCACTGACTTTGCCACATTTTCTCATTTCAGCAAATAAAATGCTATCACTTCAAGCTAAAGCTGTGATTCACCGAATACAACATTCAACAATCACGACACACGAAGAGCTAATTTCCATCGAACAATGGAATTTATTCAAATAGCGAGTGACTGCGTTACAACCGGCCACTCACTAAGTGAAACCCCAGCTCGGGGGCAAGCCAACACATCGAAGGCTGAACTGGACCAACGCACGACAGTCCATTTCAATAATTCGTTCCCAGAGTGCGAACGGACTCCAAATTCCCAGAGCGCGAATTGGAGTATAAACATTTAATAATTCGTTCCCAGAGTGCGAACGGACTCCAAATTCCCGGAGCGCGAATTGGAGTATAAACACTTAACAATTCGTTCCCGGAGTGCGAACGGACTCCAACTTCCCACAGCGCGAATTGGAGTATAAACATTCAATAATTCGTTCCCAGAGCGCGAACGGACTCCAACTTCCCATAGCGCGAATTGGAGTATAAACATTCAATAATTCGTTCCCGGAGTGCGAACGGACTCCAAATTCCCGAAGCGCGAATTGGAGTATAAACATTTAATAATTCGTTCCCAGAGTGCGAACGGACTCCAAATTCCCGGAGCGCGAATTGGAGTATAAACATTTAATAATTCGTTCCCAGAGTGCGAACGAACTCCAAATTCCCGGAGCGCGAATTGGAGTATAAACACTTAACAATTCATTTCCGGAGTGCGAACGGACTCCAACTTCCCACAGCGTGAATTGGAGTATAAACATTTAACAATTCGTTCCCGGAGTGCGAACGGACTCCAACTTCCCACAGCGCGAATTGGAGTATAAACATTCAATAATTCGTTCCCAGAGTGCGAACGGACTCCAAATCCCCAGAACATGAATTGGGGTATAAACATAAGTTACGGGTTCCCGGAGCGCGAACCGAAGCATCCGTGCAAACTCCAGATTCCCGAAGTGCGAGTTGGAGTATAAACGTAAACTCTGGGTTCCTGAAGTACGAACCCAAACATACATGTTTTATCCAAGTTCCCGGCGTGTGAATTGGAGCACAAACACCAAGTCAAAGTTCCCGTAGTGCAAACTAAAGTGTTAATACTAACTCCGAGTTAGTAGAGTGCGAGTTGGAATGTGAACATCATTCCCAAGTTCCCGGAGCGCGAACCACGTTACAAGAATCAATAACTCTCGAATTCCTGGAATGCAATCCGGGCTATCGATCTCAAATTATTCTAAGTCCCTGGAATGCGGACATGTGCTCAAGACTTGCAACAAGTGCGATCAACCACCAAAAATGCAAGTGCTGTTCCCCAAAACTGGGGGGCACGAAAGCTAAATATTAATCACTAACCGAAGTGATACAACGTCCGAAGCTCAACTCATTCATCAATCGCAACCTATGACCAAGATTTTCAGGCTTGGCGAATGAGACGAACTCTACTTAAACGGTAACGACGCCACAAGTACACCGGACCGAAAACAAGACACTGCAAGTACTTAAGCACAAATAAAACAAGAGTTGAAACAAAGAAATAAAATTTTATTTCAACTAACTTAAAACAAGGACTTACACGCAGATAAGTTCTTCCAAAAAAGAATGCCTACTAGCAGGGGCCGAACCTGCATCTATACACGACCTACTGACAAAAAACGGAGACAAGTACCTATCTACCAAAACATCTACTTGAGAAGCCGATTTATTTCTTCTTTTTCGTCCTTCTTACTAGTGGTACATCATCAGTGTCACTAGGGACAGAAATTCTTCGTTTTGAATGTCTCCTCTCCGGCGGTGGCTCTTCGGCTGGAGGCATGATGTCAATATCCTCCTCGGAGCTTGAGTCTGCATGGAGGCTTCCTGCCGGAGGAGCAGGGGGAACTGGATCCGTAACGGAAGTTGAGACCGTGCCACCCGATGGTGCTACCGTAGAAGGTGCTGGACTCTGCGCCGCCGTGCTGCCACCGACGGTACCTCTATGCCCCGCAGCCTCTATTTCGGCGTTGATCTCAGCCAAAATTTCCTCATCACGAGTCGCATGGGCTTGGCTGGGGGCATCTTCGGCCTGCATCGAAGAACTTGAGGACGGCGGGAGGCTACTAACGATGATAAATGGCAAGTCAGAGAAAGAACCACCCTGCTCACCGAGTAGTTCGCTCACCATTTGTTCGTCAGCAGACATGGATCCCCCCAGCGTCGTCTCAGCAGATACCGCGGTCACAACAGTAGCCTCGGTAGCGATGGCCTTATCTGCTCTACTTGATTCTTGAGCCACAACAGTCGGCGCAACTCCAGTCACTAGGCAAAAAATAAGAAGTTATTAAAAACTGCTACAAAACAAACACTATATTCAGAAAACGCTTGAGATAACTTCGAAATACCTTCCCCAGTTTGGCTCGCAGACGGCTGGACGGCCTCGAAAGTACGCTCATGAATAGGAGATAAGCGAGGTTGTTCCGGGTCGTAAGCAGGAACAGGTTGCAAACTAACCACAGATACAGGCATCGACAAAGATGGCGTGGTGACTTCAGTGACAGCAGAATGGTGCCGCCTGACCCCTCTCCGACTTCCAGGGAACGACCACCGATCATTTCCTTCTCATGAGCGATGATAGCGTCATAAAGAACCTTCTTCTCATCGTCTGTGAGCAGTCGATTCTCCAGTTCGAATCGATCGACCGCTTCACCTGGGTGCGCTTCCTCTTCCTCCTCAACCAATCGGTCCCAGGCGCTACGAAGGTGAACTGAATAATCTTGAAGCCAGGCCAAGTTTCTGTGCTTCAACACATTGGCGTTGTAAGTTATGAGCAAATCTTCGATATCGGCCTCTAGCCTGGCCTCTGCATGTTGAACCTTCTCCTCCACCTCTGCTTCGACCGCTTGAACTTTGGCCACGGCCACATCTCTTTCAGTGCGAAGCACTACGGCTTGCTCGCAGGCTTCTTGCGCCGTGTTATGCGCGTCATCTCTATCTTTAATAATCTCAGCAAATTTAGCCTTGAGCTCATTAAGTTCTTTTAGCGCCGCATCCCGCTCAGCAGTGACGACAGTGTTCCGGTGGCTCATGTCTTCCACCGTAACATAGTGCTCCTTTTTCATTCTATCCATGGCTGCTTGAGCTTCGTCGACCTTTGTAAGAGCCTCCATCTCTGATTTTCGAGACGATTCAGCCTCAGTATTCAGCACTTGTATGATGCGGTCTCTTTGAGCCAACTCGGTTTGAAGCTTTTCAATGGTAGCCGCTCGTTCGAAGGCCAACGCCGATGCCTTATCGGCCGCCCTATACCATGCTTTGTATTGGGAGTAGAAGTCATGCACATAGTCGAGCGCTAACCGCTCGGCCTCCGGCGGGATTCTTTTCAGGTTCGGAGGAAAGACGTAGTTATCGAAACAAATATTCGAGAACTCCCTCTTTAATTGCGCGAGTCTAATTGCCCCTTCTCCCGAGATCTCTGTAGGAGGCTGCTCTGCGACTATCGGGGTCATCGCCTCGGATCGGGAAGCTTGAGAAACCGACGTATATCGAGAAGACTCGGAAGGATGAGGGACATGAGCAGGAGGTTGTACGGGATCTCTGGAAGGAGGAGGGGTACACGATCGCGATCGACGCTTATAGCCCCTGTCCGTGTCATATCTCTCGTGACTAGAATACCCAGAACGTCCCTGGTCATAATGCCCAGAATGCCCCTGATCATAACCTCTATCCCCTTCTCGTCAACGCGAGTCGTAATATGAAGGCTTGCGGGCGTGTCGAAGACTCCCAAGCATCGAACCTCGCTTAGACATGATATCTGCGAAGCGAAATAAAATAGAATTAATCACCTTTCAAAACAGATAGTTTTCAGTCAAAGGTTATGCAGTGTCGTGAAATGTGTATGAATATGCATTCCCCCCGACCAACCGGAAGTGTCGACCTCGCTAGTAATAAGAGGCTCGTTCAATTCTAGGGTGCGATGGAATTCCTCCAACCCGGCATCATGTTGAAAAGACACATCGTCCGAGATTGGAAGATCGGCAAGCCCTTCAAAAAGATTTTCAGTTCTCGGAGGAGACGTCTCCTAGATTCTAACTCCGGGAGCAGAATGGGCTGTGACGACCGATTTCCATCTCCCCTTCTTGCTTGACTTAACCATGGCAGCCTTGCCTTTTCTCTGCTCCGCGACATCGGGAACTGCGTCAGTAGGCCCGGTCAGCGGCTCATCATCGGTGTGGGTTCTTTCAGAGTCCGCTTCCTCAGCTGTGGTAACTCTGGGTTTCTTGTGCTCGACTCCTTTCTTCGAGACGACCCGTAGTGCCACTTCAAAGCTTATGCTCTGCCCTTGTTCGATCAAACCGCAAGCCCGGAGATTCCTATCCGTCAATAACACATCGATATCCCTATCTCCACCCGGGACTTCTCGCAGCACTCGCACCATCTCCCTAAAGTGCTCGCCCTCGGGTCGCTGGATCACCGCTGCAAAAAAGAATAAAACATAAGTTCCACTTCGGCTGCAACTGCCGTAGTAATTATTTGCGAACTCAACTATACTCACGTCTGAATAGCCATCGTCGGGCGAATCCAGGAGGACATCTGACATAAAACCATTCTGTCCTATAATAGCTCAACCTGGTCGAAGACCCGGTAACCACTTGGCAATTTCTCACCACTTCCAGGAATGTGAAGGAGGGGTAGTCACCCCGAGTTTTGAAATTGAACAAGTATCTGATCTCAATTGGGAGTGGTGGTCGATGGAGATATTCCATAAATGCAATGAACAAGCTATTGATCGACGCGTATCCGTTTGGGTGCAGCTGAGATGGGGCGATCCTCAAGAACGACAATACTTCCCTTATATACTCGTTGAATGGAGGAAGTGTCCCGGCCGCGCACGCGTGGCGGTTAAATGCTGTATATCCCTTTGGGGGATTATGCGGTCTATCATTCGGCCCCGGCAGTAGCACATCATCCAGCGACAGGCCGTGTCTCAAACATATTCTCCCCAACATGTCTTCAGAGATATTGGACGGAACGGAATCTGATGGATTGGCAATGAATGACGCATCGGGAAGTTCATCCGGGGCTGGACCAATAATCTCAGGGTCAATATCCGGGATCTCTAGCCTCGGAGAGACTGTAACTTGAGTCTCCTGCTGCTGTAAACTTGATGATTCCACAACTAGCTAACTCACGAGAAACCATCGTTAGATGACAAAAACCCGTGCGTTCCCCAGTGTAGCGTGTATGAGTGTGTGTTGTACAGTGACATGCATTACTTGAATAAATGTTGCAGAGTTAAAGAAATATGCAAACGACAAGGCTACGGAGTCCAGCTATAATGACCGTCATCGCTGACCGTCATCACCAGTCCGTTTCCATGATGGAAGTTGGTTCGGGTAGAAGTTGTTATAGTTCCATCGACGAGCTTCAAAAGGTAGTCAAGTATGCAGTTTAATATTCAAGTCCAAATATGCAGGAATGAAGCTCGTCGGAGTTATGCTTGGAAAATTTCAAATTTTGGTATCCATCATGTAGGATTCGAAACCATCATCAGGACTTCGTTCGAACCCAACCGAACATCTCTTCTTTCGAACCCATCCTGACGTCGCTTCGAACCCATGCGTTCGAACCCATCCTGATGTCGCTTCGAACCCATGCGTTCGAACCCATCCTGACATCGCTTCGAATCCATGCGTTCGAACCCATCCTGACGTCGCTTCGAACCCATGCGTTCGAACCCATCCTGACGCGCTTCAAACCGATAAACAGATGACAAGTTCGAACCGATGAGAAAACTTCAACTCCGCATCATTCACGTTCGAACCGATCCACTTCGTATCGATACGAAGTTGTGGACTTCGAAACGATAGCCTATGGGTTCGAACCCATCGGTTCGAATGGACCCCTCGAATCCCTCAATCGGTGCGAACTGCGCATCCCAACAAGGACGTTCCAAGGATCGATTCGAAATCCAGTAAAAAGACGCCACCGTCATCGATTCGAACTCGAGCCCACGCATCGGTTCGAATCCCTCCCAAACCAAATCTGGTTTTGCCAATCTCGAGGCTACGCAATCGATAAAAAGGAACGGTTTCGAAATAACTTCGCCATTTGAATCTGAGGCTAATTACCTAGTTTGGATGATGAATTCAAGGAATTGAAGATTCAGATCTTGAATGGTTCGAAAGAGCGACACTGTGTTTTCTCTTTTGGAGCTCTGAAACGATGAAGAGCACAGTTAAAAGCAGGCAACAATAAAAGTAAAAAGTGAAAAATGCCGTGGTCTTTGCTATTTATATGGGGAGTTGGAGATGACTGGGTCGATTCACGTGCCGGTGGACTTGACCAATTACAACATGTCAGAATGCAGAACCGGTTCGAAATCCACTTTCGAACCCATACGTTTGAGGCTCCATCGTGTGAAGCACACAGACCACTGCCACGAACAAAAGTCTCGAAACCATCCCTTCACATCGGTTCGAATGTCAATTTCGAACCCATCACTACACAAGTGTACTCCATCCTTTCAGACCGGTTCGAATGTCAATTTCGAATCCATCGTAGCAGCAAGCGTACCGCGTCCATACAAACGTGGATTTCGAACCCATCAATGCTCGAATGCATCAGTTCGAAACATTACGCTCGCACAATACAAATTCGATTCCTTTAACCTTCTACATCGGTTCAGGAGAGGATTGATACGAAGGAACCTTTCAAAACAACCACCAAGCGTTGTCTCAATTCAAATTTCAAAGTTGGTTCAGGAGAGAATCAATCCGAAATTCTATAGCAAACCAAACTGACAACAACTCGTGGGCGCACGACGTTAACAAGGGTCAAATTAACATATGCGCATACATGTTGGACTAACGTTCGATTTTGAATATTCACAGGGATCAAACACTCATCCTGTTACAAATGCGACAGCCAACGGCTAAGCACTATTATACAGCAATCAATCGTATCAGCGCAAGGTTACAGCAGTACAACATACGAGTTTCGACAAAAAAGAGAGCAATGATTGTTCAGAGAGAGATTGCAGCTATTCAAATCACGTCATGTTCCCACAAGACGTACTTTGGGGGGCAAAATGTTATCCCGCTTTTTGGCAAAGCCGCGATACCAAAATATTGATCGAAAGCGAAGGACAGTTCGCCTCAGAGGTTGATCGTACTTCCTTTCGCCATGGACACTGAATTTTATCCGAGTCCAGATTGAGCTACAGTTGATAGGACACGGCAAGAAAGACCACAGGAGACAGCATTTCAAATTCCAAGTCAATCCGAGTTCGCATGCTCAAGCTATGATCGGTTCAAATTGGAGGGAACATGCTGGTTTCGAACCCATCATGATGGGCGTCTTCGAACCCATCGTCATGCGCCATTCGAAACCATCACCTTCGAACCGAAGGACATCGAACCCATCAGTTTCGAAACCACCAAAGCGCCTCACCTTCGACTCCATTACCTTCGACTCCATCGTATTCGAATCCATGTGCCTCGTATCCATGGAGGGGTTGCAGAGCTCATGTGCATCCAAGGAACACAAGTTCGAACCCATCACCGAAGCCATGCCTCGAACCCATCACAGAGGCCTTCTTCGAACCCATCTGTGATGCCATCTTCGAACCCATCATGTGTAACTTCGTTCGAACCCGCTAGGTCAACCAACCACGATGACGTGTCTTCCATCGGTTCGAATGCGCCGAGATACATGAAGTCGAAGCGGTCAACACGGAGTGAAGTCCGGATCGATTCGAAGTTTGCGCTCCACGTCACCACGAAGCCGCGTGATATGATGGATTCGAAACCATCGTTTCGAATACATGGGTTCGAACCAGACAGCTATGCCAAAAACCCAATTTCGAATCCATCATATCTACTAACCTATCGATCCAAATGCCACGAAATTTTCACTAAAGCTTGCGTACATGTTGAAGAATGTCCACGCCAAATTTCACCTCGATTGGATGAATTCTTGATCGGTTCGAATGGAGTTCGAACCGATACCAAAGTGGGCCCAAACTTCCTAAGACCGTGCATGTGGGCCCCCTCACGTGCCAGACGTGGTCTCCCGAGTTTTCAGCGAAATATCAGCAGTCTACGCCTATAAATAGAGCCCCAGGGCCAACAGAAAAGGGATCTTCTGACTCTGAGACGCCAAGACTCTGCCGGATCAAGATCTCCATCATCCTATATCATAACTTAATTGTTGATTTCGAATCTCCAGTTGTAACTTGCTGTTGATCGCTGTAACAACTTGTAATCATTGAAAGAGAATCAATAAAACATCAAAACACTTCACAGTGGACGTAGGCAACACGCCGAACCACTATAAATCGCTTGTCTACGCATTTATTTTACTGTTGAATGGAGTTTTTGTTAGATAATATCTGTTTTGAACTTACATTCTTGACTATTATCTCTTCAACGACTCCCGAAGAGTGTTGTGCCCAATTTTGACACGAACAATTTCCTAAGTTAAGATTTAGAAATTTCTGAAAATGGAAGAGGGATTGAGATGGAGAAGATGGAGAAGATGCTTACCTAAGCTTCTCTTCGAATTCAGAGCTAAAGCATGGATTTGCAAATGAAGCTAGGGCTTAGGAATTTCCATTTCCAATCTCCTCCCCCATTTTTCTAAAGCTTGAAGTGTTAGGGATTATTATGAAGGAATGAAGAGGAGTGGAGTGGAGTTGGGTTGATAAGTTGGGGTTAATGGGCTGAAACCTAAACCCAAACCCCTAAATGAAAATTCCGAAATCCTAGCTAACTCCAAACATATCGATGTTTATACTCAAAAAGGTCGCAAATGGCATTTTGGACTCAATGGAAGTGGTCTCGAGTCCTAATTCAACTGTTTGCAAAAAGTAGATTTTCGGACCTAAATCCGACTAACGATGCTATATTTAAATAAAATATTTAAATATACAATCATAAAATATGTGGGTTGTTACAGACTCCCATCCTTAAAGAAATTGCGTCCTCGCAATACTTAAGAAGAAAATAAAGAGTAACAACCATAAAAGCATATCAAGACAAATGAAAGTTTGAAATAAGAAGTTAACCCCAAGGAACACAAGAGAGTAAGTCCGAATGTGTTCGCTCATAAATCAAATTAGATGAAACTTCAATTCCTTCAATAACACCGTTCTCAAGAGTAAAATCGAAATCCCTAAGGCACTTACGTAGTTGAGAGACATGGTAAACGTCATGAATAGCATAAAATCGACCTGGTTCAACGACGTAGTTCAATAATGGTACGTCCGAGGAACCCGAAACTCGAACAATTTGGAACATCGACATAGTACAATAACAGTACGTCAGATGAACTGTCAAAAAATCATTCCATTTGGACATCATCAAAGAAACAACCATTTGTTGTTTACAACTAAGGGCATCGACGAAACAATATCCCTTTCCGGAAGTATAAAGAATGTCAAGATCGTAAGACGCAAGGAACTCGAGCCAAAGTTGTTGATGCAAATTAAGTTCCTTTTGAGAAAATAAATACCCCAAAGATTTTTGATCAGTGTAGAGAACAAATTTCTCCTTCAAAAATAATAATGCCAATTCTAAAAGCAAAAACAATAGCCGTGAACACTAGATCATGAGTGGCATACCTATTCTCGATAGGCTTTAATTGTATAGAAGTATAAATGATAGAACATTCTCTTTCGCAAGAGAATGACACCCAAACCAATACAACTACCATCGGTACCAACAATAAAGTCTTGGTTCCCTTCGGGAATCACAAGAATAGAAGTATCGGAAAAAGATTTCTTTTAATTGATCCTCTTTCCTGAAAAGCTAAAACTTTCAAAATCACAATTAACTTTATGTAGTCATCTTTCTAGAAGAATTTACTTATTCCAAGTCAATTTACTGTGTCATATTTGTCTCATCAAAGCATTTTAGGAGATTCCTATCGATAATGTTGATCAGGCGCATCGATCAGAATTCTTAAAGCACTCAATGGGCAAAACAACACAAAATCATCTTCTATATGATAAAAATATCTCTTAAAATTTTTACGAATACTCTTTTCTCGTTGAAAGAACAAAATACTGTTATACATAGAAATAAATCTTATGAAAAAGATTTGCAAATTTTAAACTGTTGTTTTCATATATAATTAATAAATTCAAAAACGGACTCATCAAGATACTTCTGAATTCTAGATTAATAAGATGGATGAAATAAGCCGGGCAACTCGAATGACATCACGTGTCATTCGTAAGAATCATAATGAGTGCGGAATGCGGTTAGTGGAACGCTATCGTTTGCAACTCATAGCTAACGAAAACTGGTAGTAAAGTCAAACTAAAAAGGCCTCAGTACCACTCAATAGATTGCTTAGGTGTTAACCCTCAGACAAGCTCAAAGATACCGGAAAATTTCACAAACTTCTTGAATGAGAGAAATAACATTTTCTTCAACAATGGGTCTAGAAAATAAAATGATGCCACCAAATTGGAATCAAAATCATTTTAGAAAAATAGAAAACTGCTTAACAGATTGGAAGTGTCGAAGACGGATAGTCCACTCGGGACATAGGACATGGCTTCATAATGATTAAGCCAATCCTTTCACAAAATCAATTTCGAAGCCTAAGTAACGCATAACATGCAAATCGGCCTGTAAAGAATAATTACATAAAATAATTTCGACATCTTTTTAAAATAAAATGAGCATTGCGAATCTACTATCCGGATAGCAATTCTCAGCGAAGTCATCAAGCCCAAAATATTTAAAGAGAAGAAATCAACAAGTTCTTTCGATATAAAAATAATGAGATCAACCCATATCAACAAGAACTCGAATAGGATAATCACAAAACAAATGTCATCAAGGACCAAATGAGAAGTACCTTGACCAAAAGAAGTGTCACTAGGAGCTTGCACAACATTCAGCTCTCCCTCTCTCCTACTTTGAAATATGGGACATGTAGATATAAGATGACCCAAACTTTTGCAATAACGACAAAAGAGAGGTTTCGGACACTCCCTTGCATAGTGGTCCATGGAACCACAATTGTAGC
This sequence comes from Allium cepa, assembly GCA_030765085.1. Taxonomy (NCBI): domain Eukaryota; kingdom Viridiplantae; phylum Streptophyta; class Magnoliopsida; order Asparagales; family Amaryllidaceae; genus Allium; species Allium cepa. The sequence continues at coordinate 213,236,861 of CM060943.1, forward strand.
ATGTCCACGATTAGAGGTAGGTGTCTTTGCTACGGTGTTTGTTGCTTCCCTTTCTTCTTGGGATTGGGGCATTTGAATTTAATAGGCCTCTTCATGTTATTGTTGAAGTTCTGTTTGGCGCCCACAACTTCAACATCGCTTTCTTTATCGGCATCTTCAAGTCGAAGAGTGGTATCAATAAGCTGATCAAAAGAAACTTCTAGTTTCAGAAGTAAAGGCTTTTTAAGGTTCTTATTCAACCCATAGACAAACCTTTGATTTTTCTTCAATGGGGTATTAATATACTCGACCACATACTTAGAGAGAGATTCGAAAGATGCGACGTAATCTGTCACAGAAGTTCACTTTAAACAAGGTCAATAAAATGCCGGACCAAAGTTACTTTTTCAGCTTTCAGCACAAACTTCAACTTGAACCTTTCTCGAATTGCTCCCAAGTAAGATCTGCTTCGATAATCTCCGAAGTCAAGAGCTCATCCCAATCTAATGCTCTTTCATGGAGCATGCTAGAAGCCACTTGGACTCGATGTAAATCAATAAGATTCATGCGAGAAAAGATGCGATCGCACGATTTAAGCCAAGCTTGGATCTCAATAACACTTTCGGATCCCTTGAATGGCCTACCACCCAAACGGTAGAGTCACTGCACAAGCGTGCAAATCCGGATCTAGGATGAGTAGGCTCTGGAATGGGTCTGACATCTTGAGCATTCTTTACAAAATCTAAAAGCTGTTGGGCAGACATGAATACTCCATCCTAAGGAGTAGACTAGAATGACCAGCGCTGGAATGGCCAGGTCTAACCATTTCTCTTCTTTAAGAAAGAAAGAAAGAAGAAAAAGAAGGTCAATTTCAGAATGAATATCAAATAATCATGATTGATAAAACAAGGCACCATAAAAGAAAATAGGATAGTATTGTACGAAGACTCAAATAAAATCCTAACGCACGACTCCTAAGAAGAACTTAGGATGATGATCCGTGCTAGATTATTCTACATTGTTCCGAAGTTTGGCTCTGGTACCAAGCTGTGATGCCCCACTTCTATACCCACGCTAGCCAAGGACACTACGGAGTAATACCGTCAACTAGCACGAAAAATAAGGCTGTTGAGGAGCGACCATCCGTGTAATTGCTTTGTGCGAGCACCGATATGTCACATAGTATAAAATGCATTTCATTTCAAAAGGGAATCTGACATACCGATACAAAGTCAAAGCTACTACACAGTGGCTATGTGGTCTTCGAAAACAAATATAGAAATAAACATAACATAAATCACTCACAGATATCCATATCACAAAGGCGGAAATAGATATGAATATAACACATAGAAGCATACATCAGAGTAGTGGTCAAACAACATCCACAATATCACAAAAGAATATATACAAATGCTAGACAAAAGAATATGTATACATCAAGGAGTCTCTATCTCAAAGGTATAACAACAAAACTACCAATCTAATGTGGTCAGACAAAAGTCAGATGATCATTCCTGATAAGGAGTCAAGCAGAAGCACCTGTAACATCTCGGTCTGACCCGAATATTATTTAATAAGAAAATAATAAACGGATCAGTCTAGCTATAAATATCATATAAAATGAGATATAATAAGTGATATGACGAAAACATATGATACCAATTATGCCATACTATGAAAAGTATACATTTAACAACAACGAAAATCATACAATATCTCAAAAATCTCATAACATCAAAAAGAATGTCATATTCTTTAACATATTCACCAAACCACAAATATTGGCTAACATATCAATGCCAATCATAAAAATTGGTGGAACTCAAATTCTAGAAATCATCAATTAGAAATCCAGAAATCACAAAAAAAAGGGAGGCCTATCATAAACGGGAGCATGAAAACTCTCCAACACGTGTACCACAAACGAAACGCTATCCCATGGTCGCTAACCATAGAGCCGGTGCAATGACGTAGTACAACAGTACGTCCAAGGAACCTGAAACTCGAATAATTCAGAACAATGACGCAGTACAAAGGTACTCCCGATTAACCTGATAAGCCGGAACAACGACGTAGTACAATGGTACGTCTGATGAGCTGAACTCCATAAAAGAACATGGGTCGCTAGCCCACAAGAATGAGTCGTAACTCCAAAGAATGCATAGGTCGTTATCCTATAAATGAAATGAGACTAAACTCAACAAAAAAAAGTTATAGTCCACTGCATGGACAAAGAGACATCGCATATCGCAAGTCTAGTCACAAAATGATCATCAATGATCAATAAAAAGTGTGGATTATAGTAAGCTAGTAAATAAATGAGTTTAGCTTCATGTCCCATAGCCACTGGCCTAACTTAAATATTCACGAACAAATTGTAGATTTCCACTCATAAAATTGTCACAAGAGTTTCAATCGAACAAGTTTAAAAATTAACCGACGAAGTAAACGCAAGCGTTTCATACCACCAGTTGTACTAAGTCATTTAATTAAATTTCTGAAAGGAATGAGGTAAAGGTTTGTGTATACTAATAGATTGGGAAACGGTTTTAGAAACAAGCTTTGTATTAAAAATAGAGCTGAAATCATCTTTGAGAAAGAGTTTGAATATTTACTACTAGTATAGAAACCTTTGTATTTAAAAGTGACAAACCATAGAAATGATTGTAAACACAATCAATCACCAAAATTCACATTCGAAGACGTGAATTAAATCCAAATAAATCGATACCAAATCCATCAAACTGGATATTCCCCAAAAATCCCGAAATAAAGTCATCAAAGTCGTATAAATGATAACAATAACTGTAGGATCGATTTCACCCTAGAGGGGGGGTGAATAGGGTGATAGTGTTAATTATAAAAATTAATTGCGGAAGCTTATAAACTAATATTAACACAGATCACAGAATACTACCAGCACAGAAATAAATAGCAGAATAATAAAATGCAGAACAAAACAACACAGAATTTACCCAGCTTCGGCAAAATCCTGCCTATGTGCTGCCCCCAAGGTTTCTACTAGAAATTAGATAGTCCCTCGCTTACACACGTAAACTCGCTATACCCGCTATTGACTAATCTAACTCTACGCTCAAAACCCTGCCACAACTCAACCACCGAGTTGCGAATTCTCAAACTACACACCGTAGTTTGCACCCTAGTCACACGACTAGAAAATTAAACGGTTTAAAAGTAAATACGAAGTTAAAAACAAATTAAAATAAATAACCTTAATATAATTAAAAGCCCTTAAAATATATAGGCCGGCCCCTTTTATTATTTTGACCCGTCTCCTTTTGCTTTACTCCGTTCGTTTGCGTGTATAATGGTGGCCGTTCCTCTTGCAAATTTAGGGCTTCATTCCTTTTCCAGATTTAGGGCTTTTGAAGTGCCGATAGTATGTAGATTGATTCTATGATCTCTTGCGTGTATCCTTGATTGATTGATGCTCACTTCGGCTACTTCTTTGATCGAATTCCTTCTTCGATTCGGTATGTAATTATTTGCTTGTGCTTTTCTGATTTTATGCTTTCTGGAATTTGATACTAAAATTTGCCGATGATGAATTGTTTAAATAGGAATCGAATTCCTATATTCTCGTTCGTATAAAATATGTTTGAATTTGTCAAATATTCATCTCGGCCACTTGATTTTGTTTTGATGCTGAGATTGATCTCTGACTTCTTCAGTTCGTATTTACTTCGATTGCTTGACATTCACGGCTTTAAAAATTGTGATGAGCACGGCTTTAATTTGACTTTGTCATATTCGTATATTTCATGTTGATTTCTTGGTATTTTTACTTTGACTTGTTCAACATTGACATGGCGATTTCTGTTGGTTCTTCTCAAAAATTGTCGTGCCACTTTTCATGATTTCGACTTCTCTGTGAACTTTTGCTTGTTGCCTGTTGAACTTGTTTTGTATCACTGCAAAATTTATTGAGTTGTCATTTGGGTTTGTAAGTTGTATCATAGTGATGCCTGGTGCTATGTTGCATTGAACTCGACATATGCATCATGTGTTCCAGTGCATTGTTGTACATGGTGTTGCTTTCGACTTCGAATCTGCACTCATCTTTACTTATATCACTGGTCCTCTCGGCCCATCACCATTGCTTTGATATTGTTGCTCTGACTTGTATCACTGCATCCATGTAGAGACTTTGCTTGCATATAGTCTTGTTGCCTCTGTTTCATATTGTATGGTCTGATTCATCATGCATCATTTTGTTCATGCTCGGTGTCAAGCATTGTCTTTGTTGATGCCTCTGATTGACTTTACTGCATAGCATATTTGTGTAGTTGGTTCAGTTGCATTTGTCCATTTCCTTACTATTGCTGTGCACTTCTGTTTTCACTGTCCATATATGTACATTTGTTGTAGCCGTGGTCTTTGCATTGCATATAAACTTGGTTAGCTTGTATAACTGAGCTGCTATTGATCTGGTTCACTTTGATCTTCTTATCTTGATGCTGCAGCTTGGTCTTTGTTGCATTCATGTTGCTCATGTTGGTGTTGTACACTGTCATGTTGAATTCACTGATGTATCACTGGTATACTTCACTGTGTTGATTGTTGAGTTGATATAGTCTGACCTGTGTTCCCTGTTGCACACTGTTGTTGGTCTGATCATTCCTGTAGCTTGCCACTGACGAGTTCCTGTGATATTCATGTTGATTCCATTGCTGTTGACATGCCTTGTACTGTTTCTGGGCCTTGAGTGTGCTTCAGATATGCACAGTTGGTTCATGTTGTTGCTTATGAATTTCATTTTATAATCTGTAGCATGGCACTGTGACTCGAGTTTTCACTGTCATGTTGTTTGCAGCTGTGCTTCATTGACATGTTGTGGCCTGTACTTGTATGCATCATATATGCACTGTGCACTAACTTGAGTCTAGTTCTTCACTTGGAATTGCACTTCCTATTTGCTGTCATGTTCTTGTGCTCGAGCTCTTTGCATACTTCATGTGTGCATTTGAGTTGTTTGTGTCAGTTGCTTGTAGTCTTCGCCATGTTGCAGTTTGTAGTGTTTGGTCACTGATGCATTACTGTAGTTGCAATATCTCATGCTCAAGCTCTTTGCATACTTCATGACTGCCTTGTGATGAACCCAGTTTTACAGCTCGGGTTTGACCTTGTGCTCGTGTCGTGATTTTAAATATATTGCACGTGAGTTGAACCCGCTTTGCATTTGGGTTTGACCTGTGCTTACCTGTCCCTGTAAATCAATCAAGTGTATATATATCGGTGTGCACGGCCTTGTGGCATATACAGTAATATACTGTGTATGTCACAAGTTGTTCATGTATGATGAATTCAAATTTAAATTATGACGAACAACCCAAATAACTGAGGCAAATCATATTTTTAAAATCATCTTTTATTTTTGAATTGCAAAAATATTTCTTTTTCAATTTTACTGCGTTAGTGTATATTTTTGCAGATTTGCTCAGATGCTGGATTCAAAAACTGGATTTGAAGTTGAAGACAAAATATGAGTGTGAGTGATATGTAGTGAGGTGCTGATGTAAAATAGTGATGTAATTGAATTTGTATCAAAGTTGTATAGTGAATAGTGAGAGCTTGAATTTGTATACTATTCAAAATTGTAATAAATATTTGTTTGAATAAAATATTCGTTTGAATTCAAATTTTGTGTTATTTATTTTATTCAGCAAATATTTATTTAATCTGTGAAAAATAAAATAGAATAGTATATTAACAAATACATTTAAATGAATGTATATATGTTTATTATCATCAAACAAAAACCATATAAGCGCATATTTAACAATCTCCCCCTTTTGATGATAACAAACATATATTTAAGATTTTGAATATATTAAATGTATTTGATAATTTCAATTGCTCCCCCTATTTGAATACTTCCTCTCTATATGATACTCCCCCTACATATATGACTCCCCCTACATATATGCATACAAATAAAATGTGCAAATGAGCCTAGATGTATATTGAAAAATTGTTTGACCTTTTCTCTCCTTTTCTTTACAAAATCTTAACTTTTCTCTCCCCCTTTTGTTATCAGCAAAAGAATAATAGTGTTAGAGAAAATAGAGATAAAGTGATCGATATTAATCCAACATTAAAACCCAATTGAATATAAATATTAAATTTCAATAAAAAATCAAACAAAAATCATAAATATTTTATTAGGCGCATATTCCACTTTTAGAATGATGGAAATGATGTCATCATATAAAACCATACAATTATGTCTATTTGTGGTATACTTATATCAGGAATTTGAATATCTACTAACCATGCATAACCGTTAGGACTTTTAAATGAGATTAGTAGTATTCCAATTTTATTTTTAAAAAAAATGAATTCAAGTATCTTCTAACCACGCATAACCGTGAGGACTTTTAAATGGGATTAGAATCAACTTGTTTATTTTAAAAATCAACTTTTGATATGCGTTCCATACATGCATAATCGTGAGGACTTTTAAATGAGCATGGAAGAACATAACAAATTCCAAGTAATTCACCCATGCATAACCGTGAGGTCTTTTAAATGAGAGTGAATACTTTGGTATTTATTATTATTATTATTACCTTTTTTTAAAAAAATGTGAAAAACGAAAAAAAGAACGATTCCTGTTTAAAGTACCACATATTGACAAACTATATAGAATTTTGATGAGTGATGGTCGTTAGAAATATGATAGATATAGAGATGGTCATGGAATTTTTACCCAACAAAAATTTTTATAACTCTCGTTTAAATTTCTAAAGAAATTTACTAATTATACCGTCTCGAGTTATAATATTTGATCAATATCAACACTCATCTTATTTTCAATCACTATATATCTTTTCGATAATTATTAGGGGGTCAGATTAATTAATATAGTTATTTGAAATCAATTTCAAAAATAGTTATAAAATCAAGTTTTCTTAAATAACTAATCTGATACAAGGTCAAAACTAATTTTCTAGAAAGGGTTTCATAAGAAAATTTTCTGCTATAAAAAATAATTTCAAATGAAAAATATGCAGACATTTTCTTTGAAAAACGATGCAGCAAATGAATGTTTCAAAAATTAATCACGTTACACTAATAATTTTTCTATCAACTATATTACCAGTGTAATCTGCATCTGAATTTAAATTTCACTCAATATTCACTCGTTGAATGTCAAAGACCAGATTGTGAAATTTCAACAAATTATCTCATAATTGTTTTCAACAATTTTTAAATGAAATTTGAAATGAAGCCATGTTATCACTCAAACAAATATCATAGTGTTAATTTCAGAAACCTTAGGATAAACAGTTATATTCATGAGTAATCAACAGTCAATCAACATCATTATTCTTTAAACAAATTCTTGAAGTTTCAACAATTTCAAAAAAAACTTTTTAACATCTTTCACATGAAATTTGAAATCGTGCAAATTTATAAGCAGTGACAAAAATGTCAAAACCAATATATCTACGTGTAGCATGAGTAATCAAATACCATCATTTGACTGAACAAATTTATATGGATTAGTTCAATGTTGAAAATCTGATTGGTCATCATTTAAGCACAAATCAATGTCATAAACAAATCAAAAATTTCTTAAAATCCTTTTTACAATTTTTTAAATAGAATTCATTAGGATTTTAAGTTGAAGCCATGTAAATAGAAGAAACCGTGAATATAGATTTAGCCAAAAATATTATCGTCAATCAATAAAAGCACCATCAGCAATCCAAATTAATCGATATAAAGTATTTCAAGGATTGTAGTGTTTTTGGCATAAAAGCATAATTGGCCAACAATTTTGAAAAAATCAGAATCAAAATCATCATCTTTTATTCATCTCAATATTGGCTGAAATAACACAAAATACGGTGCAGATAATCACAATTAATATATCGTTTAAAACATACCATACCTGTTTTACCTTTACGATATTTATCGTTGTTGTCCGTTGTGATTCTGTCACCTTTATACAAGGCTAAGGAACTTAGCTTTGTCGCCCGTTGTGTTTCTGGAACAGCCAAAATCCAGAGAACACTATTGTTGTTCCTTAGCCTGCCACCACACCTACACGGAAAAGGATTTATGTGACCTATTTGTTTTTATAGGTCCATGGTTGTTAGTGGCAGAAAATTTTGAAAAATAATTTTGTGTAGACCCAAAACTATTTATAATTGTTCCCTTTGGCACCCAAATTTGTTTAACTTTGAGAGATTTTATATTTGTGCCTTTTGGAACCCAAATCGGTATAGTTTTCACATGTTTGGGTCTATACCAACAATTATTGTGACCGTGTCCAAATTTTCTACAAATTGTGCACATAGAATTAACTTGATTAATCTTGTTTTCAACAATTTTCGAATTATTATATCCAAGTCCTTGTCTAACCGTATTAACAGTTTGCTTTCCTAATAGCATATTCAACGATTTTTCACTTTTTGAAAATTTATCTAAAGTTGTTGACAATTGTTGGACTTGTGATTCGAGAGATTCATTTTCGTTTAACAACTGTGTGCACTTTTTAATAGAATTCTCTCTCCTAGTATTTTCATTCTCCTTTAAAATCAGAATTTCATTTTCAAGCGATTTTATTTTAATTTCTGATTTTTTAATTTCTTCATCAAATGTTGGACACTTATCACACTTAGGGATCCTACTTTGATAGGTTTTAACTAATTGATCAAGTTGTTTATTACATTCTATCAAAGTATCTTTTTGAAATTCAAGTTTGGCGTATTTTTCCCTAAGTCGTTCAAAACAACCATTTACTTCATGAAAATATATAAGCAACTCAGAATGGGTAAGTTTTGATACCTCACTTGGCTCGTCATCGTCACTGTCAGTTGTATCACCTCGAAGACACAATTCTGCCTTTTCGCTTTCACTGCCAGTGCTTTGATCATTCTCGTCTATTTCATCCCAAGTGGCTGCAAAACTTTTCTTTTTCTGTTTCTTTCCGTGGCTGGATTTAATTTGTGGACAATCGGGCTTGATATGGCCGGGTTTGTTGCAATTATAACAAATAAACTTTTGTTCTTCCGAGTAGTCTAGTGCTTTGGCTATTCTGCTTTTTGCTTTTTGAATTCGAGCTGAATTTCCATGTTTTTGATTCCATTTTTTGAATTTCCTTATTAACAGCTCCAATTCTGCTGCTCCATCATCTTCATCGTTATCATCATCACTTTCGGTTGTTCCTTTGAGAGCTATTGATTTCTTTTGAGTGTCACCTCCTTCACGCTCTTCTTTGAATTTCATTTCTAGCTCATAAGTGGTGAGATTTCCGATGAGTTCTTCAACTTTAAGTTGTTTTAAATCTTTCGATTCTTGTATGGCAGTAACTTTTGCTTCAAAGTTTCGTGGAAGGACTCTGAGGATTTTCCGGACTATTTCTAATTCGGTGTATGTTTTTCCGAGAGCTTTTGATTTGTATACGATATTGGAGAGGCAAGAATCCAAATGGAGCCGATCGATCGAGCAATTGCAATTAGGGATTTATGCCACGCGACAACCCAGTCCTATTGGCTCTTCGACTCACCCCAAAGACATGTTCAAGCATCAAAGCTAGGGCTTTTAAAGATTTAACTTCAAAACACCAAAAATTGAAATGTTTCCCAAAGCAATTCAAATCAAAAGCAAATAAACATGAATAGATGTTAGAAATTCATACCTAACAATAATGATAGCTATAAACATGGATGTGAGATAAAAATCTCACCTTTTACTCAAAAACAAGGAAGCAGAAGCTTAAAAACAAAGCAAGATCAACCACTCTTCAATCTCAACTCTAAAAGCTTTCAATCTATGCACATAAGAAAATATTTCCTAATTTAGGGTTTAGGAATTTCTGAAAATGGAAGAGGGATTGAGATGGAGAAGATGGAGAAGATGCTTACCTAAGCTTCTCTTTGAATTTGGAGCTAAAACTTGGATTTGTAAATGAAGCTAGGGCTTAGGAATTTCCATTTCCAATCTCTTCCCCCATTTTTATAAAGCTTGATGTGTTAGGGATTATTATGAAGGAATGAAGAGGAGTGGAGTGGAGTTGGGTTGATAAGTTGGGGTTAATGGGTTGAAACCCAAACCCAAAGTCCTAAATAAAAATGCCGAAATCCTAGCTAACTCCAAACATATCGATGTTTATACTCAAAAAGGTCGCAAACGGCATTTTGGACTCAATGGAAGTGGTCTCGAGTCCTAATTCGACTGTTTGCAAAAAGTAGCTTTTCGGACCTAAATTCTACTAACGATGCTATATTTAAATAAAATATTTAAATATACAATCGTAAAATATGCGGGTTGTTTCAATATGATGATTTGAAAATATGATTTCAAAGTGATATGATTTCAAAAATGAATATGATTTCGAAAGTAAATATGATTCTAAAAGTGATATCCTTTTGAGAATATGATATTTTGATATCAGTTATGAGTCGGTTTTGGAAATATAAAAGAACCATCTGGTGTGAAATAATCGTTTGGTTGTTAAAGAGACCGGGATCGGAAATTGTCATACTCTATGCCAATACCAAAAACCATTTTTACAACTATGTACGTGGTGGAGATTCTGGAATGTAGTAGGATGCTTTGGCAAACGATACTGTATGAGGTACTATCGTGGCCCTGACTCCCGTAAGTCAGCTTGATATGGCTAAAATAGGAGCCATGCCGAGCCAAGTGAGGTCGCACCTCTAATCGAATACATTTCTTCGATACCATATTATAACTTGTGACTGATTCAGTGGACACTTCTTGATTTGATTTGAGAGTGTGTTTCGAGGTGGACGGTAGTAGATGCTATGCATTACCACCAATCCGATCAGCAAAATGGTAGTATCCTACCCTGGGCATTGCCTCGTGTACCTTGTCACCCCAGTACGAGTTTGTTTTGTATCGTACCTATGGAGTTCCCTCTAGTAAACCACCGGTTTGGTGGAGCTTACGGTATTATATAGACTACAGGAATATATAAAATACGTTAAGGGGGATATGGGTAATGCCTTAACGCTACTTTAATACTTTACTTTACTATAGACATATTATAATTGTGTATTGTACAACATAGTATATAGTTTAACGGATCCTTAGGGGATGGTAATCCCATACATCTCTTAAGTTATTGCACTCAAGTTATACACTGGATAGGAGATGTCAAACCCCATAAACATCTCTTACTCCATTACACTCATATTTATTTACTGTTGATTTAACTTACATAAGATCTTTTAGTTCTGACTCGAGTGTTTTGTCTTTTCATTATGCTCGGGTCAGTCTGAGCTTTTTTGTGTACTGAAGACCTCATTTTTGGAGGATGAAGATGAAGATTGTATACTATTATTGTTTATTTTATTTATCCCACTGCATCATGTCGTTCGACTGCATTTTTTATTTATTCTGCTATATGTACTCTGATCTGTATTATAAAAGTTAAATCAAATATTATTTGTAAAACAACTTCATGAACTGTTTATTTGATTATTATATTTTGTCATTCCACTTTGAGATTCTATGTTTTGTTTTTTCTTTTTCTCTGCTTTTTCTTATTTACCTCATAACAATCCTCCCTTTTAGTGGTTTGAGTCTGATATGTGTGGTTTATCGTTGATTTAAACCATCCAAAAAAGGTGAGTCGTTACAATTTTAGAAGTAGAGTTTATAAAATGAAAGGTTTTTATTTATACAAGATTTTTGATAAAGTAAAAATATCTTTTAAGAGACTAGATTTCAAAGTGATATTTAAAATAAGATTTAAACTATATTTTTAAAAGTGATTTAAGAAGGGCTTAAGTAGAAGAAGACATGGATTTCGACATCGTTGTCATAAATAAATGTTTTTGGGAACGTAAGGAAGGCATAGGCTATAACATTACTGTTATAAGTAAGTGATTTCCAAAAGAAGATGTTTTATATAATGCACGGGATTTATACATATTCTACATTTGATGTTAAAATTCGAGATGGGTAACTAATATCTATTTTTAAGTTAAGAATGTCATCAATTCAAGGTCTAAGAGATAATGATACCCCCACTTGTTCGCCTTCGTTGTTAACTAATAAATGGTTTAAGTTCAACATCAAAAATTAATGTTTAGATAATTAATCAGATCCCTATACTAGTGTTTTTGGTTGTCGTAACGATGTTTTATGCAATATTCCCTTGACCCATTAAAGTGTGTTTAGGAAAATATGAAGCTTTACTCAAATATTTTTACGTATTTAAGTGTATAAAGGTACCTTCTAAATGTTGAAACTGAATGGTTTCTTTGGATAGAAGATAGAAATTTTTCGTGAATAATTCTCTTAAAAAGTAATTATATATAAAGAAGCATCCTTATAAAAGGTGTGAATAAATGTTTTATGAAATGTTTTCATACGTAAATTTGAAAAAGGAATTTGATATAGCTAAGTACGTCTGAGGTATATAAATCATTTCATTTGCAATTTTGATCTAAGATTAAAGACTTTGAGGTGTTTACACTGGTCCGGAAAGAAGGTTTATCGCTCGATTCTTGACAGTGAACATTGGTGAGGGTTAGAGGTTGGGTAGTTGCATTTTCTGTCATCGTTGAGTGCTATGTAAGGGAAGCAAGAGTTTCTGATCAAGTAGCGTAATCAGAGTCCGCACTAAAGGACCAAGGGATTAATACTAGTTCGAAAGTAAAGTTGCGAATACGAATAGAAGATCGAATCAGATATTACGGATGATCTGTGTATACCATATGGAATTAAGCTTAAAGATAATATTTTGCGTAAAAGCTTTTGCATTAGGGGTTGTGGTTAAATTTTGGGGACAAAATTCTTTTAAGGAGGCAAGAATGTAATAACTCATATGATAACATTTAATTAATTTTAAATATTCAAATATAGGTTTGTTAAACATAAATATTCATGTTTTATATGATAAATAGAAATGGTAAACTAATTCTCGAAATTTGTTTACAAAAAGAGACTATTTGGATTTTCATCAAAAAGGTGACAAAAAACGGTTTTCGATGAGAATGATTTTTCTTAAAATAAATGATGAATAATCTATTTTGTTTATTGTATAATGATGATAATATATTTACAATAGTTTTATAAATATATATATATATATATATACACTTGTTTTATAAATATATACAAACTTCTTCGCATTTTGGTAGATTAACGTTCTATTTTACAATTGAAATTTTATTACTATTTAATATGATTTTATAATTAAAATAAAATTATTTTAATTATTTAGCGATGGTAAGAAATTTGTTTTCAAGTTTTGTTTACATAAATAAATAGTTGGATTAAAAATTGAAAATATGATCAGAATTCGGATTCCGAATTCACTATGCTTTTACAAATAGAAGTTATATCTTTAAGTTGCAACTTGGTTTGTCAAATGTAACATATGTATATGTACATGCATACACACATTTAATAAAAAACACAATTAGTCAAATCAAAACTTCAGAAAATATCTAAGATATTTTCAAGTTAAAAAGCAAATATCTAATCACCACTAATACATATCATTTTTGTTTTATTTTATTATCAAGTAAGGGGACAAAGGAGGATGTGATGGAGTGATGGGAAGTGATGGAAATGATGTTATGTAAGAAATATGTTGAAAATATTTAAGGGTATTTTGGTCTTTCCACATGAAGATATTTTGCTAAAATTTTATTATAAACGGTACATACTTCACTTTCTTTACACATTTCTTCTTCTTCTTCTTTCTTAAACTTCTTCGTCCCTCCTTCTTTCTTTGAGGATCCATGGGCAAATGGCCTATGGCCAAAAGCAATAGGGAGGAGAAGGAGGTAATGGCGTGTGCTAAGGTGGTGGAGGCCAAGAGGAAGGGGGAGTAGGTTCTAGGCTGTGGGCTTGTATGCAGGTGGTGATGGATGGTTGTGAGCTAGGTCTTGGTGGGGGATGAAGGTCGTGAGCTATAGAGGAGAGTAGAGTTATTTTTGTGATGTTTTGGTTAGGTTAGGTGATGATTAGTTAATGTGTTAGTCAATTAGAATGTTGATAGCGAAGCTATAGTCAATTTTTATCTAGAAATCAATGAAGGTGAGAAACTCTACTTATTTATATTATAAATTATATGATGATATGATATATTTACTACGATTGTTTTTTTATGGTTGATCATTGTGTTTGGATGTTATAATATGTTTGTTTGGTTGTGAAAATAATTCACGTTAAATACATGTTGAATTTGCACAAAGAAATCACTTTCCTATATGAATTATAAAAGCGTTATGGAGTGGTTAAACATATTTAAATTCTTTACAATTTTTTTATAAACTTTAAAACTCTATTTGAAATGTTTTTAAAAAATGGAAATAGAGTCAAAACGGCAGTTCGCGTTTTTGCGCCATAAAAGTTAAATCAATGTATAGAATGGAATATAGTTTGGAATTATTCGAAATAAGAATTTTCCAAACTCTTTAAACTATATATTTCAAATGGAGAAGAAAAATCAAGATTTCATTCAATAGAACTTGAGCTATTCCAAATCAGGTTTTTTAAAACATCAAAGTTTGGCAATTTTGGAAACCAAAGTGGTAAGGCTTTAAAATTGATATTTTAAATCTTTAAAAATACGAATAAATTGTATAAATATGGTAAAAAAAATTAAATGTTATTTAATTTATAAAAATAGACATATATGAAATGAAATCGGTGGCTTGAACAAAGAAGCTTAAAAAACACTATTTGCAGCGGTTTTTGCAGCGGTTTCAATAAATTTTGCAAATTATTGTTTTAACTTTTCTTTCCCAATCATTTTAGTAATCTTTTCAAATGAATAATGAAGTATTTTGTAGATGATTTGGAATTTTTATATTTATTTTAAAGGAGTTTTAAATATATGGTTAAAGGAAAATTATTTTAAACAATATTTGAATTATATTAAGTAAATGAAAATCATCTCTAAAAGATCATATAAAAGAGTTTAGAGTTGATTAAATAACTTGACCATCTTATGGGTGAGAAGGAGATACTCTAGACCCGATCTTGGATAATCAGTGTTTGGGTTCCGCTCTAACTATCCGGACTGACCCAAATAGTAAATCTGATTTGCTCGGATCACATTTTCCTAGGATAAAAAGAGATTTGGAGATTTCAAAATTTTAAATAAGATTTTAGAATAATAAGATTTTGGTGATATATAAAATGTATTGGTTAAACTCTGTATTAAATTTTAAGGAGGGAACTCGTACTATCCATGTGAATTTAAAAGGCGCTATCACCATCATTCGACGAATAGTACAGGTTGAATACATAAATTAGTATTGAAGTATAATTTATGTGGATCCTTTTTACTCAATACAAACTAGTTTAGGTTTATTGTAAACGATGTCTTAAATAGCATTATTTTTGACTCATTTAAAAGTGACAATTTGAAAATAAGAAATCTTTGTTAAGATTTGAATAAATGATTCGAAAATATTTTCCTAAGTAAAAGGTGAAATAATTCGGAACTATTCCAAGTTTTAAAAAGGGTTTAATTAACCAGAAAATTTTATAAGGTTTAATAATCCTATATATGCTGAAAAAGAAAATGGTTTAAAGAATATATCTCTAAAAGATATTTAAGTCGATGAAAAGATAAAATAATTAAATTAAATCACCTATATACTTGACATCTTTTTATCGTTGATTTGTTCGAAGAGATCTGGATCAAATCTGGATGTTTGCTATTCGCAAACCACTTCGAACCAACATATGCATTCGAAAGTGAAGACATGGTGAAGCATGTGATTTTTGGAGATGGAGTTCTTCATAATTTAGGGATACATGCCACTAACCTCTAGGGTGGTTCCAATATTACATATGTAGTGGCAGTGGTGCCTTCATTCTGAAAATCCTCGATTTGCAAGTACTACTCGCTACTAATGCTAAAGATGATTCCCAAATAGTTTGTAGTAGGAGGAATGCCTTTGGCTTATCCTGTTCCTAGACAACTTATTTGGACGAGTGTTTGACATTGCATTTCTATGACCACGTACATTGATTTTTACAAATGTACATCTGTTTGGGAGTGTAGGAGGTAACCCCTCTTATACTTTACACCCTTCTCTGAGAAGTACGAGCTAAGAGGTTGTACTTTTCTGAAAATCAGTAATGTGTTATTAGAAATGGCAATGTGGCATTCAAAGTGGGCCTTTTTGTAGATGGTAATATGTTACTTTAGGCCTCATACCTAGAAATGGCTAAACCAGGTATGCTGTAAGGTTATGTGGGTCACACCCATTAGGGTATGGTCATCACCTTTATAGATTACCCTCTATATATCGGATTTGTTGTGTATACTATGAGATATCTCAGATAGGTCGGGAACGACCAAGGTAATGTCATATTTGGTACTATTCAGGATCATTGTGTTGATCATCGGAAAGAAGTAGGCTGGTCTTGCCAGAAGCAGAGGACTGTCAGTGTGTCCTCGGTACATTCCTCTAGAGATGTACTGTACGAAAGGTAGTCCCTTACCTACCATAATATGGAATCCATTCTCCAATAAGTACCTTCAGACTTAGTTGTATACCTATTATGCTAGAATTTAATCAATGTAACAATTTTGGCTATGATTAATATGTATTTGTAATCTTGATACTATTTTAATATCATAGGATTTTACGTAAACATGTTTTGGTTATTACAAGGTAAAAACATGTTCGTGTTTATATGCAGCATCGTCATATGAGATACCCTTGGTTTTCAAAAATATTTGTGTTTTGATTTATTTCACACCAATCACATGACTGATCCGAAGTTTATTTACTTTTCCTTTAAACTCTGGGTGACCTATTTTTTCGAATAGCCAAGCAGTCCTGATCTTGCTTGGCACATTTTGGAGGAGCATGGAGCAGGAGTTGGAATTTCTTTTGTAGATGGTTATCCATATCCATTTCCGCAGCATTTTTTTAATATTTGTATTCAGCATTAGTAGGGACAAAGATTTATAACTATCTAGGCTGAGATTGGATTGACTCTGATGTATGTGTTTAAAAATTTCCGTTGTAAAGATTATATATTGAAATAATATATCTTATTCCATTCATGTGAGATTCTGTTCTTTCTTTATTTTTCTTTTTACCCTTGATCAATCCTGTTGAATATGCGCTTATATGATTTTTGTTTGATGACAATAAACATATATACATTCGTTTAAATGTATTTGATAATATACTATTTTATTTTTCACAGATTAAATAAATATTTGCTGAATAAAATAAATAACACGAAATTTGAATTCAAACGAATATTTTATTCAAACAAATATTTATTACATCTTTGAATAGTACAATTTCAAGCTCTCACTATAACTATACAACTTTGATTACAATTACATCACATTTCACATTTACAAATGTCCTCACTACATATCACTCACACTCGTATTTATCTTCAACTTCCTTCCAGTTATAATCCAGCATCTGAGCAATCTGCAAAAATATTCACTAACGCGGTAAAATTGAAAAAGAAATATTTTTGCAATATAAAATAAAATATGGTTTTTGAAAATAATTTTTGCCTCAGTTATTTGGGTTGTTCGTCATCATTTATATTTGAATTCATCATACACGAACAACTTGTGACATACACAGTGTATTACTGTATATGCCACAAGGCCGTGCACGCCGATATATACACTTGATTGATTTACAGGGACAGGTGAGCACAGGTCAAACCCAAATGAAAAACCGGGTTCAACTCACATGCAATACATCACAACACGAGCACAAGGTCAAACCCGAGTTTTTGAAATTGGATTCAACACAAGGCAGTTAACATGTCAAAAACAGTTGCAACATGGATATCACAAGAAATGAAACACCAATCAGTAGCATGCTAATGAAGACTGCATCAAAATGCAAGCACAAAAGTGCACAGCAACCATTACTGCAACAAGTTGATATGCAAACTACAACAAGTTGATATGCAAACTAAGAAATGCTTAGTGTACAGCATACACATGAACTAAGCACAACAGCCAAATGACCATACTACATGAAATACATGGAGACAAAGCAACTGCCACAAGACGACAATGCAGTGCAGTCACAAGTGAACATGTCACAGTGAAAGACCAGCTACAACATGATGACAATGCAAGCTCGGGAACAAAGTAGTGGAACTGCAAATATCCAAGTACAGCATGAACAAGTCAATGACTACAAGCTAACACATTACAACAGACTCAAGGCAACAAAGAATGGCAAGACACAAGACCACAAAAGCAAAGTATATACAGGAATGCACTAGAGTGTAGGCAACAGGTTCAAAGCAACCGACCGAAGTAAACAAACCAGAAGAGACACCATACAGCATACGCAATATGAAGACCACCAGTACACAGTGATACAAGGCAACAAGTACAACACTGTACAAACTCAAGATGACAAGTTCAACAAAGAAATGCATATCACCAAGTTCAACAACATACTTCAATGACTAAAATTCGACAAGCAACTGAAGGCAACAGGATAGAAAGCAACAACTCAAATGCAAGTATGCAAGTTCAGACCAAACAGCAATGGCACAGCAACAGTGAAGACTGCATAAGTGATACAAGTCAGAGGCAACACCTCACAATCAAACTACAAAACCAAATGATTACGGCTACAATATGCAGACTCAATGGATGCAACATCAAAACAGTTCGAGTTATATCCCAGTGCCAACATATCCAACTAGAAATGCAGACAACAAGTGTCAAGTTGCAAACAATATTAAACAGTGACAATGCAGCCAACAAATACACTATGAATCTGAGATTACAAACTCGAGTGTGCAAGTGAACATTACAAGAAACAGTTCAATATGAACTGATGAACATGCAGTCAAACTCAGTGACAACATACTACAATGAATCATCAAAGATTGCAACAGATGGAGCTACAGGAAAGTACAGCAAGCTACAAGTTATACGAAATCAAAGTGACCAAAGTCAAAGCATCAGAGGGAATCATCAATATCCAAACTGCAGATACAAAGCTAAATGCATCAAAGCTGTGTGTTTTGACAAGTCAACAGAAAAAGGAACGAAAACCGTGGTCATCACGAAATTGATTCAAAAGCCACGTCAACCAAGGAATGTGAAAAATACGAAAGTGACAAAGTCAGAATAAATCCCAAGCATCAAAGCATCATCGAGTGGCCGAGGTGAATCAGTTGACAAATTCAATTAGAAATTATACGAACGCAAAAATAAGAATTCGAGTCCTATATAAACCCTAGAATCATCATCGGCATGAAGATCAGAGTTCGAATACAAAAATCGAAAAGTAACGAAGCATAAATTCTTACCAGAAGCTAGAATCGAACTCATCGAAGTAGCCAGTGAGAGCAACAAGAATCGATCGAGCAAGGCAACTCTTGATCAACCAGAGATTCGATCAAATCTAATAGAAGCTTCGAAAAAGCCCTAATTTTTAAAAAGGGAAGAAGAACGAACAAAGAAACAGTGGCCGCCATTACGAACGAGGAAATAAAAAGAGACGGGCTGAATTACTAAAGAGGGCCGGGCTTATTCTTCTAAAAAGAATTCTATTTTATTAAGGGATTTTAAATTTATAAATTAGGGTTTTGTATTTTTAAATTTGCTTTTAATTTGTATTTTCTTTTTAAACCGTTTTAATTTCTAGTCGTGTGACTAGGGGACAAGCTACGTGGCGTAGCTTGAGAATTCGCAGCTCGGTAGTTGAGTTGTGGCAAGGTTTTGAGCGTAGAGTTAGATTAGTCAATAGCGGGTATAGCGAGTTTACGTGTGTAAGCGAGGGACTATCTAATTTCTAGTAGAAACCTTGGGAGCAGCACGTAGGCAGGGTTTTTCCGAAGCTGGGTAAATTCTGTGTTGTTCTGTTTTATTCTGTTATTTATATTTTACGGTATCCGTGCTGCTATTCTGTGATCTGAATTGAAATTAATTTATAAGCTTCCGCGATTAATTTTAATAATTTATACCATCACCCTATTCACCCCCCCCCCTCTAGGGTGAAATCGATCCTACAAATCCATCTTTCCAGCACGTGAATATTTGACAAGTGAATACTGCCGATGTATTATTGTCGATTTCTAAGGATCGAAAAGGTGGGTCGTCATAAGACTATACAAGGCTTAGTGAGAGAGTTATATCATTAGAGGTATTGTATAAATAGGAAGTTAAATAATCATTTATAATCCATACTATCTAAGGAGTTCGTTTATGTGCACGTACTACGTATAAGGTTAAATATTTTACACACTATAGGGTAGCAGTCCTTAATACACCTTGAAACTATGTCAACCTAGAGACTGAAGGAAGCAGACCAGTCGGAAGCGGGATAATATGGCAAGTTCCAAAAAAATTCCTATTGGATCTTCGTTGGGCCTATGTAGTCTAAATTCATTTAAAATTTTCTAAATTTTCCTTTTATAATTTTCTGTATATCATTATAATTGTTTTAAAATTGTTTAATTTAATTTTAATTAATTGTATATTATGATAAGCGCATCAAATACACCCACATGTATCGCGTATGTGCAACAAATGAACATTTTACATAGTTAATGTGGACTTTGTTAAGGTGTTCGGATTTACACCACAACGAACATATTTCCCCTCTATATATGCTTTTGTCGTCTAAAACATGATAGTTTTTTTCTTTTTAAGTAAAGATAAACATACATACATATATAATACCCATATTATCCGAGTGTTGTTAAAGTGAAGTTAATACAAACATCGAGCCAAAAGAACCGATCCCACAATAGGATTCGAAATATGGAAAGGAACCAAGAACTAAATCCAGGTAATACTATACCAAAGTCCTAAGTCGATGGCATAACATATGGACTGTACCTTCCCATTGAACATAGCTTTAGCACTATAACACTACGCTAGAGACCTAAGATGGCCACAAAGTATAGGAATTGATCTACCACCTTAATACCCACTTCAATAGGCAGAACTGTAGCGCAACATTTGAGTATCAAATATAAGATTGTGTTACAGATCCACAAAGTAGCCTTAGAAAATTAAAATTGCGACACAATCTTTAAGCAACAAGAAGATGTAGAAACTATGCTACGGCCCTAGAAGCAACATTAACAATAAAGAACTGCGGCATAACCCTTAAAGAAACTATACAAAAATGGGGATGCACCACAAACTGAAACTAACATCTAAAGTGTAAGGTCTATGGTGTAATGTTGTATCAACATAAAAAGGCCATGAGAATGTGCCGCCATCCTAATGATGTTGAAGTGACAGAATTGCTTCACCCATAAGCCAACATCCCTCTTCATACCTTCCCAGAAGAAACTTCTCTTCATGTCCTGATATATCTTAGTTCCCCTGGGATGAATCGTAAACTTCGATCGATGACACTCCCTAAGAACTTCCCACCTTAGGTTTCCAACATCTGAAACACATAACTATCCCTTCTTTCAACCATCCCTTCTGGTCAAGACTAAAATCCTTTAAACCATCAATCTCATTTCCATTTTCCAATCTTCTGATTCGTTCAGCTAATACTCGATCATCCCTTTGTTTAGAATGAATCCTTTTAATCAATACTGTTTGGACTTCTAAATAAGACAAAACGGCAGTATTTTGACTGGAACAAGCAGTCGATCTTAACTGGACACTACAAATAGGCAGTACCTCCAGATCCTTCTATTCTACCAACATAGTTAACACCACATTCTAACATTTCCTGTTAAGTGCATTAGCAGCTCTATTATCTTTCACTAGTGTATACTTAATACCAAAAATAATAAGCTGCTAAAAACCCTAGCCACCTCCATTATCCCATGTTTAACTCTTTCTGATAGAATAAATACCTCAAAGACTTATGATTCGTATATAACTCGAATCATTCTCCTAAGAGGTAGTGTCTCCACACTTTAAATGCAAAAATCACTGCTGCTAACTCCAAATCATGAGTTCAATATCTAACTTCATGTGGTCTGAGCTGTCGAAAAGCGTAAGCAAACACTTTACCCCTCTGCATCAATATATCTCCTAATCTTGTTCCACACACATCTGTATAGACCACCAAATTTTGAATCCTATCTGGAATTACTAACACGGGAGCATTAATCAACAATTTCTTAAACTCAAGTAATGCATCCTCACATTTAACAGACAGAATAAACTTCATGTGCTTTTTGGTTAGCTTAGTCAAAGGCGCTGCTATCCCCGAGAAATCCTTGATAAATCTTCAGCAATAGCCAGCTAGTCCAAGAAAAATTCTTATCTCGATGACCGTCTCGGGTCTTTTCCAACTGTCAACGGCTTTGATCTTGGCTGGATCAACTGACAACCCTTTCTCGAAACAACATGACCAGAAACTTCACTTCTTTCTACTAGAAAGGACATTTTAGAAACTTCACTTTCAGATGATGCAACATCAACATCTCAAGCTCTATTCTAGGATGAATCTCATGATCTCTTTCATCCTTTGAATATATCAGTGTGTCAATGACTACTAATACGAATTTATCTAATTGCTCTTAGAAAATCGGATACATCGAATCCACAAAAGAATGCTAAAACAATAGTCAACCCAAATGGCATTACTAACCACTCGTACAAAACATACCTCATTCGAAATGCCATTAAAGGAATAATGTCCTCCGTCACTCTCATTTGATGGAATCCTATCGCCAAATCCAACTGGGAAAATACTTTGGCTCCACTTAACTTATCAAATAAATCATCAATTTTCGACAAAGGATATCGATTCTTTATGATATTTTCATTTAACTTACGATAATCAATACACAATCTTTGCAACCCATCTGGTTTCTTCTTGAACACCGCGACCGCTCCCCAAGACGAACTGCTTGGTCAAATAAAA
This sequence comes from Allium cepa, assembly GCA_030765085.1. Taxonomy (NCBI): domain Eukaryota; kingdom Viridiplantae; phylum Streptophyta; class Magnoliopsida; order Asparagales; family Amaryllidaceae; genus Allium; species Allium cepa. Next base: position 213,259,672 of record CM060943.1, read on the forward strand.
CTCTTTCTTCTAAGTCCACTAGATGCACCATTAACTCTTTCATCCCAGTGGGTGTCACCCTACTAGGTGGTCTACTTATGTGTTCAACTCCTGGTATAAGATCTATTCAAAACTCAATAGCTCTTTTCGGTGGTAGTCTTATAATTGGTTCAAAAACATCTGCAAATTCACCTAAACTTAAAACCCAATTCAATTTATCTTCCACTACTATGGCACCCAATAATCACAAATTTCTGGACTAGTATTCTCAACTGAGTATGCTATTCGATAACAACTATCAGGGTGTCTCAAAAATATTCTCCTATCCTGGAAAAATATCCTAGCATCATATCTGCTAAATTAACCCATACCAAAAATAATTCTTAAACCCACGAAATCAAATACATACAAATTGCGGACAAAAGTATAACCTAGAAACTCAAACTCTAGATGGTCATATTTCATCCCTAGAATTGCGTACCCTCTTATTGGATTAGATATCCTTAAGGAAGTAATAAGGTATGATGGTTCTAAATATAACTTATCTACAAAACACTGAGATATAAATGAATGTAATGCAAGGTTATCAAAGAGTACCCTAACTAGTATGCTATGGATCAAAAGCGTACATTCCGTCACAAACTTTCCCTTCTCAGCTGATGTTGGTCTTGATGTAGATGACTCCATAGCAAACATATTTCCATTGTTAGTCTTGGCTACATCTGGACATTTGTTCTTATAATGCCCCACCTGGTCGAAATAAAAGTGCTTCACATTCAGCTTCCCTACAACCACCTTGCCATCACTGAATTGACACTCATTAGCATAGTGTCCCTTCTTGTCACATTTGTAACAAAATATATTAGCTTTTCCTTTTTGGCATCCCTAACTTTCGGAGCTTCCTTCTTTTTGAAGAATTTCCTCTTCTTATTCTAAGAATTTTGGTTCTCAACCGACTTCTCTTTCCCAAAGGTCGAAAGCATTTTTTTTCATTCCTGACAACCATCTCCACCACTACATTCAATGGATCTCTAAGATATGGTGTAGTTGCTTTAACAATCTCTGGCCATAAACCCCAGATAAACTTCTTATTGCTCTTTTTACAGTGTTAATAGTGGCATATCCATACCTGGATAGCTCATCAAATTTTAGCAGAGTACTTCCACATTAACATTTCCCTTTGCTCCAACTCTATAAATTTTCCGAGCAAGGCTGACATGGCTACTTCAAATAAAAACCTTTTCTCGAATCTCCTTCAAAATTTTGCCCAAGTCAATTCCTCTTCTAATACCCCTATGGTCACCCTGTCCCATCAAAATAAAGTAGTTCTTTGCAATAGGCTCGAATCCGATCTCCTTTTCTGCTCATCATTTAGACCCAAATTAACAAAAACCCTTTCATAATGTAACAGCCAGTTCTTTCTTCTATCGCATTCCTAGTCCCTAGAAAAGGCTTTCCACCCAAACTTGTGTAATCTCGACTCAGCTTAGCATAGTTATTACCAACTTGGGCTATAGAATTGACTCCTCTCGAAATAGCAGCATTCCCTCGAACTACTCCTACAACTGCTCCAACTTGCACCGGACTGACGAAGAACTGATACACAGTCCCCATACCAACCGGTGGGGTTGCAGCACCTACATTGGCTTTTGCATTTTAATTAGAATTTTCTCATCGACCCTGGTTACTCCTGGTGTTGGGCCGAACATTTCAGTATTTGTGGTGCTTCCTCCATAAATCTGCATACAAGCCTTGGTAAGATACAAAAGAACAGTCCAAGAGAGAGAGGAGAATACATACTTACATATAGCAAATGCAAGTACGTTACTATAGCGATCTCACAACCCCAATCTTATATGATGATTCATTTGAATTGTGATTCCAAAAACTTGTTAATATTTTTAAGTTTTATCGTAAACCTATGATCTGATGCCAACTTGTAACATCCCTCATTTTAAGGCCCAAAACTAACTGTTATGGATGCTGCAGTCATCTACATTTATTAATTCCCAGGACAAAATGCGGCTACGTTAATCATGTCAATAAATAGAATCACATTAATATGAAAATTTATCAACATAGTTTAATAACATATTTTCATATCTCATTTCACAAATGATTTTTAAAAGTCATTACATAATCCCAATCATAAACCCACGTTTGAAAAAATTATAGTTATTACAAAATACTCCAAGGGTGACATATGAAGATGCCCCATTTATTAATCAGAGTTAAATGCTAGGCAATATTACAACTTTTCCCTTATATACTTTCAAACAAAATCAAACACACAACGGATTAGATAAGAAATCCTACTTAGCTAGAATGCCTCGTGCACGTCACCGGAAGTTTATTCGCCGAACGAAAACTTGAAAACCCTTACTCTTGATCTACTCAAATGAGTACCCCAAGTTTTTAAGGGGAAAGACAAAAACTTCATGTCAGACAACAGTCTTTTGTGAATGATAACGTACCATCTCGAACCAAATAGATAGCTAGTGACACCATGCCACTGAGCGGAATATGTTTTTCCCTTACTAGTATCTTAACTAAAACATAACAATCATATACTGTGCTCTTGCAAGCACAATGGTTAGAACATAGAAGTAGAATTTATAATCATGCAACATGTATTAGATTTCTTATCCAAATTCATTCGATTATCATCTTAATTTCAAATGACTACCCATTACAATTTACACTGATTATCCATCTTATTTTAATCTGATTACTCATCTTATAATTATGTGGACTACCGATCTCACATTTAAACATATTCAGAATTATGTGGATTATCCATCTCATTACCCATACCTTACCACACTGACTATCCATCACTTGTGGTTTAATCATTTAAAATTATGTGGACTATCCATCACACATATTCCATTTAACTTAAAATGATATAAACTATGCATCACACATCTCATATTTTTCCTAGGATGACTATGAACACTTTCTTATCCTCATAGAGAATATACATCTCTCGTACATTTCCTAGGATGACTATGAACAATTTATTATCCTTATAGAGACTATCCGTCTACGACATGATGTGGATTATCCATCTCACATCCCATAGTTTCCTAGGATGACCATGAACTCACCAATTTACAATATAATTCATGTTACCTGCAGGTTTTAATTTAATTAAAGTCACCCACATGTATGAATTTAATTCATGTTACAACATATATTAATTTGATTCATGTTACCCACATGTATCTCCTTGTAGTTATAAAATTTCAAAGTGACAAACATTGGAGTCTCCAAATGATCTATGTTGAAGTCAATAAAGTAGACTTTGGTATCCCCAAGGTAAAAATCAAAAATCATATGGACATGGCTTGCTGCCATTTAACAGTTTAATACAGATCAATGTCGAAGTTCACCCACATTAGTGTCCCTAATGATGGTGTCAAATTTTATAATTTGAAGTAGCATTGATATCCCAATGACTTCATCGAAATAGAAAACATCCATGCTGCACTATACCTCATCGACCCTCTACATAAGGTAAAACCAACTTAAGTTCTTTTATGTATAAATTCACATCGAAGAATACATTATTTAATTTCATAAACTATAAGCTATCCAACTATCAAAACTAGACTTTAATTTTATAAGTTATATGGCTATCTGTTGGAGTTGTAGGGTCATCGACCCTCTAAAACATAGGCCTCTTTGCCTTTTAAAAAAAACTATTTTGAATTACATAGATACAAGCCTCTTTGGCATAAAAAATTTAAGTTGCAACATTGTGGCTAAGCGCCACTGACACTAAAACATAAGGTCACCGACCTTGATGCACATCGACCCCAGGACCGTTGCCGACGTTTTAAAACTTTTACGCTTAAGTTACTTTAGCTACTACGCCACTTTTTCACTTAAAGTTGAAGGTATAATAAGCAGCATTGCTACCCAAATAATGAAAATAGTCGAAGTGATTAGGTGTGGCATCATTGAAAATAGTGATGAAGACTTGCGACGTCTTCACATCAACATTAAGCATTTTTGTACGCTTAGATGAATCATGAAGACACCATGCCGCCCAATAAAGTTGCTGATACTATTGGCATCGACACTAATGGAATCATTCCATAGCTACCCAAGCAGCCATCATATGCTTCTATCAATACTAATGTCGACATGCATAGAGGAGGCACTCCTTTAGGCTCGAAGTGGATATATGCGGCATGTCAATGATGTAATTAACATGAAAACTTGTTTATTTCTATTAAAAGTGATAGCTTTTCACTAAATCTTACACTTTGGCAAATTCCTATTGGATACAAACAACACTTTGACAAATTTTTCTACAAATACTACCGCGTACCATTTTCATGTTCCAAAATATTTCTGAACTTTAATGAATTAATATGCTTAATTAATCATTTATTTAAATTCTTACTAGGATAATAAATTATAGTAATTCGAAATTTCTTTAGAAAAATTCAATAAATTCACAGAAATTAGAGAATATCCATTTCTTTACCATATAAAAATTTCGAATCCAAAAACCATATTTGATTATTTTAAATAATTAAAACCCGAAATTAGGCTATTTCCTCTTAGGAAATTCATAAAATAATCTATATAACTTGAAAAATTATGAAATTAAAAATAACATTTTGTACAACATTTCAAAAATCAAAGAAATGAATTTTGTGTTTTTAGTTTTCAATACGTATCTCAAATATGAGAAGAATGGAGGGATGACGGAAGGGACGAAAGAAAGACGGATGAGTGGACGAAGGACATAGAGTGACGATGGAAGAATAGATTGTTTCACATGCTTATGTTATTTCCCAAAACGTGGAAAATAAAGAAAAAGTTGGTTTCTATTTTCTATGTTAACTCTGTTTTCTAAATTGATCATTTTTGGCAATATAAATGCGCCATGTGCATTTTTATATGGATGAAAACCCAAAACTAAAAATAATAAACCAAACACTACTTTAGGTTTTAACCTCAAATCCCATGTAAATAATTCCATAAAAATCCCTTAATTCATTATTCTATCCAAACAATGAATATTCAACCATATCTTGGCAAAATCTATCAGAATGATTCGGATATTACTTATAAGCAAATTTTAAAAGAAAAAATAGAGATGGAATGCTTACTATTCACCTTAAAATTGTGTTGGAGTTGAGATTTGATTTAGTTCTTGAATCCCTGAGCTTAAATTTAGGAATCTCCTTTGGTTTTTTTCCTCCTTATTAATGACCAACCTCCTTACATTTTTCTTTTGAATATTATTGTATGAATAAAGTGAGAATGATATAGGGGAAGAGAGCTTAAAGCAAAAGATAGATATGTTTCCTAAATTGCCCATCTCATATATTCTCCTATATGTTAAGTTTAAACAATCTTACTTAATTAATTTAGTATGGCACGACCTTGTTATATTTCAAATCTCATTCTCCTTACATTTAGATTATTCTACTTAATCTTTCCAATTAAATATCACGAATAATGTTTAACTAAAATTAGGGGTGCTATAGGCTTCCTTCTTGAAGAATTTCATCCTCGAAATTCAGTAAGGACTACAAAACAAGCATATTGAACATGCAACTAATGGTAGTATATCTTACCCGCTACTAAGTCTATATACAATCAAATATACAATGTACCATCACAACAACTCTAGATAAGTATCCATAATCCTGTCATATGTCTCCTAGATACAGCCTTTTTCGTTGTCACTCCATAGGGATTTCACTAACTTTACCGTCTTGTTCCTGAATCTTTTCTCATCCATCACAACAACTCGAATTAGTTGTGTCACAAAAGTCAGATCTGCATCTACTACTAAATCTTTCAATGCAGTCAGATAAATAGTAGCCTCTGGATCATGCACATACTTCTTAAAATGAGAAACATAGAACATATTATGTATACCTGCCAAACTACTCGGTAACTCTACTTAGTATGTGAGTTTTTCGATCCTCTCTATAATGGGGAATAGTCCAACATATCTTAGTGCCACTTTTCATGAGTTTCCAAATCATACCACACCCTTCATTGGTGATACCTTAATGAAAAAATGATCTCCAACTAAGAACTCTAAATCTTTACGCCTTTTATTTGCGTAAGTTTTATGCCTAGACCAAGCTTCTCTCATCCTACCACGGATTAACTCGATCTTATATGTAGCTTCTCTTACCATTTGTTGACCAAATACCAATCTGTCTCCGGTCTCTAACCAAATGCTGGTAATTCGCACGGCTTACCATACAGTTCCTTCAAAAGGCGCCATTCCTATATTATTCTGGTAACTATTATTATAGAAAAACTCAACCAAGTGCAAATGGTCTTCCCACGGCCCACCAAAATTTAGCATATAAGCTCTTAAAAAATCTTCGAGCACCTTATTGACTCTCTTTGCCTGCCAATCCATCTATGGGTGATAAGCGGTATTCAACTTAAGTTTGGTATCTAGTACTTTTTGTAGTCTCTTCTAGAATTCACTAGTGAACAAGGCATCTCTACCATGGACTATACTACTAGAAATCACATGTAGTCTAACAATATTCTTCATGAATAACTTAGCAATAGGCTCCTTCCTAGTAGACTTAATAGGAATTAAATGGGCACTCTTGGTCATTCTATCTAACATAACCCATAAACTTCCATTTCCCCTTTTCGTCCTTGCAACCCATCAATAAAACCGTGAATATTGAATCCCATTTCCAAACAAGTATATCCAAAGACTGAAACAATCCAATTAGCTTTTAATGTTCGACCTTTACTTACTGGCAATATGCATATTGCTTCACCTATAATCCTACATCCCTCTTTATATCTTTCCAGAAGAAACTTCTCTTTATATCCTAATACATCTTGGTTCCTCCCGGATGAATCGTAAACTTCAATCGATGATATTCCTTGAGAATTTCCGTCCTTAGGTTTTCAATATCCAGAACACATAACCATTCCTTCTTTCTTAACCATCCCTTTTAGTCAAGACTAAAATCCTTTAAATCATCGATCTGATTTCCATTTTCCAATCTTCTGATCCATTCAGCTAATACTGGATCATCCCTTTGTTTAAAAGCAATCCTTTCAATCAATACTGGTCAGACTTCTAAACAAGACAACATGGAGGTATTTTGACTCGAACTAGCAGTCGATCTTAAATGCACAATACAAGTAGTTAATGCCTCCAGATCTTTCCATTTTGCGAACATAGCTAACAAAACATTTTGATGTTTCCTGCTATGTGCATCTGCAACATTATTTACTTTCCATGGTGTATACTCAATGCCAAAATCAAAAGCATCTAAAAACTCCACACACCTCTAATGTCTTATATACAACTCTTTCTGAGAGAATAAATAACCTTAAAGACTTATGATTCATATATAACTTGAATCGTTCTCTCAAGATGTAGTATCTCCACACTTTCAATGCAAAAATCATCGTTGCCAACTCCAAATCATAAGTCGGATATCTAAATTTGTATGGTGTGAGCTACCGATAAGCGTGGGCTATCACTTTACCCCTGTAACGATCCGGAAATTTCGGTCCCGAAATTTCTAGATAGTTAAGAAAAGAAGAAAATTTCCACTGTAAATTTTCTATTACTGGTTAATTAACTTCAACTTATACATTAAACAATCTTAAAATCAAAATTCAGTTAATATAAACAGTTTTCTTTTAATGATTATGATATGAAAGATATTGAAGAAAAAGGAAATTGATTTTTAAATTGAAATTTTTGAGACTGCAAACCAATAACAGAGCTATATATTTATTTATACAAACATGCAGTGGATCATCATCAATTATATTGTAATTTCCAGGCAAAATATTTTTATAAATCTATACAAACCATATTTCTAACTTCATTTATCATTTCACAATTAATCTTGATGGATTAAATCTTAATTAGCCAAAGATTTAACTCACATCAATATCAATTAAATACCCAGGCAATCCATCTTCCTTATTCATGCATATATTTTCAATAACAAAAATGCTCAAGAATTTAATTCATGCAATTGAAATTTTTGAGTTTTCTGATAAAAAAAGTTTTCGCTGATATTTTTGTTCCTGAGATATTTACAAGGTAATTTACTTGAATCAAATTTTTATATTTCAAAAATATTACACATACAAGCAAACTATGTTCAGGGATTAAAGACAAAAATCACTTAAGTGAAAGGTTGAGTTTTAAATCAGGTTTTCAAACCTGAAATGGTTTAAACAGATACATGCAATCCTGTTCCGGGCCTGAACACATATACTAACACCCATTTGTATACACAAATCATTTTTAAACACATGCATAACAAAATTCTGGTCATACTTCAATGATTCATTACATGCCAATTCAATATGTAACAGAATCTAAGAATTTACTCACTTGATTTGAAGATGAAGAACAGAGCACATCAGCACTGAAAACTTTTTAAACTTGTTTTTGCTGAAATGCTTTTGCCTTTTTGTTTAGAAACAGAGTTGCTTGATTTTTTTGGAAGTAGAATGCTTGCTTTGATTTGAAAATGCAGTGGCATGTAGTAAACAATTTCTAGATTGGAAATATGCAGGCTTGCTTTACAGTTTTTTTTTTAAATTCCATATTTTAGTTGAATTTGTTGTAGATTTTTGAATATATTTGTTTTCATATTGATTTTGGCTTTGAACTTCTTTTAAAAATCTGGTTTTCAGTTTTTTTTTCTTATTATTTTTATTTTAAAATGTTCAAAAATAGATGATAACAATGCCACTTGTAATCCTAAGCGGTAGAATGTTTTACAAGTGTATTTGCATGGTCCCATATCCTTACACATGTTACATTTCATATATTATAATATATATTTTTTAAATTGATTTCTTATTTATGTTTTAAATGTTTATTTAGCCTTAAATGTTTACATATATAAATATCTCTTTACAATTGCATACCTTTATGACTTATTTGTATGTATATATATATATATATATATATATTTCTTCAAAAGAAAACAAATTAATCTTTTATTATAATATACTATTTACAGTTATTATATCTTTAAACAAAATAAATATTTATCTTAATTACTTTTGAATTTTAATTTAAATATCCAAATTTAAATTAAATTTCAAATCAATTTTACATATACATATATTTAAACAAATACAATTCCAACTTGTATAAAATAATGCTGTTAAAATCTATGTATATATATACAACATAATTAAAATATAAATATTTATTTGATCAGATTCATTTGTTCAAACTATAAATTTAGTATTTCTATTGATTAATCCAACTATATTATTAATTATAATGTCCAGAAATCCAGGTTATTACATTCCTCCCCCCTTAGAATCTTTTCGTCCTCGAAAAGAAGCAAAGCCAGAATTTATTAAATATTTTAAAACCAGTTAAAATATTCTTTGATCATTTTAAAACTCTTTTTAAAATCTGTATAATATTTCCAAAATATTTTTTATAAAAATACTTTTATAACTCGATGTTTCAACCAGTCCATCCTTGTTCTCATAGATATTCGGTCATACATTGATTAGGCGTACAACTGAAAATCTATAAGTACTTAGCAGACCCATTTTCAACATCCAGTGAAAATACTTGGAAAAATAATTTTATTGAAAATATAGAAACAGTTTTTGAAAATAGAGGATATATCTTTGGTGAGAATGCTCTGGAAATCATCACCCCCATCCATGGTCGCAGTTAACCCGATGGTTACGTTGTCATCCTGACAAAATCCATAGATAACTGTAAGCCTCCGCGCCCCTCGATTACACCATGGAATCCGCTACAGATCGCAGCTACAACGGGGGTTACGTAGCTATCACAACAAAAACCCATATAACTGTAGGCATCAGCGCCCTCGAATTTCGCTGCCAAAAGAATGAAACTTCTCCACTCCACTTGACCATAGATCGCAGTCTACCGATGTTGAGTTGCCTTCCCGGCAAAATCAAGTGTAGACTGTTGACACTCAACCTCCACACGATTTTCGCTATGGTCCCCACAGTAGATCGTAGTGACATCGAGTTACACTGTCGTCACAGCATAACCCAAATGCCCCTGTAGGCATCAGCGACCTCGACTTTCGCTACCCAATAATCCTCAGGAACTAGTTTGTCCGGACTCCTCATAGGATCAACTTTAGAACCCCCCATGAGGCTCAAGGCAGCACCACCCAGTGGTACTCCTGAGAAGTCCATTCCAAGGGAGCGCCTTTTTCCCCAGAGCCATCATCAAAACATTTTATACTATATATATAGAGTATCTTTTAAATCATACACTAGTATGATCTCATTCAAAGCTCCTTTACACAAAATTGATTATCCCAAAAATCGATAATTCTCAAACTAGGCTTTCCAAATGCAATATTGATTTTACCCAAAAATCCAAAAGCCTTTCCAAATCCATAGGTTCCCAAAAAATCCTCATAAGATCCCTTATATATATATAATCTTTAAAACTTTGGATCATTTCAAACTTGTATAAAACTCCTTTTATACTTCAAACATTTTCCAAAACCCTTTCCTTCTGGCAAAAGATTCAACAAGGGGAGTTTCATTTTATAAAAACAAAGGTATTTAACTTTGTTTACTCAAAATCAAATATTCAAATTTTAGTACTCTTTCAATATCATTTTCTTTCAAATCCGTATGATGTACACATATCATCCATATGCTATACCAATCTGATCGCTCACTCGACCATACAATTTGACTTCCGAACTAGTATCGTCCACCCGACTTCCTAATACAGACACAGATCTGGTTTCTTGATCGGAAACTGTCATTCTCCTTGCATAGCCTAACTATAATAAAGAATATCCAAAACCAATCAACAACCCATATCCAGGTTCGCCGTCGAAAATCGAGTGAAAAATCCTACTCGGATCGATATGACTATCTCTAAATTCTGTGCTCGAATCTGGATCAAATCACTATGCGAATAGAATAACATACGTTCATCCTACGTATTTATCTTTATTGGTTATTGGCCAAATCAATTCCATTTCTATTCACATTCGCTTTGATTTTCATTCGCTAACTCACAATTGCTTCAATTCATTTGGATTATCACCTCTATTCTTATCTCGATTGGGTAATTAACCAATAACAGTTTGAATTCCGACCAGTTTATTTAGAAAATAGCTTGAAAAAATCTAAAAATAGATAAGTAGTTGTAAAATAATTACTATATTGTAAAATAGGTGTAAAATAGTTAGAAATAGTTAAAATAATTATAGAAAATTTTAGATAATTGCAAAATAATAGTAAGATAGTAATTAGTTTTGTAAAACAGTTGGAAAATTGCTAAACAGTTTCACAAATAATTGTAAAACAAGTATAAGATAGTTTGGTTTTCAAAAGAAAGGTTGTATATATAATGAATAGCTTGGAAAAATAGGTTTATATTAAAACAATTTATATTAAAATAAAATAGTCCAGAGTCAAAACTGTTCACTTCCCAATCTCCATTCTCATCAATTTAATTTAAATTTCCACTTCCATTTAAATTGACCCAATCCCAATTTAAATAACTTCAATTTCCATTGAAATCTATTTAACCCAATTCAAATTGAATTATCCTTAGTTTCTTTCCAAATTTAACTTTATTCAACCTTGATCTCAAATTCTACTAATTCAAATAAATTTCAATTTAACTAGTTTCAATTTCAATTCTTTTCAACTCCTGTTTGAATTAATCCCAATTTCATAATCCATTTCCAAATCAAGTTGAATTATTCTTGATTTCCTCCTAAATTCAATTCAAATTCCATTTGAATTTAAAATTATTCAACTTTAATTACAATTCCAAATTATTCAAATCAATTCGGACTAATTTCAAATTGAATTCACCTCAATTTCAAATTGTTTCAAATTAATCCAATTCAAATTTCCCATTTGAATTTTATACTTATACATCTTCAATCACAATTTCAATTAATTCAAATCAAATTCAATTTGAACTAATTTCAAATTCCAGTTCACTATGAACCATCTCGAATTACATAAATTCGAGTTAATACTTCAATTGTTGATTTAATTCCTTTAAATCAATTTACTTTTTTAACCCAACAATGGATTACCATACTCCATTTCTCATTCATTAAAACAAATCCAATTCACATTTTAAAGATTATTAATAACAATAGGATGATATCATCCAATTATTTCAAAACATCCATCCATATCCAATTTTCGGATCTCAAACCCAATTCGAGATTACTCAAACTCTCAAATATAATCAATCATTTAACTTTACAAGTTAAAACGTAACTTCATCTGGAAATTTCCAAATCAGGTTGATCATTTCAACTTATTTAACCTTTCCCAAGTTAAACTCAATTCACTTAATCCAGTCAACCTTACCCAGTTTGAACTTCCATTTCAAATTCTAAACTTCACATTAATAATCTTTCCATTTATTAAGTTCAAAAACTTATCACTTTGGGTATCATATCTCATCCCAAATTTAAAACTCAATATTTAGAGTTTATTTCAAATTATCCTTAATATCACGTATATCCACATATATATGTATTAATTTCTTTTACATACCAAGTTATACTTTAAAATTTTAAACTACCTTTGGTTTTTAATTCAAAACAAATTTCTTTAAATTTTCAAACAACTCTTGTTTGAAATAGGACCCCCTTTCATTCGAATATATTAAATAACATCTCTTATTTTAAAATAAGATCATATTCAAATATTATCTCCTTTAACATTTTGAAATCAATTCAAATGTTTAAATTTAGAATTCAAAACTGCACAATTTGAAACCCACTTTAATTTACATCCTTTCAAACTTACAAGTTATTCTTTTTAAATGGTTACTTCCTTAAAACATTTTATTGTTTATTGAAGAACAATCATTCCATTATTAAACACAATAACCATCTATTTATTTGGGTTGAAACCAATTCTAATTTCAATTTATTTTGAAATACTTCTCCAATTCAAGATTTCAATTTTAGTTGAATCCATTTCAAACTTATCTTTATTTAATTCTAATTTCAATTTGATTGCATTCTATTACTTCTTAATTAAATTCTTACTACTACTTTTAATTTAATTAATACTACAACCGATTTCCTTAATATAATAGATAATCTATTTCTTATATAAGATTCAATTATTTTTGAAATCATTTAAAAACCTTATATAAGAAAACAACAAGTACGCTCTCTCATATTATACTCAACTCATTTTAGGGTACCACTTACCCTACCCTTAATGAGTATACACACCAGAGCCAAGGTTCTCGCTTAACCTTCTGCTCTGATACCAAATGTAACGACCCGGAAATTTCGATCCCGAAATTTCCAGATAGTTAAGAAAAGAAGAAAAGAGAAAGAAGAAGAAAACAGAAACAATACATAGAAACCTCACATTCGCAGCGGATCAAATATAATATCAAATAAAATAGCAGTTATACAAAGAAAAATATATCAGTTAATTTACATTTAAGTACATCAGAGTTACACATATACATAAATACTGGAAAAAACTATCATGTCCAGAGACTACAATATCACAGTGAAATCTCTCCATACGTCCCTGCCATCCTGCTCGCCTCCTGAGCTCCAGAAGCTCCTTACCTGAAAATCTGTAATACTCGGTCTGACCCGAGCATTACATCAAAGTAACACCCGGGTCAGGCTGGAAACCAGCGTGAGTAAACCCATCTAATTTGGAATACAAATCATACAACTTATATAGACCCAGAAAACTTTTATTGATTTACACTTCATAAGTTATTATAGACATCAACTATTTCACACATCAATTTCTAAGTGCCAAAACTCTGATTTGAATGGTCCAATTTACTTAAGTCATTCCACTTCAGCCTATTAGTTTCACATATCAAATTATAAAAATCGAAGTGGTTTCGGGTATTTACTAATATCCGACTCCGGTCTCTTCGAAACCATTGTCAACCTAACTTAGTTTATTCAAGTGAAATACAATTCATATTAGAATAACATATTTACATAGCAATTCCATTACCGATAGATAATTCATATTATCACAGATTAATCCATACATATCATCTCACATAGCATCACAAATCACATTTTAGTGATATCATTAACCCGATTCATTCAATATTATTCAATCATTCCTAAGTACGATTAGTCAGACCATTTTCTTTTTAAATAAATTAAATTAACTACTTCCATCACTGCACATCTTTCTCACTTACCCATTAATTAATTAATCATTCCTTAACTATCCCTCTTAATAAATCTTCTTTAATTAATTCTTAGTTAATCATCCTTGATTAGTTATTACTTAATTACATTAAGTAATTAACCTTTGATTTATTATTCAAATCAATTAACCCTCTATCAGTCACATTAATTATTCTATAATCTCCTTAATTTATCAATCATTAAATTAATTTCACTAAGTAATTATTCCATGGTTACATGCACTAAGTAATTATTCTTCAATTTCTTACCATCAAGTAACTTCTCTTAATTAATTATACCCTGTAATTACCAATTAATCACTTATATTAAGTAATTAATACTTTATTACTTAACCAATCTCCAAGTGATTATCTTTAGTTAATTAACTAATTAATTAATTTAAATTAACCCTTATTATTATTAATTAATTACATTGATTAATTCATCCCTTTAAATCAGTCATAAGTAATTACCCTCTTGATTATTAACATTTATTAGTCAATCTTTATCAATTCATTAAGAAATTAACTCTTAATTAATTTTTCCCTAATTAATTTCCTCGAATTAATCACTTCCCTAATTAAATTATCGATCTCAATTAATTACTTAATTTTACCGTTATAAAAATCATTTAGGAATCCACGATTTAAAATATATAATCTCTTTTAAACAAACAATTTAAACATTAAATTTTTACCAGTTTAAAATCTTTGTACTTGTTTAACTTGTTAAAAAATTTAAATAATTTATTCATGAAACTTATAAAGTATTTAGCTTGAAAAACTTAGTTTTTATTTTACTTCAAACTTGGCTAGTAATCACAGATTCACATTCGAGATTAAGTTGCCAGAATACACGAGCCATAAGCGATGAAACCAGAGCAAAGCTTGCAGGAAGACGCAACCGAACCCGAGTCTTACCTGTGACAACTGTTCTTCCCCTCTAACCTTTACTTACACTTTCTTCTTCCTTTTTAAGACGTGCACACTGCCTGAACTTGTGCAAGTACACAGTCCCTCAGATCAACATCCACCACCGCCGACCTATCCCACAAACCACCTAAGCCTTCCTCGTTCCTCACGGCTTCATAAAAGTGCTCGAAAACGACAGGAACTCAAAATCGACAAATTCGCCCACCCATCAGAAAACAGGCCTAACTTATTTAGTCTTGCGCCGCCGCCGGTGATCTCAAGAACCCTTGCAGCCTCGTCTAAAGCTACTTCCACTTCCGAACTTCCTTTTCCCCCAATCTTGAACAACTCGATGCTGTCTGGCCATCACACTAGCCACTTAAACCACCTTGACTTATCTGGGTCTAAAACCCTAAAATGACTTTGCCTCGCCGTTTCGATGATCTACAGATCGTTTAACTATTTATTCCGTGACCTCCTTCCCTCCAGCCAACCCCAGTAAAAGCCCCGACCAATTATTCCTCCGCGACCGATGAGAATCGATCATTTCTAATGTTTGCACCAAAATTGGTCACAACACTCTTCGGGAGTCGTTGAAGAGATAATAGTCAAGAGTACAAACTGAATATGAATATTATCTAACAAAAAATCCAGTCAACAGCAAAGAAAATACGTAGACAAGCAATTTATAGTGGTTCGGCGTGTTGCCTACGTCCACTGTGAAGTTTTTCGATGTTTTATTGATTCTCTATCAACAATTACAAGTTGGTACAGCGATCCACAGCAGGTTACAACTGGAAATTCGAAATCAACAATAGAATTATGATGTAGGATGATGAAGATCTTGATCCGGCAGAGTCTCGGCGTCTCAGAGTCAGAAGATCCCTTTTTCGTTGGCCTTGGGGCTCTATTTATAGGTGTAGGCTGCTGGTATCTCGCTGAAAACTCGGGAGACCACTTCTGGCACGTGAGGGGGCCCACACGTACGGTCTCGGGAAGTTTGGGCCCACTTTGGCATCGGTTCGAACTCCATTCGAACCGATCAAGAATTTATCCAATCGAGGTGAAATTTGGCGTGGACATTCTTCAACATGTATGCGAGCATCTGTGAAAGTTTCATTGCATTTGGATCAGTAGGTTAGGAGATATGTTGGGTTCGAAATGGACTTCACGGCAAGGCTGTTTTGTTCGAACCCCTGTTACTCGAAACGATGGTTTCGAAACCAGTGTGGCACGCGACCTCGTGGTGACGTGGAGCGCGAGTTTCGAATCGATCCGGACTTCTCTCCGTGTTGACCGCTTCGACTCCGTGTATCTCGGTGATTTCGAACCGATGGAAGACACGTGGGTTGACCCAGTGGGTTCGAATAAGGCAACACAGGATGGGTTCGAACAAGGCTCTGTGATGGGTTCGAACATGGCTCTGTGATGGGTTCGAAGATAGCTCTGTGATGGGTTCGAACAGGGCTTCTGTGATGGGTTCGAACAAACGTCCCTTGGATGCATATGAGCTCTGCAACCCCTTCATGGATACGAGGCACATGGATTCGAAAACAATGGAGTTGAAGGTGATGGAGTCGAACCCATGGGGGTTCGAAGGGTTCGAAGTCGATGGGTTCGAAAGTCGTCCCTTCTTATCGGTTCGAAAGTGGTGGTTTCGAATTAGTTGGGTTCGAAGTGGTGTCGAACCGATGGATGCGAACTCATTGATTCGAACTTTGGCATATGTGCATGGGTTCGAGGCGCTGCCTTACTCTTTGGGTTCGAACCAGATGGGTTCGAACATAGGTGGGGTCATGGTTTCGAACAGAGCAACGTCCATCTTTCTCAACTTGAATCCATCATAACTTGAGCATACGACCTCGGATTGTCCTGAAATTTGAAATGCTGACTCTTGTAGCCTTTCTTGCCGTATCCTATCAATTGTGGCTCATTCTGGACTCGGATAAAATTCAGTGATATCCATGGCTAAAGGAAGTACGATCAACCTCTGAGGCGAACTGTCCTTCGTTTTTCGATCAATCTTTTGGTATCGCGGCTTTGCCAAAAAGCGGGATAACATTTTTCCCCCCAAAGTACGTCTTGTGGGAACATGACGTGCTTTGAATAGCTGCCATTTCTCTCTGAACAATCATTGTTCTCTTTTTTGTTGAAACTCGTATGCTGTACTGCTGTAACCCTGCGTTGATATGATCGACTGCTGTATAATAGTGCTTAGCCGTTGGCTGTCGCATTTGTAACAGGATGAGTGTTTGATCCCTGTGAATACTCAAAATCGAATGTTAGTCCGACATGTATGCACATATGTTAATTTGGACCTTGCTAACGTCGTGCGTCCACGAGTCGTTGTCAGTTAGGTTTGCTGCAGAATTTCGTATCGATTCTCTCCTGAACCGATTTTGAAATTTGAATTGAGACAACGCTTGATGGTTGTTTTGAAAAGTTCCTTCGTATCGATCCTCTCCTGAACCGATATTGAAGGTCGAAGAATTTGAATTTGAATTGCGCAAGTGTAATGTTTCGAACCGATGCACTTGAGCATTGATGGGTTCGAAGATTAATTTTGTATGGACGCAATATGCCTGTGCAATGATGGGTCGTGTGAATATGAGATTTCGAATCGATGCGTTGGAGCATGGACGGATTCGAAATTGACATTCGACCCAACGGAGTATACTCGTGTCATGATGGGTTCGAAGTTGACTTTCGAACCGATGTTAGAAGATGGAGTATTCTTTGTGCTGTGATGGGTTCGAAACTAGCATTCGAACCGATGTGAGAGGATGGTTTCGAACAAGTATTTCGTTTCGGTGGGTTCGAAACTGATCTTCGAACCGATGACTTGGATGGGTACGAAACTATCGTTCGCGGCAGTGGTCTGCGTGCTTCACACAATGGGGCCTCAAGCATTTGGGTTCGAAGATAGGTTTCGAAACCATTCTGCCCTCTGACCTGTTGTACTCGGTCAATTTTTACCGGAATTCGAAGCGACCCGGTCATCTTCAACCCCCCATATAAATAGCAGTGGACCTGCCCCATTTTCACTTTTTACTTTTACTTTCGCTTGCTCTCTGCATCGTCTCGAAGCCTCAAAAGAGAAAAACTGCGACGCGTTTTCGAACCCATCAAGATTTAAGGCTTAAATCTCTCGAATCCATTGTTCAAACTAGGTAATTAGCCTCGGATTCAAACGACGAAGCTATTTCGAACCTATTTCTGTTTATCGATTGCATGGCTTCGAGATTGGCAAAACCAGATCTGGTTTGAGAGGGTTTCGAACTGATGTGTGGATTCGAGTTCGAACCGATGACGGTGGTGTGTTTTCATTGGATTTCGAATCGATCCTTGGAATGTCCTTGTTGGGATGCGCAGTTCGCACCGATTGGGGGATTCGAGGGATCCATTCGAATCGATGGATTCGAACCCATAGGTTATCGGTTCGAAGTCGACAACTTCGTATCGATACGAAGTGGATCGGTTCGAACGCGACCGATGTCAAGTTTAAGGGATTCGGTATCGGTTCGAACTTGTCATTTGGCTATCGGTTCGAAGCACGCCCAACTGTATGGTTTCGAAGTGATGTCATGATGGTTTCGAACGCATGGGTTCGAAGCAATGACATGATGGTTTCGAACGCGTGGGTTCGAAAGGAGTTTGGACGGGTTCAAACGCATGGGTTCGAAGCAACGTCATGATGGTTTCGAACGCGTGGGTTCGAAAGAAGTTTGGATGGGTTCGAAGGAAGAGGTGTTTGGTTGGGTTCGAACAAAGCCTCTGTGATGGTTTCGAACCCTGTATGATGGACTCCAAAATTTGAAATTTTTCAAGCATAACTCCGACGAGCTTCATTCCTGCATATCTGGACTTGAATATTGAACTGCATGTTTGATTGCCTTTTGAAGCTCGTCGATGGAACTATAACAACTTCTATTCGAACCGACTTCCATCATATAAGTGATTTAGTGATGACGGTCAGCGATGACGGTCATTATAGCTGGACTCCGTAGCTTTGTCGTTTGCATATTTACTTTAACTCTGCAACATTTATTCAAGTAATGCATGGCACGGTACCACACACATTCATACACGTTACACTGGGGAACACACGGGTTCTTTGTCGTCTAACGATGGTTTCTCATGAGTTAGTTAGTTATGGAATCTTCAAGTTCACAGCAGCAGGAGATTCAAGGTACAGCTCCTCCGAGGCTAGAAGTTCCGGATATAGATCCTGAGATCATCGGTCCGGCTCCGGACGAACTTCCTGATGCGTCGTTCATTGCCAATCCATCGGATTCCGTTCCATCGAATATCTCTGAAGACATGTTGGGAAGAATATGTTTGAGGCACGGCTTGTCACTGGACGATGTATTACTGCCGGGGCCGAATGATAGACCACATAATCCGCCAGAAGGGTATACAGCATTTAATCGCCACGCGTGTGCGGCCGGGACACTTCCCTCGTTCAACGAGTATATAAGAGAAGTATTGTCGTTTTTGAGGATCGCCCCATCTCAGCTGCATCCGAACGGATATGCGTCGATCAATAGCTTGTTCATTGCATTTATGGAATGTCTCCATCGACCGCCACTCCTAATCGAAATCAGATACTTGTTCAACTTCAAAACTCGTGGTGATTATCCTTCTTTCACATTTCTGGATGCGGTGAGAAATTGTCAAGTGGTCACCGGATCCTGGACAAGGCTGAGTTACTATAGGACAGAATGGTTTTATGTCAGGTGCCCTCCAGGCTTTGCTCGACGATGGTTATTCAGACGTGAGTATAACCAAGTTCTTAAATAGTTACTACGGCAATTGCTGCTGAAGCGGAACTTATATTAATTTTTTCTTTTTACAGCAACGATCTCGCGACCCGAAGGTGAAGAGTTTAAGGAGATGGTGCGAGTACTTCGAGAAGTCTCGAGCGAAGATAGGGACATCGAGTTGCTTTTGACCGATAGGAACCTCCGGACTTATGGGCTGATTGAACGAAGGCAGAGTATAAGATTTGAGGTGGCACAAAGGATCGTTCCTAAGAGACGAGTCAAACATAAGGAGCCCGAAGTTGTCATAGCCGAGGAGGCCGATTTTGAAAGAACTCACACTGACGATGAGCCGCTGACTGAGCCTACGGATGTGGCTTCGGATGTCGCGGAGCAGAAAAAAGGCAAGGCTGCCATGGTTAAGCCAACTAAGCGGGGGAGACGGAAATCGGTTGTCATTGCCCGGCCCTCTTCCGGAGTTAGGATCTCTGAGATGTCTCCTCCGCGTACTAAGAGTCTCTACGAAGGGCTTGCCGACCTTCCAATCCCGGAAGATGTGTCTTTCCAACATGATGCCGGGTTGGAGGAGTTCCATCGTAGTCTAGAATTAAGCGAGCCTCTTATTACTAGCGAGGTCGACATTTCTGGTTGGTCGGGGGGAATGCATATTCACACACATTTCACGACACTGCATAACCTTTGATTGTAAACTTCCTGATTCGAAGAGTAACTAAATCGATTTTACTTTGCTTTTGCAGATACTATGTCTAAACGAGGTTCAATGCTTGGGAGTCTTCGACATGCTCGCAAGTCTTCTTATTATGATTCGCGCAGGCGAGAGGGGGATAGAGACTATGATCAAGGACGCTCCGGGTATCACGACCAGGGACGTTCCGGATATTCCAGTCATGAGAGATACGATTCGGACAAGGGCCATAGGCGTCGATCGCGATCGCGCACCCCTCCTCCTTCCAGAGATCCCGTACAACCTCCCGTCCGCGTCCCTCGTGATTCTTCTCGACATGTGTCGGTTTCTCAAGCTTCTAGATCTGAGGTGTCGGCGCCGACAGTTACGGAGGAGCCTCCTGTTGAAATTACGGGAGAAGGAGCGATTAGGCTTGCGCAGCTGAAAAGAGAATTCCCGAATATCTGCTTTGACAATTATGTCTTTCCTCCGAACTTGAAAAGAATCCCACCGGAGGCCGAGCGGTGGGCGCTTGATTATGTGCACGACTTCTATGCACAGTACAAGGTGTGGTATAAGGCAGCTGAAAAAGCGTCGGCGCTGGCCTTCGAACGGGCGGCCACCATTGAAAAATTGCAAGCCGAGTTAGCACAAAAAGATCGCATCATCCAAGTGCTGAATACTGAGGCTGAATCATCCCGTAAATCTGAAATAGAGGCCACTAAAAAAGCCGATGAAGCCCAGGCAATCATGGATAGGATGAAACGCGAACACTACGCCACGGTTGAGGACATGGGTCATCGAAACACATTGGTTACCGCAGAGAGGGACGCAGCCCTGAAGGAGTTGAACGAGCTTAAGTCAAAATTTGCTGAAATCGCCAAGGAAAGGGATGATGCGAATAGCGCAGCTCAGGAGGCGTGTGAACAAGCTGTGATTCTTCGCACCGAAAGGGATGCTGCGGTTGCGAAAGTTCAAGCGGTCGAGATAGAGGTGGAAGAGAAAGTTCAACAAGCAGAGGCCAGGCTAGAGGCCGATATCGAAGATTTGCTTATAACTTATAACGCCAACGTGTTAAAACACCGAAATTTAGCCTGGCTTCAAGATTATCCTGTTCACCTTCGTAGCGCTTGGGAGCGATTGGTCGAGGAAGAGGGGGAAGCGCATCCGGGCGAATCGGTTGACCGATTCGAGCTTGAGAACCGGTTATTAACTGAGGATGAAAAGAAGGTCCTTCACGATGCTATCATTGCTCATGAGAAGGAGATGATGGGTGGTCATTCCCTGGAAGTCGGAGAGGGATCGGGTGTTGAGCACCATGCGGATGTCATTGAAGTCACCACATCGCCTTTGTCAGTGCCTGTGTCCGCGGTCAGCTTGCCACCTGTTCCTGCTTACGACCCGGAGCGGCCGCACCTATCTCCCATCCATGAGCACACTCCCGAGGTCGTTCAGCCGTCTGCGAGTCAAACTGGAGAAGGTATTTCGAAATTATCTCAAGTGTTCTCGAAATAAAGAGTTTGTTTTGAAGAAGTTACTAATAACTTATTGTTTTTGCTTAGTGACGGAGGTTGTGCCGACAGTCGCGGCTCGAGAATCAAGCCAAAGGGATAAGGCCATCGCTACCGAGGCTATTGCTGTAACTGCGGTGTCGATCGAGGCGGCACAGGGGAGTGGGTTATCTCTCGAGGAACAGATGGTGAGCGAGCTGCTCGGTGAACAGGGCGGTTTCTCTACGGACTTACAGTTTATCATCGTTAGTGATCCCCTGCCGACCTCAAGTTCTTCGATGCAAGCTGCGGATGCCCCCAGCCAAGCCCAAGCGACCCGAGAAGAGGAAATTTTGGCTGAAATCGGCGCTGAAATAGAAGCTGCGGGGCACAGTGGTAGCGCCGGTGGCAGCGCGACGGCGCATAGCTCAACACCTGCTAGGATAGTACCAGCGGGTGGCACTATCTCAATTTCCGTCACAGATCCAGTCCCCCCTACTCCTCCGGCGGGAAGCCTCCTTGTAGATTCGAGCTCTGAGGAGGACATCGATATCATGCCCCCAGCCGAAGAGTCACCGCCGAAGAGGAGACACTCAAAAAGAATTTCGGTCGCCAGTGATTCTGATGAAGAACCACTAATAAGGAAGACGAAAAAGAGGAAGAAGTAGATCGGCTTTACAAGTAGATGTTTTGGTGGATAAGTACTTGTTTTTGTTTTTTATTAGTAGGCCGTGTATAGATGCAGGTTCGGCTCCTGCTAGTAGGGATTGTTTTTGGGAAAACTTTTTCATATGTAAGCCCTCATTTTTGGTTAGTTGAAATAAACTTTAGTTTCTTTGTTTCAACTCTTATTTTATTTGTGCTTAAGTACTTGCAATGCCTTGTTTTCGGTCCGGTGTACTTGTGGTGTTTTTACCGTTTAAGTAGAGCTCGTTTCATTTGCCACGCCTGAGAACCTTGGTCACAAGTTGTGATTGATGAATGAGCTGAACTTCGGACGTTGTATCACTTCGGTGAGTGATTGACACTTAGCTTTCGTGCCCCCCGGTCTTGGGGAACAACACTTATATTTTTGGCAGTCGATTGCACTTGTTGCAAATCTTAAGTACACGTCCGCCTTCCGGGGACTTAGAGTAATTCGAGATCGATAACCTGGTTTGCATTCCAGGAGTTCAAGTGTTATTGGTGCTTGTAACATGGTTCGCGCTCCGGGAACTTGGGAATGGTGTTCACATTCCAACTTGCACTCTATTAACTCGGAGTTAGTATTAACGCTTTAGTTCGCACTACGGGAACTTTGACTTGGCGTTGGTGCTCCACTTCACACGCCGGGAACTTGGATAAAACATGTAAGTTTGGGTTCGTATTTCAGGAACCCGGAATTGACATTTATACTCCAACTCGCATTTCGGGAATGAATTATTAAGTGTTTATACTCCAATTCGCGCTGTGGGGAGTTGGAGTCCGTTCGCACTCCGGGAACGAATTATTAAGTGTTTATACTCCAATTCGCGCTCTGGGAATTTGGAGTCCGTTCGCACTCCGGGAACGAATTATTAAGTGTTTATACTCCAATTCGCGCTCTGGGAATTTGGAGTCCGTTCGCACTCCGGGAACGAATTATTAAGTGTTTATACTCCAATTCGCGCTCTGGGAATTTGGAGTCCGTTCGCACTCCGGGAACGAATTATTAAGTGTTTATACTCCAATTCGCGCTCTGGGAATTTGGAGTCCGCTCGCACTCCGGGAACGAATTATTAAATGTTTATGCTCCGATTCACGCTGTGGGAAGTTGGAGTCGGCTCTCACTTTGGGAGCAGTGAATTTGTACTCCGGTTCGCGCTCCGGGAACCGAGAGTTGAAGTTTATACTCCAATTCTCACTCTGGGAAGTCGGAGTTGGAGGAGGGATTGTCGTGTATCAATCCCTGTGAATGTTAATGTATTGTTCTATCCCCGAGCTCGGGTTTCACTTAGCGAGTGACCGGTCTTATCATAGTCACTCCCTATTTGAATAAATCCCACCGCGCGGTGGAACTTAGCTCTCCGTGCGTTGTGATGTTGTATGTCATATTCAGTAAATCACAGCCTTTGCTTGAAGAGACGGCATTTTATTGCTGAAACGAGAAAATATGGCAAAATCAGTTGCCTTATTACAAATCTAAGTCTCGAAATGCTAGGATAAAATGCAAAGAAATAAATTGACAGAGAATAAACGAGTAAAGTTTTCATGTGTAGTAGCGACGAAGACTTTCGCTATTCCAGGCTCTCGGCAAGACAAAGCCGTCAACCGTTGATAATTTGAACGTGCCACCTCCGAGCTTTTGTGAGATAACATACGGCCCTTCCCAATTTGGCTTCATATGCGAAGGGACCGGATAAACCCTTTTGAGTACAAGGTCGCCAAGTTCAAAGGTTCGCGGACGGACCTTAGCATTATAAGGCCGGGCGACTCGACTTCGATATGCGGCTGCCCTCAAATCCGCCTCTTCACGCCTCTCATCCAATAAATCCAGAGATTGAGCGAGCAATATAGCATTGGTCTTCGGATCATAATATGTCGCACGATGGGAGCGCACTTCCAATTCGACTGGGATAACGGCCTCTGAGCCATATGACAGAGAAAACGGAGTGTGACCAGTTGCAGTTTTGTGAGTTGTTCTATAGGCCCATAACGCCATAGGGAGTTCGTCGACCCACTTGCCTCCGGCCTTTTCCAGTCGTTTCTTCAGTATTGACTTTATGACTTTATTAACAGCTTCGACCTGACCGTTTGCTTGAGGGTGTGCCACTGCGGAAAACTTCTTATTTATGCGAAATCGTTGACAGAAATTTTTGAACTCGGTATTGTCGAATTGAGCTCCATTATCCGTGATGATAGTATGAGGTAGACCGAATCGGCAGATGATGTTGCGCACCACGAAGTTGATCACTTTTTTCGTCGTGATCGTTGCAAGAGGCTCCGCTTCGGCCCATTTAGTGAAGTAATCAACCGCGACGATGGTGTATTTCGCGCCACCTTTGGCTAGAGGCAACGCTCCAATTATGTCGATCCCCCATACTGCGAATGGCCAGGGGCTAACCATTTGGGTTATCTCAGCAGGTGGGGCTCTAGGAATTCGAGCATACTTCTGGCATTTGTCGCACTTTTTGGCGTAGTCTGATGCGTCTCGATTAACAGTAGGCCAGTAATACCCGTATCGGAGTACCTTCTTGGCGAGTGTCTGCCCCCCGATGTGATCGCCACATTCTCCCTCGTGGACATCGTGTAACACTCGTTTGATTTCGTCGTGCGCGATACATCGGAGTAGAGGGACAGAGTATCCCCTTCTGTACATAACCCCATTTTGGATGATAAACCGTGAGGCCTTTCGAAGGACCTGCCTCTTCTCACTTCTGCACTCAGGCAGCGTCCCATGTTCAATATAGTTTCGATAGGGGGTCATCCACGACTCCCTATCGGTGGTAGCTTCGAATGCATGATTGACCTCATTCTGATCGATGCTCGGGGAAGATAGGGTTTCCACAGGAACGAGCCCCAACTGTTGGGCTTCGCCCGTACTTGCCAACTTCGCCAACGAATCGGCCTTCTGATTGTGCTCCCGAGGAATATAGAAAATGGCATAGTAATCGAAATGATCAAGAATTTTCCTGGCTTTAGATAAATACGCCGCTAGTCTCGGATCCTTAGCTTGATATTCACCTCGGACTTGGCATACGATCAATTGGGAGTCACAATACACCTCCACAGCGGCAATTCTCAGGTCGTGGGCCAACTTCAGCCCAGTGAGTAAAGCTTCATATTCAGCCTCGTTATTAGTTGCACGGAACTCGAACTTCAGGGCGTAGCATATAGATCGGCCTTCAGGAGTTTGAAGCACTACCCCTGCTCCTGAACACCGTTCATTGGAGGCGCCGTCAGTATATAACTTCCATATGTGCGTAGAGGGTTCGCTACTCTCAGGTAATTCCTCGGATAAAGTGAATTCAGCAACGAAGTCTGCCAGAACTTGACCATGTATGGCCCTTCTTGGAGTATAAGCAATGTCAAACTGGCTCAATTCAATATTCCATTTCAATAACCTACCAGACGTCTCAGGCCGCGTGAGGACCTGTCGTAACGGCTGGTCGGTGTACACGGTGATAGGATGAGCTTGGAAATATGGACGGAGCTTTCTCGAGGCAACAACTAGACAATATGCCAGCTTTTCCAGCTTTGGATAATTCCTCTCGGCTCCGGTCAACCGCTTACTCACGTAATACACCGGTTTTTGCACTCGATCTTCCTCCCGGATTAATGCCGCACTGATTGCGCTTTCAGATACCGCCAAGTAGAGATATAATTGCTCATGATCAATAGGCTTCGAAAGAATCGGCGGTGTAGAAAGATGTTGAACCAATGACTGAAACGCACCTTCGCATTCTGCGGTCCATTCGAAGTTTCGTTTCCCTTTTCGGATCAGATCGAAGAAGGGGATGCATTTGTCAGTCGACTTCGAGATGAACCTACTCAATGCAGCGACTTTCCCATTAAGGCTCTGAACTTGCTTTATTGTCCTTGGAGTTTGAAGATTTCTGATGGCCCAAATCTTCTCGGGGTTAGCCTCTATCCCTCGGGCGTTGACGATGAACCCAAGGAGTTTTCCGGACGCAACTCCAAAATGGCATTTCAGCGGATTGAGCTTCATCCCATATCTCCGGAGGATATCAAACATTGATCCTAAGTCCTTTACGTGATCAATAGAATGTCGTGACTTTACTAACATGTCATCTACGTAAACTTCCATGGTCTTCCCAATCTGATCAGAAAACATCCGGTTAACCAAACGTTGGTAGGTTGCGCCGGCATTTTTTAACCCAAAAGGCATGACTTTGTAGCAATATAGTCCCAGATCAGTCACAAAACTCGTATGTTCTTGGTCGGGCACATGCATGGGTATTTGATTGTAGCCCGAGTAAGCATCCATAAAGGATAACAGTTCGTGTCCGGCGGTTGAATCAACAAGCTGATCGATTCGAGGAAGTGGAAAACTGTCCTTCGGACAGGCCTTGTTTAAATCGGAGTAATCGATACACGTTCTCCATTTCCCATTTGGTTTCCGGACAAGTACTGGGTTTGACACCCATTCCGGATACAAAGCATCTCTAATGAACCCGTTCGTTTTCAACTTATCCACCTCCTCCTTAAGGGCGGCAGATCTCTCTGGATCCATACCACGCCTTTTCTGTTTGACAGGGATATACCGCGGGTCAATATTCAAAGTGTGGCTCGCGATCTCCGGCGAGATCCCACACATGTCGGAATGCGTCCAGGCGAACACATCAAGATTCGCCCGGAGGAATTCAACCAATTCCTGTTGTGCCCCCTGGCTCAATTGAGACCCAACTTTTAACATTCTCGAATCATCGCCATCATCTTCGATCGGGACATTGATAGTTAGCTCAGCCGGAGAAGCCTGACTTTCTGTAGATTTTTCAGTGCTGTCGTCGTCCCTTGGGTCAAGGTCTTTATGGAATTGGTTGGGGTGCCCGGGCCGAGGTCCGAGCACCAATTGTCAATCATCGGCAGAACGGACGCAAAGAGATTCCTCTGCGCCCTTGCCTTTCTCCCTTCGCTGCGCCTCTCGCAGCTCCGCAACATAACAGGCTCTTCCAGCAGCCTGATCCCCATGAACCACACCGATACCACAATCAGTTGGAAATTTCAAAGTCAAACACCACGGGGCGATCGCTGCCCGAAATTCGGCAAGGGCTGGTCGGCCTAGGAATGCGTTATACGGTGAATGTATGTCCAAAACAACAAATGGCACGATGCGTACTCTTCTGCACTCACCGATCCCCAACTCCACGGGTAACTCCACAACCCCTGTGGGTATATTAACACTTCCATCGAAGCCGTGAATCCTGGACTGACAGGGCTTCAGGTCTTTGGCTTCCATTTTCATCTGATCGTAAGCTCTCTTGAACAAAATATTGACTGAACTCCCACTATCCACCAGTATCCTCTTCATCCAAGCAGGACCGACCTGAGCGGATATAACAAGTGGGTCGATGGTCGGGGCTTCGACCTTGTCTGCATCGCGGTTCCGGAACACGATGTCATCTGCCATCGTCTTTTGTTGTTTTGCCGGAGCCCCTTCGTCGTAACTACTGCAACATTCGAAATTCATATGCCTAACCGAGCTAGCATATGACTCCATCTCTTTCCAACTCGTACCTGCCGGATGAGGACCACCACTAACGGTGTTTATCACTAGCCTTCCGCCTGTTCGGGCGGGTTCTTCTTGCCTTGGCTGGTTTTGCCGATTGTTCTGGTTCGACGGACCTGCACCTCCAGACTGCGGCGCCCGCACAAACTGATCCAATTTTCTTTCCCTGATCAACTTCTCAATTAAATCCTGCAAGTGTCTGCACTCGTTGGTGTTGTGGCCGTAACTGTCATGAAATCTACAAAACTTGCCTGTTTGAATCTGTCTCTCTGACGACGGCTTCGGAGTAGGCTTCTTGTATTGCATGGCGTTGCAAGTTTGTAGATACACATTCTCCAGCGATGTATTCAACGGAGTATAATTGTCGAACATAGGGGCCCTGCGCCTCGGCCCACGGTTCTGATCCCGCTTTCTGTTCTGATTCCCGCTATTCTTGGGTTGTGATTGTTTGTTCTGGATATTTAGCTGCACTTTTCCAGAACTCTCTCCTGATTGTTTAACAGCCACATTACTTTGAATCCCGTCTCCACTAGGTCCTGCATCGTCCTGTTTCCTAGACTGCTTCGCGTCCTCGCGCCTCAAGAACTGAGCGGCTTTGGAGTAGAAGCGGTCCAACGACGCAGGGGGTTTTCCTGCTAACCAATTTCCAAAATCCGAGTCAGGGTCAATCCCTTTCATCAACGCCATCAGAATCGAGTTATCATTGGGGTTAGTGATTTCCACACAAGCCTTATGGAATCTTTCCAAATAGTGTCTAAGAGTCTCTCCTGGAGCTTGGGTAACGCTAGATAAAGTGTTGACGTCCTTAAGCCTTGCCATGTGCATGCGAAACTGTTCTACGAATTTCCTGGCCAACTGATTGAACGAAGAGATAGAACGGGGTGGCAATCGCGTGAACCACATCGTAGCAATACCTCCCAAAGAGATAGGAAAACTCCTACACTTGACCGCATCGTCTGCTCTAGCGGCGCTCATGGACCATTCATACTTCAATATGTGTTGATTGGGGTCTGAGTTCCCTTCGTACATCGGTAACGCGGGCATTCTAAATCGCCGAGGGGGTTCGGCATACAGGATCTCGTCTGTGAATGGGGTGTGACTCCGGGAGATTCCCCAGTCGTCGTTAGTAAATCCCTGACTTTCACGGATCATCTGCCTGATCATTTCTGGAATATCTGTTACAGCTGCGTTCTGGGCGTGTTGAACCAAGGTGTGGTCGGGTTCCACAATGCGGGATTGGACCGGATGCTGTCGACGGTCCGAATCTCGCCTCCTTGGTTCGACATTCTCTGGTGCATACGGCTCAGGAGTTTGCCGTCGTCGGTGATGGTTCTGATCTGACAAAGTATGGATGTCCGCCCCAGGCTCCGTAGCGATGGTTGTAGGACGGTTGTCGATAGTGTGTTGTGGAGCAGCGCCTCCCCGGGAGGAAGGCCCTGTGCGGAAGCTAGCAGATGGGCCGACTCGTATTTGCCCAACCGTCAATGCAGGAATGTCTCTAGTAGCCTGTGCATAATTCCCGTCCATTCGGGGTCGCGAAGGTCTACGATGATAATCAGTGGAAGCCGAACTCTCCGTGGAGGACTGGGATGCGTAATCCCTCCTCGACCGCCTGCGCTTATGACTGTGTAGCTGGCGGGTTAATTCAGCGTTAGCGCGTAATTGTTCCGTCAACTGCTGCCGACTCTGGGTCAGCTCCTGGAGCAACGTTTGAAGCTCTTGCCTTGTCACCGGTCCAGATGATTCCGAGGGCCCGGCGACGTCCTGGGTAGATGGTAGCTGCTCGGGATTTGGTCTATCCCGGTCTTCCTGGTTACCAAGGTTAGAAGTGGTTCTGGTGCTCACCATTATGAACAGTAAGATTCCTTTCCCTAGACTTCTACAAATCTGAATAGAATGGAAGGAATTTGAATTCAAAGATCTGGATCTCTCTCTTAGATTTGCTCAATCCGGTATCGATGACAGATCCAACGAGCAGGAGAAAAGCTGGGTTTTCTCAGTGAAAGCACCAAAGTGTTTGCACCAAAATTGGTCACAACACTCTTCGGGAGTCGTTGAAGAGATAATAGTCAAGAGTACAAACTGAATATGAATATTATCTAACAAAAACTCCAGTCAACAGCAAAGAAAATACGTAGACAAGCAATTTATAGTGGTTCGGCGTGTTGCCTACGTCCACTGTGAAGTTTTTCGATGTTTTATTGATTCTCTATCAACAATTACAAGTTGGTACAGCGATCCACAGCAGGTTACAACTGGAAATTCGAAATCAACAATAGAATTATGATGTAGGATGATGAAGATCTTGATCCGGCAGAGTCTCGGCGTCTCAGAGTCAGAAGATCCCTTTTTCGTTGGCCTTGGGGCTCTATTTATAGGTGTAGGCTGCTGGTATCTCGCTGAAAACTCGGGAGACCACTTCTGGCACGTGAGGGGGCCCACACGTACGGTCTCGGGAAGTTTGGGCCCACTTTGGCATCGGTTCGAACTCCATTCGAACCGATCAAGAATTTATCCAATCGAGGTGAAATTTGGCGTGGACATTCTTCAACATGTATGCGAGCATCTGTGAAAGTTTCATTGCATTTGGATCAGTAGGTTAGGAGATATGTTGGGTTCGAAATGGACTTCACGGCAAGGCTGTTTTGTTCGAACCCCTGTTACTCGAAACGATGGTTTCGAAACCAGTGTGGCACGCGACCTCGTGGTGACGTGGAGCGCGAGTTTCGAATCGATCCGGACTTCTCTCCGTGTTGACCGCTTCGACTCCGTGTATCTCGGTGATTTCGAACCGATGGAAGACACGTGGGTTGACCCAGTGGGTTCGAATAAGGCAACACAGGATGGGTTCGAACAAGGCTCTGTGATGGGTTCGAACATGGCTCTGTGATGGGTTCGAAGATAGCTCTGTGATGGGTTCGAACAGGGCTTCTGTGATGGGTTCGAACAAACGTCCCTTGGATGCATATGAGCTCTGCAACCCCTTCATGGATACGAGGCACATGGATTCGAAAACAATGGAGTTGAAGGTGATGGAGTCGAACCCATGGGGGTTCGAAGGGTTCGAAGTCGATGGGTTCGAAAGTCGTCCCTTCTTATCGGTTCGAAAGTGGTGGTTTCGAATTAGTTGGGTTCGAAGTGGTGTCGAACCGATGGATGCGAACTCATTGATTCGAACTTTGGCATATGTGCATGGGTTCGAGGCGCTGCCTTACTCTTTGGGTTCGAACCAGATGGGTTCGAACATAGGTGGGGTCATGGTTTCGAACAGAGCAACGTCCATCTTTCTCAACTTGAATCCATCATAACTTGAGCATACGACCTCGGATTGTCCTGAAATTTGAAATGCTGACTCTTGTAGCCTTTCTTGCCGTGTCCTATCAATTGTGGCTCATTCTGGACTCGGATAAAATTCAGTGATATCCATGGCTAAAGGAAGTACGATCAACCTCTGAGGCGAACTGTCCTTCGTTTTTCGATCAATCTTTTGGTATCGCGGCTTTGCCAAAAAGCGGGATAACATCTAAATTCCGTTCAACTCGAACAATTCCTGTAACCCACAGACCTAAAAATCTTGATTTATATACTAAAAATCATGGTTTCTAGTTATGAATTCAAGTTTATAATCAGAACTAGAAAATTTTAAAAAAATGAATTTTGCCTGAATTAAATTTCCACTGTAAATTTTCTATTACTGGTTAATTAACTTCAACTTATACATTAAACAATCTTAAAATCAAAATTCAGTTAATATAAACGGTTTTCTTTTAATGATTATGATATGAAAGATATTGAAGAAAAAAGAAATTGATTTTTAAATTGAAATTTTTGAGACTGCAAACCAATAACAGAGCTATATATTTATTTATACAAACATGCAGTTGATCATCATCAATTATATTGTAATTTCCAGGCAAAATATTTTTATAAATCTATACAAACCATATTTCTAACTTCATTTATCATTTCACAATTAATCATGATGGATTAAATCTTAAATAGCCAAAGGTTTAACTCATAGCAATATCAATTAAATACCCAGGCAATCCATCTTCCTTATTCATGCACATATTTTCAATAACAAAAATGATCAAGAATTTAATTCATGCAATTGAAATTTTTTAGTTTTCTGATAGAAAAAAGTTTTCGCTGATATTTTTGTTCCTGAGATATTTTGCAAGGTAATTTACTTGAATCAAATTTTTATATTTCAAAAATATTACACATACAAGCAAACTATGTTCAGGGATTAAAGACAAAAATCACTTAAGTGAAAGGTTGAGTTTTAAATCAGGTTTTCAAACCTGAAATGGTTTAAACAGATACATGCAGTCTTGTTCCGGACCTGAACACATATACTAACACCCATTTGTATACACAAATCATTTTTAAACACATGCATAACAAAATTCTGGTCATACTTCGATGATTCATTACATGCCAATTCAATATGTAACAGAATCTAAGAATTTACTCACTTGATTTGAAGATGAAGAACAGAGCACATCAGCATTGAAAACTTTTTAAACTTGTTTTTGCTGAAATGCTTTTGCCTCTTTGTTTAGAAACAGAGTTGCTTGATTTTTTTGGAACTAGAATGCTTGCTTTGATTTGAAAATGTAGTAGCATGTAGTGAACAATTTCTAGATTGGAAATATGCAGGATTGCTTTACAGTTTTTTTTTTAAATTCCAGATTTGTTGTTGAATTTGTTGTAGATTTTTGAATATATTTGTTTTCATATTAATTTTGGCTTTGAACTTCTTTTAAAAATCTGGTTTTCAGTTTTTTTTCTTATTATTTTTATTTTAAAATGTTCAAAAATAGATGATAACAATGCCACTTGTAATCCTAAGTGGTAGAATGTTTTACAAGTGTATTTGCATGATCCCATATCCTTACACATGTTACATTTCATATATTATTAAAAAAAATTAAAATTGATTTCTTATTTATGTTTTAAATGTTTATTTAGCCTTAAATGTTTACATATATAAATTATCTCTTTACAATTGCATACCTTTATGACTTATTTGTACGTATATATATATATATATATATATATATATATATATATTTCTTTAAAAGAAAACAAATTAATCTTTTATTATAATATACTATTTACAGTTATTATATCTTTAAACAAAATAAATATATATCTTAATTACTTTTGAATTTTAATTTAAATATCCAAATTCAAATTAAATTTCAAATCAATTTTACATATACATATATTTAAACAAATACAATTCCAACTTGTATAAAATAATGCTGTTAAAATCTATGTATATATATACAACATAATTAAAATATAAATATTTATTTAATCAAATTCATTTGTTCAATCTATAAATTAGTATTTCTATTGATTAATCCAACTATATTATTAATTATAATGTCCAGAAATTTGGGATATTACAACCCCTCTGCGTCAATACAAATCCTAATCATGTTCAAAAGAATCCGTATACACTACCAAATCATGATTCCCGTCAAGGACTACTAACATGGGCGCATTGGTCAACAAACGCATACACTCAATGAATGCTTCCTCTCATTTATCAGATCAAATAAACTTCACCTCATTTCTGGTTAGCTTAGTTAAAGACGCCGCTATCCGCAAGAAATCCTTGTTAAATATACGGTAATAGTTAATTGATCCAAGAATACTACTTATATCGGTCACTGTCTTGGGTCTTTTCCAACTATTAACAGCTTCGATCTTGGATGGATCAACTGGCACCCCTTTCTTTAAAACTAATGACTAAGAAACTTCACCACTTTCTTCCAAAAATGACACTTTGAAAACTTCTCTTTCGGTTGATGCTACCTCAACATCTCGAGTATTATTCTAAGACGAATCTCATGATCTCTTTTATTCTTATAATATATCAATATGTCATTAATGAATACCAATACAATCCTATCCAAAGGCTCTCGGAAAATCCGATTCACCAGATCCACAAAAAACACTTGCGCATTAGTTAACCTGAATGCCATTACTAACCACCCATTCAAACCCATACAAACCATATCTTGTTCGAAATATCGTTAAAGGTATACTTTCTTTACCACTGTCAATTGACAGAATCCAGTCGCCAAATCCAATTGGGAAAATAATTTCCCTCCACTCCGCTGATCAAAACCATCATCAATTCTTAGCAAAGGATATCGATTATTTATTGTCTTTTCATTCAACTTACGATAATTGATGCACAATCTTAAGATCCGTCTGGTTTCTTCACGAACACCATGGCCGCTCCCCAAGGCGAACTGCTTGGTCAGATAAAACTCTTTCATTCTAAGTCCACTAGCTGGACCATTAATTCCATCTCAATAGGTGTCATCCTGCTCGGTTGGTTTACTTACTGGTTCATCTCTTGGTAAAAGTTCTATTTGAAACTCAATAGTTCATTTCGATGATAATCCTATAACTGACACAAAAACATTTGCAAATTCTCCTATAATTAAAACCAGATTCAATTCGTCTTCCAATTCTATAGCACCTAATAAAGCACATATTTCTAGACTCATATTCTCAATACAGAATACTATTCGGTCAGCACTATTAGGGTGTCTAAAAATTATTTTCCTATCTTCGAAAACTATCCTAGCATGGTATCTGCTTAACCAATCCATACACAAAATAATCCCAAAACCCACAAAATCAAATACATACATACTGCAAGCAAAAGTATAACCCGGCAAATCAAACTCTAGATGGGTCACATCTAATCCCTAAATTTGCATACCCTCCTATTGGATTGACTATCCTTAAGGAAGTAATAAGGTATGATGGTTCTAAACATAACTTCTCAACAAAACACCGAGATATAAATAAATTTGATGCAGGGGTATCAAACAGTACCCTAACTAGTATGTTATGAATCAAAAGCATACCTTCCATCATAGACTTCCCCTTCTTAGGTGTTATTGGTCTTGATGTAGATGGCCGCAAAGCAAACACCTTTCCTATGTTAGCCTTGGCTGCTTCTGGACATTTGTTCTTATAATTCCCCACCTGGTCGTAATCTAAGCACTTTACATTCCGCTTCCTTACAACCACCTTCCCATCACCTGATTGACACTCGTTAACATAGTGCCCCTTTTTATCATACTTGTAACAAACTATATTAGCTTTTCCCTTATTGGCAACCCCACCTTTCCAAGCTCCATTCTTCTTAAAATATTTCCTCTTATTATTTTGATAATTCTGGTTCTCCATCAACTTCACTTTCCTAAAGGTCGAAAGCATCTCTTCATTCTAAATAAACATCTCCACCACTACATTCAGTGGACCTCTGAGATGTGGCATAGTTTCCCTAGCAATCTTCTGCCTCAACCTTAGATGAACTTCTTGTTCCTCTTCATAACAGTGCCAATAGTGGCATATTTATACCTAGACAGCTCATCAAATTTAGCAGTGTACTCCAACACTGATATATCCCCTTGCTCCAACTCCATAAACTTCCTGAACAAGGCTGACTTAGGTACTTCGGACAAAAACCATTCCTTGAATCTCCTTCGAAATTCTTCCCAAGTCAATTCCTCTTATGTTACCCATATAGTCACCTCATTAACAAAGTAGCTCCTTGCAACTATCTTGAAGCCAATCTCCTTTTGCTCATCATACAGACTCATATCCACAAAAATCCTTTCATGATGTAACAGCCTATTCTCCACTCTATCGCATCCTCGGTCCCCAAAAAAGGCTTCCCACCTAGATTGGAATAATCTCGACCCGGCTTAGCATAATTATTACCAATTGGCACTATGGAATTGACTTATCCCACATTAACAGCATTCCCTCCAACTACTCCTACAGCAACTCCAACTTGCATCAGATTGACGAAGAACTGATGCATGGTCTCCAGGTCTATTGGTGGGGTCGTATCACCTATATTGGCACTTGCATTTTGATTAGCATTTTCCTATCGACCCTGGTTCCTCCTGGTGTTAGGCCGAGAATTTCCATTCGTACCTGGATTCACTCTTTCGTTCATGCCTCCATATCATTCTTTCTCGTAAATCTGCATATGAGCCTTAGTAAGATACAGAAGAACAGTCCAAAAGAGAGGGGAGAATACATATTTATATATAGCAAATACAAGTACATTACTATAGCATTATCCCATAACCCCAATCTTATTCCCTAATTCGTTCGGATCATGCTTCCCGAAACTTGTTGAACTTTTTAAGTTTTGTCATAAAACTGTGCTCTGATACCAACTTGTATCATCCCCCATTCTGAGGCCAAAAACTAACTACTACGGATGCTGCAGTCATCCATAGTTATTAGTCTTAGATGACAAAATATGGCTATGTTAATCATATCAATAATCAGATGCACATGAATATGAAAAATATTCAACACGGTTTAATAATAAATTTTCATATCTCATTTCACTGATGTTGTTTCATATTCATTACATAATCCCGATCTTAAAATCATGTTCAGAGAAATTAAAATTATTACAAAATACTCCAAGAGCGACATATGAAGATGCCCCCTTGGTTGATCAGATTTAAATACTAGACAATACTACAATTTTCCCGTATATATTTTCAAACATAATCAAACAAATAATTGATCACATAAGAACTCCTAATTATCAAGAATGCCTCTTGCACATCTCCGTAAGCTTATTTGCTTAATGGAAACCTAAATACTCTTACTCTCGATATACTCAAATAAGCACCCAAGAGTTTAAGGGGAATGACTAAAACTTCAAGTTAGACAACAATCAGGTCTGAATAATAACCTACCATTTAGAACCAAATAGATAGCAAGTGAGATCACGCCACTGAGCGAAACAAGTTTTCCCCTCACTAATATCTTAACTAAAACATAACAACTATATATTGTGCTCCTATAAATATAACGGTTAGAACATAGAAGATAACATTTATAATCATGCAATATATATTAGATTATCAATCCTAATTCATTAGGTTATCCATCTTAATTTAAGTGACTACTCGTCACAATTTAAACCGACTATCCATCTTAGTTTAATCTAACCATTCGTCTTATAATTATGTGGACTACCCATCTCACATTTAAATATATTAAGAATTAAGTGGACTGTCCATCTCATATGTAATTATTACTTGGATTACCCATCCCCTACTACATTGAGTACCCATCACATGTGGTTTAATCATTTAAAATTATATGGACTATCCATCACACATTTTCTATTTAATTTAAAATCGTGTGTACTGTCTACCACACATCCCATAGTTTTCCAAGAATGACTATGAACACTTTATTATCCTTTTAGAGATTATCCATCTACGGCATGATGTAGACTATCCATCTCACATCCTATAGTTTTTCTAGGATGAATTTGAACCCATCAATTTATAATATAATTCATGTTACCCCCATGTTTCAGTGTAATTCATGTTACCCACATGTATCAATTTACTTCATGTTACCCACATGAATCAGTTTAATTCATGTTACCTACATGTATCTTCTTATAGTTATGACATTTCAAAGTGACATACATTGGTGTCCCTAAATGATCTTTGTCGAAGTTGATAAAAATAGACATCGGCATCCCCAAGGTTAAAATCAAAAATCACATGGCATGCCTCTTGCCGCCATTTAGCGGTATAATAAAGATCAATATCAAAGTTAACCCACATTGGTGTCCTCGGTGATGGTTTTGAAGTTTATAATTTAAAATACCACTGGTATCTCGATGACTTCATTGAAATAGAAAACATAATGCTTTTTGCCTTTAATGAAGTAGGCAACATCCATGCCACACTATACTTTTCGACCCTCTACCCAAGGTAAAACCAACTTAAGCTCTTTTAAGCATAAATTCACATCGAAGAGAATGTTGTCGACCTCCATAAACTATAGGATATCCACCTATTAAAAAAAGACTTTGACTTTTACAAATTATATAACTATCTACCAAAGATATAGGGTTGTCGACCCTCTAAACATATGCCTCTTCGCCCCTTTAAAAAAATACTTGAATTACATAGATACAAGCCTCTTCGATATTAAAAAGTTATGATGCAATGTCATGGCCAAGCGGTATCGGCACTAAAGTATAAGGTCACCAACCTTGATGCACATTGATCCCCAAGACCCTCGCTGGCGCTATAAAAGTTTACTATGCCATTTTTTATAAATCTAAGATACAATAGGCGGCATTACTACCTAAGTAATAAAAACAACAAAGTGATTAGGTGCGGCATCATTGAAAATAGTTATGAAGACATGTGACGTTGTCAATGTCAACATTAAGCTTTTTAAAATGCTTAAATGAATCACGAAGACACCATGCCATCCAATATAGGTTGCTGACACTATTCACGTCGACACTAATGGAATCATTCCATAGCTACCAAGACAGCCATCATATGCTTCTCTCAGTATCAACGTCGACATGCATAGAGGCAGCACTCCTTTAGGCTCAAAGTGGATATATGCGGCATGGCAACAACGTAATTAACATGAAAACTGGTTTATTTCAATTAAAAGTAAGCACTTTTCATCAAATCTTACACTTTGGCAAATTCCCAAGGGATACAAACAATGCGTTAACAAATCTTTTCAGAAATACTACCACATACCATTTTCATGTTCCAAAACATTTCTCAACTTTGATTAATTAATACCCTTAATTAATAAATTATTTAAATGCTTATCTAGCATAATAAATTTATAGTAGTTCGAAACTTCTTGGAAAAAATCCTAAAAATTCATAGAATTAGAGAACATCCTTCTCTTTTCCATATAAAAATTATTGAGCCAAAAACCATATTTAATTATTTCAAATAATTAAAACCAAAAATTAAACTATTACCTCCTTCGTAAATTCACAAAATAATCTATATAACTTAGAAAAATATGAAATTAAAAATT
The DNA here is from genome assembly GCA_030765085.1 of Allium cepa. Lineage (NCBI taxonomy): Eukaryota > Viridiplantae > Streptophyta > Magnoliopsida > Asparagales > Amaryllidaceae > Allium > Allium cepa. The sequence goes on from CM060943.1 coordinate 213,298,772, forward strand.
CATCACCAAAATAATGTTTTATATAACATATCAGAAAATAAAAGCATTTGGAGATTAAAATCTTAGGTTATACCCTCAAAACTCGCTTAAATAATTTTCTAAAAATCCCTTATTTCATCATTCTATCCAAACAATGAATATATAACCATATAATAAAAAATCTATCAGAATGATTCGAATATTACCCATAAACAAATTTCAAAAGCAAAAATAGAGATGGAACATTTATTATTCACCTTAAAGTTGATATTGGAATTGAGATTTGATTTAGCTTTTGAATCCCTGAGCTTGAATTTGTGAAACTCCTTTGATTTTGCCCTCCTTAGGTTGATTAATGGTTGGCCTCCTTATATTTTTATTTTGATTTTTTTTAAAATTTAAACAATCTTACTTAATTAATTATGTACGGCATGACGTTATTAAGTTTTAAATCCTATTCTCCTTAATCCTTTACATTATTCTATTTAATCTATCTAATTAAATGTCCTAAATAATATTCAACTAAAAATAGGGTTGTTACCATTTATTACAGACAATTGACATTATGGGACATAAGAAGGAAATGAAAAGCATAGGAAATAATCCTATAAGATAGAAACAGGTTCACTAGCAGTTGTGTAGCCATATTACTGATGTGGGACATCTCCAACTATAAGACCTGTCGAAAAGGGATATACATTCGCATATAATTATGGGAAAATATACCAAAGGTTCACCTTATATTTAAAGTATTAAATGGTTCAATACTAAGGATGATAAGGGGTTTACTGTAAGGTGAAAGTTATTAAATGTCCATTGGGCCTGCCTCCTCTCCATATAAGAATTCTTGAATAACCTATGACTGCTTAATGGGGAAATAGGGTCTGCTTTATTTCTAACAAGAGGTATTAAGTAACTAGAATGGGCATTTTCCTTGGTTCTAAATGGGATTTTGACTATAGGGGTCGGTAGGCTATGTCAACATTGTTAATAAACTGGTATTTAGAAGTAGGACTAGCATATAGGCTTAGACTACTAATGATCCTGAGTGTTCGTTTACAATTAGGTTTTGCCCTGAAAGATTTCACTTTCAATTAGTGTAGAAACCTATATGTGATACGCAAAGACTCAAAATTAATTGGTTATTTGTTTTTCGAAGGTAGGATAAGTTAACTCTTAAATAAGTCTTTAAGACGCGTTCGTAATAAGGTTAACTAAATCATAAAGCCGTATATAGGGTTCATCGGCCTTTGTGGCTGAGGGCCGGTTGACTAGCATTTACCTTACAGAGGGCGCACTTTAGGGTTAAGGTATTAAACGACCTTTGGGTGCGCCTTCTCTCTATTCGAGAAGTATTAAGTGGTTGTTCTTTTTAGGTAGCGCAATGCTTATGCACACACATGGAAAAATATATATGGTTATACCTCAATGAAGATTAGATATATTGTACATGCATATGAAATTAAACAAATAAGCTATGAATAGTAGATATAATACTTAAATAGAAATCAATCGGTAGTGTTATGAGTAAAGTATATAATTTTTCAATCACCGAAACATTATTTTGACCCCCTCCTCATTACAACCCATATGATAGATTTGAGGGGCAGGATATTGGACCAAGACGGGAATGGTAGATGGAAAAGTCTTCTTGTTCATGCTCGGCACTGACAAGGCAACTAGATATTAAAGAAATAATATTAGTTCCCAGATAGTAGCTTTAATTGGTACAAAATCAATGATCCGAACCCTAATTGACTTGAATTTCAATTTAGTTAAAATTCGGAGCCACTGAGGTGTAGATTATTATAGTTGCGTGTTTGAGTTGATCTAAGAAGTTATCTAAAGAAACTAGTGAATGGTTGATTAAGTTTGAATTGGTCTTGAATATTTCACCATCATAAGAGATTTCGTGGATAAAGTTTGTCCTCCTTCTACCATTTGCAATTCGGTGAAAATAGGCAGTGTTCTTATCACCATCCTTGAACCAATAAGCTTTGGATCTTTTCCTTCGACCAATTTCTTCATGTTTCATAAGCCTTTCTAGCTCCTGCTCTAGGCAACCAAGGTAGGATCTTTCCAATTAGCGAAAGAGGTCTGGATTCTTCAAGGATGTTGAGATCCAGAGTTACATTTTGAAGGTCAGATTTGTGAGATCTAAGAGAGCTCCATATGGATTCGAACCAAGATCTAATGTGTTTTCTAAATTAAATGAGATTATAAAGAATAATGGTGAAGGTAGTGGGCTGAATCTATGGTTTCTTCTAGATCTCGGCAACTAGGTCGTCAACACCCAGTGCTAGCAACAACATCTTCTTGAATTTAAATTGGATCGGCGGGCTTTGGCATGGCCAGAGTCAAGAGAATAGGACAATGGTTGGATAGGATTGTGGAGAGGCCATTGACAAAGGTTAGGGTGGGAGTCTTCCTAGGAAGTATTCAAAAGGAAGCGGTTTAGTTAAAAAGAGAAGGAGAAGGGAGATTATTGCCTCAAATGAAGAGTCCGTTATTAGTAAGAGGAGCAATAAGGGCATGAGACTGAATAAAGAAATTAAATAGGTCCATACAAGCACTAAAGGTCGAGTCATAGTTTCTTTTGTGACGATAATGGGTGTTGTTAAAGTTTCCCCAAGGATCTAAGGTCCTTGGGAGAAATTACGAAGTATAATTAGGCCAAAGGATCAATCTTTCCGGTCTAGAGTGGAGATTAAATGTCAAATATAATAAGCCATACAACGTGTGTTCTAGGATGACGTGGAGCACATATGGGAGTTTAATGACCTAAATGAGTTTCATCTAGCTTTATTCCAGTAGTGAGGATACCCTTTGGAACTGGTAGCCTAATAAATTCCCATCCTGCCAAGAAGTTCCACTCGAGGTTACGAAACGACATGTAATTAGGATCGGCAATTTTCGATTCTTGGATAAAAATAACATCTAAATGAAGGAGTGCAACAACGTTCTTAATTAGGGAGTACTTTTTGGGGTCCGCGGTCCTTAAACATTACAAGAAAAGTCTTCATAAGGAAAAGGAGATATGCTCCTTTTCCAAAGCTTGCATGATCAAAAGTTTCTCGGGTTTTAGTATGATTCCCATGTAGTGAGCTAATTTTTATCGATAATTTGTTAGCCGAAATAATAATAGCTGGTTGAAATACATTACCACTGGCTTGCATAAGAAGGAGGGATGCACGTTGTATTAGTTTGGCACTCCTTCGTAATGAAGTTGTTGATAAGGTGGTTAAGCACTGTGGTGGAGAGAAACGCTTCGGCTCCTTTAGGGGATCAATTTCCATATCTTATAGGAAGAGATCCAAATCTAGGTTAGGCATTTTTAGATTTGGGAGATGATTATCATAATGAACTGGCATATGAAGAAGGGTTAAATTTTGATCTTCATCAATCTTGTTTACATACTCTTCGGCTGTGGGCCAAGCAGCACAAGCAGAGGGGCTAGCTAGGTTACTGTCTATAGTTGCAACATTCTTAATAGCCAATTGTTTGCCTTTAAAAATTTCATACCTCTTTATTGCAAGGTCAGCCTCGTCTTACATAGCATCTTGGAGTGTTAGTCTGGGTGATGCCTGCCATCTAAAAGAGATTCGTGTTTAGGGAAATTAAGGAGGATGATTTTTTTTTCTCTCCAACATTTAATTTGGTCCTCATTGAAAATAAGATCAGTAGGGTCTAGAGGGGGTGGCGATGCTCCCAGGGTTCCACCATGAGTTTAAAGTTCATGTTGTCAATAGGGCTGATTATAGTACCACGTAGGGGGATGTCTTTATCAAGGAAAATTTATGCAAAAACAAATCTACGGTCTACCTTTTCCTACATGCATGGGTCGGTGTAAATGAACATGCCAAAAGGTTTTAGGATGGACAAGAGGGAGTCATTGTTCGAGCAGCGATGCCAAGGGATACCATAGATGCAGAACCATGATTGGGAGAAAACATTCCCTAGTGTAAGATTCTAGATCGAGCGTCCAACGAGAAACATATAGGGCTACTCTCAGTTGGTGGTAAAGCAACAGTTAATGGTTATGTTAAGGATTCCGGAGGAATGGGAGTGAACGATGTAGCTTTGATCACCAAATAGAGAAATTTCCCAATCATGGTGGCAGAAGGTAATTGGAAGGCACTAACGGTCCAATTGACTACCACAACACTGAAGATATCCTTCAAATTAGGGCTGTCAGATTAGGGGATTTTGGCGGTGGAGGGTTTTAGGGAGTAATTGATGCTAAAAAGTAATTTGGATTAGGTCGAGTTATTTCTATTTGAAGAAGAATGCGAGCTAAGGGGTATGACATGATGTATATTTAGTTTAGATATAGAATATGAATGGACTGTCTTGGAAGTTGGGTATGTATGGATAGTTTCCTTTCGGTTGCAGTTTGTTTCCTTCAAAAAAAGAAGACCAAATGACCATGAAACCCATAAAAATAGTGTAACAGCCCAAAATTTAACCCATAATAATTAATTCGTAATTAATTAAATAATAAAATAACTGTAAAATTATCAAAAATGAGCTGCGGGAGTTGCACCAATGTGTCCGTGGTAATTTTCTGGTCAATTTCCATATATAGAATGTCAGTATTCAAGCTAATATGAACAAGCTACAAATTAAACAAGAATCAAAGAATAATAATAATAATAATAATAATAATAATAATAATAATAATAATAATAATAATAATAATAATAATATATAGGGAGGTCGACCAACCCCTTGCCTTGGTCGACCTAGCTAGAAGGGTGGTCGACCCCTAGGTCGACCCGCCTCTTGTTTTGAATGAAGAATTAATTCTTCTTTGCAGGTGCGACGTTAACAACTCATTTGCATTCATTTTCTCCATTCGTCCTTCCGTGCTTCCATCCGATGGCTCTTATTCAGCCTATGACATGGTTGCATCCTATTCAATTTCCAAATCCAATGGTCTGAGATCCACTTCTACCCCCTTAAACAAGACCGCAGGCTTAGCACTTCTTCTCATTCTAGATTTTCTCTAATTGGGTTCACCTTTTCAGGAAGGACCCTAAACAAAATAATTTTCCATGGAGAAAATCATTTTAAATTAAAATATTTAACAACCCCAAATTGATCCGTAATGACCAAAGGACCACAGGTGAGTGATTGTAATTATTTTAGATTTTTAAGCAATTTAAAATAATAAATAGTTGTAGTTTTACTACGATTTTGGAATAACCTTTTTAGTAGTTATTTACAGTTTTAGATTTATTTTCAGTCTATCTCTTTTTCAGTTAATTCTAGTTTATTACTGTTAATTATAGCTTTTCCATTTTATTTACAATTTATTTACAGTAATTAAGTTTATTTAGTGTTATTTATACTTTATTTACATCTTTTTCTACGTTTGGATTTTCTTCTGTAATTGGCAATTTTCTTTTATTTCACCTTTTTCTTCGTGAATGGATTAGAACATATTAAACGCGAATATGGATTCAATTATAAGAATACTGAAATTACGGAAAATAAGATGTAAACTATGAAGACTGTAATTAAAATGGAATTGGACTGAAATTAAGCCTAATTATTGGACTTGGACTGAATTAAAGAGATTGGCCTAGTTATAACTTATAATTATAACTAGAAAGAGTAAACGATGAAAGAAGTTTATTTTTACACTTAGACCTTGGGTTAAGTAAAAGCATGATTATAACGTAGGTTGTAATGAGAAATAGAACAGAATGAGGCTTATTTTGAGACCTAGAATAAATTGATAAGAAAAGATAGCAAGGATAACTGTAGAAGCTTGTTTAAACAATCTATACTAAGTCAATAAGCAAAGATGGAAGTAAAACCTATACCAACAACATTCCCTATTATTTCTATGGACACGGTGTCTCACATTAGCCTGAAGTGAGATGAGGGGTTGCTTTTGCTGGAGTAGTGGCAAATAAATAGTCAAATATTAGAAGCTTAAATCATGGGGATTTGGACAAGGGGAGCAACTAGATATTGTTTGAATGACGGGTTTGTAACAACAGCATTCCCTATTATTTCTATGGGCATGGTGTCTCACAATAGCCTGAAGTAAGATGAGGGCATGCTTACATTGGAGCAATGGTAAATAAATGTTCTAATAGGTGGAGCAATAGGTAATGGGAGCTTAGTGGTGGTCACCCATGCGGCCTCCAGTGATGGCTCATATATCGTTATGAGTTCCAAGCACTTAGTAGATGTCTTCCATAGGCACTGATGTCTTTTGTTGTGGGACTCACAGGATGGGACTAGCTCATAGTAGGCACAACAGAGATAGAAGGTCGATCAAAGGGTAGAATTAGGAATTCAGCCTAATAAAAGTAGGACTGGGAATTCAGCCTAATCAAAGAAGCTATCAAGGATAAGTGCAAACAATCAAAGAAATCCAATCGTATTAATTTAGCAATAGTAAAATCAAACTTATTTCTAGTTTTACCTTTCTTTCTATTTCCATTGTTTATTGTCATACACTAGAACTGTTGTAAAGTCCATTATCTTTACATTGCTTAAAAATACTAGTAATTACTATCATTCACCATACATTTAGTCTAACCCACTCCTCTATTTTCCCCTTTTCCCCTTAGACCAGCAAGGGCATGGATGGTAGATTGCAGAACGTGGAGACTTTAGTGCAGAGATTTTTCTTATATATTTCTCGTCTTCATTTTTAGTTTTTAGTTCTTTTGATATATTGGTACTTTTTGAGGGATAGTTTGTACTCTGATTTTTATGAGACCGAGGTTTTGATTTCATGAGACATGTATTGGCATTATGAGACATCTAATGTATTTGGTATTTTGTCACTTATTTGGTTTATGAAGTATTTATGAAATTTGATTTTAATTAAGTTAATGTTTCAACAGTTTCCGCTGTTTTTATCTATTTCATCTTGTTAATCTTAGTCTCTACAGGTTTTAGCTATACCTACAATGCACTACATCTTTTGGTATATCCTTTTGGGTATATTAAGTGGTGTAGGGTATTTCATTTTGTATCAGAGCCTAAAGTTATAGCATTCCTAAAAATTTATTTTAAAAGTAAAGTATTTTTCAAGAGAACTTGTTTTCAAGTATTTTTTAAAAAAGAATTCTTAGAAATAGTTTTCAAGTATAAAAGAGTTTTTATAAAAATCCCTTCAAAGTCCAATACAATCCCTCTTCGACTCTTTCCTAATTCTCTTTTTCTTTGCGTAGAATGGCGAATTCCCCTAATCTTTCCGAGGGCAATCCAGTCCCAAGCTGGTTTCGTAGGTATCTACAAGCCACGATTCCAGAGGTGCAAGGGCAAATGCTCAATCCTACACTAGTGGGTGGGAATCCCATCAACCCACCTGCAGTAATTAATTTCTCTAAGCTTTGTAAGGATTTTACGAATTTGGGTGGAAAGACTTTTTCTAGTACGGAGACTTTTGTGGTAGCGTGGGATTGGCTAAGGAATACGGAGAGGATATTCGGGCTTTTAGGATTGGAGAATCAGTAGCGGATTCAGCTAGCATCTTGGCAGCTGAAAGAGGAGGCTTCTTATTGGTGGGAGGTTGTTGAGTTGGAAGGAAGAGAAGTTAGCTAGAATGGGTTCCGGGAGAGATTTGATGGGAATATTTTATCTCAAGCAGAAGAAAGTGATCAGTTGGAGCAGTTTATTAGCTTGAAGCAAGGAAGTTTGTCTGTAAAGGATTATATCAACCAATTTAATGAATTGTCGCGGTTTGTAATGGAGTTGGTGAATACACCGCAAAAGAAGGATATGAAGTCCGCAAAGGGATTAAATCATCCCCTTTAAGGGTTGTTGTTGACACATGTACCTATGGGAGCTATCTATGAGTCACTGGTGGAGATGGTGCTTATATCTGATACAGCTAAGGATAACGAGTCTAAAGAAGTCGTTCATTCGGAAGGTTCTAACAAGAAAAGAGAAGGATTTCAGAAGCGGAACAGGAAAAAGTGCAAAAGTTGTGGGATGTCTGGTCATTTAGCCAAGGACTGCAAGAGAGGGAAGATGAAGGGAAAGTGTTATAGTTGTGGACAACCTGAATTCATTAGTAAGTATTGTCCCTAGAAGACGGGGCAGGGAGCGGGTGCACCAGCAGCACAGATTCAGGCTTTGGATGCAACACCTTTCAGCAGCAGACCAGATCGAGGTAGGAAAATTTGATCTTATTTCTGATTTTCCCATTCTGACTCTTTTCGATTTTGGAGCATCACATTCTTTCATCTCTAGTTCTCTTGTTGATTTTTTGCACTTAGACATCTCTTTAGTAGTAGACCCCGTAGTTGTTTCAAACCCCATAGAAGGATCGACACATTTATCTATGGTTTATAGGGGTTTGAAATTTTTTGTCCTTGGCATAATGTTTGATTGTGATGCCTATGTATTGGGATTTTCGGGGTATGGGATGATTTTGGTAATGGATTGGCTATCCACATATGGAGCTATATTAGACTGTGAAAGGAGAGTCATTAGACTAGAGATATGCGGTGGTAGGACTCTCAAGATTTCTTGCGACCCGCAAGGGTCAGTTATGTTAAGCTTTCTTTGTTACCTCGATTCATCATCAACGGAGTTAGATTCAAATCATGTCATCAGAGATTTTCCAGACGTCTTTGAGGATGTTAAGGGACTACTTCTTAAGAGAGGGATTGACTTTGGAATTTATTTGGCTGATAAAGCTAAGCCAGTAGCATTACCCGCGAGGCACATGGCACCAAGGGAGAGGAAGGAATTGGGAAAGAAGATTCGTGAGCTTTTGGAGAAAGATTTTATCAGAAGAAGCATATCGGAGTGGGAGCTCCAGTCATCTTCGCTACTAAGGCGGATGGTTCCCTTCGACTCTGCATAGACTATATAGAATTGAATAAGCTCATGAAGAAGAACCATTATCCACTTCCTAGGAAAGATGATCTTTTCAACCAGTTAGTTGGCTATTTTTTATTTTCTCAGCTTGTTTTGGCCACCGGATTTCATCAGCTTAGGATCATTGATGATAGAATTGATAAGCCCGCATTTAGGACACCTAATGGATATTTTGAGTGGTTGGTTATGCCTTTTGGGCTAACCAATGCCCTAGCCTATTTTGTTGATGAGCCGTGTTTTTAGAGATGTCCTAAATAAGTTTATGGTGGTATTTCTAGATGACATTTTTTTCAAGAGTATGGAAGAGCATGTTATTCATTTAGAATAGATTCTTCGTACACTTCGCATTCATCAGTTGAGAGCAAAGTTCTTGATGTGTCACTTTTAGAGTAAGTCAACGCATGGAAAGAGTCTGATAAACAGTTTTGTACATGTAGTTTCGAATTGTGGAAATCCAAAGAGTTGTAGGCAAAGATTAGACATGTACAATAGATGCAATTGGTAAGAAAAGAAGAAAGCCATTGTATAGATAATTTCAAAAATTATAACTGCTTCAGATAAGTGGAATTAACAGGAGTGCATGGGAATAAAAGGCTTTAATAAGGATATGAGATTTCCAAGGTTTAGGAAGGATACTCCTAGGGTAGTAAGTAGCAAAATCCACTTGATGACTTGCCCAATAAAAAGAAATGGTTGAAATTAGAAAGCTGAAAATATAATTGTTAGAATTGAAAATTTTCATTGTTAAAATTTTCTTTCAGAAGATAAATATGGGGTTTTTTAAAAAAGGTATGAAATTTAAAATGGTTTTTATATGATATAAATTTTTTTAAAAGTGGGATTCTTTATGAAGAATTATAGCTTGGTAGTTTCTTTGTAAGAAAACAAAGATTTTAAAATATAAAGACCTAGAGTTTATTAAGTATCGAAAACATAGGTTACAACATTTATTGTTGTAATAGATGTTTTCGTGAAAAGTAAAGGGAGCATAGAATATAGAACTATTGTTATAGTAAGTGACTCCTAAGAGAAATGTTTTCACATAGTATATGAGATTTATTAGTATTTATTTAAATCCATACACTAGTATTTTTGGGTTGTAGTAACAGTATTTTACGCAACATCCGTTTTAACTCAAATAAAAAAAAAGATAATTTCTAAGAATAGAAATAAAGTAATTTGTGAATACACTTATTATTTAAATAAGTATAAGAAAATATTTTCTAGTTATGGATATATATTAAACAGTTTTGAAGATGATTTTTTCTAAAAATAAATGTGTGTAAGTTAGATATTAGAAAATGTCTATCATGGGAGAATATAAGTTAAACATACAGTAATCTATTGGGATGAAAAAAATTATGGTATAATTTTCTATAAAACCAAAAAAATGATTTGTGCAACTTATAAGGAATACCAAACCAATAAAAATAATGGAAAGCACTATATTTTGTATAACCTTTTTGAAAAAATATAAAATAAGCTCCTTGTAATTTCACATAAACATGAAGTCCTCTTTTAAAGGATTCATAGAAGGTTTTGACGTTAATAATTTCTCATAAGAGAAAGTAGTTCCAATATATTAAGGTATGAAACAGTTAGGTGTAATAAGAAAATGTTCTGAAAACACATTTTTTAAAGATATTTTAAAAAGAAAATGCTTTGGTGAAAAAGTAAATAAGTTTTTGGAAATTAAAAACTTAGTAAAAGTAAAATATAAAGATCCCAATTTTTATAGAATGCTACGGAAGTCTTTAAAAGAAAAGAGAAATAAGTTTTAGACTTAGAATTTGGAGGTTTTCCCGTCTAGGATTGGGAAATGAGGTAAATTCAAAACGTCTTTAGGATGCAAATCTAGAAAGATAAAATGTTAAGCAACCAAGTATTTTTGAATTTAATAGAAACTTAAAAATAACACTTTTAAAGACAAAGATTTTAGGATTTATATTTTAAAAATTTGGAGACCTTAGTTTTCGAAATGATAAATACCAAACCAAACTTATAAGTGTGGAGTAGATAGGAGCCATATCTAGATATGACGGAAAATGATGTAAGGCTAAAAAGGAGACAATAGTGATTACTTTCAGAAGTAATAATGGAAGTCCCCGTAAAGTGTATAGGGCAGTAATGAGAACCTAGGAGTGTTGATTCATGTGTGCAGACTAAAGAAGAATAGTAAAGTGAAATTAGTTAGATTGTAAGGCGCACATGGTTGAGGACGTGTATTTTTGATTTTGGAGAAACTTGGGAGAAGCATCTTCCTTTAGTGATATTTTCATATGATAATAGTTTCCAAGCTAGCATTTGAAGTGACACCTTCCGAAGCTTCATATGAAAGATCGTGCAAGTCGCCTTTGTGTTGGATAGAGTCTACAGAGGGATTGCCTTGGTTTTGACATAGTTAAGGAGAATCTGGAGAAGATTAGTTTAATTAGGAGAAAATTCATATCTCATATCCACATCTCTTTGATAGTAAATTTTGAATTTTCTATTTCCATCTTTAGTTTTGAATAGGTTCTTTCCTTTATTATCCTTTAGGAGGAAAGAACTTAGGATTTAACTTATGGATGGTAGGATTTAATGTAAACATGTTATTAGAACATGTTATGTATGATGGATGCGAATGGTTGCAATTGTTTACTAGTGGATGCTAATGGACGAATATACTTACACTAGGCACTAATACCCTTTAAGTATCAGCCTAACTGGGAGTTAGAGCATATGCATATGGATATGTGTGCAATTGCATTTCTATTTTTATTCCATGGTTGTTATAAATGGTTGATTTTCACATGGTTGTTGCATTTGGATGATGGTTGTAGCATGCATATTAAACTAGCGGTTATCATTAGGAGTTTTTGCATTCATTTGGACACATAGCACGGACATGATTACATAAAAGGAGGTCGACTGAATCAATGGACCGCCTAATCTTTTGCATTAATTAGGGGCATTGACACTACACTAATTGCATAAGTATCATAAATTGCATTAGAAAAACATAAGGACAATAGATGAATGGATGATGAATGAGTATTTGGTTGTAGAACTTGGATGAAAACACTTAGTTTATTCTTTTATGCCTGGAGATTTCAGGGACGAAACCCTTTAAGGAGGGGAGAATGTAACAACCCAAAATTTAACACATAAAAGTTAATTCATTAATTAATTAAATTATAAAATAACTTTGTGAAATTATCAGAATTGAGCCACTGGAGTTGTACCATTGTGTCCGTAGAAATTTTCTGCTCAATTTCCATATATAGAACGTCAGTATCCGAGATAATATGAACAAGTTACAAATTAAACAAGAATATAACGAAATACACACACACACACACACACACACATATATATATAGAGATCGACCAGAAGGTTGACCAACCCCTTGCCTTGGTCGACCGACCAATCGACCTAGCTAAAAAGGCGGTCGACCCCTAGGTTGACCCGCCTCTTGTTTTGAACGAAAAATTAATTCTTCGTGGCAAGTGCGATTTTAACGGCTTATTTGCATTCTTTTGCTCCATCTGGTCCTTCTGTGCTTCCATCCGATGGCTCTTATTCAGCCTATGACATGGTTGCATCCTATTCAATCTTCAAATCCCACGGTATGGGATCCACTTCTACCCCTATAAATAAAACTGTAGGCCTAGCACTTTTTCTCATTCTATATTTTTCCAATTGGGTTCACCTTTTCAGGAACGACCCTAAACGAAATAATTTACCAAGGATAAAATCATTTTAAATTAAAATATTTAACAACCCCAAGTGGATTCAGGAAGACCAAAGGAAGAGCTAAGGACCATGGGTGAGTGATTGTAATTATTTTAGATTTTTAAGCAATTTAAAATAATAGGGTTTCCAACAGTTGTAGTTTTACTACGATTTTGAAATAAAAATTTTAGCAGTTATTTACAATTTTAGATTTATTTCAGTCTATTTCCTTTTCATTTAATTATAGCTTTTCCATTTTATTTACAGTTTATTTACGGTTTAAAGTTTATTTACTGTTATTTATGCTTTGTTTGCATCTTTTTCTACGCTTTGGATTTTCTTTTGTAATTGTCAGTTTTCTTCTATTTCTCCTTTGTATTCAATTTTAAATTAATTAATCCTTAATTATTTATTAATTAGTTCTTAATTATTTATTAACTAATCCTTAATTATTTATTACTTAATTCTTAATTATTAATTAATTAATCCTTAGTTATTTTCATTAATTAATTATTCCTTAATTAATTACCTTAATTAATTAATCTTTAATTATAAATTAGTTTACTTAAGTTAATAATTAATTAACCTTAATTATATATTTAATTAACCTTTTTGGTAATTAAGTGATTATGAATCATTTATCTTAATTAATTATTCAATTATTATAAAAATCTTTACTTAATAAACTTTATAATTAATTATCATTAACACATTAGTTCCAAAAGATTAAGGTTAATAAAAATAACATTTCAACTCAATCAAAATAATTTATAAGGGTTTGGTTAATTAGTTAAGAATTAATTAATGATTAATCATTAAAACCTTAATTAACTTTCAAGATAGATCAATTACTTTAATTATCTAACTTTAATTAATACATTTTTAAAAACATTTCATCTTTTTTAACTTATACTTGATTACTTTTTAAAAATTAAGTTTTTAAAATACTTAATCATTTCTCAAATTTAAATTAACAAATCATAAAACTTCTTTAATCAAAAACAAATTAAACATTTATCATATAATAGTTCAAACCAATTTTTAATGCAAATTTAAAACTAACTTTCAAAACTATTTAAAATAAATGTTTAAATCTCTACATCGGGTCTAACCTGCCTCTGACTCGAGTCTTGACTCGAGCCCCTCATCTTCTTCCACTTATTTTTAGCATTTTGGTTAAGTTTTAAAATCTGTTACATGATTCTATTCACGCACTAACACCCGAGCATGAACTCGAGAAAACAACCCACGAACCCGATTCCTTCTTTGAGTCGCTCACGAACCCAAACACCTAGACACGAAACGACGCAATGCACGTGCATAGTTCAACCACGCCGCCGCGACCATCGACGATATCTCGCACACATCGACGATCGACCATATGATCGATTCCGACCCTCGATCCAACGCCACGAAGCCCGAAATAAAATCGAGCATCTCCAGTCGAAACTGGAAATTCACCATCACCAGAAATCTCCCCTGAACCATCGAAGCCGACCACCGAAGTCTCCCAAACTCCGTCCACAGCATCACCAGCCTCCACGCTGCAATCACCCAAGTCAGGTGAAGCTCGATCACCCATAGTCACCGCGTCGACCACATTTCAACCTCAACCCTTAAACCCTAGTTTAACACGCCTCTGACGCCACGACCATCGATCATCTCCTTCACCATTTTTCCCGACCTTCCCAGTCGACAACCAAGCTTCGACGAAAACCCCTATGACCAAGAGCTCGTCGATCGCCATAAAATGGTGAAAAACCATTTTCTATTCAACTTTGAACTGCACCTTCGATACTCAACAAAAATTCGAGATATTCATCTTAAAAGTCCTAATTTTTATAGTAGATTTAGGCTATATACTTGAATCATTTAATTGTTGACAACAAATTTTATCAATTTTCAGTTTTTACTGTAAAACTATCCTCCTAGTAAAAACTGACATCAATTTCTATCCAAATCATTTTCAAAATTCAAATCATATCATTTCTAACAATTTATATTTAAACATCAAGACCTAAGATCAATCAGAGAAAGAGCCTTTGATTTTTTTTATAAAATCTGAGAATAAGGAACAGAGGGGAGTATTATTTCCAGACATGCAACAGAGATAACCACAGACATATATACATATAGCATTAAATCTAATAAGCAAACCATTTTTACTTATTCAAACACAAGTTTTCTGCAGGCATCAAGGTTTAAACATATTTAAATTTTTTGAAAACAAATTTGTTTACTCACCTTGAATTTGAAAGCAGAGGATCTGACTGGGTTTTAAAAGTTGAAAGCTGGAAAAAATTTATTCCTGACTTTTTGATTTTGGGCTTGATCTTGTTATTGTTCACGGACTTGATTGGTTGCTGATCATTTGTTGATCAAAGAATGGCTTTTGTGTAAAGCGTAGTTTTGTGGACAAGACCTCATCGGACCTCACAGCCCGGAAATTGTCGAAATAGGAAAGATGCGGCAAGGTTATGAGGGTCGCGCCCTTTGGGGTATGTCTATTTCCTTCTAGAAAAAGGTGGTATCATGGTATGGAGCCCAGATACTTAACCTATATGGTTGTTGCAAATTCATTACTTTGTGGTTGTTGCTTTATGGTTGAGGGCCCTCGGATAAAGGTCGCAAATGACCGGAAGATGGCATACTCGTGTAGAAGTTACCTATTTACAGAGGCAACCCAGCCTTGTGTTGGCAGAGAGCTGGTTAAGTTCTCGGGATGTCCCTCCAGAGGCATATCCATGTGGCATAGGAAGTTCCTTAGCCGGACCATTTGCTGGAAATCCAAAGAAACAATAGGAGCCCTGTACGGTTTTAGTTGTATAACCTGCCATGCAGCGTGGTGGTAACCTGCCATAAAACATGGTAGTTATAGTAGGGATACAATAATGATTGTATGCTGGCTAAGATTGATATTATGCTTTCGAAATGATTTCTACACTATGCACTAGTAATAATATCAAAGAATTTTCTCGTATCAAGCATGTTTGACTATCATAATAAGAAATGTCCTCCAATTGTGTGATTGCATTGTGCGTGTGATGGGAGGTCTTATGGTGGTTTCATTTTCCAAAAAGCATATCGGATTTTTTTTGTAAACTGTTTTTATACAAACAACTATTTTTTTTACTCATGCTAGTCCCATAACTGACCCGGAGTTTATTGTTCCCTTCCTAAACTCTGGGTGCCCATAATTTCCACACGGGCAGCTTAGAAGCAGATTATCCATGTTTTGGAGCTAGCTTGGATAGTAGCTTGGATCTTCGAAGTCTTTTAGAGTTATCGGATTTCGGAAGCTTTGAAGTTGGAAGAAGGTTCTTAGTTTGGAATCTTGCTATCGTTTTATTTCTTGGAAGACTCTTTTGAAGCTGTGATAACTCTATTGTTCCGCTATAGAGTTATCATTTTGTTGTTGTATCTTATGTGTTGTACTCTGATGTTGGTGATAAATGTTGTAATGAATATTGTATCTGATGTTGTATCTGTGGTGTTGATTAATGAGATCATCTTTTGTTCCGCTGTTTATATTCATATAATGTTGTTATAAGCTCCATCTGAACTGGAGTTCGACGTTTGAATCTCCGGCAGTCAAATACAAGTGAGGTATTTGATGTCGATTTTCAAACGCTGGATTTCTGGTCGTGACAAGTGGTAATGAATGGATTAGAATAGATTAAACGCAAATATGGATTAAATTATAATAATAATGAAATTACGGAAAATAAGATGTAAACTGTGAAGACTGTAATTGAAATGGAGTTGGACTGAAATTAAGCCTAATTATTGGACGTGGACTGAATTAAAGAGATTGGCCTAGTTATAACTTATAATTATAGCTAAAAAGAGTAAATGATAAAAGAAGCTTATTTTTACACTTAGACTTTGGGTTAAGTAATAATCATGATTATAACGTAGGTTATAATGAGAAACAAAAAAGAATGAGGCGTATTTTGAGACTTAGAATAAATTAATAGGCAAAGATAGTAAGGATAACAGTAAAAGCTTATTTAAACAATTTATGCTAAGTTAATAAGAAAAGATGAAAGTAAGACCTGTAACAACAGCATTCCCTATTATTTCTATGGACATGGTGTCTCATATTAGCCAAAAGTGAGATGAGGGCACACTTATGCTCGAGTAGTGGTAAATAAATGGTCAAATAATAGAAGTTCAAATCAAGGGGATTTGGACAAGGGGTGCAACTAGATATTTTTGGATGAAGGGCACGTACCAACAACATTCCCTATTATTTCTATGGACACGGTGTCTCACAATAGCCTATAGTGAGATGAAGGCACGCTTATGCTAGGGTAGTGGTAAATAAACGGTCCAATAGGTGGAGCAACAGGTAACGCGAACTTAATGGTGGTCACACGTGCGACTCCAATGATGGCTCATAAATCATTATGAGATCAAAGCGCTTAGTATGTGTCTTCCGTAGGCACTGATGTCTTTTGTTATAGGACCCACAGGATAGGACTAGCTCATATTAGGCACAACAGAGATAGAAGGATGATCAAAGGGTAGGATTAGGACTTCAACCTAATTAGGTAGGATTAGGAATTCAGCCCAATTAAAGCAGCTATCAAGGACAAGTGCAAACAATCAAACTTATCCAATCGTATTAATTTAGCAATAGTTAAATTAAACCTATTTCCTACTTTACCTGTCTTTCTATTTCCTCTATTTCTTTTCGTATACTAGAACAGTTGTAAAGTTTATTATCTTTACTTTGCTTTAAAATACTAGCATTACTATCATTCACCAGACTTTTAGTTTGACCCACTCTTCTATTTTCCCTTTTTCCCTACACCAGCAAGGGTAAGGACGATAGATTGTAGACTCTTGGAGACTTCGGTGCAGAGATTTTTCTTATGTATTTTTCTTCTACATTTTCGGTTTTTAGTTCTTTTGATGTATTAGCACTTTTTGAGGGATAATTCGTACTTTGATTTTTATGAGACTGAGGTTTTGATTTCGTGAGACATGTTTGGCATTTTGAGACATCTTATGTATTTGGTACTTTGTGACTTATTTGGTTTATGAAGTATTTATGAAGTTTGATTTTAAATAAGTTACTGATTCAGTAGTTTCCGATGTTTTGCCTATTTTTTCTTGTGAATCTTAGTCTCTGCAAGTTTTAGCTATACCTACAATGCACAACATCTTTTAATGTATCATTTTGGGTATACTAAGGGGTGTAGGGTGTTTCAAATAGCAAAGCAGATGCACCAACATTTTTTGTCCATATAGCCTAGGAGATCACAGTTCAAGTAACGTTCCTTTCTTTCGGATAATTTAAAGTTTTGAAAATGGAAAATATAAAAGGGATATAACCATATAGCAATGCAGGAGAGGCAGAGCGATTGTGGGTGGGCAAAGGTAGCAAATGATGAGAGGGGCCTGATCTGACCACCTTGACAAATGAGCGAGGTGCAGTGGAGTTACCCATGATCGAAGGAGGAGATCAAAGACGTTAGACAACTGCCCCTAAAAGCGTGGAATTAAAATCATTGGATGAAGAGGTTGGTTGAGAAGACAATACTGAGCTGAGGAAAGTTAGAGGATTGCAGCAGCCAGGAGAGAGGTCAAAGGATGATGTAGAATGTAATGAGGGGGAAGGTTGAGGTGGAGAAGAGGAGTCTATTAAAGAGATGTAGTGAAAAGGTCAAAATATGTGTAAACATATTAACAGCGTTAAATTTTTGAATCATTACAACTTCCCCCTTAAGAAGTGCACCCCTTAAGAATTGCACCATCATAATTCCCTAAATGCAACCTTAAACCAAATTAATAAAGCCTCATCATGAACTTAATTACAAAATGCGAGGAAATGTATCAACCAAATTAACTACTTACAAAAATAGCATATAACGGCCACAAATGCCATCTATCATGTCATGGTACAATTTATTCACAACAATGAATTGAATATTCTTCATATACATACTATAATGACATATGCACTTCTCCATTGTATAATCCAACTATAGTATGCAAAAATAACACTCGACCAACAAAAGATGAAACAGTCTCAATTATATATTAATTTGTCTCATGCATTTTGATAATTCAACCATAATTGACTATAATTAAAGTCCACAATAAAATATAGGTTGATCCAAACATGCACATGCTAATTAAATGAATATAAATCAATAGTCATTGTAGTTCAAAATAATGCATATAACATCCCTTAGTTTGAGGCCTGAAGCTAAGTGCTGCAGATGTTGCAGTCATCTATAATATTAACTTCTGATGATAAAATACGGTAGTGTTAATGGTATCCATAATATCAAAAGCACATGAATATGAAATAAAATCAACATAGGTTTCAAAAAACAATTTTTCTTACTACATTTCAAATCCATATTCCATATTAAGCTACTTAATCCCAAAACGATTCCTAGGTTTTGATCATATATAATTGTTACAAATTACACCAAGAGCGACATATGAAGATGCCCCCTTAGATGATCAGAGTATTAGATAGACATATCAGTCATAAATACATCACAGTGGAAATAATACTAAATAGCTCCTACATAGCTAGCTTTGCCTCCTGCACGTCTTCAGAATCTTATTCGTCCAACCTACTAAACCTGAAAAGTCCTTAACACTCAATCTACTCAAATTTAATTTTGAGCACCCGAGAGTTTAAGGGGAAACATAAACTTCGAGTTAGACATAAATCCTGGTGTGAATAATACTATTACATCTCGGTTTATTGATATTAAGTGAGACCATGCCACTTAGCAGAACAATTTCACCTCACCATTATCCATTTTAAGTCATATCTTTTGCAAATCAAAAACATGTAATCAAACTGATTATAACAATAATAGCAATAACATATATTCATATAAATCAGGTAGTCAATGGACTCTCTATCCACACTATAATTTTATCTGGCTGACTATTAAGCATTGGCTGACTCAGTCCTACCAAACGTAATAAACATTCTAACTTCTGTTAGACAAAATACTGGGCTATCTGCCCTTAACTCTCTTCTTCTAGGGTTAATTGATCATAATGGTTTTGCGGGCTCACCAATAACCAATCTTTACTCTATATATTCCCTTTTGTGTGTAACATCATTTTGGTTCCATCTGTGACAAAGCCTTACACACTGGAACTTTTGATTTATATTAGCTAAGCACTAATAGCTAATGTATAGGGAGCGATCTCATACCAGTTCCATTTGGTCTTCTAATATATGTGTCATAAATTTAGGATTAACAACCATATTCAAATTTCATTTCCTTGTAAATAATCTTTGCAAATGATTTACCCCTGAAATCATATCTTTAATAAATAAGGAAATTATACTCTTTGCTTTACAATAAATACTTATGCCAATGATATATGCTTTACACAAAACAATGTTGATAAAATCTAATCAGTGGGATTATCTATCCCTTCGAAATAAGTTAAAGCCTCTTTTTAACTTAGAAAACTTTAAGCCTTAAAGCCAAAGCAATACTTTCAAAACCCTTGTTTAAACCTTAAATGATCCCTTTTCAAACTAATTCAAAGCGTCCCCTTCTAAACCATTATATAAAACCATAAACAAGCCATTTCGAAACCCTTTAAGTATGTCTTTCTAAAGCATTGGGTTCAAGTAAGAGTTTGTGGAAACATTGCTTCGAGACTATTTAAAATTATTCCTTTCGAAATTATTAGGTTCACCCATTGATATAACTAAAGAGTCATAAAGAGTAGAGACAAAAGCATTACTTTCAAAAGTATCAATCTCAAGTAAAGGAAGAGGATAGTTTCGAAACTCACCCTTTCGAAACCATTGCCTTCGAAACCATTGATTAAAAGCTACTAAGTGGACCCCTTTCGAAAGCATTAGGAGGGTGGTTTAAAAATAAAAAAGGAAAAATCACTTTGAATACGTTGTTTCAAGGCTATAAAGATAATCGGCCTTCTAATTCGAAAGATATGAATGCAACGGCATGAGTATCGAATAGGTTCAAAAGGCGGCAACTCTTTCTAAAGCGCCTTTTTAAAACAAAGGCAAGTTGATTGATTTGAAAGCTAATAAAATTGGCTTCAACGTTTTCGAAAGCATCTTTTATAAACAGAGGTAAGTAATGGATTCGAAAGCTTATAAGAATAACTTCTACCCTGTGACGACCCGATATTTTTAACAATTTAAAGTGAAATAATAAATTGACTTTAAATATTTTAAAGTTAATTTTTAAACATGAATTCCGAATATTAATATTTTCTTGATAATTAAATTATTGAATTATATGTTTCGGAATTGGGTAAATTGTTGAATCTGGAGTTTTAAGCCTGTTAAAAATAATGTGAAGGCTTATAAAATTTATAATAATGATACTGGAGGTAGTAAAAGTGCTAAAATTGAAATTGGAGGTGTTTTGTTCCGTTTTGAAAATATATCGTCAAAATTGAATTTAAAAGTAGCATTCCGAAGCACAGTCTCGGAATTTGACGAAACCAGTTCCATTGGATCCGTAATAGTTAGTTATTATCGTATTTCAAATCTCGCAGCGTTTGGATTTATCATTCGCTCATACGGGGGAGAAACGCATCACAATTAAAATCAGAAAATACAACGAGATATTTTCAATATTAAATTATTTTATAAACAGCGTGCCCAAGAAGCCATCTCCCTTCGTTATATTTCCAGTATTCTCCACTCTTCCCTTATCTTCTCCAGGCATACAAATTCGAAACGAACGAAGAAAAAAAATGTAAACAATGGTCGAGCGTGGTTTATCATATAAATTCGATTTCTCCTTCCCTTTCTTTTTCATTCCGCGTCGAAGTAAGCCGAGCTTCCTTCTTTTCCAAACTTAATGAAGATTTTCGTCCGAAGCCCTCTCTTTTATTCGAATCAAATTCGAGCAGATATTAAAAGAGGGAGGGGGTTTCGATTGCGAGCTCGTGCGGCGAATCATCGTTAACCACGAGAGATGCGAATCTCGATTCACGAGCGAGGGAGTGATGGGTGGAATCGGAGGTCGGTGTTGCTCGCGACGTAGCTAGTACTGCTAGGGTTTTGGGTGGTCGTGATGGAAGCCGAGCAAGTTGGAGTCAGTGTGTGCGATCGGTTGGGGTTCGAGCTTCTCAGGGGATGGCAAACTGTGAGGCGGCGTCGCAGTGGTGATGAAGCGCGAACTTGAGGCCGCGATTCTCGATGGTGTGGGATTCGCGAGTTGATTCAGTGGCATACGAGCTCGACCGAACTCGTGGAGGAGGGCAGAGAGGTCAAAAAAAAGAAAATTAAGATGAAACAAGCTGGATTTGGGAATGGATACTAACACAATCGATGGTGAGTAAATATTCGTACTACATAATCTGGTATGATCTGAGTTACTGTTAATAATTGAGTTGCTATATTTGATTACCATTATCTACCTTGTCGATTGAAAAGAAACAAATTTTAAGTTTAGAAATGAATAGGAAGGGAAACATTTCCAATTGTGTTTGAGAATCATCAGTTGGTTAGTCATAAAAATGTTTATTTTAAAGTTAATTAGAAATTAAATAAATTTGTAATTAAGAATAAATGAACTAATTAATTGGTAGTTAAGTGATTAATTGAAGTTAAGTACTTAGAGAAGTAATTAAAGGTTCGGCTAAAGAATATAGCTAATAAAAGATTTTTAGATAAGAATTATCAAATGATTAAATAATGAGATTAATATAAGGTAATAAAATTTATTGTTTTATTTAAGGAAATCAATTGTGGAATTTGGTAAGTATAATTTACTAAATGTAATTTATCAAGTAATTGGTGAGACTTGAAATGACTAGTCGTAATAAATTAATGGATGATTAATAAGTGGAAGTAATTTAGATTTAAATTACTTGATGAAATTGATAAGAAGGGTAAGCACTATCCTTTAAAACAATTACACTGGTGATAAATTCAATGTGGGTATTTAGGGAATGATAAGTTGACGGAGTGTAACTATCTATTGTTAAGTAAGCAAGATTAAAATGATTAATATCGGAGGCTTAACTAATATAATAATTTAGATATTAAATGATGGAATCAAAGACCGATTAATTAAAATTGATAAATCCATAATAATCCACTTGTGAAAAATAAATTAATATATGTAATTGAAGATTTATGTAATTGGAATAGTTAAGTAATTTATAAAGTATTTAAGATTTCTTATTGATTTGGTTAAGAATAATAAATATTGTGAATTTAATTAAAAATAATCACTTGAAGGTAATTGAAAGAAAAGTAATCTAGGGTGATTAATTAAGATAAGTTATGAAGGGATGATTGATGAATTGATTTGGAATAAATTAATAATCTAAGTGAATGTGGTTAGAAAATTCAATTAGAATCAATTGAATTAATTTGATTGTGATTAATCATTGCTTATGGATGATCGATGGCATTGGAGGTTGAATGAGTTGATATTTCTGATATGAAATGTGTGTATTTCATTTGGATAACTTGGGATAGGAAAATATGGGTTTCGAAGAGACCGGAGACGGGTATTAGGAAATACCCGAAACCACTTCAAATTTTATAAATTGATTTGAGAAATCAAAAGGCTGAAATGGGATGAGTTAAGTAAATTGGATTGTTTTATCTAATTTGGTGCTTAGAAATTTATATGCGAAATAAACGTTATTTATAGCAACTGGTGAATTGATATAAGTTACCCCGGTTTTATATAAGTTGTATGCTTTGGTATTTCATATTTGTTGGGTTTACTCACGCTGGTTTCCAGCCTGACCCCGGTGTTACTTTGGTGTAATGCTCGGGTCAGACCGAGTATTACAGATTTTCAGGTAGGTACGTTCTGGAGCTCAGGAGGCGAGCTGGATGGCAATATCGTATAGAGTATATCCGTTGTATTTATACTATTGTTAATCTGTGACAGAATAATTGTAAATATTCAATGACTGTATATATGTAAAACTCTGATGTATATAATTGTAATCGACTGATATAGAATTCTTTTGTAAGCTATTATTATTTATTATTATATTTTATCCGCTGCGATTGTGAGATGTTTGGTGTTTCTGTTCTTCTCCTTCTATCTCTTTCTTCTTTTTCATAACTATCTGGAATTTTTGGGTTCGAAAATTTCGGGTCGTTACATTTGGTATCAGAGCAGAAAGGTTAAGCGAGAACCTTGGCTCTGGTAGGGATTACTCATTAAATAGAGTCTGTAGTACTCTAGAATGAGTTGAGTGTATATATATGAGCGCGTACTTGTTATTTTCTTATATAAAGGTTTTAAATGGTTTTATATAAAAGTATATTTTGATATATAAAACAATATTTCCTTCTAATAAATATTTAGGTGATTGGGTGTTAAATTATTGGAATTAAGTTAAGAAGGACTATAATACAACCAAATTAAAATTAAATTAATTAAAAATGAAATTCTAGAATTAGAACTCAGAAATTAGAATTGTTTGAAACTTTAAATGAACAAAGTTAAATTTGGTTTAAAAAGGTTAAACCAATCTTTGAGAATTTAGCTCGAATTATATAATTCGAGATGGTTTAAATTTGAAGTTGGTATTGAACTCATTCAAATTGAATCTGATTTGAATTAATTGGATTTGGGATGGAAGATGTATAAGTTCAAAAATTTAATGGAAGATTTGAATTGGATTGAATTGAAATGATTGAAATTGAAGTGGGTTCAATTGAATGGATGCTAGTCCAAAGTAATTAGAATAATCTTGGAATTGTAATTAAAGTGGAATTGGTTTAAAATCAAAAAGGAATTTGAAATATAGATTGTAAATGTAATTTATAAATTGAAATAAACTTCATAAATAAATGAGATTATAAGTTGAAATAGAATTCTGGAGAATATTTGAAAATATAGTGAGATGAAATTCCAGAGTAATGTTTAAATACGAATTGGATGGATGAGGAATTTGGAATTTTTGGGAAAATTTAGAATTCCTTTGGATTTGGAAGTGGTTTCCAAAGGTTTTGGAGAAATAATAGTATTATTTCGTAAATATTTTTGGTGTTGAATTGGAAATCTGGAAGATTTGAAATTAAAAATATTTGGAAATGTTTTTAAAGAAATAAAAGCATTGAACTCTTTCGGTCACTGGAAAATAACGTTGGTGATGACTGCAGCATCATCGATGTTTATTTTCGAGTTTCTAAAAGAGAAATTGCTACCAAATGGTTTTAAATTGGGATTGTTTGTGAATTGGGTTTGATTTTGAAATTCAAAGGGATAATTGAATTTGCCAAAGAATTTTGGATATAGTTGCATTCTAAGGTGATATTGAAATTTTGGAAATTTGTTTATTAAATAATAAAAATATATTGGCTAAATAAAATGTATAATTCTGAGTTAAATGTAAAATGTGAAGGTAATTGATTATAAATATAAGATGTAAAATTGAAATTATATTTAAAGTTGTACAAATTTAAAGATCAAATGGAATTTGATTTGAAGTTAGAAAGGAGTTGAGAACCAATTCAATTTGAATTGGGAATGAATCAAGTCCAATGGAAATTGGAGTAAATTAAATTGGGATTGGGTTAATTTAAATGGACTGGAAATTTAAATTGAATTGTTGGGGAAGTGAACAGTTTGGAATCTAGACCATTTTCAATGTAAATTGTTTTAATATAAATAGTTTTAAATCTATTTTCTTATCTATTTACTATACAACTTTTTTTTTAAAACCTAAACTGGTTTTGCCACTACTTTTGGAACTCTTTAACTATTTTACAACTGTTCTATAAACTAATTATTAATTTTCAACTAAGTTACGAATTAATTTCTATTTTACAACTATTTTGCAATTATCTAAGATTTCTATAACTATTTAACTATTTTCCAACTCTTTTACAATTAGTCAGTTATTCTACAACTATTTTGCAAACTATTGATTATTTTTCAACTACTTATCTATTTTCAAAATTTTCAAGCTATTTCCTAAATATAAACTG
Organism: Allium cepa; assembly: GCA_030765085.1. Taxonomy (NCBI): domain Eukaryota; kingdom Viridiplantae; phylum Streptophyta; class Magnoliopsida; order Asparagales; family Amaryllidaceae; genus Allium; species Allium cepa. The sequence continues at coordinate 213,324,261 of CM060943.1, forward strand.
GTCGGAGTTCAAACTGTTATTGATTAAATACCCAACTGGGATAAGAATTGAGGTAATAATCCAAATGAGGATTAAGGCAAATGTGAGTAGAAAGGAAATTGATATTGGAAAGAGTAATCAAATGTGAATATTTGATTTTGGATAAACAAAGTTATATCTTTGTTATATATTCTTCCCTTGTTGAATCTATTGCTGGAAGACAAGGATTTTGGAAGTGTTTGAAGTATAAAAGAAATTTTATACGAGTGTAAAGTGATCCAAGGTTTTAAAAATTATATATATCTGTATATATATAAAGGATCTTATGAGGATTTTGGAAAAGGTTTTGGGAACCTTTGGATTTGGAAAGGCTTTTGATTTTTGGGTAAAATCAATATTGAATTTGGAAAGCCTAGTTTGGGAATTATCGATTTTGAAATAATCGATTTTGTATAAATGAGCTTTGTATGATATCATACTAGGTGTATGATTTGAAGATACTATATGTGTATAGTATAAAATATTTTGATGATGGCTCTAGGGGAAAAGGCGCTCCCTTGAAATGAACTTCTCAGGAGTGCCACAAGGTGATGCTGCCTTGAGCCCCAAGGAGGGTTCTAAAGTTGATCCTGTGAGGAGTCCGGACAAAACTAGTTCCTGAGGATTATGGGTAGTGTACCATAGCGAAAATCGTGTGTGCCGAGGAGAGCCAACAGTCTGTGTTTGATTTTATATCGGTAGACTGCGACACTATGGTATACCACATAGCGAAAGTCGTGTGTGCCGCTGAGAGCCAACAGTCTGCATTTGAGTTTATCTCGGTAGACTGCGACCTATGTAGGAGTGGAGAAGTTTCATTTCGGCAGCGAAAATCAGAGGCCGTTGAGAGCCTACAGTTACATGGACTTTTGCTGCGATGACAACGTAACCCTGAATGTAACTGTGTTCTGTTGTGGGTTCCATGGCGTAATCGAGAGGCCGCGGAGAGCCTGCAGTTACGTGGACTTTTGTTGAGACTGCAACGTAACCCTGGTATGTAACTGTGACCATGGATGGGTGTGATGATTTCCAGAGCATCCTCACTAAAGATATTTCCTCTATTTTCAAAAACTGTTTCCGATATTTTTAGTAAAATTATTTTCGAAGTATTTTTACTGGGTGTTGAAAATGGGTTTACCAAGTACTTATAGATTTTCAGTCCTACGCCTGATCAACGTATGATTGAATTTCTGTGAGAACAAGGGTGGACTGGTTGAGACATCGAGTTATAAGTAATATTTTATAAAAAGCTATTTTAATTATATTATCTGAATTTAAAAGCATTTCTAAAATTGTTAAAAATAGAAGTGTTGAAATTTTGGGGAAAATAAAGGGGAATCCAAACTGGAATTATAAAATAAAAATTGGACTCGGGAAAAATTTAAATGATGTGATTTTTGTAATAAAATCGAATCTTGGTATAAAATTGGAAGTAAGCTAATGCGCTAAATAATTGTTTGATAGAGTATGTTAATAAAATTTAACCCGGATAACTAAAATGGATTGTAAGTAGATGATGAAGTTTGGAAATGAATTCGAGTTATAAATAGAATTCGACTTGGGTTTGATAATGAATTAAATAAGAGGAGATATTGTAAAATAAAAATGAAATAGAGTTGGATTGAAAAATGTGATGGTTTGAATTGCAAATAAAATCCAAGTGTGATTTGAATAATATTTAATGAAATTAGCAAGTAAATTTGATATGATGGAAATGTTGTCGAATGAAATGAAGTGAATTATAGTAGAAATGGTTAGAGATGCAAACAAAACCCAAGTGAATAGAAATAAATTGAGAATGGCTTTGTATTAATAAAATAAATGTGAAAATGAATTAAGTAAGTAAATTTAAAATTTGAAATGATGGGCTAACTAAATTAAATGGAACTTGATTAGGTGAGAGTCAAATGGAAGTACACTTAAGTTGATGTTGGAATAAATTAAAGTAATTAACTTAAGTTTAAAATGTATGGAAGCTTGGCTTCGAATAAGGATAAAAGCCCATTAAGTAAAAGCTTGGGTTAAATTAAATTGAAAATAGTTATTAATTTATAAGAATGGAATGTGCCAAGCTTAATAAATTGTTTTGCATGAATCTAATGCGGAAATTAAATGAAATGCAATGAATGGTTGGTGAATAAATAAAAACAATGAAGTGGAATTAATTACAGGATGGGTTGAAGAGTAATTTGAAATAGTTATAAACTAAATAAATACTCTATTAAGCGAATATTGACGAATTGGTATAGAATGAATCGTCGTATGGCGTAAATAAAGAGTAATTAAAAGCTATGAGACAATAGAAACTAAATTAAATTGATTTTGAAATCATTTGAAGTGAATATGAACTTGTTTGGATTATAAATCAATGGAATGTCAGAAATTGAATTGTGAACCATTAAAACTTAAATGAAACGACATATGAATTGGTTGGAAGTAATTGGAATTAGCTTTAAATTATATAAATCGCTTATGTTAAGCGTTTGGTGTTTGTTGATTTCGTAATGCTTGTTGTTTATGTAATTCTTGTGTTTAGCTATTGAAAGTAAGTGTTAGGTTAATAAAATTTCTATATATGGCACTTACGTATTTAAATTGAGTAAGTACAGGTACAAGGAAGCCGTTTGGCTAGATTTGGGGTATGCTAATTGCAAAATAAATAAGTTGCTTGCTTAAAATGCTAAATAAGGTATGCCTACGCAATAAAAATAGGAAATATGAACTGTTTTTGCTTTTTCCGACCGTGTGGGTCGATGTATACATATTTATATCTTTTGTCAAATTGCAAAAGCTCCTTCGTACAAAGGGGACTCTGCCAAAAAATTTCGAAAATTTTGGGAGTTAGAAATTTTTGAGAAATTTTTGTTAACGGCAAAACAATTTCAAATTGGAAACTAAAGTAAATTAATAAATGAAACTAATATGAACCAGTTATAAATGAAAGAAAAAAATTTAATTCCTTGAAGTGAAAATAAATTTAATGTATATGAAAACCTATGTAAGGAAATGTATAAAATGATTGGAAGGGTTATGATTGGATATTGTTGCTAAGTAAGATATGCAGATATATTAAAGGGAAAAAGAAATTGGATTTGATTCCAAATGATAAATGTGAATTGCCCAACAAAAAGGTATGTATTTAAATTCTGTATGAAATTGGATTGGGTTTTTGATGTAGTCACTTGGCTTTTGTTTTCTTTTTGGAATTTGGGAAGCCCGTAGAGGCCTTTTGTAGTTGTACCGAGCTAGCCGCGCAAAGGAGACGCTGGCAAAAAAATTCGGAAATTTAGGGAGTTAGAAAAATTTTGAGAAAATTTTGATAATTCAAAATTTGGATTTAAACTGAAATCTAAAAGATTTAGCAAAGAGGTTTTGCGTGAAAACTATAGAAGGTTTTGGGAGGTTGGTTAAGGATAGTAGAACTTTAATAAAAGATAGTTGGTAGGATGTTGAATTGGGAGTTTTGTGAAAGGTAAACGGGTATTGAACCATTCTTCCTAATTAGTAATTTCGGGGACGAAATTCTTTTAAGGGGGGAGGAATGTGACGACCCGATATTTTTAACAATTTAAAGTGAAATAATAAATTGACTTTAAATATTTTAAAGTTAATTTTTAAACTTGAATTCCGAATATTAATATTTTCTTGATAATTAAATTATTGAATTATATGTTTCGGAATTGGGTAAATTGTTGAATCTGGAGTTTTAAGCCTGTTAAAAATAATGTGAAGGCTTATAAAATTTATAATAATGATACTGGAGGTAGTAAAAGTGCTAAAATTGAAATTGGAGGTGTTTTGTTCCGTTTTGAAAATATATCGTTAAAATTGAATTTAAAAGTAGCATTCCGAGGCACAATCTCGGAATTTGACGAAACCAGTTCCATTGGATCCGTAATAGTTAGTTATTATCGTATTTCAAATCTCGTAGCATTTGGATTTACCGTTGGCTCATACGGGGGAGAAACGCATCACAATTAAAATCCAAAAATACAACGAGATATTTTCAATATTAAATTATTTTATAAACAGTGTGCCCAAGAAGCCATCTCCATTCGTTATATTTCCAGTATTCTCCACTCTTCCCTTATCTTCTCCAGGCATACAAATTCGAAACGAACGAAAAAAAAACTGTAAACAATGGCCGAGCGTGGTTTCTCATATAAATTCGATTTCTCCTTCCCTTTCTTTTTCATTCCGCGTCGAAGTAAGCCGAGCTTCCTTCTTTTCCAAACTTAACGAAGATTTTCGGCCGAAGCCCTCTCTCTTATTCGAATCAAATTCGAGCAGATATTAAAAGAGGGAGGGGGTTTCGATTGCGAGCTCGTGCGGCGAATCATCGTTAACCACGAGAGATGCGAATCTCGATTCGCGAGCGAGGGAGTGATGGTTGGAAGCAGAGGTCGGTGTTGCTCGCGACGTAGCTAGTACTGCTAGGTTTTGGGTGGTCGTGATGGAAGCCGAGCAAATTGGAGTCAGTGTGTGCGATCGGTTGGGGTTCGAGCTTCTCAGGGGATGGCAAACTGTGAGGCGGCGTCGCAGTGGTGATGAAGCGCGAACTTGAGGCCGCGATTCTCGCTGGTGTGGGATTCGCGAGTTGATTCAGTGGCATACGAGCTCGACCGAACTCGTGGAGGAGGGCAGAGAGGTCAAAAAAAAATTAAGATGAAACAAGATGGATTTGGGAATGGATGCTAACACAATCGATGGTGAGTAAATCTTCGTACTACATAATCTGGTATGATCTGAGTTACTGTTAATAATTGAGTTGCTATATTTGATTACCATTATCTACCTTGTCGATTGAAAAGAAACAAATTTTAAGTTTAGAAATGAATAGGAAGGGAAACATTTCCAATTGTGTTTGAGAATCATCAGTTGGTTAGTCATAAAAATGTTTATTTAAAGTTAATTAGAAATTAAATAAATTTGTAATTAAGAATAAATGAACTAATTAATTGGTAGTTAAGTGATTAATTGAAGTTAAGTACTTAGAGAAGTAATTAAAGGTTCGGCTAAAGAATATAGGTAATAAAAGATTTTTAGATAAGAACTATCAAATGATTAAATAATGAGATTAATATAAGGTAATAAAATTTATTGTTTTATTTAAGGAAATCAATTGTGGAATTTGGTAAGTATAATTTACTAAATGTAATTTATCAAGTAATTGGTGAGACTTGAAATGACTAGTCGTAATAAATTAATGGATGATTAATAAGTGGAAGTAATTTAGATTTAAATTACTTGATGAAATTGATAAGAAGGGTAAGCACTATCCTTTAAAGCCATTACACTGGTGATAAATTCAACGTGGGTATTTAGGGATTGATAAGTTGACGGAGTGTAACTATCTATTGTTAAGTAAGCAAGATTAAAATGATTAATATCGAAGGCTTAATTAATATAATAATTTAGATATTAAATGATGGAATCAAAGACCGATTAATTAAAATTGATAAATCCATAATAATCCACTTGTGAAAAATAAATTAATATATGTAATTGAAGATTTATGTAATTGGAATAGTTAAGTAATTTATAAAGTATTTAAGATTTCTTATTGATTTGGTTAAGAATAATAAATATTGTGAATTTAATTAAAAATAATCACTTGAAGGTAATTGAAAGAAAAGTAATCTAGGGTGATTAATTAAGACAAGTTATGAAGGGATGATTGATGACTTGATTTGGAATAAATTAATAATCTAAGTGAATGTGGCTAGAAAATTCAATTAGAATCAATTGAATTAATTTGATTGTGATTAAGCATTGCTTATGGATGATCGATGGCATTGGAGGTTGAATGAGTTGATATTTCTGATATGAAATGTGTGTATTTCATTTGGATAACTTAGGATAGGAAAATATGGGTTTCGAAGAGACCGGAGATGGGTATTAGGAAATACCCGAAACCACTTCGAATTTTATAAATTGATTTGAGAAATCAAAAGGCTGAATTGGGATGAGTTAAGTAAATTGGATTGTTTTATCTAATTTGGTACTTATAAATTTATATGCGAAATAAACGTTATTTATAGGAACTGGTGAATTGATATAAGTTACCCCGGTTTTATATAAGTTGTATGCTTTGGTATTTCATATTTGTTGGGTTTACTCATGCTGGTTTTCAGCCTGACCCAGGTGTTACTTTGGTGTAATGCTCGGGTCAGACCGAGTATTGCAGATTTTCAGGTAGGTACGTTCTAGAGCTCAGGAGGCGAGCTGGATGGCAATATCGTATAGAGTATATCCGCTGTATTTATACTATTGTTAATCTGTGACAGAATAATTGTAAATATTCAGTGACTGTATATATGTAAAACTCCGATGTATATAATTGTAATCGACTGATATAGAATTCTTTTGTAAGCTATTATTATTTACTATTATATTTTATCCGCTGCGATTGTGAGATGTTTGGTGTTTCTGTTCTTCTCCTTCTATCTCTTTCTTCTTTTTCATAACTATCTGGAATTTTCGGGTTCGAAAATTTCGGGTCGTTACATACCCATTCGCAAGCATAGTTAGGACACGGTCCCTTCCACCTTTCTCCAGTACACTTCGTATCAATTGCTTGACATCATGTGCATTAGTTTCGAAGAGATCTGAAAGGCTTCCTGGGCATAGTTATGAAAGCAAGCTAAGGAAGTGGTGAATTTGTAATTCGAAACAAAACAGGTTTATTGCCTTTCAAAGTATTTCCTTTTTACCTAACTTTCCCAGTTTGCAGAAATATGATTAGTTGTCAATTCTTTATCAAAATCATTTCTAAAAAGGCTGCCAAATTCAAAGCTAAGAGTTTAAATTATTTTAAGAAAATAAACTCTTCTCCTTAATAAAACATATAAAACATTTAAGTCCCTTAACCTAAATAACTTTATAGCCATAATAAAATACTTAGGAAAATTCCCCAATAATCACAATTATTCTCTTTTAATATATTTTCTAATATATAAAAATTTCAGACCCGAAATCATTATATGATTTCCTTAACTAATTTAAACCTAATATTAACTATTTTCTCTCATAGAAAATTCATAATAAATACACAATTACTTATAAAATTATGAAACTTGAAACGCACTTCTAAAATAATATTTTTGGTCATATATTAAAAACGTAACTCATTCGGATGTCATTCAGTAGGTTATCTAATCTAAACATATCATAAAATCCATATGAAATCACATGAACAATCAATAAGCATATGTATCTATTTAAACAAACATAACATGGAATGTTACTTGCAAAATATTTCAAACATAAACATGAAACCGAAATCATTATCAAAAGTGAGATGTAAATCAATTATTCACCTTGGCTTTGTGTTAAGAAAGTTGGCATTTGTCCTCTGATTAGTTCCTTCAAGCTTTATACTTGATTCCTAGCTTATCTTCGATTTGATTCCTCTTAATAGGGGTCGGACGAGCTCTTAGGGTTTTAGTTTTGTTTTTGAATATTAAAATGAATAAGGAATGGGGAATGGATGGTTTAGTGCATCAGAATGAAGAATATTTCCATTTTACCCTTACCATGTTCCTCCTACTTACTTATTTTTAATTTTCTTTTGCTTATACATTCATTAAGGCACGACCCCATATTAATTAACAAATCTCAATCCCTTAACTATTAACATTTTTTATTTAGTTCATCTAATTAAATTTTCTAAATAATGTTACTCAAAATTAGGGTTGTTATATTGTACATACTTAAAATAATATGGTATTATCACCATATTAACCTATCAACCAATAACACGCGTGTGTTAATTTTTATGCTAACTACACATCCTTTATAATACGTGTATCCTATAAATTGCTTTTAAACTTCCCCATAGTCTCACCTTCAAGATAATTGATGTACCATCTCTTACATATAAAATCCAAAATATCTTATGCACCTACTTATGGTCACATCTTTAAAAGTGGTATGTGTCCAGTCTTGGCTATACTCTTCAAATGCTTTGGTCATCCACTTGAACTGCATCGATCCTTGCATCATTGCATGTGTTGGATATTTGATAAATCACATGACCATCAACTACTATGGATTAATGGAAAAATCTTGATTTTCTATGTATACGAACACTAGTCCATAGCTGGCACTAGATCCCATCAACGATCTGAGGTATACTGATATCTTCAACGATCTAGGGTAGCCATCAAAGTACCCACTAATTTTTCTCACAATACCCCTACGTACAAATGCACTAGAAACATTCCGAGTATCAACGATCCCTTTTCACGTGTATCCATGCCCTTGTTTGCTCCATCTATTTCCATTTATTATTAAAGAACACTTTAACGTTCCACTTTCCATGATATAACCATTCAACATTCTTTTTATTAGTTTCCTTCCTCGAACCTACCTTGGTAGATCACCATCATCACAACTCCATCTATTGATTCGCCTTCATCGGAATAATTGTAGTTATCCACATCGGTCATAGAATCAACGCATCAAAGTTCGAAAGCCAACCTTTTAATGCATCACACCTTTGCCTTGTTGTTTATCACCATTCCACTTTCCATCGTAATTCCTTCATCCAATGGCTAGGATAACTCACCTTAAATACCAAAGAGTTATCTACTAGCAAGGAGGATCACAATATTCCATAAAAGCAAAACATTCACCAAAACATGTTTATTTTCAAATAAAAGCTTCCATCTCTCTTTAAAATAAAAGATCTCTTTTTTTTAAATACACCATTAATTTATAAAATAATTTCTCAAAATATTTTCCACCATTTAAAACCAATTAAAAATGATTTTTAAAAAAACCATCATTGAATCGCTCATTGAAATAGAAATTTTTTTATTTTAAAATATTTATGGAATCCTAATATAGGTTTTGAAATACACATATTTTTAAAATTCCATAAAATGGGCCTTTCTCCATCCTTGTTCCTCGATGGCATCCCTCATGCCTTTAGCTACTTAAAATTTCCAACCACTATTAAGCAACCATGTGAATTAGTAAACAACCAAACAAACAAGCAACTAAGTCAACTAATGCTTGATGGCTGTAATTGTTACCTGAAATATTCTATCTTATAAAAATAACATTATCATTTTCAAAACAATACCTTTCTTTACAAAATAATATGTTCTTACGTACCAAATACTTTACACATTTCTCAAAACAATATCGTCTCCCAAAGTACTATTTTTCAAAACATTTTCCCTAGAAAACTCTCTCTATTTTTTCTTAAACTATTTATTTCTTAAAAACATTATTTCCTTCAAAATATCACATATATAACATTCCTCAAAAATATTATTTTCAAAACACCGGTTTTAGTATTACTTGAATTAATTCACTCCTTTTAAAACACTGTATTGCTCTTTAAAACATTATATCTAAATGTCTCATCTTGGTGGTTAGGAATTCCTATCGATAACATTGATCATGCGTATCGAGTAGAATTCTTAAAGCGCTCAACGAACAAATTAATGAGATGTTTACTTCAAAAATTAATTTTAATATTTACACACACACCCTATAATAAATTCACTTTTATATAAAAACAACTTTTTACTTCTTTTATAGAATTTATAATACCATATTTAGAGACATAAATATACATTAACAAAAGATAATTTAATCAAGATATATGCTTTGTAAAGACCCGTAAGTCCGTACTCCTTGAATAGACACTAATCTCCTTTGTTTAATTCAAGATGAACGAAAATACGAACCCTTAGGGGTTTTAAAAAGAAAAGAAAAGAAAGAAGAGAGAAAAAGAAGAAAGAAAAAGAAAAATAGAGGGAAAAGAAGATAGACAATTTTTAAGAAAACAGAGAATTTGAAAAACAGAAGATAGAAGCATTTTAATAATAGAACGGACAGAAAGGAAACAACAGAACAACAACAGAATCTCACAATTCGCAGCGGAACAACATATAATAATAAATGAATAATCTTTAAACAAAGAACTATATCAGTTATTACATTACATTTCATTTCATTACATCATATCATCAGAGTGTACAACAACATACAACATCAACAAACAGTGCAGCGGAAAAAGAAATACTATATAAACTAGTAATACGCCATGCCATCCAGCTTGCCTCCAGCAACTCCAGAATATCCAGAATATCCTGATAAACCTAACTCTTAACTGCCCGTGTGGAAATTGGTGGGCACCCAGAGTTTAGGAAGGAAAACAATAAACTCCGAGTCAGTCATGTGACTGGTGCGAGAACTCAAAACAGTTTATTTACTTTAAAATCAAAATAGAGGAATATTTTTAAATTAATTCGCAATGCTTTTAAAAAATGAGACTACCATAAGGCCTCCCGCACACACACACAATGCAAACGCAGAATCGGAGGAGATTTCTCCTTATGATAGTCAAAGATGCTTGATACGCATTTAAAATAACATTTGATATTATTATTAGTGCATAGTGTATAACAAATTCATTTCGAAAGTAGAATATAAATCTTAGCCAACATACGACCATTATCGTATGCCTACTATAGCTACTATCCAAACAGTGGTGACCACCATAAGTGAATAGCAGGTTCTACAACTAATACCGTAAAAGTTTCGTATTGTTTCTTTGGATTTCCAACGAATGATCAGGCCAAGGAACTTCCCATTGCCACATGAGAATGCCTCTGGATGGACATCCTCGAGAACCAAACCGGATCTCTACCAACACAAGGCCGGGTTACTCCTAACTGAGTAACAACTGACCGAATATGCCATCCCCCGGTCCTTTGGGACCTTTTCACCGAGCGCTCGTAATCAATTCACACAATCATAAAGTGTTTTCAACATGAGTAAGTATCTGGGCTCCATACCATGATACCACCCTTTTCCAGAAGGAAATGGACACATCCTAAAGGGTGCTACCCCTCATAACCTTGCTGCTTCTTTCCTGTTTTGACCATTCACGGGGTGTGAGGCTCGACGAATTCACGTCCACAAAAACATACTTTATACAAAAGCCATGCTTTGGGTCAACAAATGATCAACACAATGATCACTAAGATAGACGATCAAATAAACGATCCTATCACAATAATCAACACAATGATCATTTCAGCATCACTCAGTATGTCACATTACCAAATTGGGAATATATCGCTGATAACTTCAACTATATAACCTTTGAGCACGTACGTCTCAAAGAAGGGTGTTAAGCAAAGAATAAATTCTCCGCCACCAACAGAAATATATTTGAAAGAAATCGGCTTTATATCTCAACTTGTAATGTCAGGCATACAATCCATACAAGTCTGTTCTGGGTTCGAACAAAACCGAAGGCACTTCTTACTAAGCCCTTGCAATACGGGTATTCACAATCCCGATCGAATTTCCCATCACTTAGGAGATCTCTATACCAGGAGCTACCCAGTGCAGAGACAATCGATAGGTCATCCTATCGTTTTCACAAATACTCGGTCTTCAACACCGATCTTCAAATGCAATTCATAACGACGTATCACATATTCGGAATGGGTTATACGACCCCATGGTCCTTTCCCGGTTAACCCGAATAGTGAGCGCTTATTCAAAAATAAGTGTGACATTCAAATTCAATCAATTCACATCAAATACCCATTCAAAGGGAAATACTGATAGTCGGTTATTGAACTATCAATTGATATGCATACATCACCAGATTCCAAATAATTTTCCAAATTATTTATTTTCCAAAATATCTTTACAAGATATAAAATTCCAACACTTCAAAAATAAATCAATATTTATTTTCAAACAAATTTCACTTTCACATATAAATTCCATAATGAATTTATATTTCAAAATATTCATGCATATACGATTTCAATTATTCATTTTCAATTTATCTTCAAAAAGATAAATTCTAAATATTCACTTCATATTGGAAAATATTTCCATACTTATTTATTCATAAGTAATTCACAAATCTCTTTTATTTTCAACACTTAGAAAATATTCAATATACTTAAATCGAATTAAGTATATATTTCATTCTTTAAGGAAATTATTCACTTAAACATATTTACTTGGGCCAAAACGAATGTTACGTAAAACATCGTTACGACAACCCAAAATCACTAGTATAGGGATTCGAATTTAAATAGATATATAAATCCCAATACTATACTAAACATTTTCTTTCGGAAATTATTTACTATAACAACAGTGTTATAGTCCACCATTTCCTTTTATTTCTCGAAAACGTCTATTTCAACAATAAATGTTGAAATCTATGGTTTCGAATCTCAACACCTTTAAAACATCGTTAGATCGTTTTAATTCTGTTTAAAATATCACATTCTAAAACATTTTCTTTAACATGTTATTCACTATTCAAAAACGTGAATATACTTTGTTAACAAATTTCATCCTTTTATTCTATTCACTTTAACTTAAAGGATTATTCACTGTCTAAAACGTGAATATAACTCCATTTATAAGTTATAACAATTAACTTATCAAAATAAGTCGTTTGTGAATTTATAAAGCAACGTTTATAAATTCCATTTCTATTTATTTATAAAAACTTCCTTTTTATAAATTCCTTTATTAACCTATTCCAGTTTATAACTCAATTATAAACTACAAGTTCATCTTATAAGTTAATTACTTATAAAACGATTATTTTACAAAATCGTTCATTTAACTTCCCAAATTATTAATCTTAACTTATAAGATTGTTTATTTATCCAAAATTCATTCTTTCGATAACTTTATAAATTTTATAAACCTACTGCTTATAAAATTTCATTTATAACTTCACAGTTTAAAATTCTATAAATTTCATTCATTTAGGAAATTCATTTCCACTACATTCAAACACTTATAAAAAAACTCGTTTTATAATGTCCATAATTCAATTTATAAATATCCATTTATAAATCTCTTAATATAAATCAGTTTATATTATTATTCTAAAACGTCTTTAAATTCCTTTATAATTTCATCATTTCGATTTATAAAAAAATCAAATTTTATAAATCCTATATTTAAACTTTTATCATATATTCAAAAATCCAATCTAAATTATTTTATAAAATCATTAGTTCATATTTCTCAAAAATCGACTTTTAATTGTATTTCTAAAAATCAGCTTTTTAACTATATTTCACAAAAACCATAATTTTTATAACTTTAAAAATTATAACGTTTATTTATTTATAATGGATCAATTCCAAAAATATAGTATATTTTCAAAATCACTTTTAAAATCATTTTAAAATCCCAAAATCTGGGTCCAATGATGCTACACACCAAATAGTCAATCACGACTACAACGATATCATATATCGATATGATAATCCATCAAATATCAAAATATATGAAATAAAATAAATACTGTTGAGGAATCCAGTTGGATCCCTCCAACCTGTTTTCCTGCATCCAAAAACATTAGCACAATACCAATTTCGCTCCAGTACGAAATTATCGCGGTACATGTTCTTATTAAATATTATCCGCTTAATAACGGCGTAATAGGGTCTCATCCGCTAAACAAAAAATGCGGGAAATCAACAACTGCAATATATACATATGCCAATATATATATATTGATATTATATATAATACCAATTTCACTGTTTATGAAATATTCGCGGTATATGTTTTTAATAAATAACATCCGTTTACTAACGGCGCATAATGTCTATTTTAACAATCAATAATTTACAGTCATCATCCAAACATGCATTCAAATATTTTAAATCTAACTATTTAAAATAAAATCGAAATCTATTCGATTGAGTGAGAAGTTCTCACCTTGGTTTTAATTTCCGTTTTAGCTTTTTATTTCGAATAAAATTAAACGCGCGTTTAAGTTTACCCGAAATTCTCACTAACTCCAAACGACTCCAAACCAACTCCATCGCGTAGTGCTCGTCCATACGATTCCAACGCAACTGAGTTTGCATTTTTTCGACCTCGTATGAAAAAGTTATGCAATTTACAAGTTTGTACACGTTTTATATAACTATTCACAACATAAACTTTTATAATTTTAACCTATGCCTAATCCATGCCGTTAGATCATGATCCAAGGGCTCCCCTCCATCTTCTACATTCACGCAACCATCTCCAGGAAGGAGCCAACGTAGCCGAACCCACTCATGAAATTAGGTTTTAGCTTTGCCACCACCTCGAGCGACTATACTCGATCATGCTACCACCATCACATAGCCCACGACCCCCTCTAGGTTCGGCCCAAACCCTGTAGCACTCGGCCCCATCCTCCTCTCTGAAACGCGTGCGCAAGTTACAAGTTTCTAGCTCGATTTGCCGCCAATCCGAAGCTCCAAACACGATCATAGCCGTTGATATCGTAGATCTTGATGTGCTCTACGATTTCTTAGTTTAGAGTTTGTGATAAAAGTGAATGGATTTCGAGATATGAGAGGGGAAAGAAGGAGAAATGCTGGCCATTGAAACATGGGTGGCGGCTGTAACATAGAATTAGGGTTTTATTTTTTTTTTATTTTTAGATTTAGGGTGGTATTTATAGGAAAAGCAAGCGTAAACACTATTCATTCCGGGAATTCCGAACTCCGATTTAGTCGCCGTAACCAGCGTACCTAGGGTTTATCCCGCGTTCCGGACACAATGGAACAGGTTTCGGAAGCTAATTCGGAAGTATGTGCGAGTTATGGCTGAAAACGCTCAATTTAAATTAAACCGATTTAACTCGATTTCTAGGCGTTTTAATTTGTACCGGACAAACGGTAAATCCAAACGACTTGAAATTTGAAACCTTACAATAATATCACATTACGGATCCGATGAAACTGGTTTCGTCGAAATCCGAGACTTTTTGAAAAATGGCTATTTTGACTCGCCAAATTTAAATTAAAAATAATTCGATGCGTTTCGAGCTGCCACGATCAAACGATAACTCCGATTGACACGAAAATTGAAATCCGGTAATAACTAACTAATACGGATCCAATGGAACTGGTTTCGTTCAATTCTGAGACTGTTCAAAAATTGGCTATTTTACAGTCGATTATTAAATATTAAAATATTTAATTTTCACAAATTAACTTTTAATTCGATTTTAAAAGTTCTAAAATATTTCTATAACTCCAGTATGATTAAATAAAATTTTACAAATCATTTTCTATCATATTTAACTCTATTTTCAATTATTTCCATAATTTAACATATTAAATTATCGATTTAATTATCCAATTAAATCCAAAAATTCAAATAAAAATTTATTTGACTTATAAATTCACTTATTAATATTTAAAATTAATTAAATATTCAAATTTTAATTTCTGAAAATTCTGGGTCGTTACAATCTTTCCCCCTTAAAAGAATTTCGTCCTCGAAATTACAAGTAAGAAGATTACAGAACCTATTAACTTTCCAAAATCCATAGTTAAACTTTTTACCAATCTTTACTAAGTTTTCAAATCATACTTAGTTATCATTTCAAAAGCAACTATTATTGTTTAACTTTCAATTCCAAAACAAAGTTAAAGTTTTCAAAAAATTTCCAAATTTTCTCAAATTTTTCTAACGCCTTAAATTTTCGGAAAAATTCGCCATAGTCTCCTTTGCGCGGCTCGATCCGAAAAAAAAAATGACAGTATATATATCACAAATATACATCTCATCAAGTAATGAGGCATCCCGAAGGGAAAAAAAGTGTAAAAGTGCGATATTTAATCCGAGATATGTACCTTATATTTTATTAGCGAGCATATACGGCTAATATAGCGCAAAAGCGAACTCCAAATGCGAAGCAAAAGCGATCCGCACCTACTAAACTCAACAAACAACATGAGAATCATGTATATAAAGCATAGTATCAATATACAACATATAGCAACATAACTATACATGTCACATAGCAAATGCAACTAAAGCAATATATATTCAACCATCAACCAATTACATCCATAACCAATCAATATTCATTTATATTCTCATTCATATTCAATGAATTTGGGTTTTCACTTTAAATCATATTTGATTTATTTACATTGGATTTTATCACATTCATTCTCAATTTTAATTAGTTTGCATTACTAATTAAATCCAATTCACTTTCAATTCTATTCAAATTTATTTACTTTCAATTTGAATTCAATTACATAGCTTTCAATTTCATTAACTCTTAATGAATTTTATACAACCAATCAACAATCAAATAACAACCCAAGTATTTTAATTATAACCAAATTCCTTTGCTTCACTTACATTCATTATTCCATATCAATTATTCACATTCAATTGATTAACATACAATACATCCATTAAATTACAAAAGTTGAATTTCTATTCACATAACTTAAGTTCATATCCATCACTTAACTTAATTAATTTAGTTTGATACCAATATCAACTTCATTCAATATCTCTTAAGTTATATTCCATTTAACTTGAAATTCACCTTTATTTACAACTCATATTCATATAGCTTCACTTCTTATATATATAAGTTTATTTCACGATTGTAAATACTTTAATTATAACTTTAATTCTTATAATTCTTTTGCTTATACAATTATTCTTTTATTTGGATTATTCAAACAACCTAACAATCAACTTATAAATACTTTAATAATTCTTGAAAAATTATTTCTTTATATATAAAATAAAATCAAGGTAAAATTATTTCATTTACCCAATTTAAAACAATACTGTGCCGAATTGTTCTATTCAAGTGTTTAGAAACCCCTTCGGCTCAGTTTCGAGGCTGTGCTGACGAAAGTTCATATACCACTCAATAAACCAATCATCACAATATAAAACAATTTTGTATATTCACTAACAAATACGCTCTCATAGCTATTATTACACTCAAACTCATTCTAGAGTACTGCTGACTCTATCTCTAATGAGTAATACCCTACAGAACCATGGTTGTCGCTTAACCATCAGCTCCGATACCAACTGTAAAGACCCGTAAGTCCGTACTCCTTGAATAGACACTAATCTCCTTTGTTTAATTCAAGATGAACGAAAATACGAACCCTTAGGGGTTTTAAAATGAAAAGAAAAGAAAGAAGAGAGAAAAAGAAGAAAGAAAAAGAAAAATAGAGGGAAAAGAAGATAGACAATTTTTAAGAAAACAGAGAATTTGAAAAACAGAAGATAGAAGCATTTTAATAATAGAACGGACAGAAAGGAAACAACAGAACAACAACAGAATCTCACAATTCGCAGCGGAACAACATATAATAATAAATGAATAATCTTTAAACAAAGAACTATATCAGTTATTACATTACATTTCATTTCATTACATCATATCATCAGAGTGTACAACAACATACAACATCAACAAACAGTGCAGCGGAAAAAGAAATACTATATAAACTAGTAATACGCCATGCCATCCAGCTTGCCTCCAGCAACTCCAGAATATCCAGAATATCCTGATAAACCTAACTCTTAACTGCCCATGTGGAAATTGGTGGGCACCCAGAGTTTAGGAAGGAAAACAATAAACTCCGAGTCAGTCATGTGACTGGTGCGAGAACTCAAAACAGTTTATTTACTTTAAAATCAAAATAGAGGAATATTTTTAAATTAATTCGCAATGCTTTTAAAAAATGAGACTACCATAAGGCCTCCCGCACACACACACAATGCAAACGCAGAATCGGAGGAGATTTCTCCTTATGATAGTCAAAGATGCTTGATACGCATTTAAAATAACATTTGATATTATTATTAGTGCATAGTGTATAACAAATTCATTTCGAAAGTAGAATATAAATCTTAGCCAACATACGACCATTATCGTATGCCTACTATAGCTACTATCCAAACAGTGGTGACCACCATAAGTGAATAGCAGGTTCTACAACTAATACCGTAAAAGTTTCGTATTGTTTCTTTGGATTTCCAACGAATGATCAGGCCAAGGAACTTCCCATTGCCACATGAGAATGCCTCTGGATGGACATCCCCGAGAACCAAACCGGATCTCTACCAACACAAGGCCGGGTTACTCCTAACTGAGTAACAACTGACCGAATATGCCATCCCCCGGTCCTTTGGGACCTTTTCACCGAGCGCTCGTAATCAATTCACACAATCATAAAGTGTTTTCAACATGAGTAAGTATCTGGGCTCCATACCATGATACCACCCTTTTCCAGAAGGAAATGGACACATCCTAAAGGGTGCTACCCCTCATAACCTTGCTGCTTCTTTCCTGTTTTGACCATTCACGGGGTGTGAGGCTCGACGAATTCACGTCCACAAAAACATACTTTATACAAAAGCCATGCTTTGGGTCAACAAATGATCAACACAATGATCACTAAGATAGACGATCAAATAAATGATCCTATCACAATAATCAACACAATGATCATTTCAGCATCACTCAGCATGTCACATTACCAAACTGGGAATATATCGCTGATAACTTCAACTATATAACCTTTGAGCACGTACGTCTCAAAGAAGGGTGTTAAGCAAAGAATAAATTCTCCGCCACCAACAGAAATATATTTGAAAGAAATCGGCTTTATATCTCAACTTGTAATGTCAGGCATACAATCCATACAAGTCTGTTCCGGGTTCGAACAAAACCGAAGGCACTTCTTACGAAGCCCTTGCAATACGGGTATTCACAATCCCGATCGAATTTCCCATCACTTAGGAGATCTCTATACCAGGAGCTACCCAGTGCAGAGACAATCGATAGGTCATCCTATCGTTTTCACAAATACTCGGTCTTCAACACCGATCTTCAAATGCAATTCATAACGACGTATCACATATTCGGAATGGGTTATACGACCCCATGGTCCTTTCCCGGTTAACCCGAATAGTGAGCGCTTATTCAAAAATAAGTGTGACATTCAAATTCAATCAATTCACATCAAATACTCATTCAAAGGGAAATACTGATAGTCGGTTATTGAACTATCAATTGATATGCATACATCACCAGATTCCAAATAATTTTCCAAATTATTTATTTTCCAAAATATCTTTACAAGATATAAAATTCCAACACTTCAAAAATAAATCAATATTTATTTTCAAACAAATTTCACTTTCACATATAAATTCCATAATGAATTTATATTTCAAAATATTCATGCATATACGATTTCAATTATTCATTTTCAATTTATCTTCAAAAAGATAAATTCTAAATATTCACTTCATATTGGAAAATATTTCCATACTTATTTATTCATAAGTAATTCACAAATCTCTTTTATTTTCAACACTTAGAAAATATTCAATATACTTAAATCGAATTAAGTATATATTTCATTCTTTAAGGAAATTATTCACTTAAACATATTTACTTGGGCCAAAACGAATGTTACGTAAAACATCGTTACGACAACCCAAAATCACTAGTATAGGGATTCGAATTTAAATAGATATATAAATCCCAATGCTATACTAAACATTTTCTTTCGGAAATTATTTACTATAACAACAGTGTTATAGTCCACCATTTCCTTTTATTTCTCGAAAACGTCTATTTCAACAATAAATGTTGAAATCTATGGTTTCGAATCTCAACACCTTTAAAACATCGTTAGATCGTTTTAATTCTGTTTAAAATATCACATTCTAAAACATTTTCTTTAACATGTTATTCACTATTCAAAAACGTGAATATACTTTGTTAACAAATTTCATCCTTTTATTCTATTCACTTTAACTTAAAGGATTATTCACTGTCTAAAACGTGAATATAACTCCATTTATAAGTTATAACAATTAACTTATCAAAATAAGTCGTTTGTGAATTTATAAAGCAACGTTTATAAATTCCATTTCTATTTATTTATAAAAACTTCCTTTTTATAAATTCCTTTATTAACCTATTCCAGTTTATAACTCAATTATAAACTACAAGTTCATCTTATAAGTTAATTACTTATAAAACGATTATTTTACAAAATCGTTCATTTAACTTCCCAAATTATTAATCTTAACTTATAAGATTGTTTATTTATCCAAAATTCATTCTTTCGATAACTTTATAAATTTTATAAACCTACTGCTTATAAAATTTCATTTATAACTTCACAGTTTAAAATTCTATAAATTTCATTCATTTAGGAAATTCATTTCCACTACATTCAAACACTTATAAAAAAACTCGTTTTATAATGTCCATAATTCAATTTATAAATATCCATTTATAAATCTCTTAATATAATCAGTTTATATTATTATTCTAAAACGTCTTTAAATTCCTTTATAATTTCATCATTTCGATTTATAAAAAAATCAAATTTTATAAATCCTATATTTAAACTTTTATCATATATTCAAAAATCCAATCTAAATTATTTTATAAAATCATTAGTTCATATTTCTCAAAAATCGACTTTTAATCGTATTTCTAAAAATCAGCTTTTTAACTATATTTCACAAAAACCATAATTTTTATAACTTTAAAAATTATAACGTTTATTTATTTATAATGGATCAATTCCAAAAATATAGTATATTTTCAAAATCACTTTTAAAATCATTTTAAAATCCCAAAATCTGGGTCCAATGATGCTACACACCAAATAGTCAATCACGACTACAACGATATCATATATCGATATGATAATCCATCAAATATCAAAATATCTGAAATAAAATAAATACTGTTGAGGAATCCAGTTGGATCCCTCCAACCTGTTTTCCTGCATCCAAAAACATTAGCACAATACCAATTTCGCTCCAGTACGAAATTATCGCGGTACATGTTCTTATTAAATATTATCCGCTTAATAACGGCGTAATAGGGTCTCATCCGCTAAACAAAAAATGCGGGAAATCAACAACTGCAATATATACATATGCCAATATATATATATATATTGATATTATATATAATACCAATTTCACTGTTTATGAAATATTCGCGGTATATGTTTTTAATAAATAACATCCGTTTACTAACGGCGCATAATGTCTATTTTAACAATCAATAATTTACAGTCATCATCCAAACATGCATTCAAATATTTTAAATCTAACTATTTAAAATAAAATCGAAATCTATTCGATTGAGTGAGAAGTTCTCACCTTGGTTTTAATTTCCGTTTTAGCTTTTTATTTCGAATAAAATTAAACGCGCGTTTAATTTTACCCGAAATTCTCACTAACTCCAAACGACTCCAAACCAACTCCATCGCGTAGTGCTCGTCCATACGATTCCAACGCAACTGAGTTTGCATTTTTTCGACCTCGTATGAAAAAGTTATGCAATTTACAAGTTTGTACACGTTTTATATAACTATTCACAACATAAACTTTTATAATTTTAACCTATGCCTAATCCATGCCGTTAGATCATGATCCAAGGGCTCCCCTCCATCTTCTACATTCACGCAACCATCTCCAGGAAGGAGCCAACGTAGCCGAACCCACTCATGAAATTAGGTTTTAGCTTTGCCACCACCTCGAGCGACTATACTCGATCATGCTACCACCATCACATAGCCCACGACCCCCTCTAGGTTCGGCCCAAACCCTGTAGCACTCGGCCCCATCCTCCTCTCTGAAACGCGTGCGCAAGTTACAAGTTTCTAGCTCGATTTGCCGCCAATCCGAAGCTCCAAACACGATCATAGCCGTTGATATCGTAGATCTTGATGTGCTCTACGATTTCTTAGTTTAGAGTTTGTGATAAAAGTGAATGGATTTCGAGATATGAGAGGGGAAAGAAGGAGAAATGCTGGCCATTGAAACATGGGTGGCGGCTGTAACATAGAATTAGGGTTTTATTTTTTTTTTATTTTTAGATTTAGGGTGGTATTTATAGGAAAAGCAAGCGTAAACACTATTCATTCCGGGAATTCCGAACTCCGATTTAGACGCCGTAACCAGCGTACCTAGGGTTTATCCCGCGTTCCGGACACAATGGAACAGGTTTCGAAAGCTAATTCGGAAGTATGTGCGAGTTATGGCTGAAAACGCTCAATTTAAATTAAACCGATTTAACTCGATTTCTAGGCGTTTTAATTTGTACCGGACAAACGGTAAATCCAAACGACTTGAAATTTGAAACCTTACAATAATATCACATTACGGATCCGATGAAACTGGTTTCGTCGAAATCCGAGACTTTTTGAAAAATGGCTATTTTGACTCGCCAAATTTAAATTAAAAATAATTCGATGCGTTTCGAGCTGCCACGATCAAACGATAACTCCGATTGACACGAAAATTGAAATCCGGTAATAACTAACTAATACAGATCCAATGGAACTGGTTTCGTTCAATTCTGAGACTGTTCAAAAATTGGCTATTTTACAGTCGATTATTAAATATTAAAATATTTAATTTTCACAAATTAACTTTTAATTCGATTTTAAAAGTTCTAAAATATTTCTATAACTCCAGTATGATTAAATAAAATTTTACAAATCATTTTCTATCATATTTAACTCTATTTTCAATTATTTCCATAATTTAACATATTAAATTATCGATTTAATTATCCAATTAAATCCAAAAATTCAAATAAAAATTTATTTGACTTATAAATTCACTTATTAATATTTAAAATTAATTAAATATTCAAATTTTAATTTCTGAAAATTCTGGGTCGTTACAATCTGATACCAACTGTAACAGCCACAGATTTTCGACTTCCGAGATCCGACATCGACACTCACTTTATCGACTGCCGAGAAATCAAAGGCCGAAAAACCGAGATGTTATGGGTTTTAAAAAGAAAAGAAAAGAAAGAAGAGAGAAAAAGAAGAAAGAAAAAGAAAAATAGAGGGAAAAGAAGATAGACAATTTTAAATCTAAATTCTGATGTTTGTTCTGTTGTTTCCTTTCTGTCCGTTCTATTTTTAAAATTCCTCTTTTTCTATTTTTAAAATTTTCTATTTTCAAATTTCTCTATTTTCTCTATCTTCTTATCTCTTCTTTTCCCTCTATTTTTCTTTTTCTTTCTTCTTTTTCTCTCTTCTTTCTTTTCTTTTCTTTTTAAAACCCATAACATCTCGGTTTTCGGCCTTTGATTTCTCGGCAGTCGATAAAGTGAGTGTCGATGTCGGATCGAGCCGCGCAAAGGAGACTATGGCGAATTTTTCCGGAAATTTAAGGCGTTAGAAAAAAATTTGAGAAAATTGGAAAATTTTGAAAACTTAAACTTTGATTTGGAATTGAAAGTTAAATGATATAATTTATTTTTGAAAAGATAACTAAGTATGATTTGAAAACTTAGTAAAGTATCATAAGAAGTTTAATTATGAATTTTGGAAAATTAATAGATTTTGTAACCTTTCTTACTTGCAATTTCGAGGACGAAATTCTTTTAAGAGGGAAAGATTGTAACGACCCAGAATTTTTATTAATTTTATTTTGAATATTTAATTAATTTTAAATGTTAATAAGTGAATTTTTAAGTCAAATAAATTTTTATTTGAATTTTTGGATTTAATTGGATAATTAAATCGATAATTTAATACGTTAAATTATGGAAATAATTGAAAATATAGTTAAATATGATTAGAAATAATTTGGAAAATTTTATTTAATCATACTGGAGTTATAGAGATATTTTAGAACTTTTAAAATCGAATTAAAAGTAAATTTGTGAAAATTGAATATTTTAATATTTAATAATCGACTGTAAAATAGTCAATTTTTGAACAGTCTCAGAATTGAACGAAACCAGTTTCATTGGATCCGTAATAGTTAGTTATTACCGGATTTCAATTTTCGTGTCAATCGGACTTATCGTTTGATCGTGGCAGCTCGAAACGCATCGAATTATTTTTAATTTAAATTTGGCGAGTCAAAATAGCCATTTTTCAAAAAGTCTCGGATTTCGACGAAACCAGTTTCATCGGATCCGTAATGTGATATTATTGTAAGGTTTCAAATTTCAAGTCAATTGGATTTACCGTTTGTCCGGTACAAATTAAAACGCCTAGAAATCGACTTAAATCGGTTTAATTTAAATTGAACGTTTTCAGCCATAACTCGCACATACTTCCGAATTAGCTTCCGAAACCTGTTCCATTGTGTCCGGAACGCGGGATAAACCCTAGGTACGCTGGTTACGGCGTCTAAATCGGAGTTCGGAATTCCCGGAATGAATAGTGTCGCTCGTTCCTTATAAATAGCCCCTACCTTTCATAAATTTGATAAAAATTATCACTAAAACCCTAATTCCTTCATGTAGCCGCCACCCCCCCTGTGTATGGCCAGAAATCATTCTTCTTCATCTCTCAATCTCTCCCAATCTACAAGGAATTTGAAGAAGTGTTCAACACGAAAAAGGTAGAGCATGAAGAGAGCTTGAAATCCATACGGATATGATCATGTTTGGAGCGACGTGGAGTGAGAAATTTGGGGCCGTGTGCTTCAGTTTTGCACGCACTTCGAGAGTGGAGGGTGGGGCCGAGTTGGCCATGGTGGCTGGTGGTGGTAGTTTGCGTCGTGCTCTTCGTCGTGGCGTTGGTGTGATGAAGTATCGTCGTGTGAATGGAGTGCAAATTGAAACCGTAAAATTTAAGTCATGGGTTCATAGTTCGGCCCTCAACCTGGAGATGATAACGTGAGGAAGATGGAGGGTATGCACGGCCAGGATTTGCTCAAGTTGGATCTAGTGGCTAGGATGAGTTGTATGTTAAATTATAAAAGTTATGTTGAATTTAAGTTTATAAAATTGTGTACAAACTTGTAAAATTAATAACTTTTTCATACGAGGTCGAAAAAATGCAAACCCAGTTGCGTTGGAATCGTATGGACGAGCACTACGCGATGGAGTTGGTTTGGAGTCGTTTGGAGTTAGTGAGAATTTCGGGTAAAATTAAACGCGCGTTTAATTTTATTCGAAATAAAAGCTAAAACGGAAATTAAAATCAAGGTGAGAACTTCTCACTCAATCGAATAGATTTCGATTTTATTTTAAATAGTTAGATTTAAAATATTTGAATGCATGTTTGAATGATGACTGTAAATTATTGATTGTTAAAATAGACATTATTCGCCGTTAGTAAGCGGATGTTATTTATTAAAAACATATACCGCGAATATTTCATAAACAGTGAAATTGGTATTATATATAATATCAATATATATATATTGGCATATGTATATATTGCAGTTGATTGATTTCCCGCATTTTTGTTTAGCGGATGAGACCCTATTACGCCGTTATTAAGCGGATAATATTTATTAAGAACATGTACCGCGATAATTTCGTATTGGAGCGAAATTGGTATTGTGCTAATGTTTTTGGATGCAGGAAACAGGTTGGAGGGATCCAACTGGATTCCTCAACAGTATTTATTTTATTTCAGATATTTTGATATTTGATGATTATCATATCGATATATGATATCGTTGTTAGTCGTGATTGACTATTTGGTGTGTAGCATCATTGGACCCAGATTTTGGGATTTTAAAATGGTTTTAAAGTGATTTTTGAAAATATACTTTATTTTTGGAATTGATCCATATTAAGTAAATAAACGTTATAATTTTTAAAGTTATAAAAATTATGATTTTTGTGAAATATTGTTAAAAGCTGATTTTTGAGAAATATGAATTAATGACTTTATAAAATAATTTTAATGGGGATTTTTGAATTTATTATGAAAAGTTTAAATATAGGATTTATAAAATTTGATTATTTTATAAATCAAAATGGTGAGATTATAAAGGAATTTAAAGACGTTTTAAAAGAATAATATAATTTGATTTATATTAAGAAATTTATAAATAGATATTTATAAATCGAAATATTGACATTATAAAACGAGTTTTTATAAGAGTTTGAATGTAGTGAAAATGAATTTCCTAAATGAATGAAATTTATGAAATTATAAACTGTGAAGTTATAAAATGAAATTTTATAAGCAATAGGTTTATAAAATTCATAAAGTTATCGAAAGAATGAATTTTGGATAAATAAACAATCTTATAAGTTAAGATTAATAATTTGGGAAGTTAAATGAACGATTTTGAAAAAAAAAATCGTTTTATAAGTAATTAACTTATAATATGAACTTATAGTTTATAATTGAGTTATAAACTGGAATAGGTTAATAAAGGAATTTATAAAAAGGAAGTTTTTATAAATAAATAGAAACGGAATTTATAAACGTTGTTTTATAAATCCGCAAATGACTTATTTTTGATAAGTTAATTGTTATAACTTAGAAATAGAGTTATATTCACGTTTTAGACTGTGAATAATCCTTCGAAATTAAAATGAATAAAAGGATGAGATTTGTTAACGAAGTTTATTCACGTTTTTGAATAGTGAATAACACGTTAAATAAAATGTTTTTGAATGTGATGTTTTAAATAGAATTAAAACGATCTAACGATGTTTTTAAACATGTTGAGATTCGAAACCATAGATTTCAACATTTATTGTTGAAATAGACGTTTTCGAGAAATAAAAGGAAATAGTGGACTATAACACTGTTGTTATAGTAAATGATTTCCGAAAGGAAATGGGTTGTATAGTATTGGGATTTATATATCTATTTAATTTCGAATCCCTATACTAGTGATTTTGGGACGTTGTAACGATGTTTTACGCAACATTCGTTTTGGCCCAAATAAAAATGTTTAAGAGAATGATTTCCCTTAAAGAATGAATAATATACTTAATTCGATTTAAGTATATTGAATATTTTCAAAGGTTGAAAATAAAGAGATTTGTCGATTACTTATTTTTGATAAGTATGGAAATGTTTTCCAATATGAAGTGAATAATTAGAATTTATCTTTTTGAAGATAAATTGAATGAATTATTGAAATCGAATATGCATGGATATTTTGAAATATAAATTCATTATGGAATTTATATGTGAAAAGTGAAATTAGTTTGAAAATAAATATTGATTTATTTTTGAAGTGTTGAAATTATATATCTTGTAAAGATATTTTGGAAAATAAATAATTTGGAAAATTATTTGGAATCTGGTGATGTATGCATATCCATTGATAGTTCAATAGCCGACTATCAGTATTTCCCTTTGAATGGGTATTTGATGTGATTTGATTGAATTTGTATGCACACTTATTTTTGAATAAGCGCTCACTATTCGGGTTAACCGGGAAAGGACCATGGGGTCGTATAACCCATTCCGAATATGTGATACGTCGTTGTGAATTGCATTTGAAGATCGGTGTTGAAGACCGGTATTTGCAAGAGCGATAGGATGACCTATCGATTGTTTCTGCACCGAGTCGCGCCGGTATAGAAACTCCCTAAGTGATGGGAAATCCGATCAGGATTGTGAATATCCGGATTGCAAGGACTTCTTTGTAAGTGCCTTCGGTTTTGTTCGAGCCCGGAACAGACTTGTATGGATTGTATGTCTGACATTACAAGTTGAGATATAAAGCCGATTTCTTTCAAATATATTTCTGTTGGTGGTGGAGAATTTATTCTTTGCTTAACACCCTTCTTTGAGACGTACGAGCTCAAAGATTATATAGTTGAAGTTATCAGCGATATATTCCCAGTTTGGTAATGTGACATGCTGAGTGATGCTGAAATGATCATTGTGTTGATTATTGTGATAGGATCATTTATTTGATCGTCTATCTTAGTGATCATTGTGTTGATCATTTGTTGACCCAAAGCATGGCTTTTGTATAAAGTATGTTTTTGTGGACGTGAATTCGTCGAGCCTCACATCCCGGAAATGGTCAAAACAGGAAAGAAGCAGCAAGGTTATGAGGGGTAGCACCCTTTAGGATGTGTCCATTTCCTTCTGGAAAAGGGTGGTATCATGGTATGGAGCCCAGATACTTACTCATGTTGAAAACACTTTGTTATGATTGTGTGAATAGATTAGAGAGCGCTCTCGGAAAAAGGTCCCAAAGGACCGGGGGATGGCATATTCGGTCAGTTGTTGCTCAGTTAGGAGTAACCCGGCCTTGTGTTGGTAGAGATCCGGTTTGGTTCTCGGGGATGTCCATCCAGAGGCATTCTCAGTGGCAATGGGAAGTTCCTTGGCCTGACCATTTGTTGGAAATCCAATTCCCAATACGAAACTTTTACGGTATTAGTTGTAGAACCTGCTATTCACTTATGGTGGTCACCACTGTTTGGATGGTAGCTATAGTAGGCATACGATAATGGTCGTATGTTGGCTAAGATTTATATTCTACTTTCGAAATGAATTTTTCTCTACACTATGCACTAATAATAATATGAAATGTTCTTTTAAATGCGTATCAAGCATCTTTGACTATCATAAGGAGAAATCTCCTCCGATTCTGCGTTTGCATTGTGTGTGTGTGCGGGAGGCCTTATGGTAGTCTCATTTTTAAAAGCATTTCGAATTGAATTAAAAATATTCCTCTATTTTGATTTTAAAGATAAATAAACTGTTTTGAGTTCTCACACCAGTCACATGACTGACTTGGAGTTTATTGTTTTCCTTCCTAAACTCTGGGTGCCCACCAATTTCCACACGGGCAGTTAAGAGTTAGGTTTATCAGGATATTCTGGATATTCTGGAGTTGCTGGAGGCAAGCTGGATGGCATGGCGTATTATTTATATAGTATTTCTTTTCCGCTGCACTGTTTGATGTTGTATGTTGTTGTTGTACACTCTGATGATTTGATGTAATGTAATATAATGTGATGAAATGTAATAACTGATATAGTTCTTTGTTTAAAGATTATTCATTTATTATTATATGTTGTTCCGCTGCGAATTGTGAGATTCTGTTGTTGTTCTGTTGTTTTCTGTCCGTTCTATTTTCAAATTCTCTTTTTCTATTTTAAAATTCTCTGTTTTCTAAAAAAATCGTCTATCTTCTTTTCCCTCTATTTTTCTTTTTCTTTCTTCTTTTTCTCTCTTCTTTCTTTTCTTTTCTTTTTAAAACCCATAACATCTCGGTTTTCGGCCTTTGATTTCTCGGCAGTCGATAAAGTGAGTGTCGATAAAGTCATCATTCAAACATGCATTCAAATATTTTAAATCTAACTATTTAAAATAAAATCGAAATCTATTCGATTGAGTGAGAAGTTCTCACCTTGGTTTTAATTTCCGTTTTAGCTTTTTATTTCGAATAAAATTAAACGCGCGTTTAAGTTTACCCGAAATTCTCACTAACTCCAAACGACTCCAAACCAACTCCATCGCGTAGTGCTCGTCCATACGATTCCAACGCAACTGAGTTTGCATTTTTTCGACCTCGTATGAAAAAGTTATGCAATTTACAAGTTTGTACACGTTTTATATAACTATTCACAACATAAACTTTTATAATTTTAACCTATGCCTAATCCATCCGTTAGATCATGATCCAAGGGCTCCCCTCCATCTTCTACATTCACGCAACCATCTCCAGGAAGGAGCCAACGTAGCCGAACCCACTCATGAAATTAGGTTTTAGCTTTGCCACCACCTCGAGCGACTATACTCGATCATGCTACCACCATCACATAGCCCACGACCCCCTCTAGGTTCGGCCCAAACCCTGTAGCACTCGGCCCCATCCTCCTCTCTGAAACGCGTGCGCAAGTTACAAGTTTCTAGCTCGATTTGCCGCCAATCCGAAGCTCCAAACACGATCATAGCCGTTGATATCGTAGATCTTGATGTGCTCTACGATTTCTTAGTTTAGAGTTTGTGATAAAAGTGAATGGATTTCGAGATATGAGAGGGGAAAGAAGGATAAATGCTAGCCATTGAAACATGGGTGGCGGCTGTAACATAGAATTAGGGTTTTATTTTTTTTTTATTTTTAGATTTAGGGTGGTATTTATAGGAAAAGCAAGCGTAAACACTATTCATTCCGGGAATTCCGAACTCCGATTTAGACGCCGTAACCAGCGTACCTAGGGTTTATCCCGCGTTCCGGACACAATGGAACAGGTTTCGGAAGCTAATTCGGAAGTATGTGCGAGTTATGGCTGAAAACGCTCAATTTAAATTAAACCGATTTAACTCGATTTCTAGGCGTTTTAATTTGTACCGGACAAACGGTAAATCCAAACGACTTGAAATTTGAAACCTTACAATAATATCACATTACGGATCCGATGAAACTGGTTTCGTCGAAATCCGAGACTTTTTGAAAAATGGCTATTTTGACTCGCCAAATTTAAATTAAAAATAATTCGATGCGTTTCGAGCTGCCACGATCAAACGATAACTCCGATTGACACAAAAATTGAAATCCGGTAATAACTAACTAATACGGATCCAATGGAACTGGTTTCGTTCAATTCTGAGACTGTTCAAAAATTGGCTATTTTACAGTCGATTATTAAATATTAAAATATTTAATTTTCACAAATTAACTTTTAATTCGATTTTAAAAGTTCTAAAATATTTCTATAACTCCAGTATGATTAAATAAAATTTTACAAATCATTTTCTATCATATTTAACTCTATTTTCAATTATTTCCATAATTTAACATATTAAATTATCGATTTAATTATCCAATTAAATCCAAAAATTCAAATAAAAATTTATTTGACTTATAAATTCACTTATTAATATTTAAAATTAATTAAATATTCAAATTTTAATTTCTGAAAATTCTGGGTCGTTACATGCTTGCTGGAATTACAATTTTGTACGCAATCTATGTGAATACAATCAAATAACAAATTACATACAATAATCCAGACATTGTTATTCAACCATCCACATGTACAAACAAGCAAGCATTCACTTTCAAGATTAGTTTAATCACATTTTAATTTTTATATAAATATTATTTTTACTTTATATGAAAAGAAGTTACAACAGTCCAAACAATTTGTATTCAACAATCTAAACATTGCTAAACCATCCATATATGAAAAGAAGTTTCCACACCCAGGGCTGATCCAACAAATATATAATAATCATAGCATTCACATAATAACATCCAAACATCAATCAGACAATTGTAACAACCAAATA
This sequence comes from Allium cepa, assembly GCA_030765085.1. Classification (NCBI taxonomy): domain Eukaryota; kingdom Viridiplantae; phylum Streptophyta; class Magnoliopsida; order Asparagales; family Amaryllidaceae; genus Allium; species Allium cepa. The sequence continues at coordinate 213,355,103 of CM060943.1, forward strand.
ACCAAGATACTCGGTGGAAAGAAATCCATTAGTTTCCACTGTGCACTCTAATCCCTAATCAATAAGATTACCTTATTCAATGCCACACTATGTCTAATTTTCTTTTTACCAGTACCAACACTTCATGTTGAATAGTTACTGTCAGGACACGATTCTTCGTCTTCCGAAAATCCGACATCGACACTCACTTTATCGACTGCCGAGAAATCGAACGACGGAAAACCGAACACTGAGGGTTTTTAAGAAAAAGAAAAGAAGAAAGAAGATAGGAAAGAAGAAGAAAGAAAAAGAAAAATAGAGGGAAAAGAAGATAGACAATTTTTAGAAAACAGAGAATTAAAAAAACAGAAGATAGAAGAATTTTAAAAATAGAAAAGGAGAATTTAAAAATAGAACGGACAGAAAGGAACAACAGAACAACATCAGAATCTCACAATTCGCAGCGGAACAACATATAATAATAAATGAATAATCTTTAAACAAAGAACTATATCAGTTATTACATTTTATACATTACATCCCATCATATCATCAGAGTGTACAACAACATACAACAATGCAGCGGAAAAAGAGATACTATATAAGTAATATGCCATGCCATCCAGCTTGCCTCCAGCAACTCCAGAATATCCAGAATATCCTGATAAACCTAACTCTTAACTGCCCGTGTGGAAATTGGTGGGCACCCAGAGTTTAGGAAGGAAAACAATAAACTCCAAGTCAGTCATGTGACTGGTGTGAGAACTCAAAACAGTTTTTTTTTTATCTTTAAAATCAAAATAAGGAATATTTTTTTTTTATTCAATTCGCAATGCTTTTAAAAATGAGACTACCATAAGACCTCCTGCCACACACACAATGCAAACGCAGACTTGGAGAAGATTTCTTCTTATGATAGTCAAACATGCTTGATACGCATTTAAAAAGAGCATTTGATATTATTACTAGTGCATAGTGTAGAACAAATCCTTTCGAAAGTAGAATATAAATCTTAGCCAGCATAGGTACCATTATATTATGCCTACTAATAGCTACCATATTAAATGGCAGGTTCTACAACTAATACCGTACAAGTTTCGTATTGTTTCTTTGGATTTCCAACAAATGGTCAGGCCAAGGAACTTCCCATTGCCACTGAGAATGCCTCTGGATGGACATCCCCGAGAACCAAACCGGATCTCAACCAACACAAGGCCGGGTTACTCCTAACTGAGTAACAACTGACCGAATATGCCATCCCCCGGTCCTTTGGGACCTTTTTCCGAGAGCGCTCTCTAATCAATTCACACAATCATAACAAAGTGTTTTCAACATGAGTAAGTATCTGGGCTCCATACCATGATACCACCCTTTTCCAGAAGGAAATGGACACATCCTAAAGGGTGCTACCCCTCATAACCTTGCTGCTTCTTTCCTGTTTTGACCATTTCCGGGATGTGAGGCTCGACGAATTCACGTCCACAAAAACATACTTTATACAAAAGCCATGCTTTGGGTCAACAAATGATCAACACAATGATCACTAAGATAGACGATCAAATAAATGATCCTATCACAATAATCAACACAATGATCATTTCAGCATCACTCAGCATGTCACATTACCAAACTGGGAATATATCGCTGATAACTTCAACTATATAACCTTTGAGCTCGTACGTCTCAAAGAAGGGTGTTAAGCAAAGAATAAATTCTCCGCCACCAACAGAAATATATTTGAAAGAAATCGGCTTTATATCTCAACTTGTAATGTCAGGCATACAATCCATACAAGTCTGTTCCGGGATCGAACAGAACCGAAGGCACTTACAAAGAAGTCCTTGCAATCCGGATATTCACAATCCTGATCGGATTCACCATCACATATGGAGAACTCAATACCGGAGCAACTCGGTGCAGAGTCAATCGATAGTTCATCCTATCACTTTCGCAAATACCGGTCTTCAACACCGATCTTCAAATGCGATTCACAACGACGTATCACGTATTCGGAGTGGGTTATACGACCCCATGGTCCTTTCCCGGTTAACCCGAATAGTGAGCGCTTATTCAAAAATAAGTGTGCATTCAAATTCAATCATTTCACATCAAATACCCATTCAAAGGGAAATATTGATAGTCGGTTATTGAACTATCAATTGATATGCATACATCACCAGATTTCCAAATAATTTTCCAAATTATTTATTTTTCCAAAATATCTTTACAAGATATATAATTTCAACACTTCAAAAATAAATCAACATTTATTTTTAAAACAATTCTCCTTTTCATTTATAAATTCTATAATGAATTTATATTTCAAAATATCCATGCATATGCGATTTCAATAATCCATTTCAATTTATCTTTAAAAAGATAAATTCTAATTTTTCACTTCATATTGGAAAACATTTCCATACTTATTAAAAATAAGTAATTCACAAATCTTTTTATTTTCAACACTTAGAAAATATTCAATATACTTAAATCGAATTAAGTATATATTTCATTCTTTAAGGAAATCATTCACTTAAACATATTTATTTGGGCCAAAACGAATGTTGCGTAAAACATCGTTACAACAACCCAAAATCACTAGTATAGGGATTCGAAATTAAAAATAGATATATAAATCCCAATACTATACCAAAACATTTCCTTTCGGAAATCATTTACTATAACAACAGTGTTATAGTCCATCATCTCCTTTCGTTTCTCGAAACATCTATTTCAACAATAAATGTTGAAATCTGTGGTTTCGAATCTCAACATGTTTAAAAACATCGTTAGATCGTTTTAATTCTATTTACTACACCAAATCCAAAACAATTTCTTTAACGTATTATTCACTATTCAAAAACGTGAATAACTTCGTTAACAAATTTCATTCTTTTATTCATTTTAATTCAAAGGATTATTCACTATTCAAAAATGTGAATATAACTCCATTAATAGGTTATAACAATTAACTTATCAAAATAAGTCGTTTGCGAATTTATAAAACAACGTTTATAAATTCCATATTTATTTATTTATAAAAACTTCCTTTTTATAAATTCCTTTATTAACCTATTCCAGTTTATAACTAAATTATAAACTAAACGTTCACATTATAAGTTAATTACTTATAAAACGATTATTTTACAAAATCGTTCATTTAACTTCCCAAATTATTAATCTTAACTTATAAGATTGTTTATTTATCCAAAATTTATTCTTTCGATAACTTTATAAATTTTATAAACCTATTGCTTATAAAATTTCATTTATAACTTCACAGTTTATAATTTCATAAATTTCATTCATTTAGGAAATTCATTTTCACTACATTCAAACACTTATAAAAACTCGTTTTATAATGTCCATAATTCAATTTATAAATATCCATTTATAAATCTCTTAATATAAATTAATTTATATTATTCTTTTAAACGTCTTTAAATTCCTTTAAAATTTCACCGTTCTCTTGATTTATAAAATAATCATATTTTATAAATCTTATATTCAAACTTTTAATAATAAACTCAAAAATCCAGTTTAAACTATTTTATAAAATCATTGGTTCATATTTCTCAAAAATCAGTTTTTAACCGTATTTCTAAAAATCAGCTTTTTAACTATATTTCACAAAAACCATAATTTTTATAACTTTAAAAATTATAACGTTTATTTATTTATAATGGATCAATCCCAAAAAAATATAGTATATTTTCAAAATCACTTTTAAAAATCATTTTAAAATCCCAAAATCTGGGTCCAATGATGCTACATACCAAATAGTCAATCACGACTACAACGATCCATCATATATCGATATGATAATCAATCAAATATCAAAATATCTGAAATTAAATAAATACTGTTGAGGAATCTAGTTGGATCCCTCCAACCTGTTTCCTGCATCCAAAAACATTAGCACAATACCAATTTCGCTCCAGTACGAAATTATCGCGGTACATGTTTTTAATAAATATTATCCGCTTAATAACGGCGTAATAGGGTCTCATCCGCTAAACAAAAAATGCGGGAAATCAATCAACTGCAATATATACATATGCCAATATATATATATTGATATTATATATATAATACCAATTTCACTGTTTATGAAATATTCGCGGTATATGTTTATATTAAATAACATCCGCTTACTAACGGCGCATAATGTCTATTTTAACAATCAATAATTTACAGTCATCATTCAAACATGCATTCAAATATTTTAAATCTAACTATTTAAAATAAAATCGAAATCTATTCGATTGAGTGAGAAGTTCTCACCTTGGTTTTAATTTCCGTTTAAGCTTTTATTTCGAATAAAATTAAACGCGCGTTTAATTTTACCCGAAATTCTCACTAACTCCAAACGACTCCAAACCAACTCCATCGCGTAGTGCTCGTCCATACGATTCCAACGCAACTGAGTTTGCATTTTTTTGACCTCGTATGAAAAAGATATGAATTTTACAAGATTGTACACGTTTTATATTAACTAATTACAATATAAACTTTATATTTTTAAACCTAAACAGTTTCTGGCCACAGGATCAAAGCTCCCCTCCATCATAGCCGTGAATTTGCTTCTCCCCCAACCTGCTTTCTCACGCACATGACACCCTACAGCCGAACAAACCCATTAACCCAATACTAGGGTTCCAATTCGATCTCACCACACTCGACGAGAGCTCGATCAGATAGCTCCATGACGTGCGCCTCACCACTAGCTACACTCGGCCCCAAGGCCATGGAACTCGGCCACCACCACGTCCTAGAACTGCGTGCGCAAGTCCCCCCCTGTCGGCCCCCCTATCTCCCACTACAATGCTCCATTTTAGATCATAGCCGTTGAAAACGTAGTACTCACAGCCCTCTACAACTTTGTAGTTGATACTTTCATGAATCGATGCATGGATTTTGAGAAATTGAAGGATGAAGAAGATTAAGTTTCAGCCCTTGATTATACATGGAGGCGGCCTGTATAGATTAGGGTTTTGTTGTTTTTTTTTTATTTTAGATTTAAGGTGATATTTATAGGAAAAGCAAGCGTAAACACTATTCATCCCGGGAATTCCGAACTCCGATTTAGACGCCGTAACCAGCGTACCTAGGGTTTATCCCGCGTTCCGGACACAATGGAACAGGTTTCGGAAGCTAATTCGGAAGTATGTGCGAGTTATGGCTGAAAACGTTCAATTTAAATTAAACCGATTTAAATCGATTTCTAGGCGTTTTAATTTGTACCGGACAAACGGTAAATCCAATTGACTTGAAATTTGAAACCTTACAATAATATCACATTACGGATCCGATGAAACTGGTTTCGTCGAATTCCGAGACTTTTTGAAAAATGGCTATTTTGACTCGCCAAATTTAAATTAAAAATAAATCGATGCGTTTCGAGCTGCCACGATCAAACGATAGCTCCGATTGACACGAAATTTGAAATCCGGTAATAACTAACTATTACGGATCCAATGAAACTGGTTTCGTTCAATTCTGAGACTGTCCAAAAATTGACTATTTTACAGTCGATTATTAAATATTAAAATATTCAATTTTCACAAATTAACTTTTAATTCGATTTTAAAAGTTCTAAAATATTTCTATAACTCCAGTATGATTAAATAAAATTTTACAAATCATTTTCTATCATATTTAACTCTATTTTCAATTATTTCCATAATTTCACATTAAATTATCGATTTAATTATTCAATTAAATCTAATAATTCAAATAAAAATTTATTCGACTTAAAAATCCACTTATAAATATTTAAAATTAATTAAATATTCAAATTTTAATTATTAAAAATTCTGGGTCGTTACAATCTTTCCCCCTTAAAAGAATTTCGTCCTCGAAATTACAAGTAAGAAAAGTTACAGAATTTATTAATTTTTTCCAAAATTCATAATTAAACTTCTTTCAAATCTTTACTAAGTTTCCAAATCATACTTAGTTATCTTTTCAAAACAACTATCTATTGTTTAACTTTCAACTTCAAATCAAAATTAAAGTTTTCAAAATTTTCCCAAATTTTCTCAAAATTTTCCTAACGCTTTAAATTTTCGGAAAAATTCGCCATAGTCTCCTTTGCGCGGCTCGATCCGAAAAAAAAATGACAGTATATATATCACAAATATACATCTCATCAAGTAATGAGGCATCCCGAAGGGAAAAAAATGTAAAAGTACGATATTTAATCCGAGATATGTACCTTATATTTTATTAGCAAGCATATACGGCTAATATAGCGCTAAAGCGAGCTCCAAATGCGAAGCAAACGCGATCCGCACCTACTAAACTCAACAAACAACATGAGAACATGCACATATGCAAATAATCTCAATATACAACATATAGCAACATAACTACTACATATGTCACATAGAAATGCAACTAAACAACAAATGAAACCATCAACCAACTATCATCCATATCCAAATAAACATTCATTCATATTCTTATTCTCATTATATGTTCAATGAAATGGTTTTCACTTTAAATCACATTTGATTTGTTTACATTGGATTTACTAACATTCATTCTCAATTCTAATTAGTTAACATTTACTAATTAAATCCAATTCACATTCAATTTTATTCAAATTTATTTATTTCTAATTTGAATTCAATTACATAGCTTTCAATTTCATTACCACTTAATGAATTATATGCAATCAATCAACAATCATATAACAACCAATGTATATTAATTACAACCAAATTACTTTGCTTACTTTCATTCTGGTTTAATTAAATTGATTTCCATTCCAATTTTTTTTTTTTTTTTATCAACTTCTAATAGCATTAGATTTCAATGAATTAACACTTTCATTAATTATTCCTTATCAACTTAAATTACATTTAATTGATTAACATTCAATTCATCCATTCAATTACAAAAGTTGAATTTCTATTCACATAACTTAAGTTCATATTCCATTTAACTTTAAATTCACTTTTATTTACAACTCATATTCATATAATTTTACTTCTTGTATATATAAGTTTATTTCACAATTGTAAATCACATTAATTATAATTCAATGCTTATAATTCTTTTACTTATACAATTATTCTTTTATTTAGATTATCCAAACAACCTAACAATCAACCTATATACACTTTAATAATTTTGAAAAATTATTTCTTTACATACAAAATATACTTAAGGTAAAATTATTTCATTTACCCAATTTCTAAATCAATATTGTGCCGAATTGTTCTATTCAAGTGTTTAGAAACCCCTTCGGCATAGTCTTGCGGACCACGCTGACGAAAGTTCATATACCACTCAATAAACCAATCATCACAATATATAACAATTTTTATATTCACTAACAAATACGCTCTCATAACTATTATTACACTCAAACTCATTCTAGAGTACTGCTGACTCTATCTCTAACGAGTTATACCCTACAGAACCATGGTTGTCGCTTAACCATAAGCTCTGATACCACATTGTCAGGACACGATTCTTCGTCTTCCGAAAATCCGACATCGACACTCACTTTATCGACTGCCGAGAAATCGAACGACGGAAAACCGAACACTGAGGGTTTTTAAGAAAAAGAAAAGAAGAAAGAAGATAGGAAAGAAGAAGAAAGAAAAAGAAAAATAGAGGGAAAAGAAGATAGACAATTTTTAGAAAACAGAGAATTAAAAAAACAGAAGATAGAAGAATTTTAAAAATAGAAAAGGAGAATTTAAAAATAGAACGGACAGAAAGGAACAACAGAACAACATCAGAATCTCACAATTCGCAGCGGAACAACATATAATAATAAATGAATAATCTTTAAACAAAGAACTATATCAGTTATTACATTTTATACATTACATCCCATCATATCATCAGAGTGTACAACAACATACAACAATGCAGCGGAAAAAGAGATACTATATAAGTAATATGCCATGCCATCCAGCTTGCCTCCAGCAACTCCAGAATATCCAGAATATCCTGATAAACCTAACTCTTAACTGCCCGTGTGGAAATTGGTGGGCACCCAGAGTTTAGGAAGGAAAACAATAAACTCCAAGTCAGTCATGTGACTGGTGTGAGAACTCAAAACAGTTTTTTTTTTATCTTTAAAATCAAAATAAGGAATATTTTTTTTTTATTCAATTCGCAATGCTTTTAAAAATGAGACTACCATAAGACCTCCTGCCACACACACAATGCAAACGCAGACTTGGAGAAGATTTCTTCTTATGATAGTCAAACATGCTTGATACGCATTTAAAAAGAGCATTTGATATTATTACTAGTGCATAGTGTAGAACAAATCCTTTCGAAAGTAGAATATAAATCTTAGCCAGCATAGGTACCATTATATTATGCCTACTAATAGCTACCATATTAAATGGCAGGTTCTACAACTAATACCGTACAAGTTTCGTATTGTTTCTTTGGATTTCCAACAAATGGTCAGGCCAAGGAACTTCCCATTGCCACTGAGAATGCCTCTGGATGGACATCCCCGAGAACCAAACCGGATCTCAACCAACACAAGGCCGGGTTACTCCTAACTGAGTAACAACTGACCGAATATGCCATCCCCCGGTCCTTTGGGACCTTTTTCCGAGAGCGCTCTCTAATCAATTCACACAATCATAACAAAGTGTTTTCAACATGAGTAAGTATCTGGGCTCCATACCATGATACCACCCTTTTCCAGAAGGAAATGGACACATCCTAAAGGGTGCTACCCCTCATAACCTTGCTGCTTCTTTCCTGTTTTGACCATTTCCGGGATGTGAGGCTCGACGAATTCACGTCCACAAAAACATACTTTATACAAAAGCCATGCTTTGGGTCAACAAATGATCAACACAATGATCACTAAGATAGACGATCAAATAAATGATCCTATCACAATAATCAACACAATGATCATTTCAGCATCACTCAGCATGTCACATTACCAAACTGGGAATATATCGCTGATAACTTCAACTATATAACCTTTGAGCTCGTACGTCTCAAAGAAGGGTGTTAAGCAAAGAATAAATTCTCCGCCACCAACAGAAATATATTTGAAAGAAATCGGCTTTATATCTCAACTTGTAATGTCAGGCATACAATCCATACAAGTCTGTTCCGGGATCGAACAGAACCGAAGGCACTTACAAAGAAGTCCTTGCAATCCGGATATTCACAATCCTGATCGGATTCACCATCACATATGGAGAACTCAATACCGGAGCAACTCGGTGCAGAGTCAATCGATAGTTCATCCTATCACTTTCGCAAATACCGGTCTTCAACACCGATCTTCAAATGCGATTCACAACGACGTATCACGTATTCGGAGTGGGTTATACGACCCCATGGTCCTTTCCCGGTTAACCCGAATAGTGAGCGCTTATTCAAAAATAAGTGTGCATTCAAATTCAATCATTTCACATCAAATACCCATTCAAAGGGAAATATTGATAGTCGGTTATTGAACTATCAATTGATATGCATACATCACCAGATTTCCAAATAATTTTCCAAATTATTTATTTTTCCAAAATATCTTTACAAGATATATAATTTCAACACTTCAAAAATAAATCAACATTTATTTTTAAAACAATTCTCCTTTTCATTTATAAATTCTATAATGAATTTATATTTCAAAATATCCATGCATATGCGATTTCAATAATCCATTTCAATTTATCTTTAAAAAGATAAATTCTAATTTTTCACTTCATATTGGAAAACATTTCCATACTTATTAAAAATAAGTAATTCACAAATCTTTTTATTTTCAACACTTAGAAAATATTCAATATACTTAAATCGAATTAAGTATATATTTCATTCTTTAAGGAAATCATTCACTTAAACATATTTATTTGGGCCAAAACGAATGTTGCGTAAAACATCGTTACAACAACCCAAAATCACTAGTATAGGGATTCGAAATTAAAAATAGATATATAAATCCCAATACTATACCAAAACATTTCCTTTCGGAAATCATTTACTATAACAACAGTGTTATAGTCCATCATCTCCTTTCGTTTCTCGAAACATCTATTTCAACAATAAATGTTGAAATCTGTGGTTTCGAATCTCAACATGTTTAAAAACATCGTTAGATCGTTTTAATTCTATTTACTACACCAAATCCAAAACAATTTCTTTAACGTATTATTCACTATTCAAAAACGTGAATAACTTCGTTAACAAATTTCATTCTTTTATTCATTTTAATTCAAAGGATTATTCACTATTCAAAAATGTGAATATAACTCCATTAATAGGTTATAACAATTAACTTATCAAAATAAGTCGTTTGCGAATTTATAAAACAACGTTTATAAATTCCATATTTATTTATTTATAAAAACTTCCTTTTTATAAATTCCTTTATTAACCTATTCCAGTTTATAACTAAATTATAAACTAAACGTTCACATTATAAGTTAATTACTTATAAAACGATTATTTTACAAAATCGTTCATTTAACTTCCCAAATTATTAATCTTAACTTATAAGATTGTTTATTTATCCAAAATTTATTCTTTCGATAACTTTATAAATTTTATAAACCTATTGCTTATAAAATTTCATTTATAACTTCACAGTTTATAATTTCATAAATTTCATTCATTTAGGAAATTCATTTTCACTACATTCAAACACTTATAAAAACTCGTTTTATAATGTCCATAATTCAATTTATAAATATCCATTTATAAATCTCTTAATATAAATTAATTTATATTATTCTTTTAAACGTCTTTAAATTCCTTTAAAATTTCACCGTTCTCTTGATTTATAAAATAATCATATTTTATAAATCTTATATTAACACTTTTAATAATAAACTCAAAAATCCAGTTTAAACTATTTTATAAAATCATTGGTTCATATTTCTCAAAAATCAGTTTTTAACCGTATTTCTAAAAATCAGCTTTTTAACTATATTTCACAAAAACCATAATTTTTATAACTTTAAAAATTATAACGTTTATTTATTTATAATGGATCAATCCCAAAAAAATATAGTATATTTTCAAAATCACTTTTAAAAATCATTTTAAAATCCCAAAATCTGGGTCCAATGATGCTACATACCAAATAGTCAATCACGACTACAACGATCCATCATATATCGATATGATAATCAATCAAATATCAAAATATCTGAAATTAAATAAATACTGTTGAGGAATCCAGTTGGATCCCTCCAACCTGTTTCCTGCATCCAAAAACATTAGCACAATACCAATTTCGCTCCAGTACGAAATTATCGCGGTACATGTTTTTAATAAATATTATCCGCTTAATAACGGCGTAATAGGGTCTCATCCGCTAAACAAAAAATGCGGGAAATCAATCAACTGCAATATATACATATGCCAATATATATATATTGATATTATATATATAATACCAATTTCACTGTTTATGAAATATTCGCGGTATATGTTTATATTAAATAACATCCGCTTACTAACGGCGCATAATGTCTATTTTAACAATCAATAATTTACAGTCATCATTCAAACATGCATTCAAATATTTTAAATCTAACTATTTAAAATAAAATCGAAATCTATTCGATTGAGTGAGAAGTTCTCACCTTGGTTTTAATTTCCGTTTAAGCTTTTATTTCGAATAAAATTAAACGCGCGTTTAATTTTACCCGAAATTCTCACTAACTCCAAACGACTCCAAACCAACTCCATCGCGTAGTGCTCGTCCATACGATTCCAACGCAACTGAGTTTGCATTTTTTTGACCTCGTATGAAAAAGATATGAATTTTACAAGATTGTACACGTTTTATATTAACTAATTACAATATAAACTTTATATTTTTAAACCTAAACAGTTTCTGGCCACAGGATCAAAGCTCCCCTCCATCATAGCCGTGAATTTGCTTCTCCCCCAACCTGCTTTCTCACGCACACGACACCCTACAGCCGAACAAACCCATTAACCCAATACTAGGGTTCCAATTCGATCTCACCACACTCGACGAGAGCTCGATCAGATAGCTCCATGACGTGCGCCTCACCACTAGCTACACTCGGCCCCAAGGCCATGGAACTTGGCCACCACCACGTCCTAGAACTGCGTGCGCAAGTCCCCCCCTGTCGGCCCCCCTATCTCCCACTACAATGCTCCATTTTAGATCATAGCCGTTGAAAACGTAGTACTCACAGCCCTCTACAACTTTGTAGTTGATACTTTCATGAATCGATGCATGGATTTTGAGAAATTGAAGGATGAAGAAGATTAAGTTTCAGCCCTTGATTATACATGGAGGCGGCCTGTATAGATTAGGGTTTTGTTGTTTTTTTTTTATTTTAGATTTAAGGTGATATTTATAGGAAAAGCAAGCGTAAACACTATTCATCCCGGGAATTCCGAACTCCGATTTAGACGCCGTAACCAGCGTACCTAGGGTTTATCCCGCGTTCCGGACACAATGGAACAGGTTTCGGAAGCTAATTCGGAAGTATGTGCGAGTTATGGCTGAAAACGTTCAATTTAAATTAAACCGATTTAAATCGATTTCTAGGCGTTTTAATTTGTACCGGACAAACGGTAAATCCAATTGACTTGAAATTTGAAACCTTACAATAATATAACATTACGGATCCGATGAAACTGGTTTCGTCGAATTCCGAGACTTTTTGAAAAATGGCTATTTTGACTCGCCAAATTTAAATTAAAAATAAATCGATGCGTTTCGAGCTGCCACGATCAAACGATAGCTCCGATTGACACGAAATTTGAAATCCGGTAATAACTAACTATTACGGATCCAATGAAACTGGTTTCGTTCAATTCTGAGACTGTCCAAAAATTGACTATTTTACAGTCGATTATTAAATATTAAAATATTCAATTTTCACAAATTAACTTTTAATTCGATTTTAAAAGTTCTAAAATATTTCTATAACTCCAGTATGATTAAATAAAATTTTACAAATCATTTTCTATCATATTTAACTCTATTTTCAATTATTTCCATAATTTCACATTAAATTATCGATTTAATTATTCAATTAAATCTAATAATTCAAATAAAAATTTATTCGACTTAAAAATCCACTTATAAATATTTAAAATTAATTAAATATTCAAATTTTAATTATTAAAAATTCTGGGTCGTTACAGTTACTTCTACCTTCACTGCCCTTATCAGCTACTCTATATCTCATATAGAGGTTTGCACTAAGAACGACCATAGTAATCATCATATAATAAGTGATACACACACATTCCTACTATCCTTTACTATAGGGTAACTACCCATCATACCTAACGGAATAGGTACTAAGTCTCATCTAAGACCAAGATTCGAGTCTCTTCTACAATGTATTGTTTTGAACCTGCTATGATACCAATTGTAACACCCCACCTCTATATTCATATTACCAAAATGTATTACTAGGTAATGATGCCTTACAATATAGAGAATGAGGCGATATTGGGCCGTCCCACATGAACATTCCCTTGGGCTAACTCCGATACGAATTTCATATAGTCAACTCACCTATTCGTACTCAGTATCGATACAAAGCAATAAACATGTGCAATACCAAGATAGAATAGTACATAATATAAACAGAAAAAAGAGAACATAGAGGCATCAATGCAGAGATAATTTACAATGGATAAAATACACAAGTTAAGTGGGTCACAAAAAAGGTCAAATGCCATTATTGCTCAAATATACAAAACTGGTCTAGTACATACATTTCAACATCATAAATACAAAAGTGACTACATTAAAATAATGGACACTAATCTACAAATATCCTAGTCTCCATCTACTCCCAACATCCTCAAGCCGTTTACTTCATCCTCGAACCTGAAGTATCTCGAACTGATGTGAGTATTATATAACTAACGCATGGGTTAGACTATGTCTAGAATGTAGATGTTAATACATACAAAGAACTAGCATGGTATAATGATTTATATCACAAGTGGCATATAAATATCTCAATAGTGTCAACCATGCATAAATATCATCACCCAAATAATAGTAAGGCAAGCTACATATCAGGCAATGTAATATCATATGGGTGAAACACTCACACATCAAACAATAAACAATACATAAGAAGTAATCAAGTATCACATTGTTGCAACTTGTTAATATCAAGATTATCTCTCAGGTAACCATAAAGTAAACATACCTGGGTTCTGTCATGCTCGACACATATAAAGATATGCAAACAAACATCTAAACCAAGATACATAAAATGCATGTATAGCATGCACTCGGTAGTCAAGGTTACCTCCCATATCACCATATGAAAGATAAGTACAAGGTGAATTCATGGACACACAAATTCATGGACATTCGGCAGCCAATATTACCTCACATACCTCCATAACTATCCTCGATACTTGTATGATAGATTTGCATGTGTCACATGAATTCATGGACATAATTCCATGAATAATCTAAATAATCCATAATCATATAGTAAATCATTTTGGCTGCTAGCCTTATAGTTAATCAGCTTAGCTCTCAGCTTCATGAATAATCATATAGGCACTCTACCCTTCAATAATTCAATAAAATCTTGGTCTTTTAGATTCTCCTCGGATCTCTTAGTCTTATGAGTAATAATGAGGGTTCTTAGCCTTGTATATAAATATTTAGCATTAGTCAACACGAACAATCAGGTTGACACTCAGCCGCATATTCATTAATCTCATAAACGTGAATAACTATGTTCTTATATGCTCACATCAGTAACCATATGGGAGGCTGGTGGCTCTTGGCCTGCTCTAGGATCCCTCCTCATATCCAGCACTAATCGTACAATCTTAGTAACCTCGACAGCAATCGTGATCCAATATCCATCTGGTGCAATTCTACGCTAATAGTCATGACCTTGCAAGTGCCCCCAAATGGTAACAAATTGCTGACATATGTGACATAAAGGTAGTGGTTCTCAATTGTGGCCCTTAGCCAGCACATCAAAAAGGTATGTCACAGATTCAGGACTCAATCATGCGATCAGGCTACTAGGATATATACTAGCCTAATTTGGTCTACTCCCCACCAAAATAATAAGAGTAGACTCAATAATAGATGTACTTATGGCTCTCTACCTGCTCGCTCCCAATTTGCAGCACCATATATAAATTCCTAATGAAACTTAAACCTTGTTAGAGTGATATTTACCCAAAAAAGTAATTGAACAAATATTAGCTCATGCATCTTGTATCACCTAGTGTTACTTATTTGCTCAATGCTTATAAAATACACTCTCATCACATAATAATACTCTAAGTAACAAGTCTAAGAATAACCAAAAAAATATTGCTGAAAGTCTTATACTGGACGGTATTATAACTTTGTTTATTCAATATTCTCAGCACATAGAAAATATAATCAAATAAAACACACAATTTATATAGAAAAGATATATTATTTATAGTAAAATTATATTTAAAGCTTTCAAGACCTCCGTATTATTTGTAAATCAAAAATACAACTTTCTCTCGCTTATTAAATCCAAAACAGGAATTTTTATAATAAATTTTTCAAACCACTTCCTCACATTGAATATTATACAAATTTTTTTATAATCACATATTATTTGTAAAAGTCATACTATAATTTCCTATAATTAAATATGTTTTTTAAATTAAATAATGAACTTTTGAATTAATTCAATTTATTTCAAACCATAGCACATAATATAAAATCTATTCTACAAATCTAAAAATCATGCATTATACTTTTAAAATCAAATAATAATATTAGAAATCACTCCATAATTTTCTATAATAGCCCATTGCAAAGAAGGAACTAATTAATAACTAAATAATAATGATAATTAATGTATTAAATGCGATTAGAATTGATTAATATGAATTTTGGAAATGGTTTGGATATTAGATAACAATAAATTTACTAAAATATTAAGAATTGGATACGAAAAGAATATAATGATTTAATATCTATTTAATAATTTTGAAATATGTAAGTATAAATTAATTACTTGGAATATATTGTTAAATTGTATTTTAAAAGTTTGAAATTTATTTTTGATAAAAAGTATTTTTATTAATAAAGTTTGGAAATAAATAGTAAATGAATTTAAATAAAATGATTTAATTAAATAAATAAATTATGAAAACATAATTTTGTAGAATAAATAGTAAAATAATTTATTAATAAGAAATTTAGTCGACGGTAAATAGTTAGTAAGTGGGCTTGAGTTAAATTGTTTCATGGACCAATCTAAAAACAAGAAAAGAAAGGAAGGAAGAAAATGAAAAAGAAATTGAACCAAGGCCCAACATCTCAAGCACAAACCCTAGATTATATTTTCCTAACTTCTCCAATTCTAGGGCATTCCAACTCCTGATGATTCGCCATTATCTGTAAATAAAACTCAAATGTTCTCCTTTTCTTACTTGATAAAATCAAATTCTTACCCAAACCCTACGTCTCTATAAATGAAATAAATCATCACACCAATTATCAAGTAAGAATTCAAGTTTTATTCCTCTAAATTGAGCAAAGGAACTTGTAGTGGGTGATATAAAGGATGCAAGAAGAGAAGTAGAAAAAAGATTGAAGAGGAATAGAATTTATTCAACCCAAGGTGAGTACTCTAACTTACAACTATGCATGTATTGATGGTGAACTACAGTTTGAAATGGTGTATATCTCGATATAATCACTTATATAGATTCATATGTCATTACTCTTGCCTTCACCATTTGATTGTGTTGGTATTAATGTTGGTTATTTAGATATGGGTTAACTATAGAATGAATGTGTATGGTTATATGCACTTGAAACTAGAAAGAGATGGTAGGAAAGTGGAGAAGATGATCTGAAAAGCTTGAAAGTGGTTGCATAGAAATCGCGTCACATATTACTTAACTGGTTGATCAGCTACTGGTTAACCGCTAGCTTTCAACCGGTGGTTTCGACCGATCATCACATATTTAAAAAAAAAGAAAAAGCAACAATATATATATGTGTTATAAACATACTAATATAGTATATTATACTCATACATAGAAATGAATATTATTTAAAACATTGAAGGATCAAATAAAGTGAATTTAATAATATTATTTTAATATTAGATTAGATAATAAAGTTAATATATTTACAAAATTACGTATAATCTTATAGTAATTATTAAAGGTTCCAAAATTGTATTGTGGAATCATAAATGAACGTTAAGATGTTTGAATATTATTTAACTGTCGTTATATATATAACGTAAATAATATCGTATTTCATTAAGGAAATATTGCCATATTTCCATATAAACGTAATTTGACTATTATTTATGTATTTTCATTTCTATATGATGAGAAATTTATATAACGATTTAGTGATACTGTTTGGGATAGGATATTTGGTAACACTTTTCCATTTATTCATCAGACTCGTAGCGTAGAAATACTTAGTGCGGATTGAGTGCAGTTTACAAGTGTTGAATAAACATCCAAATAACATGTGATGGTATAAGACATCGTAATGATATTTGTTTGGTTATTCATTGTATGTAAACATCACTCATGTGGGGGTGTGTGTATGGTTTGATATGGTACTCACTATGGTGAATAAGGATGGTTGTATCCATCTATTGGTATGTGTATAGAACCATTTCAGTATATATACATAATGCTTTGTGTCGGTTATAATTTAATACAATGTGTTTGTCAACCACTGCCTGACATCCTTTATGGTAAAAAAGTTGAACCAGATTAGCTAGTAACCATCCTAGTGGCCTGATCATGGCAGTCATGCCTTAGGTTTATGACACCCTATTCTTAATGTGTTGGCAGTATATAAAGTTGTGTGTCGGCAATGTTCTTCCCCATGTATCCCCTAAGCCAACAGTTGGTTACCAATTAGGAGGCATATGTAGGGTCATGATCGAGTCCTCGTGTAGACGAGCGCATTGATGGATATGAGTCACGATGACCATCAAGGTAACTAAGACTATAGGAGCCTTGTTAGACGGCTACGTGTGACTCTCTTAGAGCAAGTTTGTGCTGCCAGTCTCCCATCTGGTTCTATTGCGCGTGATAGATAGACATGTGCTATTTATAATCCTAGAGTATGACTATGATAGAGATTGTGTGTCTAATGTATAATCAGTCCTTGTATTATCCACACTCTTCTTGTTATCATTATTTTTTTATAGTATGAAATATGGTCAGATGATATGTATATGTGGGATATTTGTGTTACTTGCATATAATATACCGGATTACATAATAGTCATTATATCACACTTAAATTTGATTCAGACATAGTCCGACTCGTGTGTTTTATACTCAAGTATGTTCAAGACGTTGCAAACATGGTTAATATGTAAATACAGGACTCGCTTTGGCCTTTTGGGAGGCTAGTAGTAGTTATAGGATGATACATTCCCTGTAGCATCATTGATGTATTAGTAGTTGTACCTGATAATGCATTGTACAATGGGCTAGAGACTACCGTTTAATAACCTTTGGATTATGTATTATGGTGTGTGTGTGTGTATGTGTGTGTGTGTGTATATTATATTTTTATTCTGTTGCATTCTCTATTTATATACTATGATTATGTATTGTTTTATCATGCTAGCACATATATTTATAGCTATGTACCGAGATCATGTATATGTATGGTAAGTATTATATGATATTAGAGATGCATCGATGTCAGTTCAAGAGAATATACACGTATGTACCCCATATCACCACATTCTCCATGTTACCGGACAGTATTACTTAATAATACTCTTGGATAGCATGGATATAGAGGTGAGAGTGTTCACACTTTCTATAATTAATTATGATTTCTAAACGAATTTATCAACCGCAAAGCCACTTTCTATTAATTTCAAACCATAGGATATATTATAAAAAATCTCTTCTTTTATGCTCAAAAATTATCAGAAGCTCTTTAAAAATCAATTAATATCATTTAGCAATCATTTCTTAATTTTTTACAGTTAAAAAAGATTTTTAAATGAATTTTAAAGTTCAAAAAGAATTTATAGCTATTTTTAAAACTTAATTAATTAAACAGTTATTGATTATTAAAATAAGACCTTTACAAAGATAATTTAATATTTGGAATGCATAAATTCACTCTTTCAAAACCATACTTTATATCAATTTTTTTTAAATATTATTTTTAGATCGACACACAAACACAAGCCTAAAGTGCTTCAAGGTTTCTCACTGATGCACCGATCTATCCTAGACCAATCTTTAGATGATGGGCCCAAGATGATATTTTGTCTAGGCCATGCATCATTTTCAATGTTTTCCAACCTTTGTGTATCCTCCCATCTGAACTCGACTTCAACGAACTTCATTTCATTCAAACATCCATATCATAATTAGTATCACACAAACGCAATCAAGAAGAATTAGGTAAATGGGTTTGAGGGCAATAAGAAAAAAAATATTTCAAATATTTAAAAAATCATCATACAACATACATTTCAAACATAAATTGTGAGTAGAGAATACTCATTTGAAAATAGAAAACACAAACCCATTCTCTAGTACTTCATTAGCTCACAAAAATGCATCATTTCTATTTATTGCCAATTTCCACCAAACTAAAAACTTAATCAAAATTCAATTTGAAATTCCTAATAGTGTAGAATCATGTAGAGAAGCTTGCTTTCAAATTTCATAATTTAGAATTTTCTTGATTTTATTTTAAATTTAGATGAAGGAGGTAGGTTTTGATTATTTTGTTTTGAAAGTCAGAGATGCAGGATTATGCAAACTTGAGTACGGGATGGGGATTTGTAAGTTAACTCAAAGATTCTAGGCAGCTCAAGAGGATTAGAGAATGGGAAAATGTCTTTAGTGGGAGTTTAGGGGTGTGAGTTTTGTGCCTATTGGGCTCAGTTTTATTCTTTAATTTCTTATTCTTTGTTCTTTCCTTTTTATAATTTTATTTTCCTCTTCTATAAATTAGCTTTAATCTCTAAATAAAAATCATATTTATTTTCTATAAATGTTTATCTATTTCATATTTTTAAGAATTATGTGCCATAATTTAACCCGTTAAAATAATTATTTCCATAATTACATTTTTAAGACCAATTCCAAAAATAAATTTATAAACTCCCTTTATAAGCAAAATAAAATTCGCTGCCATTTGAAATGGATTCCTATTCTTATTTATTTTTAATATTTAACTTTACTAAAATTATTTAACAACTTTTAATATATTTTAAAAATCACTTTATCCTTTCAATATTCATTACTCATTTATAAAAATTAAAAATTATTCAAATGAATTATCTTCTTACTTCATAAAATATTTTACCATTTAATTCTTAAATTACATCCATTAATCTTCAATTTAATATTAACAACCCTTTTTAATGAATTAAAATATTCATCACAAAATCCCAAATAATTCACATTGTTATTACTCCATTTAACTATTCAAATCTTTATAATTTATTTTAATTGATTGGTTCTCAATATTGGGTTGTTACAGTCTTTCGAGTACAATACATCACAAACGAACCCGTTAGCCTTCAGCTTATTAACTGCTTCTTTCAACGCAGCGAATTGCTTCAGTACCACACTACACCTCTTTTTGTTTCGGATAATCGTAACTTGTTTCCACATTCAATGCATGGCACACTACCTCCAGTGAAATTCCACACATATTGGAATGCATCCAATCGAACACCTCAGTGTTTACTTGGAGAATCCCTACCTACTCCTTTCTCATCTTTAGGGTAAGCTGAGACCAGATGTTAAGAACCCTCGAGGTATCATCATCATTGATCGAAATGCCGATCGTCAACTCCACCGGTGCTGCCCTTTCATCCTATGAATCTTTTTAAGGGTCCATAGGTTTATGAACTTGATTTCGAGCTAACGCTTAGTCGGTAGTTGCTATGCGTTAGAAGACTTGATACAAAGAGGTTTATCTATATCTTTTCTCTTCTCATATCACTTTGCCCCTCAGATCTCTTCGACTTATCATTCCCTATCAGTGCTTTAGTCGCCTTATATTGCTCCTACTCCATTCCAGCTTAGGAACTTCATCATTAGACACATAAAGCAAGCGCAATTCTAAAGTTAGCAAGGGTTGGTTGACCTAAGTAAGCATTACAAGCTGAAAATCCATCGACCACCATAAAGATCTACAACTACATTACCTTGCGGTCTCTTTTACCCAACTAAATAAATAACTCTATGCAACCAACATGTTACTCAGCCTCTCTGGTAAATCCTTGAATATAGGATTTACAAGGCTTCAAATCCTTCTCATCGAGCTGCATTTGATTAAAAGATTTACTGAACAGGATATTTACTAAGCTTCTATAATCTATAAGGACTCATTGCACTATAGCTGGTTCAAATTCAGCCATAATCATTATGGGTGTAACAACCCACACCTTTGACTAAATTGAAACCTAAGTATAGGTCGTTGGCGTTGGTAATCTGTAATAAACATCATTATATCAGAGAGTGAATTCACAACAGAATAGTAAAATATAACAGAACATATATATTGACTAAGGCTACTACCTTGGAATCAATATTATTCCTCAAATATTTATTCGCCTCATCAGTGTCTATCATGAATGAGAAAAATTTTCCATCTGCAGTTCTCGTCCTATTCTAGCAGCTTGTCCCTCAAAATTTATCCTATGGGTTGTAATGAGAAAAGGGTCATAATAACATTTTGGCAATCGAAAAATTACATACTTTACCCATAACACTAGTTTATGGAGATTGATTTCATTTAAGTGTTATGTCTACTATTCACGGCATATTCATTGAATTCTATATGTGTGTATGATATATCCAACCATCTCCGAAGTATAACTATATATATTCGTGCGTATATAAGTGTTGCACTACCTAAAAAGAAACCCTGTCCACTTAATACTTCTTAGATAGGGATGATGCAAACCCAACGGTCAATTAAAACTTCAACCTCGAAGCGGCCCCTTTGTAATGTAATTTCTAGTCAAACGGCCCTAGCTACATAGTTGATGACCTCTAACTATGACTTTATAATTTAATTAGCCATATGCTAACGTGTCTCAGAGGCTTATTTAAGGGTTAACTAGCCCACAATCGAAAAACAAACAATTAATAAAACTTCAAGTAATTATATATAATAAGTGTTTTTAAAGAATAATAATTTATTTTTAAAACACTTTAAAGTAATTATTTAAAATGTTTAACACTTTTGATAAACATCAAAAACTCATTTCCAATTCATTTTTAAATAAAACTAATCGATTTACAAACCTATTATAAAAATTAGAATTTATTTTAATTAATATTAAATATTTGAAAAATTCACTTTCGAAGTATTTCAGTACTAACTAGCTTCAATTACATAGTTTTATAAATAAAATTCCCTTTTTAAACAAAACTCAACTTAAAATTTCAATAACCAATTTCAATCTACAAATCCCTCTCGAATAACAACACATCGATTTCACCCCGATTCTCTCACCGTTTCACTTTTCAATAATATAATCCACTATTTTTCCCAAACCTGGTTTCCATAAATTGATATAAATTCACTCTGTATATTTATATTCCCAATTCATCAACTGATACCATCTTCCCTTATTTATAAACCCTTTTTGAGTATCATTTGTTTATAAAAATTTATCTCCTTTATAAAATTCCATTTTGTAAGTCCATTTCTTTTAAAATTCTATTTATTTTAAAATCATTTTAAATATCGATTTAACTTCTTTTCCATATTTTTTTCAGAAATATCATTTGAAAATCCATTTTTTAAAATCCTCTATATAAATTATTTTAAAATCTCTATTTAAAACATATTTTTTCGAATAGTTGAGTACAACCCAAAATCAAATATTGTTTTATCCAAATCAATTTCTTTTAAAATAATCCAATTTTCGATATAAATATTTTTATATTCAAAATCTCCCTTTAAATTACTTCAGATTCCAAAAGTAATTTTTATGGTATTTAAAATACCAAAATTTAGGCCAATGGTACTATAACGTCCAATAATTCAAATCACCACATTATCTATATCCAATTATTCACATAAATCGTATGTCACTATATATGAAATTAAAATAAACATTTTTGAGGAACCCAGTTGGATTCCTCCTACCTCTTTCCCTGCATCCACCAATGTTAAATAACATAAAATACCAATCCCGCTATGAGGTGGGATATCGGTAATATAGGGTCATCCGCTATTATGCGGGGCGTAAGGTCTCATTCGCTCCAATCGACGGGAATATATCCAACTACTAATATATATACAAATATACATATATATATATATATATAATATAGCATTCAACTGATAAATATATAAATTCAGCCAGTCAACTAATAATTAATTTTAATTACTATAAATTAACCAATTATCCAAAAAGAGTGAGATTTACTCACCTTGATTTTCGAATTTGTTAATCGTTCCAATCCAAAATTTATTCCATTGAATAGCTTTTGTTGCTACGATCCAACGTGATCTGTTTTTCTTAAGTATCCCCTCTACCCATGCGAAATACTCCTAGACCTAAAGTATCTCCTCAACCCACGCGAAATACTCCTAGACCTCTCGTTCGAACTCGCGATGCTACAATCTCGTGTGCCACTAAGTGAGGAATCGCCATGTAATGATCCGTATTTTTTGGTAATTAAAATATAAATTTAATAAGATTTTGAAATATTAATATTGTAAGAAATTAAAATTTATGATTTGTAATGATAAAACAATTAGAATGTAATATAGTAATGTTGATTTAATGTAATTGTTAACCATTTGAATCCAGTTTCGATTAATGGATATAATTGTAAAGTTATTTGGTTATAATTGTAAATAATGAAATAAATTAAATGATGCATTTAATGATGAGATTATATGAAATTGATTGGAATAGGTTAATATAGAATATAAAATTATTTTGTTATAACCCTTGATTGTAAATGATAAGATAATGGATATAAACTATTATTATAAACGATGGTTGTAATTATCTTCTCCTTAATTGGTCTGTTTGAATATTAAATGGGTAATTAATGGAATTAAGGCAATTGAATGTTGGAATTATATGTTGTTAATAGAAATTGAATATAATCAGTGATGGGTAAGTAGTCATAACATTTGTTGCAGATAGCAAACTTATAAATATGATCAAACTACTTAAAGGTAACAATTGTTCATTTATCGACTCATTATTTAATATGTTTGGAATTAACTTGGAAATCAATGAAAAATTATGTAATTAATTATTGAAGTTAATATGGTAAAAGATGTCAACGGGGAAATAATGAATGTAATAAAATGTAATCTTATGTTAATATAATTCATAGGGTATTATTGATTGAATAATAAGGATGATAACATAGGTTTGAATGTAACTGGATGAGAATTGGATGCGTAGTAAATGGCATTTAACCTTTTAAATATGATAAGTGGAAATAAATTAATATTGCATTAATCGATATTACATCTTTCAATTAAGATAAAATGTAATGATCCATAACTTTCAACAACTTTAAAACGATAGTATTTTGAATTTAAACAAAAAATAAACAAAAAAATTGAATTTGTGATGTTAAGTGTTTTATTTGACCAAATTTAATAGAATAAATTTTTTATAAAATTTCAAATTTTGGTCAAACTTAGTCAAAGATTGATTTTTGATTTGCATTTTAAAATTTTATACATTTTATATGATACCAGATTAAATCTGATCTTCCCTCCAATTTTCCTTTCGTCAAAATCAAATTCCTATTGCTTAAAAAATTTGAATTACTGTTAAAAATTAACACGAATTGGTAGTGTTTAGTTGTGTTTTATTTGGCTAAGGCATGTTGGGTGTGTTTGGCCTAATAGGCTTTGGTTAAGCTAGAGACTCTAGTCAGTCATGTGACCATTTCTTTGGCTAACCTTATATTTCTTATCTGATAACATCTACATACATAATTTTTCTCCTGAGAATCTTTCTCTGCACACTTCTTCTTTCTCCTCAAAATCCACAGAGAACGCTAGATCTAAAACTCCAAAAACCTCTCAAATCAAAACTCCTTTCTTCCTCTCCTTCAACCATTCCTTCTCCCCTATAGCCGCCGCCCTCTCCACCATCTCCAAGGCCATTTCCTTCCACCTTCCCTCTCCTCTTCTTTCTCCTTTTTCCTTTCTTTTCCCTTTCCCTATTTTCCCTCTTTCTTCCTCTTATTTCCATGGCGTCTATATTCCACTAAACTATTCCAAATCTAATAATTTTATTTTGAAACCACGTATAATTTCAGTGGTAACAACTTTGTTGTTGAACCCTTCTTCCCATTTCGAAAATTTCTATATCAAAAACTCCATTTTTCAATTCCTTTCTCGGGTCTAGTTTTAGCCAAAAATATCCCATATTGCATCAATCATATCTCCTTCTGGAATGAACCAGATTATCTGATTATTTTCTACAAATCCTTTATTTTTCCAGGGGTGTTTAGCTTTCTTTTAGATCGGTTCTTCAAGTACCTTAATTTGCTATATCGAAAACTCAAATATTTTCAATGCATTTTTGAACTTAGATTTTCAACTTAGTAAACACCTTTGTTTGTTTTGACCATAACTTCCTCAAGACAGAAGCTTTTTGAGTGATTCTTTTGCTAAAAGTGGAGAGAAAAGGATTTGTAACATCTTTCTAGTTAGTCACTTTTACAGATTCAGTAAAATTTTGGTCCGAATATTTTCATAAATATGGCATAGTTTTAGGTTTGTCCGTATTTTGGATGTTGGGTTGTTTGGAAGTTGGAAGTAATCGAAACTTGTTTATTGTTTCGTGTTCGTGCCTAATCTTTGTTGAATTTCTTTGCATTTGGATCTTTTCTAGGAATCTCCATATTACTCCATTTTTTTCATCACCTTCATAGACACAAAAGGTGAGAAAACACTCACAAATACTAGATTTTCTTATGTCAGTTAAACTGAATTTATGATGTGATTAGAAATTGATTGGTTGAATTGTTTATTATATTTTAATTTGTCTTTCTAGTTAAATTTGACTTTTATTGAATTTAGTTGCCATTTAATTTAATATTGAAATTTAAATTTCCAATTAAATATTCGTTAATGATAACCAGTAAATTGTTGGTTTTAATTGGTAGATTTCAATGATGATTGTGTTGTATGTTCAATTGCTGATATTTGGGTGATTGGATGGATGTTATTGGTCGACATTTTGGATGATTGGATGTTATTTATGTCTATATCTATATTGTCCTTATAGGTTGAAATGATACATATCTGAACGATCTTATAGATTAGGGGAAAATCATTATGGGTTGAAATGATAAATCGAAGCGGTTTTCATTGATTTGGAAATGTTGATTTTTGATACTGGTTGAAATGACATATACCCGTATAATTTCTTGAATTTAGATTTTATTTGAAATTGAATATTTGAATGTTTTAAGTTAATTCAAACTTTGTATTTGTTTTAATTAGATGATTAAGATTGATATTTTGAATTATTTAAAACTTTTTAAATAATTATATTCACGTTGTACACTTGATAGGAGATGAAAATCCTGTAACATCTATGAAACCTTTGCACGTATATTTCTATTTTACTTACTTTGATCTGACTTACATAAGATCTTTTAGTTCTTACTCGAATGTTTTGTCTTTTCATTATGCTCGGATCAGTCTGAGCATTTCAGTGTATTGAAGACTATTTTTTAGAGGACGAAGATGAAGATTCAGTATATTATTGCTATTTATTATTCCATTGTGTTCTGTATTCTACTGCACTATTTTTTTATTTCTAATGTATGTACAACTCTGGTTTGAATTGTAAAAGTGTAATCAAATGTTATTTGTAAAACAGCTTCGTGAACTGTTTATTTATTATTATTTTTTGTAGTTCCGCTATGAGATTTTGTGTTTTGTTTTCTTTTTTTCTTATTTACCTCATTAACAATCCTCCCTTTTGAATGGTTTGAGTCTGACATGTGTGCTTTATTGTAGATTTGAACCATCCAAAAGGTGGGTCGTTATAGTTGGTATCAGAGCCAGGTTTAGACATACCTTAGCTTATTGGGGTTAACTCAATAAAGATAGGGTAGTAATATCCTAGAATGAGTTGTCTGATTGTATATCTGAGAGCGCGTATTTGTTAGTGTTATAAAATGTTTTTATAACTTTTGAAATGAAATAATTTTTCCTAATGTTATTTTTTATATATAAAGGAATAAAAAATTTATAACTATTGTACTTATTTGTAATGTGTTTGATTTGTGAAATGGTAATATTTAATTATTATCATTTATTGTTGATTTTTTGTATTTACTTACTTTATAAACATTGGCTAATTATTGTTGATTTAGTTTATGGAATAAATACTAGTTTAGTAATGGTGTATTATTAGGATATTTGGTTATGAAATTGAAATGTTGGTTGTGAATATTGTTGTTTGTTGATTTGTAGTTTCAACTAATGAAACAAAATGAATATCCGGATATTATGGATAGTCGAAATTTCTTAATTAATACATGAGTTGAAATGTAGAAATTTTGTTGAATTATGCAGTTGAATTTGGTAACCTCAAATTGATAGCAAGTGAAACAAGGACAAATTTGTTATATCTATGTTAGTAAATGAATAGACTTGTTGTATACATTATTGGGGTGTAACGTAAAAATATACAAGTGTGAACTTTAAGCCTTGGCATGTTTAAATCGAAATTGTGATCAAGGAAAAGATATACATGAGATTTTAGAAAAAAAGTGTTATGAACTTAATTAAATTTATGAAATGTGGCATAAATAAATTTGAAAAGTAAGCGAAAACTAATTGGATAAACGAATATGAATTAAAAGTGAAATGATTTTAAAGGAATTCAAGACTTGTAAATTGGTTATGAAATAAATGAATGTTGTAATAAATGTAGTATTAAATGAGCAATATTACACGTGAAATTGAATTTAATTTAAAAATGAAGAGAAATACAAGCGATGTTATGAGAATGAATATATTAATGTTTTATCTTAAATGGAGAAATTCTATGAAATAAATATTAAAGTATGAAGTGAAATTTGTGTTAATCAATGAGATTAATAATAAATTTATACCAAAATGTAATGGTGATGAAACAAATTGGAATAAGTACGTAAGTTGTACGTATATTGTTTTATTCGCATAATTAATTTCATCTGAATTAAATGTTTGATTTGATTCTAAAATTCTCTATCATAGTGTATGGCTATGCAAGGAGAATGATGGTTTATAGTCAAGAAACTTTATCGAAGTCCACATTACGGAAGTCGAATGAACAATACTAGTTCGAGTGAACTTGTGTGATTGAGCAAGCGATCGAATGTGATTTTGCAGAATGATTTCATTCGAATGTGATCGAGCGAGCGATCGAAATAATTAATTTCATCTGAATAAAATTTTGATTTGTACATATGCTTTTTGATTTGATTCTAAAGGTTCTCTATCGTAGTGCATGGCTATGCAAGGAGAATAATGGTCTATTGTCAAGAAACCTTATCGAATTCTGCATTAGGGAAGTCGAATGAACAATACTAGTTCGAAAGCGAACTTGTGTGACCGAGCGAGCGATCGAATGTGATTTGGCGAAATGACGACATATGTACATCTTATGTTTTAATATTATCGATATCCTTTGGCATTGAAATTGGAAGTTGTTGGATCGTGTAACGATCCCAGTTTTAATGACGAATTTAAATTGAATTTTTGAATTAAATTATGGATTTATTTGAAATTTTCAAATTTAATAAGATGTATATACTAACGTATTTTAAAATTTGGGTTTGAAGCTCAAAAATAAATGTTTTCAGTTGAATTGGATTATAAATAACATGTTTATAAGCATAAAAAAATTACTTATCAATATTGAATTTAAATGTAAAGTGTAAAATAAAATATATGTTATAAATGTTTGATAGTTAAACTATAAAAAGAAATACAAATTCAAGAATTTAGGCTAATAATAAAATATATATGGTCATATGGTAAATAAAATCAAACTATAAAATAATAACAAATAGTTATATGAAGCACAAAGGCAAAGAAAGTCTAAATATGTACACTTGCAGATAGAAGAAAGAAAAGTAAATACATACAAACTTGCTTGAATTAGGCAAGCAAGTATAAAAGAAAAGAAGCTTGCAAAAGAAGATAAACAAACAAACAAACAAAAATGTTTACAAAACAAACTGTGCATATATAGAATCAAATGGATTGTATGTAAACAAAATAGGACACATGCATTTAATACCATCTATTCCAAGCACACCATATGTATCATCTCAGCCGAAATTTCATTTTATAAAAATCTTTAGAAAAAAAAACAAAGCTTAATATATACATGTATTAGCTTCCAAAAGAAGTTACTAGCATATAGATAAGTAAACATATATTTGTACAAAGGCAATTAATGCCACATAACTTTAGCCACGAAGAGAAGATATCAGCAACCAAAACCAGATTATTATATCAGCCACTAAACAAAATAGGATTAGCATTAAATGCCACATCTTTTCAGCATGTAAAGATCTTCTCAGCCGAACAAGTATTGTTTGGTCAACAATGAAGAAAAAATTTCTGGTGTTGTACAAGAATATAACATCACTGGTACAAAATAATATTGTCACCCTGTAACTTCTTTTTATATGCATCATGATCTCAATTCGTTCATAATGTAACAAAACCAGGAAAAGAAAAAAATAAGTATTATTATGTCATAAACTCAAAGTCACTCAAAGGAAAATCAAAGCTCAGTTTCAAAAGCAAGTAGGATCAAGATTTCAAGTTCCAGGCCTCTGTTTTGTCCTCTATTCTTCAAATTTTTGTGAGTAAACCTTCATTCAAAACAGTAGAATCTGTTTATATCTGAATTGTTTGTGATTGATATCTGAAGTTTGTTGTGAAATATGCTTGAGTAGATGTTAAAAATGCCTGTTTGTTCACATATCAATATATATAAGCCTGTGCATGTCATTTCAAGTTTTAAACCACCTCTGTTCTTCCTCTTCTCAAAACAGTGAGCAAAACCCCTCAATCTGATCTTTGAATTATTGAAGCTGTGAAAAATGTTTGTATTGTATGTAAATTTGTTTGAATGCATACGAGTATGCACATATATGTGTAGGTATAAGTGTGCATGTCTGTTACACAGGCATGTCTCTGTTTTACTGACAGGGTAAAAATCTTGATAAAGAAATCAAGTTTTTCTACATGCACTCTTTTATAGATTGTGAATTTGAAACAAATCATGTTGTTTAAACTTAAAAAAATCACAATCTGGACATTGCTTGAAGTTGACAGTATGACTTAGACTCTGTACATTTAAAATTTACAGCAAAAAGGAAATCCAGGGCTAAAATTCGAATGCTTTAAATTGTTAATTTGACTTTATATCTTGAATTATTACCACAAGTTATGATTTTTAAAAGTTGAATGAAGATTTTTAGTTCAGTAATTCAAAAGCAATTCGCGTTGGAATAAAAATTGAACTTTTACCAATATCTCGAAATTGAATCGATTTAAATTATTGAAATTTGAGCTGAAGCAAGCATAACCACTGTTGAAGTTGGGAAAAATGTTTGATAATTTTTCTACTGAAGGAGATGATGGGACGAAGCGTTTTTAGGGTTTAAGCTTGCGTTTCGTACGTGATTGTCGCGAGGTAAATACGTGGTCATCATCGCATCGAGTCACTTCGGATTTGGGGAATGGCTGCGTGGGAGATCCACGAAGATGTGGCCGGAGTTTTAGGCGGTCCGGTGGTCGGCGTAAGACGTTCGAGGTGATTTTTTGGTCGAGGGGTTAGTTCCAGTTTTCTACTGGGTAGCTCGATTTTTTATTCAAGCTAAGTAATGGGGTTTTGATGTTTGGATTGGGTTGCGTAGTCGACAAGTGACGTGCTGGATGGTTCGTAAGTGGCCGGAGGTGGCTGTGGCGATGGTGCACGTGCACGTATCGTTTGGTGTCAGCGTTGGTGGATGGGGATGTCGCGTGTTGATTCTCGAGTAAGAGAGGTGGCTGCTTCGAGTTCATACTCGTGTACGCGTATATATTTCCTGTTGCTTTATTTTGAAACTGAAGTAAACTAAAAATTTAAACTAAAAAAAAGAGGAAGAATAAGAAACGAAGGTGACAGGGGGAGTTCTCGGGGAAAATGGAAGGAAACGCGAGGTTTACTCGAGTAAAACCTGGGGCATTCTCGGGTTTTGATTTTTCTACTTGCAGTCTTATAAAAGTATGTTCCAACTAATCATTTCAACAAGCCTAAGTGCTTATGACTTAATTTATGTTGAATAGTTTTAGTTAAGAATTTGCTATAGGTTTTAATTATTTAAGAAAATACTTAAGAATATTTTAACAAAAAAAAAATTCAATTAAAACTATAATTAGTAGTTAATATAAGATAAGTTTTAACATTAATTAAAAATTTAAATTTTGTAGTTGGTAATGATTTAATTTCAAAGTTAAAGAAGATTTTTAAAGGTTAATTAAGACAAATAACTATTACTATTTATTTGTTTAAAAAGGGTGATTAAGAATGAATAATTAATTTAAAATTGTAATTAACTAGGAGACTATAGTTTAGTCAAATTGAAATTAAAGATTTGGTTAATTAACAATTAAGTGTTTAATTAAATTGTAATTACGAATTGTTAATCAGATAGTCAAAGTTAATAAATCTATAATTAGTAGTTAATTAAGATAATTGATCAAGGAATCATAAATTTTAAATTTAATTAATTTAATCATTAAGAATAATTAATCATGAAGATAATTGACTATCATCAGTTGTTGTCTATTGAATTGATATTTCTGTTGTGATTGTAACACTGCGTGATGTGAATTATTCTGCGCTGAACTGTGATTTATGATTTGATTCTGTATTGAAGTGAAAACCCCTTGCCCGTAAACGGCATTTAAATTTCGATGCGACAGGGAGTCGGATTCCAATAGGTTATCCGAAACCCACATCAAATTGTAATGATTAATCTTTGTGATTGATAAATTTACTTTATCAATGAATCTGTAAATAAAGATAAGCGTTATTGATTATTTCGCTTATCGATATTGATATATCTGTGATGATTGATGTTATGCACTATTGTGTGTAAAACCCCTGGACCACACTATACACACACAAATATGGATTTCACGTGGAAATCGGTTAAGTCACAAATTTTTAAATAAGTTTGAATTTGAATTTTAAATTCAAATAGTTTTGGAAATAAAGTAAGTCTAATATGAAAAGCTTTTGAAAAGCTGGTTTAAGAATAAAAGTTATTTTTGAATAACTAATAAAGATTTGAAGACTGAATAATCGGATTTAAATTGAAATTCAAATATCTGGAATTGAATTCTATACTCAATACTTATGAATTCAAAAGGACTGTACAAGTTATATGGGTTTAAACTTTTTTTTAAGCATTGATTTGGAAATTTGAAATAAACCAAAGATTGTGACATGTATAAATGGAATCGGGTTTTTTCGAAATAAAACTATTGTTTCTAAGTGATAAAAAGCTTTCATATGAGTAATGAACTTCCAATTTATATTAAAGGGATTTCAAGTTTGAATTGAAAATGATTTTCCAAGTTATGGACAAATCTTTGGAAACAAGTTTTGAAAGCTATGAGATAAATCTTTGATTTAAATATTTAACGAATTAACCCAATTGAAATGGAAATTGTTTTGAAATCCGTAAATGGATCTTTGTGAAACTGAGTGAACCTTGTGAAATAAATCTTTTTGTTTAAAAGATTTGAAATGGTAATTTGTTTAAACCATTTGAAAGAAAGTTTTGAATCATTAAGTTGTGACTTAATTGAAATCCTATATCCATATGTTTTAAATGTTGCGCTCACTATTCGGTTTAGCCGGGAGAGGACCTTTGTGTCGTATAACCCATTACGAATATGTGATTCGTCGTTATGGATAGCATTTGAAGACTGGTGGTGAAGACCGGTTATTTGCGAGAAGGATAGGATGACCTATCGATTGTCTCTGCACTGAGTCGCGCCGGTATAGAGATTTCCTAAGTGATGGGAAATCCGATCGGGATTGTGAATACCCGGATTTGCAAGGGCTTCTTTGGAAGTGCCTTCGGTTCTGTTTGAACCCGGAACAGACTTGTATGGATTGTATGTCTGATATTACATTTTGAGATATAAAGCAGATTTCTTTCAAATACATATCTGTTGGTGGCGGAGAATTTATTCTCTTAGCTTAACACCCTTCTCTGAGACGTACGAGCTCAGAGGTTATGTAGTTGAAGGTTATCAGCGATATATTCCCAATTTGGTAATGTGGCATGCTGAGTGCTGCTGATCATTTTTTGATCAAAGCATGGCTTTTTGAAAAGCGTAGCTTTGTGGACGAGACTTCGTCGAGCCTCACAACCCGGTAATGGTCGAAACAGGAATTGTGCGGCAAGGTTTCAGGGGTAGCTCCCCTAGGGTATGACCATTCCTTCTGGAAAAGGGTAGTATCATGGTATGGAGCCCAGATACTTACTCATGTGGACACACTTTATTTATTACTGTGTGATGTTGTTGGTTAGAGAGCTCTCGTATAAAGGTCCCAAAGGACCGGGGGTGGCATATCTGAGGCTCTGTATATTCCCCGGGAAGGGGGGTAGCCGGCCTTGTTTGGCAGAGATCCGGTTATGTTCTCGGGGCGTCCCGCCAGAGGCATTTCCATGTGG
This sequence comes from Allium cepa, assembly GCA_030765085.1. Taxonomy (NCBI): domain Eukaryota; kingdom Viridiplantae; phylum Streptophyta; class Magnoliopsida; order Asparagales; family Amaryllidaceae; genus Allium; species Allium cepa. Next base: position 213,388,781 of record CM060943.1, read on the forward strand.
CAATAGGAAGTTCCTTAGCCTGACCATTTGTTGGAAAATCCATTCATCCAATATGAGCCTTGTACGGTTTTAGTTGTATTACCCGCCATTCACTTATGGTGGCGCCCCACTGTTTGGATGGTAGCTATAGTAGGCATAGTTCGAAATGTCTATGCTGGCTAAGATTTATATTCTACTTTCGAAATATTTTTCTGCACTTTGCACTTATAATAATAATACTAAAGAAATTTTTCTGCGTATCAAGCATGTTTGACTATCATAAGGAGAAATCTCCTCCGATTCTGCGTTTGCATTGTGTGTGTGTGCGGGAGGCTTATGGTAGTTTCATTTTCCAAAAGCATTGCGATTTTGAAATTTAAATCTTTGATTGTTTTTAAAAGACAAAATGTTTTTGTTTTCTCATACCAGTCCCATGACTGACCCGGAGTTTATTGTTCCTTTCTTAAACTCTGGATGCCCATAATTTTCCACACGGGCAGTCTGGAGTTTGGTTTTTCAGATAGTTAGGTTTAGTAGATTATATGTAGCTAGTTCAGTCTTTGGATTCAGACGAGACTTGCTTATCTTGATGAAATCTTGATGGTGGATTGAGTTAGGAGTTTTGGAGCTTTTGGATCAGAGTTGCAATATTGGATATTTGTGACGACTTATTTCATAGTGTATCATGTTCCGCTGTATTCTATGTTGTATATTCTCTGATGTTGATGATTATCATTGTATCAAATTGATGTATCGGATATTGTATTCATGTTATGTCAGTGATATCATCTTTTATTTTCCGCTGTGTTATTTATCATCTAATGGGTGTTGCAAGCTCCCGCGATACGAATTTGATGTTGTTATCGGACATCGAGTTCGGGTCGTCACGGATCGGGTATTCTTTGTAATTTAAGTTTGAATTTTTCTTTTATGCAAAACTACTATTAATTTAAAACCATTTTACAAAACTATTTTCTTTTATTTTTCTCATACAAACTAGTTTATTCTATTTTATATACAAAACTATTTTATTTACAAACTATTTCACAAACTATTTTATTTACAAACTATTTTTCAAACTATTTTATATACAAACTATTCTATACATACAAAACTATTCTAAATTCAAAACTTTTTATAAGGCATAGATGTTCAATCCCACATGTCTCTTCATACCGTGAAGTTGATTTTGGGAAAATTTAATTCTTATATAAGATGGACTTTATATAAGTATAAGGTGATTTGAAAGACTATTGATTTTGGATGGTATTCAATCTAAAAAGATAAATCTTATATACGACGGAATTTATATAAGAATGATTTGATATATTCGAGACTATTGACTTTGGAAAGTACTCTATCTGAAAATGAAATCTTATATATAATGGAATTTATATAAGTGTGATAGTTGAAGTTATGGTTTTGAAAGAGTATTGTATATGGTATGTTATTATTTTGAAGTAAAAGGAATGGGAAACCACCCTCCGCGAAGAAGTATAGTATGATATGCTTCGACCCAGATGAACTTGCGAAATCTAGGAATGGATTCGACTGATAAACCCTACGATACTTAGGTAAATTCAGAAGTGGATTTGAACCAATATGGTTTTCCAGAATTAAACTCATGAATTCCTCGTTTTTTCCAAGGTAGACGGTTCTTTAGTTTACCCAGTGGAGGCACTTTCGATCCTCGAATCTGTTGCTTATGGATCTTCTAGGAAGGAAGTGCATACATTGCATAAATCATTGAATCAACCGTTACCACTACACCAGGGTCAGTGGTCCCTTGTTTACAAAATGGCTATAATATTTTTTTTGAATCTGGAAGGTGGAAGGATCTTCTGGAAAGTTTTGAGTTCATTTCATAAATACTGGATTAGCAGCGTGCCATTGCTATCGTAACATCATCATTTGACATCAAATTTTCAGTGGTACTTCTCATACCTATTTTTAAGTATTTTAAGTGGGTTTTGAAATAGATCTACTAAGTACTTGGAAATTTCTAGTCTTACGCTTGATCAACGTATGACCAGAGTCTGCAAGGACGAGGATAAACCTGTTAAAACATCGAGTTATAAAAATATTTTGATAAAGTATTTACATAAAAGATATTTTGGTCATTTTTTTCCATTTCTAAACACTTTAGAATGTTTAAAATATTGTTTATTTATGTACAACATTGTGACGCCCCACCTCTGTACTCACACAAACCAAAGAAATTACTGTGTAATGTCGTTAATTAACGCAAAGAATAAGGCTGTTAAGGAGCAACCATTTGTATAATTTCTTTGAGCGAGTACCCATATGTCAGATAGTATGTCACAAATTTCATTTCAAGAGGAAATATGACATATTCAATACAAACTCAAAGCTACTGCACAGTGGCTAAATGTCATTCGAAAACAAATATAAAATAGTCATAATATAAAATCAACCACAGATATTCATATCACTAAGACGGAAATAGATATGAATATAACACATAGAAGTGAACATCATAGTAGTGGTCATACAAGACCCACTACAACCTAAAAAATAGGTACATGTACTAGACAAAAGAATATGAATACATCAAAGAGTCTCTATCTCATATACGTGAAAGACAAAATCTACTAAGCTAAAGTAGTTATCCAAAAGTCAGAAGATAGTCTCTGCTAAGAAGCCAAGTGGAAGCACCTAAAACACCACGGTCAGACCTGAGTATTATTTAAGAAGAAAAATAATGAACTGATTAATCTAGCTACAATTATCATGTAAGATGAGATAGGATAAGAGATAAGACGATTATATATGATAATAATAAAAATCATACAATATCTCAAGTTTTCTCAAACACCCAAAAAGAATATCATATTCTTTAATTTTATTCACCAAATCGCAAATATTAATAATGCTTATCAGTGCAAATCACAAAAATTGGTGAAACATAATTTTCAGAATTCAATATTTAGAAATCTAGAAAGCACAAAGGGGGAAGCCTATCATAAAGGGGAGTATGAAAACTTACAAACACGTGTATCACAAATGGGACGCTATCCTATGGGTTGCTAACCCATAAAAATGAGTCGAAGATCCACAGAATAGGGTATAGTCCCCCCTTGCGGACAAATGAGCCGAAGCTCCGCAAACAGTCAAAAGACCATGGGTCGCTACCCCACCAAATTGAGCCAAAACTCCACGGAATGGGGTACAGTCCCCCACATGAACAAAAAGACATTGCACATCGCAAGTCTAAATCATAAAATGACATCATTGATCAATAAGTGTAAATTACACTAAGCTAGTAAACAAATGATTTTAGCTTCATGTCCCATAACCACTGGCTTAACTTAATTATTTACAAATAAATTGTAGATTCCCACTTGAAAATTATCACGAGATTTCAATCGAACAAGTCTAAGAATTAACCGACGAATTAAACGCAAGCGTTTCACACCACTTGTTTTGCTAAGTCGTTTAATTGGATTTCTCATCCAAATAAGGTAAAGGTTTGTATATACTAATAGATTGGAAAATAGTTTTAAAATCAAGCTTTGTATTAAAAGTAGTGTTGAAATCATTTTTGTGAAAGTTTTTAGTATTTACTACTAGTATAAAACCTTTGAACTTAAAAGTGACAAATCATAGAAACGATTGTAAAAAAATCTATAACAAAGTTCCATATTTCAATAACATGAATCAAACCATGGAAATCGATATCAAATCCATCAAATTGAAACACCAAAGATCCAGAAAAGAAATAATTAAAGTTGATTTTGGTTGACAATAACTATACGGATCATCAAAAATCAATAAATCGAAAATTCACATAAAAATAACCAAATATCAAGAATTCGACAGCCATAGACGTCTGTGGGAAATCCACAGACGTACCCCTGTTTTGGGAAACTGTAACCTTGAGGTCACGGACGTCTGTGGATAATCCACAAACGTTTGTCGCTTATAGTGGGATAGAATTTGCAAATCCCTTAGATAAGCAAATCTACACAACTTCTCGAATTCATAAATTTTGACTTCAAAGTTAGGAAAATTACCAAACCAATTCAATTCAAAAGCAATTGAATAAGAAATTGATGTAAGTAATTCATATCTAACAACAATCAAAGCTATAAACATAGATGTGAGTTCAAGAACTCGCCTTTAAGCTCTAAAATAAGCTAGGATTGATTCCTCTTCTACTATGCCTCTAGAATCTCCAATCTAGTATCACATGCAAAGACTTCCTAAATAAGGTTATAGGAATTTCTGAAAATTGGAGAGAGGTTGAGATGGAGAAGATGAAGAGGATACTTACCTAAGCTTATCTTGATTTATAACTTGAATTTGAATTCCTAAGAAAATTAGGGCTTATGATTTTTTAATTTTCCTTCTTTTCCTTAATTTTTTTCTCTAGCTTGAGAGTGTTAGGAAATTGTGAAAGGAATGAATGAAGAGAAGAGGAGTTAGGGTATTTGGTAGAAGGTATTGGGTTATCTTGTTGGGTTAATGGGCTAGAACACAACCCAAAGCCCAAAGGAAAAATACCAAAATCCTAATCAACTCCAAACACAACAATGTTTATACTTAAACAAGTTGTAAATGTCGATTTGAACTCAATGAAAGTGGTCATGAGTCTAGGTTTGACTGTTTACAAAAAGTCACATTTCAGACTTTAATTCAACTATCGATGCTATATTTACATAAAACATTTAAATATATAATCATAAAATATGCAGGTTATTACAGACTCATCTCCTTAAAGAAATTGCATCCTTGCAATATTTAAGAAGGAAATAATGTGTAACAACCATTATGCGACATAACACACAAAAAGGAAAATTAAGATGAGAAGTTCACCTTGAGGAGCACGAGGGAGTAAATCAGGATGTGTTCGCTCGATGAATTCTCTTTATTTCCAAGATAATCCTTAGGATTCACGGACTATTGAACTTTCACAAGCGAAACGTCTTTGTTACGAAGGCGTTTAACCTCCGTAGCAATGATGCGAATAGGAAGTTGCTTATAAGTCAAATTAGGTGAAACATCAATTTCTTTAATAACACTTGGCTTAAGAATATATTCAGAATCTCTAAGGCATTTCCATAGCTGAGAAACGTGAAATAGGTCATGAATAGTGGGAAATTAAGCTGGTAATGAAAGGCGGTAAGCCATGGAACTAATGCGTTTGATGATGGGAAACGGGCCAATATATCGAGATGATAATTTTCCCAATCGACTGAAACGCACTACACCCTTCATAGGTGAAACATGAATGAACCAAATCTCCCATATAAAATTCAAAATTCCTTCTTCGGTTATTGGCATAGTATTTTTGTCCACTCTGAGCTTCTTTCATCCTATGAAGAATAAGGTCAATCTTTTCCGTGGCATCACAAATAAAATCTAGACCTAAAACCAGCTTCTTACCTGTTCCAAGCCAACACGAAAGAGATCAGCATGGCCTTCTGTAGAGTGCTTCGAAAGGTGCCATACCAATACTAGATTGGAAGCTGTTGTTATAAGAAAACTCAACAAGAGAAATATGATCTTCCCACCTTCCACCAAAATCAAGAGCATATGCACAAAGGAGATCTTCAAGAGTTTGATTCACACGCTCTGTTTGTCCATGGGACTAAGGATGATAAGCGGTGCTGAAATTAAGCTTCATTCCCAAAGCTTTTTGAAGACCTTTCCAAAATCCACTAGTAAATAATGGATCATGATCACTAACAATAGAAGTGGGAACTCCATTCAATTTAACAATTACTTTAACATAGAGTTTAGCCAAAAGAGGTACGGTTCGGCTGGACCAAACGGGAAGAAAATGGGCAGACTTTGTAAGTCTATCTAAAAACACCCATAAATTGTCATGGCCTGAATGAGAATGAGGAAGACCGTCGATAAAGTCCATGGAAACTTGATCCCACTTCCAAACGGTAATGTCTAGAGGTTGCAATAACCCACCGGGCCTTTGATGCTCGGCCTTTACGAGTTGGCAAGTCATGCAACGCTTGATAAAGTTAGCAATATTAGATTTCATTTCATCCCCAAAAAAATTCATTTCATGTTTGTGTACATTTTACTACTAATAGAATGAATGGTAAATTTAGAACGATGACAATCTTCTAAAATGTCTTTATGAAGAAAGCCTCCACGGCCATCGATTTCAAAGTCTTTCAAACCATCAATATTATTGTTTTCTCTACAACTTTGCCTAAGATGAGCCAATTCGGAGTCGAGCTTTTGAGCTTCAAGGATGCGATCTAAAAGAGAAGGATGAGCCTCAAGGCTACATAAAACAAGAGTTGAACATGAATCGGATTCATGATCTCAAATCTCACAAGTGGATAAAGTCTCGAGATCATTCCATTCAGATATCATCATGGAAACAACCGCTTGTTGCTTACGACTATGGGCATCATCAGCAAGATTTCCCTTTCCGGGAGTACAAAAAATATCAAGATTATAAGATGCAAGGAATTCGAGCCAATATTGTTGACGCAAATTAAGTTCCTTTGAGAGAATAAATACTTTAAAGATTTATGATCGGTGCAGAGAAAAAAAATTCTCTCCCAAAAGATAATGATGCCAAACTCTAAGAGTGAAAAAAATAGCCCCGAGCTCTAAATCATGACTGGCATATCTAGTCTCGGCAGGCTTTAACTTCCTAGTAGCATGAGTGATAACATGTTCCCTTTACATGAGAATGGCTCCCAAACCAATATGACTAGCATCGGTATAAACAATCAAGTCTTGATTCCCTTCGAGAATCACAGGAATATGAGCATTAAAAAGGAGTTCTTTTAATTTCTGAAAAGCAGCTTCACATTTTTCTGACCAAATGTACTTGAGTCCCTTCTTTGTCAAACTAGTAAGAGGTAAGGAAATTTTAGAAAATTCTTCTATGAATAGACGGCAATAGCCCGCCAATCCAAGAAAACTATGAATTTCTATTACACTCTCTAGTCTCTTCCAGTTTTGAATCGCCTCAATCTTTGAAGGATCCACGGAAATTCTAGATTCAGAAATAATATGTCCTAAAAATTTCACATGAGATTGCCAAAAATGGCACTTAGAAAATTTTGCTTTCTGTTGATTGCTCCTGAGTGTTTCCAATATAATTCGAAGATGTTTTTCATGCTCTTCCTTAGTTTTAGAATAAACAAGAATATCATCGATAAAGATAAGAACAAATTGATCAAGAAAGTCTTTGAAAATTCGATTCATAAGGTAAACGAAATAAGCTGGAGCATTCGTTAAACCAAATAGCATAACAAGCCATTCATATGATCTATAACGAGTACAAAATAATGTCAAAGGAACACTATTTTATGCCATTTGAAGCTGACAGAAACCGGTTGCTAAGTCTAACTGTGAAAAGACTCTAACACCGCAAAGTTGATTGAATAGATCATCAATTCGAGGTAAGGGATATCTATTCTTAACGGAAAGATCATTAAGCTTGCGGTAGTCAACGCAAAGTCTGAGTGTACGATTAGATTTCTTCACAAAAATAGCAGAAGCTCCCCAAGAAGAAGAACTAGATCAAATAAACAGTTTTGCTTCCAATTCGGATAATTGTTTACGCATCTCCATATTTTCCTTATTGGACATACGATAAGGAGGACAAGTGATAGGTAGAGCTCCAGAGATTAGATTAATCCTGAACTCAATTGCTCGTTTAGGTGGTAGTCCTAAAACAGGATCAAAGATATCGAAAAATCATAGACAACGTGAATGAGGGAAACGACATCTTCTTCTTCATCATTGTCATCGTCATATAGGTTTAAAGAATATAAGGATGCCACCGATTTGGAATCGAGATCATTAAGAAAGATAGAAATCCGCTTAATAGATTGGGGATGTTGAAGATGGATAGTTCTCTCGGGACGTAGGATGTGCACTTCATAACGATTAAGCCAATATATTCCCAAAATCATTCTAAAACCTAAATAATGCTTAACATGCAAATTGATATGGAAAGAATAATCACATAAAATAATCTTAACATCCATACAAAATCAACTGAGGGTCGCGGATCCACCAACCGGACTCGTAATTTTCAGTGAAGCCATCGAGCCCATAACATTTAAAGACAAAGTTTCCACAAATTATTTTGATATAAAAGAGTGAGATGCACCCGGAAGATCATGAAACATACTAATGCCATCAAGGACAGTATAAGAAATACCTTGACTAAGAGAAGGGTTATTAGATGCTTGCACAACATTTAGCTTTCCTTCTTTCTTGTTTTGAAGTTTGGGACATGAAGATATAGGATGACCCAAACTTTTGCAATAGCGACAAGTAAGGGACTTTGGCCACTTATTGGCGTAGTGGTCCTTAGAACCATAATTGTAGCATTCTCCACGACCAAGGGTAAGAATCTTCGCTACCGAAATTGCTTGCTTTCCTTTCTTGTTGGGATTAGGGGATTTAAACTTATTATCAGGATGCCTCTTCTTGTTGTTATCGAAGTTCTTCTTGGCACCCTCATCATCAACATCACTTTCTTTATTGGCCTCTTTAAGTCGAAGATCAATATCTACAAGCTGATCGAAAGGCACTTCTAGTTTCAAAAGTAAAGCCTTTTTGAGATTCTTATTCAGACCATAGATAAACCTTTGATTCTTCTTCAATGGGGTATTAATATACTCGACCCCATATTTAGACAGGGATTCAAAAGATGCGACATAATCTATCACAGAAGATTCTCCTTGAATAAGATCAATGAAGCATCGAGCTAAAGTTACCTTTTCTGCCTCAGGTAAAAACTTTAACTCGAACCTTTCTTGGAATTGCTTCCAAGTAAGATCCACTTTAATAATTTCTGAAATTAATAGCTCATACCAATCTAATGCTCTCTCCTGGAGCATGCTAGAAGCCACTTGGACTCGATGTAAATCCAAAAGATTCATGCAAGAAAAGATGTGATCGCATGTTCTAAGCCAAGCCTAGACTTCTATAATGCTTTTGGAACCTTTGAATTGCTTTCCACCTGAATTGGTGTTATCACTGCACAAGCATGCAAACCTAGATTTAGGATGAGTAGGCTCAAGAATGGGACCGACAGCTTGGGCATTCTTTACAAGATCCAAAAACTATTGAGCAGACATGAACATGCCATCTTGAGGTGGACCACTAGATTGACTAGTGCTAGGACAACCTTCTCTAACCATTTCTCTTCTTAAACAAAAAGAAAGAAGAGGGAAAAGGTTATTCTTAGATTGAATTCAAATAAGCTCGATAAATAAAACAAGGCATCATAAAATAAGATTGGATATGATGAATCCTAAGACTCGAATTAAATCCTAAGGCATGATTCCTAAGAGAGACGTAAGACAATGATCCTCATCATAATATCCTATATTGTTTTGAATTTTGGCTCTTATACCATGATGTGATGCCCCATCTCTATACTCACACTAACCAAGGACACTACTGGGTAATGTCGTCGATTTGCGTGAAGAATAAGGATGTTGAGGAGTGACCATCTATATAATTTCTTTGATCAAGTAACAATATGTCAGATAGTATGTCACACATTTCATCTCAAGAGGAAATCTGACTTAATTAATACAAACTTAAAGCCACTACACAGTGGCTAAATGTCCTTCGGGAAACAAATATAAAATAGTCATAACATAAAATAGTCACAGATATTCATATCACTAAGACGAAAACAGATATGAATATAACACATAGAAGTGAACATCATAGTAGTGGTCATACAAGACCCACTGCAACCCAAAAGAATATGTACATATACTACACAAAAGATTAGATTACATCAAAGAGTCTTTATCTCGTATACATGAAAGATAAAAACTACTAAGCTAAAGTAGTCAGCCAAAAATCAGAAGATAGTCCCTGCTAAGAAGTCAAGTGGAAGCACCTAAAACACCTCGGTCTGACCCGAGTAATATTTAAGAAGAAAAATAATAAATGGATTAGTCCAGCTATAATTATCATGTAAGACATGTAAGATGAGATAGGATAAGAGATAAGACAAATATATACATATGATAACAATAAAAATCATGCAATATCTTGAGTTTTCTCAAACACCAAAAAAGAATATCATATTATTTTTATTTTATTCACCAAATCACAAATACTGATAATGCTTATCAGTGCAAATCACAAAAAATTGGTGAAACAAAAATTTCAGAAATCAATATTTAGAAATCTGAAATGCACAAAGGGGGAGGCCTATCATAAACGGGAGCACGAAAAATCACCAACACGTGTATCACAAACGGGATGTTATCCCATAGTTGGCTAACCCATAAAAATGAGCCAAAGATCCACGGATCAGGGTATAGTCCCCCCTTGCGGACAAATGAGTTGTTTGCACAAAAAATAGGCAAACACCTCCAAGTCGTATGATGTAGCTGATTATACATTGTTTTTTAGTGATTTGGATGATTTATGCAAATATATAAAATAGATGGACTAAACTGTAAAAGACATACAGATTTATAGTGGTTCGGCCAGAATGTGCCTACATCCACTTTATATGTTATTCTTCTTTTCTTTTCAGGTTACAAGTACAAAGCTTTGATTACAAGTATCTGAAAGTTGTTTGAAAGTTCTATCCGTGCTTGAGCTCTCAAACTTGTCTGCCATTGTTGTACCCCTGCCCCTCTGTTTATAGAGTCGGGCTGGGGGCAGGGGTCCTGGATGTATATAGCGGCTGGTGGGCCTGGGCTGATGCAATCTGGCCTAGCAAAGTTGGTCCGGAACACCTTGATTCGGTGGGACTTGGTCCGGTGATGGTTGGTTGGAGTTTGATTCGGATATGTATAGGAAGTGTGTTGGACCGGTAGTGCTTGGGAAAGGAGTTGGTTCGGTGGTGAGGGCGTAGCTTGGTCACGTGGTGAGTGGTTCGACAGTGCCTTAGGGGTGAGTTGGTTCGGCAGTGGTTGGTTCGGCAGTTGGTTGGTTCGGTAGGGACGTGGAAAGGAGATGGTTCGGTGAGACATTGGTTCGGCGGTAGGAGCATGGTCGAAACACACCCAACACTTGCCCCCCAAAGTAGGGCATGTGCATGCACATGGCGTGCTTTGTTTTCTCGCGGTTTGGATAGCTTCATTCGATCCTAAGCGTCGAACCGTTTGGTCCGGCCTCCCTGCGTTCTTCTATAAGTACGGGACTTATGCTTCCTTCATTCCTTACCTTTCGAAATAGCTGGACTAAATTCTCGACTGCCGAATTGATTATAGTGTCGAACCAGTTCCGATTGTCGAATCTCTTGAAGTGGCGAATCAGCTCCATTTGCCGAACCGTTTGAAGTGCCGAATCAGGTGAGACGTTCTTTTGCCGAATGGCTTTTTTTGACTTTGATTTACTGAATGAGCTTGGGGAGCTCAAGTACTGAATGAACTTGATGACTTTGATTACCGAATGGGCTCGGGGACCTCAAGTACCGAATGAACTTGCCGAATGATCTTGGGGAGTATAATTCTGAATGACCTTTTTGCCCTTGAACTACCGAATGTTCTTTTATGTTTTGAATTATGAGTGAAATTCCAGGCTACATACACTTGCATGTTTATATCTTATGGTCTAACGACGTTCTTTTTTGTGTTTGCAGATAAATGTCACATAAAGTGGAAACACGATCAGATAAAAAGAAATCTAAGGACAGGAGAGAGCCCCCCGTCGTGCCTCCAGTTCAGCCGGAATCAGGGCGACATGGACCCACACCGAGATCACTAGTGGATGGATATGCCCCTCGGGAGCTCTTGAACTCTCCTCCTGACTACTTTCCTAGCTCCCTCAAAGAGGAGCAGCTTTATGTTATCTCTCGCTCCTTCGGGATTGATAGAGCGTGTATACTGTAGCCGGGGGAAGGAGTGATGCCGTACAACCCCCCTGAAGGATATTTCGCTTATAGTAGGTACCATTGCATGTGCGAGGCCATTCCCCCGATCAATGCTTGGATAGTCAGCTTCATCACCTACCTAAAGGTGAACCCTTTCCAGTTTCAGCCCAACTCTTACGCTATTTTGGTGAGCCTATTCATTATTTTCCAGAGAAAATATAGGCGTCCCCCTTCCAACCGGGAGATCTGGTATTTGTACAACTTGAGAGGCTACAAGAAGGGGTCTCCATACATCATCTTGGAATCGGCCGTGTCCTTCAAGTCGGTCCTGGACTTATAATCGAAGTTCAGCATGTTCAAGAAAGAATGGTTTTTCATCAAGGATGACTCTGTTTCTATCCGTCGCTTCACCTCCAGCTGTAAGTTGAAGCTTATTTATAATTTCCGTTCTAACTGCAATGCTTCTCCTTATGTGTTTTTATTTCTTACTAGCGACAGGAGGCTTTACGGTCGTGGAGAACGATCGCCTGGTTCAGATGGCTGTAAAGATAGAAGCCATTTCGGGAAGGGAGAGGTCAGCTTCTTACCTGATCAGGAATGCTACTCTTCTACAGCACAACTTGATTCTACCACGTCAGTCTATGGTCAAGCAGAGAGATACAGCCGAGGAAAGGGCTGCCAAATCCAAAGGAGGGGCCACGACAAAGAGCAGCAAGAGGAAACCCTTCTCGATACCTCCAGTCGTCGGGGGGAAGAAGCTCAAGAAATCCGATGGACCCTCCCCTAGCACATGTCCAGATGTTCCGAAGGAGGAAAATGTAGAGGAGGAAAGAGGCGAGGAGGAGAGCGGAGGTGATGGAGAAGGTGATGGTGGCGAAGGACAGAGCGGTGATGGCGCCGGGGCTTTGTCTTCTGGGCAAGTGGGGGAGATCCAAGAATGGACAGATGATGCTTTCCACCAGGCTTTTGAGGGGTTGGAGTAAGGATCGACCTTGGTGGAGAAGCCAAAGAAAACTGATAAAGCCGGGACTGGTGCCGGTCCATCTTCCGAGAGCGTTTCGGCTAAGGCATCTCCGGCAATTCAAGGTGAATTTTTGACTCTTCTTTTAACTTCACATGTTTCTTAGATTATAGTCCCATGCATGCTTGTAACACTTCATTTTTATTCCAGGAACGGGTAAGGCGGCCAAGACATCAGACATTCGGCACCGCCTCGAGCAATTCAAACTCCTCAAAGCTTCCGCTAAACCAAAGCCTCCGACCAACCGTTCGGGGGACGTAGTCGGCTACCACCCTCTTCTCGAAGTTATTGAAGAGGATATTCAAAAGAAGAAGAGGAGGCGCTCCTTATTCGAACCTTCACCTGGTCCTCAGCCCCCAACCCAGCTTATCCATGATATCACGGGGGAGGATACTGAGTTCATACCCTCTCCGCATCCGTTTGAGAATCCTACCGTTACTTAGATTGATCGTCCCGACTTGGCTCGTAATCCCTTTGCGGGTCATCCCGATCTGGGTCCGGGTTCTCATGATATTTCCTTTGACGAGGTTACCGGTGAGCACCTTCTCCATCGCAATCCTATGGTAAGGGTGCTTGATGAGGCCAAATCTCTGGACCTTGATTTGCTTACTACTCGAATTGTAACTATGGGGGATGAAGCTAAGGAAAATATCGACCGAGTTGCTGAGGAGACTAGGAAGTTGATGGGGCATCATGCCCGATTGGTCAAGGCCGGGGAGGAAATTGGGAGTGCCAACATAAGATTGCGGTTAGTGGTTGCCGACCAGGCCAAGCAACTCGCCGATCAGGCCATCCAGATCTCTGAGCACGAGGCTGCCTCCAGACGGCTAAAGAAAACCATGGAAGAGGCTAGCAGAGCCGAGTTGTAGAAAATGGAGTCCATCTGCAAGGAACGGATCGATATGGCCATTGCAACGGTGGATGAGATTCGGAAAGCGGATCTCGAGCGGGTAGAGGAGTTATCTGGGAAGCTTGAAGCCGCGGAGCTTGCTCAAGCCAAGCTGAAGCAGGAGATGGAGGCGATGAGGAAATCCCTTCAGGCTGACCACTCGCGATACCGATCGGAGAGGGATGCTGTCGTTGCAAAGCTGTTGGCTTCTGAGGTCGGAATGAGGGAGTTTGAGGAAAACAAGGGGATGATGGATGAGATGCTCCAGGATATGTATTTCCGTACTTGGAAGTAAGGCAACTTATCCTGGATGGATGATTATCCCCGGATCATGGCCAGGATTTATCTTCGGGCTCTGTAGGAGGCCAAGGCTGATGCGGATAAGGAGGTGGTATGGCCTTCAGGATGGATGTGGTTACGGCCCAATTCACTAAGGAGGAGAAAGCGACGGTGAAGGAGGGCATGCGGTTGCTCGCTGCCGAGGAGGTAGGTGTGCAGTTGGGGGATGATGATCAAGGAACGGATGCTGGTAAGTCTTCCCTTTTAGCCTTTTCATAGCTTGGTTGCTTATTGTTTATTTAATGAATTCTTCTTCTGAATTGGACAGGCGGGACCTCTGAAGAGCCAACTACCTCTGGTCAGCATGCTGGGAGCTCTGATCCGGCGGTTAAGTAGATCTCGGAGGGCCAGCAGGATAGAAGCGAGGCCCAGATGCAGTTGGCTCCTTGGCTTGATCTGGACATTTTTCAGCTTATTTGACATTGCTGTCTATGTTAGTCTTAAAACATTAATGTAATTTTCGGGCTGTAATTATGTAACGAACAACTTGATTTTTGGCATGTAACTTTATAACATAAGCTGATTTTGTCACGTTTGAATGTTGTCGTTATTTTGATGTGTTGCGTAAAATATAGCTGCGCATGTGTTAGTGATTCAATTGTGTTTGATGCTAAGTTTTTGCTTAAAATATAATTTCATGTCTTGCAATGTTAATGTGATGTGCGTAGAAATTATAGTTACATATTTATGTACAAGAGAAGAAAGTACCGCCCTTCAAGTTTTTGCTGTAGACGGTAGCTTTGAATGCCTTGTGTAATCGAATATGGAACGCAGCTGAATGACCTACCATCCAGCTGTGAGTTCTTATTCTCATTAGCGAGTGTCTCCTATTTTGTGTCCTGTACTTTAGTGATCGTTATAGAGGATAGGAGGAGAGCTTTTATAAATAAAATGGAAATATAATAAATAATAAAACTTCCAATCATGGAAGGCCTTCGATGTCTTTAAGTTTGTGGAAAATGGTTTTTGTAGTCACATTCCCTAGCTGTGGGTCTTGGAGACATTTGTCACCCATCTTACGCCTCCGCGGGTAGTTTTCTTTTTTACCACAGCCGTACTTAAGACACATCGGAGCCGAGATCGCGCACAGTAACTACCCGGGCCATTATGGCCCGTAATCGTGGGTATTATTCGATTTACCGTGGCCGGCTAGCACGGGTGCCGATCGTCAACTTTGAACTGCCCTTGGCTGGCCACACCTTATGTTGGGGCTTATAATCGGCTCATAGTTGCCAGCGAGCCGAACGCCGTAATGAGCTGCCTAGGCTATTTTCGGCCTCCTCGGTGGCTTATAATCGGCTCATTACAGTTGGCTTTGAGGGTCGTCGCGAGCAATGAGTTAACCCGCAGCAGAGGGATGCTGGAGCAAAAGTGTCTCATTGGCGAGGGCATAGATTCGTATAGTACCTGTTAGGTCTTGTCCAGGTGAGGTTGCGCCGTGAAGTGTCTAGGATGGAAATGCCATTACACAGGATTTTGTTCAACAGAAAAGGATAAAGCTTAACAAGTAGCCAAGATATAAAGGAACAAGTTAAAAAGAGACAAGATTTTTAAAGTGGTTCGGCACGAAGATGCCTACGTCCACTGATTCTCTTCGTTTATCCACTTTATATGAGCAGTACAAGTTAATAAAAGTATCGACGAAGGTGTTGGATGTTCCATGCCCTCAGGAACACCTCTCCGTCCACTGTTGACAAAATATAAGCTCCGTTGTGGAGATCTTTATGAATTACATATGGTCCGTCCCAGATGGGATCTAACGCTCCAGGGCGCGGGAAGATTCGCTTGAGGACAAGACTCCTTCTTGTAAGCTGCGATGTTTGACTTTGGAGTTGTATTGTACTGCCACTTTTTGCTTGTGAGCTGCTGTTTTGAGTGCTGCATCATTTCTTCTTTCTTCGATTAGATCCAAAGACATGTGGAGGAGTTCTTCATTCTCTTCTGGGTTGTAGTGGATCCTACGGTGGGATGGCACTACAGTTTCAACTGGGAGCATGACCTCCGATCCGTATGCTAAAGAGAAAGGAGTATGCCCTATTGATGTTCTGAAAGACGTGCGATAGGCCCAAAGTGCCTTAGGAAGTTCATCCACCCAAGCTCCTTTTGACTTTTCAAGCTTCTTCTTGATTAGAGTTTTAAGAATTTTGTTGACAGCTTCAACTTGTCCATTTGCCTGAGGATAAGCCATAGATGAGAAGCTCTTGTGAATTCCGTGCTCTTGGCACCAGTTGGCGAACTCCTCGCTGTCAAACTGAAGTCCATTGTCCGATATGATTTTGAGTGGAACCCCGTACGTGCATAGAACATTTTTGATCAAGAAGTTAATAACTTTTGCCGAAGATATTTTATTTAGAGGTTCCGCCTCCACCCATTTGGTGAAATAGTCGACAGCCACTATAGCATATTTGGCTCCACCTCGGCCCATCGGCAGTTAACCAATCAAGTCAACACCCCATACTGCAAAGGGCCAAGGGTTGGTCATCTGAGTAATCTCATTTGTTGGTAGTCGAGGAATCTTAGCAAATTTCTGACATCTGTCGCATCTTTTGACGAAGTCTAAGGCGTCTTTGTTTAAAGTGGGCTAGTAGTATCCATATCAGAGCGTCTTCTTTGCCAGAGTCCCCACCAGTGTAATCTCCGCAGCTCCCTTGATGGATGTTGGATAAGATTTCCTTAGCTTCCCTTCCAGTGACACACCTCAATAAGGGGTTAGAGAAGCCGCGCCGATAGAGGATGTCTTCTTGTATTGTGTAGCGGGAAGCTTTCCTCGATACTTTCTCAACTTCGTTACGCCCGTGGGGCAGTGTGCCATCTTGTAAGTATTTTCGGATAGGAGTCGTCCAAGTTTCCTCTTCGATTGCAGCTATCAGATCTTCTTGTTCGAAACATGGGGATAGTTGTTTCGAGATGGCTACTGTTCCGGAAATGGTGTTGTTCTTCATGCTGGCTTGCTTTGCCAGTTCGTCAGCCTCTCGGTTCACTTCTCAAGGAATGTGTTTGATTAAATAGTGATCCAATTGATCGAGCAGCAGCTTGGTCTTCTTTAGGTATGCTGTGAGTCGTTTTCCTCGAGTCTGAAACTCTCCTAGTACTTGGTTTACGATAAGTTGAGAATCACTATGAAGACATAAAGAACTGACTCCAATTTCTAAGGCAAGTTCTAATCCTGTTATTACTGCTTCATATTCTGCATCATTGTTGGTGGCGGCGAATTTCAACCTTAGGGCATAGTGCAGCTTCCTTCTCCTAGGGGTGATTATCACAATGCTGGCCCCCGAGCCCTGTTCGTTCGATGCTCCATCTACAAAGAGATTCCACTTGATATCTCCTGTTATTTCAGATTGCTCCTTACCTTCATTGGTAGTGAATTCGGCAATGAAATCGGCCAGGGCATGCCCTTTGATGGCGGTGCGAGGATGGTAGGTGAGATCATATTGATTAGCTCAATGTACCATTTAAGTAGTCACCCGAGGTGTCGGGACGATGGAGTACCTGCCCTGGCGGTTGATTGGTTAGAACTCTGATGGAATGGGACTGGAAATAGTGCGCGATTTCCGTGATGTGATTAGTAAACAATATGCTAACTTCTCAAGTTTAGGATATCTGGCTTCTGCCCCCATGAACCTCTTGCTTACAAAGTATACTGGCCGCTGCGTGTGGTTGTCTTCTCTTACCAAAGCGGCGCTTAGAGCATGAGATGACATAACAAGGTATAGGTATAGCTCTTCGCCTTCATTTAGAGTTGAGAGTACCGGTGGTCTCTGGAGGTGTTCGATTAGGTTGTGGAAGGCCGTTACGCATTCATCAGTCCATTCGAACTTTCCCTTGTCTTTCTTTATAGCTTCGAAGAAAGGGACACGCTTGTCAGTCGCTTTGGAGATGAATCTGCTCAGGGCGGCCACTTTCCCATTTAGGCTTTGCATTTCTCTTCAAGTGGAAGGTATCCTGATTTCCTTTAGTGCCCAGACTTGTTCAGGGTTCGCTTCAATTCCTCTGGCATGGAAGATGAATTCTAAGAACTTTCCCAATGATACTCCGAAGGAGCACTTTAGAGGATTCAGCTTCATTTCATATCGACGAAGTACTTGAAACATCTCGTCCAGGTCGATGGCTTTTCTTGACTTTACTAGCATGTCGTCCACATAAACATCCATGGTTCGTCCTATTAGTTCCGCAAACATCTTGTTGACGAAGCGCTGATAAGTAGCTTCGACATTTTTAAGTCCAAAAGGCATTACTCTATAGCAGTACAATCCCCGGTCGGTGATGAAACTAGTGTGGTCTTGATCGGGGGCGTGCATAGGAATATGGTTATATCCTGAGTATGCATCCATAAAAGATAAGAGTTCGTGCCCGGCTGTGCTGTCTACAAGTTGATCGATTCGGGGGAATGGGAAGCAATCCTTCGGGCAAGCGTCATTTAAGTTGGAGAAGTCAATACATGTTCGCCACTTCCCATTAGCCTTCTTTACTAGTACCGGGTTGGCGATCCACTCTGGGTAGATGGCATCTCGGATGAAGTTATTGGCAAGTAGGTTCTTTACTTCTTCATCGAGGGCTGCTGATCGTTCTGCCCCCATGCTTCTCTTTTTCTGTTTTACCGGCACCTTGGTAGGATCGATGTTCAGTACGTGGCATGCCACATCTGGCGAGATTCCAGTCATGTCAGCGTGCGTCCATGCAAATACATCCAAGTTGTGGCAGAGAAAATCAATGAGTTGATTCTTCAATTCTTCCTTTAGCTGAGATCCGATTTTCTTCAATAGTCTACGCGAGTCGTGTTCGTCTACAGATACAAACTCCATAGCCTCTGCAGGATCGGCGGTAGCCTCCTCCTCCCCGTTCCTGGGGTCTAATTCGTTGAAAGGATAACTAGTATACCGAAGAGGAGGGGCTTTCTTTAGTTGCTATGCTTCCAGGTTTTTTATGCAGAGAGTAGTCTCTGCATTCTTCCCTCTATCCTTTCTACGGTTATTGCGAAGCTCAGTTACATAGCAGTCTCGAGCAGTGTCTTGATCTCTCTCTACCTCCCCTATTCCATTGTTTGTTGGAAATTTCATCTTCAGGTACCATAGGGCCAAGACAATTTGGAAGTCAGACAAGACTGGTCTTCCTAAAAGGCGTTGTAGGCCAAGTGGTTTTCTATCAGCACAAATGTTTGTTTCCGCACAACGGAGCGGGGATGATTTCCTATTTCGACAAAGAGGTCCAGTTGCCCGAAGGGGATCTTCGCATCCCCCGTGAAACCATGTAGTGGTTTGTTGCAGGGAGACACATCTTTCATTGACAGCTTCATTGTGTCGAAAGCATGCTTAAATAGGATATTTACTGAGCTGCCAGTGTCTAATAGAATTCGGAAAACTTTGGCTGGACCGAACCAAGCAGAGATGACCATAGAATCCATGTGAGGGTACTGCCTTCCCTCTACATCACGCCTACTGAATGTGATGTCATCATTCTCTTTTCATTTCGGGTGGCGTTCTTCCATAACAGAATTAACGTAGCCTTCATCGTTTCTAAGTGACTTACCATATCTTTCCATCTCTGCCCAGCTCCCGCCGGCAATGTGTGGTCCTCCTGATATGGTATGGACCACTATCTTCTCTTGACTAGAGCCACTGGTGTTGCGATTTCCTCCACCTACTTCTGGGAGGGGTAGCCCTGGGTTCTCATTGGCTGGAGTTGAAGTCCTGTTTTGACCTTTCACATAGCGCTCCAGTCTCTTCCTTCTGATGTGTTCTTCAATCAAGTCTCGGAGATGATGACATTCATTGGTGTCGTGCCCATGAGATTCATGGAAGCGGCAGAACTTTCCAGACTTAATTTCATTATCTGATTCCTTCTTGTGCGGGGGGCGCTTGTATCTAACTTCGTCTTGGGTGGCCAAGAAGATGTTTTCGATTGTTTCATTCAAAGGAGTGTAAGAGTCAAATCTCGGTCCTGGCCTATATAAACACTTTTCTCCCCTCTTGCCTCCAGCATTGTCTCTGGAGTCATTTCTTCGAACGTCCTTTACTATTGCGGGTGTGTTGCCATGAGCTGCTTTGGGTTGTTGCCCTGTCTGCCTTTCAATGGCAGCGTCTTCAAGTCTCATATATTTTCCGGCTTCATTGAAGAAATCGGGTAAGGTAGCTGTCATTTCTTTCGTTAATCTCCTAGCAAATTTAGTATCTGGATGCACACCACTGCAAGGGCCGTTAGGATACGTTTCTCATCGGCGTCCTGGACTGCGGCCGCTGCGGCATTGAATCGGGTTAGTTATTGTTGCACTGTTTCTCCTGCGTTTGTTTGATATTGGATAAGGAATAAGCGTCATTGGGTTGTTCCACATGAATGCGGAATTAGCTGATGAACTTTTCTTTTAACATTTTCCATGAGCTGATGGACCCTTGGGGTAGATGGCAGAACCAGGAGGTAGCTAGATCGGCCAAGAAGAGTGGAAAGCATTTACACAATACTCCTTCCGTCGCTCCGCTCATGAGCATATGCTGTGTATATCTTTGTAAGTGTACGACGGGGTCAGAGGTTCCCTTGTAAGGCTTCATTGTTGGCATTTTCCATTCTCGGGGGATGATGGCAATCTCGATATTGCGGGTGAAGGGGCTGGTCACCCTAACGCCTATCCCTCGATCTCTTTGATCCCGTCGGACGCACTCTCTGAATAATCGCGCCATCCTTTCATCAGAATTTGGGGTAGATAGAAATGAGTTTGGTTCTTCTCTGCGGGATTGGCTCCGTCCAGATGACCTGTAGGGATGGTACCGTTTATTACTCCTAACATTTTCCGGTGGCTGTCTTCGATCTTCTGGGAGCATGCTGGGGTCAACCACAGTTGGCCCTTGCCTCGACCTTCTTCTGCTGTGCTCTGTTCTAAGCATTCCCTCGGGTCCAACTTCGGGCTGGACTCCAGCTCGGCCCCGTCCATTGGTGTTCCCATGGTTAGGTAGCATGACAGGCTCAGCCATATCCGACCCCTGCCTGTACCTCCCCCGTTGGGTTTGGTTCCAAGCGTTTGCTCGGGTCGGAATTCGGGCTGAGTCTGGGCTCGGCTCCTACCATTGCTGTTTCTGTTGTTAGCCTCTTCGAAGAAGAAAGATCTTTGTCGCTCGCAGATCCTCCAGACTGGGACTCATCCCATGATTCGGTGTTGTGATTGGATTCTTCAGCATCCCTTAAGCGTGACATGAGTTGGTCCACCAAGGCTTCTTGTTGAGATGCGAAGCGGTTAGTTACTTCAGCCACAACCCTATCTAGATCTGCCCTAGTAATTGGTTGTTCCATAGCAGGGGCTGTCGGATTTGCCTGATTTCCATTTGCTGTTGGAACAGGACGATTCTCTTGATCTCTGATCACTGGATCCGGGATACTGCTAGTTGTGATGTTCCTTCCTTTGCTAGCATCTTTCCTCTGCCTGGGAGGCATGTTTTCCAAGCAATGAGCGTTGTTATTGGGAAGAAAGTTGAGTGGGAGAAGCTGAAGCTTCTAGCCCAAGCTCTTAGTGAAAGCACCAAAAATGTTTGCACAAAAAATGGGCAAACACCTCCAAGTCATATGATTTAGCTGATTATACGTTGTTTTTTAGTGATTTGGGTGATTTATGCAAATATATAAAATAGATGGACTAAACTGTAAAAGACACACAGATTTATAGTGGTTCGGTCAGAATGTGCCTACGTCCACTTTATATGTTATTCTCCTTTTCTTTTCAGGTTACAAGTACAAAGCTTTGATTACAAGTATCTGAAAGTTGTTTGAAAGTTCTATCCGTAGGGCTGATGCAATCTGGCCTGGCAAAGTTGGTCCGGAACGCCTTGATTCGGTGGGACTTGGTCCGGTGATGGTTGGTTGGAGTTTGATTCGGCTATGTATAGGAAGTGTGTTGGACCGGTAGTGCTTGGGAAAGGAGTTGGTTCGGTGGTGAGGGCGTAGCTTGGTCCGGTGGTGAGTGGTTCGGCAGTGCCTTAGGGGTGAGTTGGTTCGGCAGTGGTTGGTTCGGTAGGGACGTGGAAAGGAGATGGTTCGGTGAGACATTGGTTCGGTGGTAGGAGCATGGTCGAAACACACCCGACATGAGCCAAATCTCCACAAACAGTCAAAAGACCATAGGTCGCTGCCCCACCAAATTGAGCCGAAACCCTATAGAATGGGGTACTATCCCCCACGTGAACAAAGAGACATTGCACATCGCAAGTCTAAATCACAAAATGATCATCATTGATCAATAAGTGTAAATTACACTAAGCTAGTAAATAAATGAGTTTAGCTTCATGTCCCATAAACATTGCTTAACTTAATTATTTATAAACAAATTATAGATTCCCACTTGAAAATTGTCACGAGATTTCATACGAACAAGTCTAAGAATTAACAGACGAAGTAAATGCAAGCGTTTCATACCACTTGTTTTGCTAAGTCGTTTAATTGGATTTCTCATCCGAATAAGGTAAAGGTTTTTGTATACTAATAGATTCGAAAATAGTTTTAAAATAGAGCTTTGTATTAAAAGTAGTGTTGAAAACATTTTTGTGAAAGTGTTTTGGTATTAACTATTAGTATAAAACCTTTGTATTTAAAAGTGACAGATCATAGAAATGATTGTAAAAACAATCTATCACAAAATTCCACATTTCAATAACATGAATCAAACCATGGAAATCGATATCAAATTCATCAAATGGAAACACCAAAGATCCAGAAAAGAAATCACCAAAGTTGATTTTGGTTGAAAATAACTATACGGATCAACAAAAATCGATAAATCGGAAATACATATAAAAATAACCAGATATCCAAAATTCGACAGCCATAGACGTCTGTGGGAAATCCACAGACATCTATCCCCTTTTTTGGGAACCTGTAACCTTGAGGTCACAGACATCTATGGATAATCCACAAACATCTGTCACCTATAGCGAAACAAAATTTGTAGAGCCCTTAAATGGGAAAATATATGCACCTTCTCGAATTCATAAATTTTGACTTCAAAATATCAAAATTAGGAAAATTCACCAAACCAATTCAATTCAAAAGCTATTGAATAAGAAATGGATGTAAGTAATTCATACTAACAACAATCAAATCTATAAAAATAGATGTGAGTTCAAGAACTCACCTTTAAGCTCAAAAATAGAAAAAAATAAGCTCTAAAACAAGCTAGGATTGATTCCTCTTCTACTACACCTCTAGAATCTCCAATCTAGTATCACATGAAAAGATTTTCTAAATTAGGTTATAGGAATTTCGAAAATTAAAGAGAGATTGAGACGGAGAAGTTGAAGAGGATACTTACCTAAGCTTCTCTTTGATTTATAATTTGAATTTGAATTCCTAAGAAAAGCTAGGGCTTAGGAATTTTCAATTTCCCTTCTTTTCCCCCATTTTTTCCTTTGGCTTGAGAGTGTTAGGAATTGTGAATGGATTGAATGAAGAAGAGAGGAGTTAGGGTATTTGGTAGAAGGCTTTGGGTTACCTTGTTGGGCTAATAGGCTAGAACACAATCCAAAGCCTTATGGAAAAGTATCAAAATTCTAATCAACTCCAAACACAACAATGATTATTCCTAAAAAAGTTGTAAACGTCGATTTCAACTCAATGAAAGTGGTCTTGAGTCTGAATTCGTCTGTTTACAAAAAGTCACATTTCAGACTTTAATTCAACTATCGTTGCTATATTTAAATAAAACATTTAAATACATAATCGTAAAATATGCGATTCTTACAAACATGGTTTAGTAGTAAATTATTAGTGTTGTAAATATTATGAGAAGTTATTAATTAAATAAAACATATTTCAATTTAATGATTATTAATTTATTAATGATGTTTGAAAGTATTTTGAGATTTAATACTAATAAAATTTATAAATAATGGATTTAAGGTTTTCAATAACTTCCTTTTAAATATAAGTAATGTTGTAAATAATTGTTTTCAAATAGTTTACATATATTTATAAAGATGTTATTTAAAAAAATTATGTGGTATTTATAAATGAAGCAAGAAATTTTACAAATGAAATTTTTCCGTAAAGTATTAATGATGATTGATTTGCAAATAAAATTTTCAAATGAATATTTCAAGTAAAATTTACATAAGTTTCTTTGAATGTATAATATAAAGATATTATATAAATGAAAAAAATGATCTGCGAAGTTTTATTGATAGTAATATACTTGACCAATAAATTTGAATCTCTATTTTGGGACTATGTTTTGAAATATTTACTTGATTTTGAAGCCTTAACAGTAAATTTATTAGATTATTCACTATTTGAATTTTTGTATTAAACCATAATAAATGTTTTTTCACGATTTGAATATTTATTATAAACAAGTGTGTAAAATTAATTATGAAGATATGAAATTTTATACTATGATTTGGATATTTAATGTAAGATTTGAGTATACTATTAGTTTCAGTTTAATAATCTAGGGTTATACTTATTTTAAAATAATGAGCCTAATAAATTATCGGATTTAATGAACTTTATTTAAAAAAGGCTTATCATAATGTTTTAATATAAACTTCAAACATTGTTTAAAAATTTTGGAAAATTCTTACATAATGCTATGAAGATGTTTTATGTAACGACCCATAATTTTCGATAATTAAAAATAGTTGATTAAATAGATATTTTGTGATTTAATATTGGGAGAAATAAAAACTTGTGGTTTATTAATAAGAAATAACTAGAACGTAATGTTAAAAATGTTAATTCAAGACAATTGATAACTATTCTAATGTAATTCCAATTAATTGAAGTGATTAAAAAGTTATAATTGGTTATGGATTGTAATTTTATTTATAATAATATGCGTTAATTAATAATTGATATAAAAAATAATTGATAATTAAATCTTGATTAATCAATGAAATAGTATGTAACTAATTGTAATTGAATAAAATTAGTGTCGTAGTAGTAATTATAACACTTGTTGTGGATAATAAACTTATAGATGTTATTAAATATAGAAATGATGACAATTGTTATTTGTTACCAATTTATTTAAATCAATTGCAGTTGAATGTCATTAAATGTTACACTAATGTGAGTTAATACAATAATTACAAATTGGGAATGTAATAAAATGTACAGTAATGTCAATTACACTCATAAGATAATAAATTGATTTAATAGTAATAATAAGGCCAAGATAAATAAAGTCATCGGGATTTTTAATTATAATTAATGTCAAAATCAGCAAAGGATCAATATTAATGGTATGCTGCAACTAATAGGGTAAAAAGATGACAATTAGAGAATATTAGTGTAATAAAATATAAACAAATGTGAACTAGGTCTATAAGGTAATAATTGATTGAATAAAAAGAATTAAAATCAAGTTTAATGAATTGATGTAAGTTTAATTTATAATTAATTGGATTTAATTATGATTAAAATTGAACACCGTAATTAGTAAAATATTTAACAATGGATTGACATGTAAAATTTGATTTAAATTATTGTAAATGTCCAAGTAATCAAAAATGGTGAAAATTTTTGGTCATTAAATTTGAAATTTAAAAAGTGATTAATTAATTTAACATTAATTTATTAAATTAATGTAAAAATAGCCATTTTGGCCACTGTCTCGGATTTTGACGAAACTAGTTTCATCGGAACCGTAACGGTGAATTATTATAGGATTTCAAATTCTATAGCGATCGGACATGTCGTTTGATCGTACGGGCTCGAAATGCGTAGAAATCAATTAAATTGAAATCAATTTGAAATAAGATGATTTTAAGCTAACTTCTTCATATGATGGAATTTGGACTTCAAACGTGTTCCATTGAGTTTAAAATTATGGAAAACATCTATTTTGATATATGGGATGACCCATTTTCCTTGCGGATACAGAATAGGCTTTTTGGGTCGTTATCGTCAATACAAATCTATCTGGATGGTTATTCATTTCTTATCGGGATTCGTTAGTATATATAGTCTTGTTCTAAACCCTAGCAGCCTTTTATTTCTCATTACAGTAGTACAGAAGTTTCTATCACTCCTCTTTTCTCAATGGCTGAAAACCCTAAATTCCTCATTTCAATTTCAATTCAAAATTTAACTTCAAAATCAAATCCCTCCAAATCCTATCATATTACATATCAGTTTGAAGCTCTCGACGAGCCAAGTCAAATCTACAGTTTGTTTTTCGATTTGGATTTCTGTATGGCCAGAAATTGATGATTAATTCTCGGTTTTTCATCACGCGTCGATCGACGACGATGGATCGTCGAATCGAGGATATCATCGCGTGGAGAGGTATGCGCGGAGTTCATTAGTATTGGTTGTTTCGTCATTTGACGGTTGGATCAACGTGAAAAATTTGAACAGGGTTTCACCTCAATGGCGGCGGCTGCATTGTTATCGGCGTCGATCGGTGTTTTGGCAATAGGACCTAGGTTATATTATTGGGGGCGGCGAGTCGAGGTTTGGGCGGTTGTGGCGTGACCCACGGTAGCGTGTAGGCGCAGCAATTGGTAGATGATCATCGGCGATGAAGGCATCGTGGTTTGGGTTTGATTCTAGGATTGAGAGAGCACGTGGGAGATATGTGATGTTGTCAGGTGGTATTGTTTTGTCTCTTTTATTTATTTAAATTTAAATTTAAACCGTTCTATCAGTCATAACTGTTACATATGAGATCGGAATCACGTGTGGTTTGTTCCGTTGGAATCGTATCGAAATTCTGGACATTTTGACGCTAGTTTGTAAAAATTCTAAGACTGTTGAAATTTGGGCCTTTTATTTGAATTTCAAATCAATTTGAAACTCAAAGGTGAGTGTTTTGACCCACTTCCAACTACTACATTTTCTTACGTTAGTTAAATTAAATTTACGATGTGATTAGAAATTTATTTATCAATTTTTGGTATGTTTAAATTGTCATTCTAGTTAAATTTGGTTTTATTGCATTTAATTATCGTTTAATTTAGTCTTGAATTAAATTGACAATTTAATACCTGTTAATGATAATCAGTTATCTATTGATGTTTATTGGTTGATTGAGATGATGATTTTGATGGATGTTTGATTGTTGATATTGGATGGCTGGATGTTGCAATTTTATATTGTTATAACACCACAAGTTCTTTATGGGTTAAAATGATACATATCCGAACGATCTATAGATTAGAGAAAAATCATTACAGGTTGAAACGATAGACTCGAGCAATTTTATGTATTTTATTTAAGTCGGGATTGCAGTTGAAATGATATATATTCGTAAAATTTTAATTTGCGGATTGAAATGATAATTATTCGTATCACTTGATCCTAGGGTAGAAAATTATATACGGACACTAGATTAGTTAAATTAAGTGATTCTTTGAATCTTTAAATTTTGAATTCAGTTAATTGATATTTTGAAATAGAAATTTGATTTATATAAACTGAAATATTTTCGATAATCGAAGCATTAATGTTGAAACTGGAATTGATTTAATGAATTGTTCAAAGGATTTAAATTGGAATTTCAAAGTTGAAGTGTCGAAATATAAATGAATTCATCCGATTTGATTTATTGACAATGTTTAGATATAGCTTTGAAATCTATTTTAAACTAATTTAAACTACTTTAATCAAATTAAATATTTTAATCAATTTAAAACTATTTTAATTTATTTAATCTATTATGACCTATTTAATCCAATTTAATCTATTTTTACCTATCTTAAACTAATTGAATTTATTTAATCTATTTGAAAAATCTATTTAATATAATTTATATCAATTTAATCTATAATTAATCCATTTTAAACATTTAAACCTAATATAATCTATTTAATCTATTTTAAATCTATTTAAATCATTTTAAATCAAATTTAAGTCTATTCAAAACTATTTTTACTATTTAAATAATTCTAATCTGCTTAAACTATTTTTAAATATTAAAACTATTTATGACTATCTACACTATATATTTTCTAAAATTTCAGACTATGTGAAGTTGAAGTATTTATATTTAAATCCTTGAAGATGATACAACCTACATTGGAATTTGGAATTGATACCTTTTGTAAAAATAAAAAGAGACATATTTGAGTAAATACGATGATTTTGTAATGAGGATTTAATTAACCTATCTTATCGGTAATTTCAGAAGTAAATATGATTTCAAAAATGATATGGTTTTGAGAAATATGATATTTTGATAGCAATTGTGAATTTACTTTTGAAATGTAAAAGACCATCTGGTGTGAAATAAGCATTTAGTTGTTAAAGAGATAGGGATCAGATGTTGTCATACTCTCTGCCAATACCGAAAACCACTTTAACAACTGTGTACGTGGTGGAGATTCCAAAAATGATGTAGGATGGTTTGGTGAACGATTATGTATAAGGTATCTCAGCTAGATGTGGCTGAAACAAGAGCTACGCCGAGCCAAGTGAGGTCGTTCCTCCTATCGAGCACACCATTCTAGTACTTTGTAATTGATTTGGTGGTCACCCCTTGATTTTGATTTGGGAGTGTGTTCCCAGATGGGCAGTAGTAGCTACTATGCGTTAACACCCGTCCAGATCCGCAATTTGTATATCTATCACGGGCATTGCCTCGAATGCCTTATTGCATACCTTATCGCGCCTTCTACGAGTTTGTTTTGTGGCATACCTATGGAGTGTCCTCTGGGTAAATCTCACGGAGGAGCGTACGGTACTATACAGACTATAGGAATATTTAAAATGTGTTAAGGGGGATATGGGTGACGCTTTAACACTATTTTAATACTTTTACTTTACTGTAGAGTACTACATAGTATATAGATTAACGGATCCTTAGGAAATGTAAATTCCGAACATCTCTTAAGTTATTACAACCAAACTAGACACTGGATAGGAGATGTCAAACCCCATAATATCTCTAACGCCATTACACTCATATTTATTTCCTGTTGATTTAACTTACGTAAGATCATTTAGTTATCAATCAAGTATTTTGTCTTTTCAATTCGCTCGGGTCAGTCCGAACTTTTCAGTGTATTGAAGACTATTTCTGGAGGACAAAGACGAAGATTCTGCATATTATTACTATTTATTATTATTTATTCCACTACATCATGTTGTTGCGCTGCATTTATGTATTATTTATTCTTGTATGTAACTCTGACCCGTATTATAAAAGTATAATCAATTATTTGTAAACAGCTTCATGAATTGTTTATTTGATTATACTTTGTCATTCCACTGCAAGATTATATTTTGTTTTCTTTTTTCTCTGCTTTTCTTATTTACCCCATAACAATTTATTCTTTTGAATGGTTTTAGTCTGACATGTATAGTTTATCGTTGATTTAAACCGTCCAAAAAGATAGATCGTTATATTTTAGATATATCTTATATTGTTACCTAGTGAACGAGGTTAAACGTTTTAATTGAAATTCTAAAAATATTTCTTTTTCTGTTGTTCATGAGCGAATACCTAAAACTGACCTTTCTCTCTCCTTCATCCTCCTTTCCCGTAAAGAAAAAAAGCAGCATCTCCCCTCGATTCTGATTTTCTTCTTCTTCCATTGCGCCTCTTCTCCGATTTGTTGCTTTTTCGCTTTGCCTTTCTCATTTCCATAGCCAATAACCCTAAAACTAAGTCGCGCATTATATTTCTTTCTGTTTCGTTCCCGGCTCTCCATCGTTCCTTAACCTCCTAACCCTAGATAACTTTCCGTCCCCTGCTTTGGGCTGCCTCTTGAGATCATTTTATTATCATCATTATCCATATCCTTGGGGTATGCCTTTAGTTTCCTCTTCCTATACATTCCTTCTTCCTTACAATCTACTCATGGCACTGAAGCCCCGCACTTGCCAATGATTCATCAAATTTCGCTCTTACCGAAACCAACCTGAAACCACTAATAATATTTTGTTCGATTCCCATGCTAGGACTGCGAAAATTAGGATTGGATATCGACCAAGGTGCAGGATTTCTTATAGAGAAACCAATGGCCCTAATTATGTGACTATTTTGACTACAACCAATGAATGCCTTCCTCTTCAGATCCGTAAGCCTCGGAAATTTTAGGTATTCTTCGTTTTTTTTAATGTGATTTAGGTTACTTTTGAACCTTTTGATATCTTCTTCCCTTTTTTTGATGCTAACTGTGAAAAAGTGATCGTAAGGTGATTAAGTTTTCTTTGAATTTTTCTTTAGTTGATTTAAATCGCAATCTTTGGAGGAGGAGGTTTTAATTATAACTTGGAAAATAATACTGCAATCTATTGGTATTCATCGATCAAGAGCAAGCATTTGTAAATATAAAATTTGAAGCTAAAAGTTTGAATTTCAATACTGTTTATTATGCATTTTCAAGCTTATCATAGTTATGGTAATTGCAACTTGAGTGTGGCAATCTTTATTGTGTATTTTTTAGGATGTCATCTTTTTAATCATTTGTATATGTGTTGTCTTTTTGTCAGAAAAAATTTGGCTGCAAGAAAATATAATTCAGTGATTTTAAAACTAAGACGCAGAAATTACTATATTGGTGTGAATGGTGGTAGCAATAACCAGGTGTATCAATATGGAATGATGTACTACATAAGCATAACTATGTTGTAACCTGGTTTTATGTTTGATTTCAGTAAATTATTGTTGCTAGATTCTTAGTATGTGAAGTCACCAATTAAATGTTTAAACTGAAATTATAAAAACGAATATTTTATAGGAACCATTGACCTTGAAAATAGGTAGTTGATACCGATTGGTGTATCACTTAGCTATTCAGAAACAGGCTTTAGTATACATTTTTAGATTATTATACAAATATGATTAATATTATAATTGCAAATTGAGGTGAACTTGAGACTTTGATTGCTAGGCATACTATTTTTTAACGCATTGGTGCTACTTTTGTTACGGTTCTTAATTGATTCCTTTTAATCTATATTGTAAATTATGGCTGTGTTGAATCTGGTTCTGTTTTGAAAAAAGGTCTACTCATTTTTTTTGTGAAAATAGTTTTTAATCTATAAAAATAGTTTGTGAAAATAGTTATGTTTTTTTCCATTATACGATTAGGCCCACTCTCGGTTGACATCATTTTTTCCTCTCTTCCATAGTAAAAACAAGCTGCAGTTTAGTTATTCCATACTGAACATCCAACATGTTATTGAGCTTCACATTTTCATATTCTTGGTTGTTTTACTCAATCGGTTTCAATGTTCTTGATTGTTTCTATGTTAAAAATCCATTTTGTACCTCTGCATTTGGAATCCAAAAATCCATTTTTTACCTCTGCATTTGGAATCCAAAAATCCATTTTTTACCTCTGCATTTGGAATCCAAACTATATTTCTGGTATTATTTACTGGTTTGTCACCACCGCTTATTCCAAACTGCAATGCTTTGGCAGTCACTAAAGCCATGTGGGCAACAGAAATTTAATACATTTGATGCTTCTTGAATTTGTTAATGAAAACACTGTGCTTACTCAGTTGTCTTGAATTTAACATATATATGCTTTTTTATCTTTATAACAATCGATTAACTCATGGATTGAACTTGCGTGCAACTCAGTATGATGAAATGTATATTAGCTTATGTTTATCTTTGTTCATCTAACATAAGTCAAGGATGTTTAAAAGTACAATTATAAGCATCAATAGTGCCATTTGGAAGGGGTAGCAGCCATAAACCAGTAAAAGTTATGCACATCTTTTTGAAGAGGTAAAAGGAATCACATATTAAAATCAGATACTGTTAGATTTTTTTTCACCTACATCATCGTATGTGATGGTTTGAAATTTTATGTGGAGAAGCGGTTGTTTTGCTTATTCTGAAAAAAATTCATTCCCAAAAAGATGGCATCCAATGATTTTATTGAACCAACACTATTCAACTATATTAACTTAGCACTCTTTAAGCATGAAATTGGATGGACCCTCTTGAGTATACTTATTCAATTTATTATCTGCTACAATGAGAATATCAAGAGACGAAGCATTATGGTCATTAACCATTATGTTTATGTATTGATGATGCCATTTCTGATTTCTTTTACACTTTTACTATTACTAAGGCTATGGATGGCTATATGTCTTTTTTGATAAGGAGAACTTAGCATGAATGTCTGAAAATAAATCAAAGTGTTTTTTAATCAAAAGAAGAGGCTTTTTTCGAATACTTCTTTTTAATTATTAAGTATTATGTTATTATTTAGGAAGCTACTGTATTAGTTTCTTCAGTTATCTTAATTTGCGGATTAAAATAAAAAGTAAAGTTGACTGTTATTGGTTAAATCATGGTCAAAGCCAGAGTGGAGATAGTTGCGCTTTTGGTGGTTGTTTTTTATTGCTATTGTTGTTCTTTTATTGTTTGCTGATCTTCTATTGCTATACGCACATAATCTATTTTCATCTCCATTGTGTTTGACATTTGTGTAGATAATAATTGTTTTGAGCTGTTTAAAATAATGAGGTCAATACGGTCTTGACCTTAGTTATACAAGCAATGAGAAGCTTTTAGGGTAGATAGTGTACTGATATTTAAAGCAATATAATGCTAATTATCATGTTGAGATATTTTCTGCGGGTGAAATCCCAAACGTTTGAATTTATAGTGACTACAATATGAACCATTAAGCTGGTTGGTTATATAAATCGTATCAGTAGTTGAACCAAAAGAGAAAAAGATTAAAAGGCTATGCCTTCAATGTGCCTAAAACATCAAAGCTTCTAACGCGTAGGAAAATTTCTATATTTGACTTTTTGTCCACAGTTTTCTTTGAACTGGTGTAACGCCCTGTGATCCTAATTGCTAGACTGGATCCAATACTTCCAGAGCAGTTTGCAACTATTGATGTATCTTGCAACGGCGGTCAGTGAACAATGTGAACAGTATAGTTAATGTCATAGTAAATTAGCAACAGTAGAATCGTTGGGTTATGATTGATGTGAACAACTCTGAAGTAGGCGCTTCTGGTGGTGTGTAGCTAAAATTAAGCTTGCATGTCAAAACTTTGTATGTTTGCATGGTTGTGTTCATATGTTTTAGGATATTATTGTGTACTCCATGTTCACTTTGATGCATTTAATGGAATGTTTCATTTGATTCTACTTATTTGTGATAATATATGTACTGTTTTATCTTTAATAATATGCAAGTCAGTTTCTAGGGATCAGAATGGTCTCTATGTATCTTACCCATACTTCACTGCCCCCGTGTTATTTCGCGTCTGATGTTTGATATCTACCCTTTAAGTAAGCAAGCGGCTGTTACAAATTTGATTTCTTCCTAGAAGGCAGGCAACCACTATTACAAATAAAAATAAGTTGTGCAAGTGCACACTACCCATTATTCCCTCCACATATAGCTTTACTTAAAAAAGCTACACCAATTATAACAACCCGTTTTATCTGAACTATTACTCTCTTACTCATTGTGATATGCGGGCTTTCAAGTATAAAATAAAATAAGCCGTTGTTTGCCAGTAAAGTTCGAATAATAGCACGCCCTTATTTTACAAGTTTTTAAACGGTAAATACCTACAATGCTACACTATTGTTCAAAGTTGGTTACTGCAACATATTTGATGAATTAGTTCATGCTTTTCAACTATTACTAACTTCATATTTTTATGCAACTACTCATCTCCCGTGTGCGAAGCACGGGTTCACACTAGTAGAATATGTAATGGAATATTAAGTAATATAAGTGTTGAATGAAATTATTTCTAAATAAGAATTTCGATGTATAAGAAATGTTATGAATGTAAGTTAATATTGTGAAATAATTTGTGTAAGTACATGAAAGAAAGAAAAAGATATTGTATGAATGAAAGAAAAAAGAAAAAAAGGTAAATAATGATGTGAAATGAAGCCAATTAAATAAACTTAAATAATGTATGGAAATTCATTGCTGTTTTGGCTTATGAGATGTTTGGAAAGGATACTTCTAACTGTTTAAGGTTGTATGGATAATCTATTGAGTAATTTCCAAAGGTTGTTGAGCATAGGATACACTTGATAGTTTATTCGTTACCCTTGTATGATTAAAAGTTTCTGAACTAAACAAACCATTGATTCTGGTTATGAATGTATGATGAATTCTATGGTTGCATATAATGGTTGCATTATTTGTATATGTTTAATGGTGATTTGCTTTTGTTGCAAATTGAACAACTTAAATATTTCTCCTTTTCATAATTATTAACCTATTTTGGATTATATAAGTGAAATATAGGTTTATGGAAGCAGTAGCTACTGCTTTTGGTTTCATAAATAAGCGTTGTTTACCCGACAAATAGGTACATTTTTGGATTACGGTTTTCAAATGATATTATATAGTTTACCAATGATTGGGATATTTTATTTTCAAATATAATATATATATATATATATATATGGTTATTATTGATATTATAATAATTTTTCGGACCTTTTCGTACAAAGGAGACTCGACTGAAATTTTTCATGAATTTTAGGTCTACAAATTTTTTGTGGAAGTGAAATTATTTTTCAATCTTTAGTAAACTTGAACATGAAGATTTGATTGCTTATTAATTAGTATATTTTATTTAAAATACTTAATTATGTTAATTGTTTATAAATTGAATATTTTCAATAAAATATATTAATCCGTTAATTCCTCCTTTTCCCTTTTCAAGGACGAAAAGTTTTGAGTGGGTGAGAGTGTAATGATCTGTATTTTTCGGTAATTAAAATATTAAATTTAATAAGATTTTGAAATATTAATATTGCAAGAAATTAAAATTTATGATTTGTAAGGATAAAACAATTAGAATGTAATCTAATAATGTTGATTTAGTGTAATTGATAACCATTTTAATCCAATTTCAATCAATGGATATAATTGTAAGGTTATTTGGTTATAATTGTAAATAACGAAATAAATTAAATGATGCATTTAATGATGAGATTATATGTATTGGATTGGAAGAGGTTAATATAGAATATAAAATCGTTTTGTTATAACCTTTAGTTGTAAATTATAAGATAATCGATATGAATTATTATTATAAATGATGGTTGTAATTATCTTCTCATTAATTTGTCCATTTGAATATTAAATGGTTAATTAATGGAATTAAGGCAATTGAACATTGGAATTATATGTTGTTAATTGAAATTGAATATAATCAGTGATGTGTAAGTAGCCATAACATTTGTTGTAGATAATAATCTTATAAATATGATTAGATTACTTAAAGTTAACAATTGTTCATTTATCATCTCATTATTTAATATGTTTGGAATTAAATTGGAAATCAATGAAAATTTATGTAATTAATTATTGCAATTAATATGGTAAAAGATGTCGGTAAAATAATGAATGTAATAAATTGTAAGCTTATGTTAATATAGTTCATAGGGTATTGTTGATTGAATTATAAGGATGATAACATAGGTTTGAATGTAATTGGATGAGAACTAGATGCGTAGTTAATGGCATTTAACCTTTTAAATATGATAAGGGGAAACAAATTAATATTGCACTAACTGATATTACATCTTTTAATTAAGTCAAAGTGCAACGATCCGTAACTTTTAACAACTTTAAAATGGAAGTATTTTGAATTTAAATAAAAATTATATAATTTTTTTTTGAATTTGTGACGTTGAGTGTTTTATTTGACCAAATTTAATACAATAATTTTTTTCTAAAATTTCAAATTTTGGTCAAACTTAGTCAAAGGTTGACTTTTGGTTGAAAATTTATAATTTGAATTTTAAATTTTTTTCTTTTTATATGATACAAGGCTGAATTCTGATCTTCCCTCCACTTTTCATTTCGTCAAAATAAAATTCCTGTTGCTCAAAAACTTTGAATTACTGTGTAAAATTAACATGAATTGGTAGTGTTTTGTTGTATTTTATTTGGCTAAGGCATATTAGGTTTGTTTGGTCTAATGGGCTTTGGTTAATCAAGAGACTCTGGTCAGTCGTGACCTTATGTTTCTTATCTGATAACATCTATGTACATAATTTTTCTCCACATAATTTTTCTCCTGAGAAACTTTCTCTGCACACTTCTTCTTTCTTCTCAAAATCTAAAGAGAATTCTAGATCTAAAACTCCAAAAACCTCATTAATCAAAACTCCTTTCCTCCTCTCCTTCAACCCTTCCTCCTCCCCTATATTCGTCGCCCTGTCAACCATCTCCAATGCCATCTCCTTCTACCTTCCCTCTCCACTTCTTTCTCCTTTTTCCCTTCTTGTCACCTTTCCTATTTTGATTCTCTCTTACCCTTATTTCCGTGGTTTCGGTATTCCCCTAAACTACTCCAAATCAAATAATCTTATTTTGAAACCATGTATAATTTCAATGGCAACTACTTTTTTGTTTAAAACTTCTTTCCATTCTGAATATTTCTATATCAAAAACTCCATTTTTCAAGTCCTTTCTTAGTTCCAGTTTTGGTCGAAAATACACCTTATTGTATCAATCATATCTCCTTCAGAAATGAACCAAATTACGTGATTCATTTTCTTAAACCTTTTATTTTTCCAGTGGCTTTAAATTTTTTTAGATCAATTCTTCAAATTCCTTAATTTTCTATGCCAAAAACTCAAATCTTTTCATAGTATTTTTGAACTCAGATTTTCAACTCAGAAAACAGTCTATTTGTTTTGACCATAACTTCCTCAAAATAGAAGCTTTTTAAGTGATTCTTTTTTTGCAAATGGAGAAAAATGAATTTGTAACAACTTTCTAGTTAGTTACTTTTAATGATTCAGAAAAATTATAGTACGAATATTTTCTTAAAGATGATCTAGTTTAGGTTTGTGCGAAGTTTGGATCCGAGGTTGTTTGGAAGTTGGAAATAGTTGAAACTTGTTTATTGATTTGCATTCGTGTCTAAGCTTTATTGGATTTGCTTTGCATCTGGATATTTGCTAGGAATCTATAAATTGTGCCATTTTTATAATCACCTTCATAGCCACGAAAGGTGAGCAAACATTGACAACTACTAGATTTTCTTATGTTATTTAAATTGAATTTATGATGTGAGTAGAAATTGATTGTTGTTGTTTAGTATATTTTAAATTGTCATTCTAGTTAAATCTAACTTTTATTGAATTTAATTGCCATTTAATTTAACATTGAAATTTAAAATACTAGTTAAATACATGTTGATGATAACCAGTAAATTCTTGGTAGTTGTTGGTTGATTTCAATAATGATTGTGTTGTATGTTCAATTGTTGATATTTGAGTGATTGGATGGATGTTATTGGTTGACATTTTGGATGCTTGGATGTTATTTATGCCTATATCTCTATTATCCCTACGGGCTGAAATGATACATGCCCGAACGATCTTATAAATTAGGGAAAAATCGTTATGGGTTGAGAAGATGAATCCAAGCAGTTTTCATTGATTTGGAAATGTTGGTTTTTGATACTGGTTGAAATGACATATACCTATATAATTTCTTGGATTTGGATTTTATTTGAAATTGAATATTTGAAGGGTTTAAGTTAGTTCAAAATTTGGATTTGTTTTAATTAGATGACCAAGATTAATATTTTGAATTATTTGAAACCCTTTATATAATTATATTCACGTTGTACACTTGATAGGTGATGACAATCCCATAACATCTATGAAACCATTGCACTAATGTTTATATTTTACTTATTTTGATCTGACTTACATAAGATCTTTTAATTCTAACTCGAGCGTTTTGTTTTTTCGTTACGCTCGAGTCTGTTTGAGCTTTTTCAGTCTATTGAAGACTATTTTCTGGAGGAGGAAGACGAAGATTCAGTATATTATTGCTATTTATTATTCCACTGCATTTTGTGTTTCGCTTCATTCTTTGTTTATTTCTAATGTATGTATAACTCTGATTTGAATTGTAAAAGTGTAATCAAAATTTATTTGTAAAACAGCTTCATGAACTATTTATTTGATTATTATTTTTTGTCGTTCCACTGTGAGATTTTGTGTTTTGTTTTCCTTTTTTTCTTATTTACCCTATTAACAGTCCTCCCTTTTGAATGATTTGAGTCTGACATGTGTGGTTTATTATTGATTTGAACCGTCCCAAAAGGTGGGTCGTTACAGTTGGTATCAGAGCCAGGTTTAGACATACCTTAGCCTGTTGGGGTTAACTCAATAGGGATAGGGTGGTAATATCCTAGAATGAGTTGTCTGAGTGTATATACGAGAGTGCGTATTTGTTAGTGTTATAAAATATTTGTATAAGTTTTGAAATGAAATAACTTTTTCTAATATTATATGTTATATATAAAGGAATAAATATTTTATAGCTATTATAGTTATTTGTAATGTGTTTGATTTGTGAAGTGGTACTATTTAATTATTGACATTTATTGTTAACTTGTTGTATTTAGTTAGTTTATAAGCATCGGCAAATTATTGTTGATTTAATTTATGGACTAACTGTAACGACCCGCAAATCCGTACCCCTTGAGTCAACACTATTCTACCTAAATCAACTCAAGTTGCACAGAAATACGAACCATTTGGGTTAAAGAAGAAGAGGTAGAAGAAGGAAATAGAAAACAACAACAGAATCTAACCATCGCAGCGGAATAAAATATAATAGATAATAATGATCTTTACATAAAACAAAACTATCTTTTTATACATACATCATCAGAGTACATCAATCACAGCTCAACATCAATATCATACAACTAGATACACAACTACTCAACACAGCGGAATATATACATATAAAACAAGTACGAGAATACGCATCGTCGTCCAACTCATCTCCTGGGCTCTACGGCATCATATCCTGTATCCTATAATACTCGGTCTGACCCGAGCATTACAGTTAAATAATACCCGAGTCAGTCTGGAATACCAGCGTGAGCAAACCACACCCAATTGATTATTAAAGTTTCAAAAATCCTTTGAAAACAAAAGCATCTCGTAAGACCACGCCACAAATAAACATGTCGGGTTTTTACCTTACGATAGCTAAAACAATTTTTATAGAAATCCTCTGATATTATAATAGGGTCTATATACAAATACTTATAAAATAGCCAAAATTGTTACATTCATTAAATTCCAGCTACTAGCCACAGAGTTGGTAATACAAACTAAAACTCGTACAAGGCTCGTAGGGAGAATGGATTTCCAACTAATGACTAGGCACTGGGGTACCACCTGTCACAGTACGGGGCCTAGATCACCGTACCGAGGATTACTCCCTTCATCCCCTGCAACACAAGGCCGGAACCATTCCTTATTGAACAGTCCCGAACAAGATAAACCCCGTGGTTGGCGCGACCAACCATCCACTAAACCGAATAAAAAGGGACATCTAGACAGGGGAAATATCTTGTCCTGCTTGGGCATGACCCCCCTAACTTTGCTGCATATCCCTTGATTTTCAGTCATTCCCATTTGATGAGGCTTGAGGCTAAGCGTTACCTTTTTAGAACGTTTCACTTAGAATACCCATCGCCCTCCTGACGATGTTCCGAAAGCAATCGTCCATACAAGTCCGTCCCGGGTTCGAACGGAACCGAAGGCACTATTCCTACTACATCCATTTTGGAAATATCCTCAGGATTAGTAGCGACTAGCCCTTGCACTTCACTGCTCCATCTTCGAATCCAAAATCGTTTACATGAAACGTACAAATCGGATCGAAGTGGTTTTCGAGAAATTAATCTTGATCCCGGTCTCTTCGAAACGATCAACGCATTTGTCCAATATTGATAGTCGGTTATTTAACTATCAATTAACATTCACAAACAACCATCCAACAATAAATAATTTTTTGAATTATTTATTAACCTCAAAATATCTTCACAAGATATATTTCTATTTTCAACCCTTTGAAAAACAGTTTCAAAACCATCTTTCTTTCAGAATGAACTTTCCCAAATATTTTCTATCTCCTCCGAAATCACCAAGCACAAAACTAGATTTTAAAAATAATTTAAAACACTTTACTTTGAAATATCCTTTAAAACATTTAAGCTAAACTACTTCAATAATTTGTTAAAAATACATACTATATGAATATTTGAAAATAAAGTTACTAAATAAAATATAAAACTAGATTTTTACTTTTGAAAACAAAATACTAAGTCACTCTTTAAATAATTACTACTATAATAGATTTGAGAAAATACTTACTTTAGAATTTAAATATTAGCCAAAACTTGCTTTTTACAACAACTTTAAAACCTTTAAATTTATTTAAAAATTTACTTTAAAAAAATGTACTTGGTTATCCAGAGAAAATCCCAACTTAAATCAATTTCCCTAATTGATTTCCAATTTATTCCCTTTTAATTCAGAGTCTATTAATTTCAAATTTCCTTTCCTAATTTTGATTTAAAAATATTTTAACTAAAAATTCCAATTTTTAGATTTCTCAATTACTTCTTTATTCTTTTAAATAAATTTAAACTTTGAATTTTATATAATTCTTTATTTCTTTAATTGATATAACTTAAGTTTACAATTTATCAATTTCGTTTTATTCAAAAATCTATTTCTCTTCATACTTGAAGTTATTTATTATCATTTTCATATTACTTCTATTTCTTTTCAATTCATTCTTATTTTATTCAAACTTTCTATAATTATTTCGCTCACAAATTTACTTCCTTTTAATTTCTTTTCAACAATCCAATTCATATATTTTGGTAATTCATTATACCCGAATATCCAATCAAAACATAACATTCAATATTCCAATATAACTCATCATAGGATATCAAATAATCACAACAGAGAATATTGAATAATTTAAATAAATGTGAGGGGTCCAATTGGATCCCTCCAACCTGTTTTTCCTGCATCCACAAATGTTAGCACAATATAATATGCCAATTTCAAAATATCATACTATACCACATCAATCAATTCAGCCACTCAAACAATTATATAATTTAATCATTTAAATTTAACTGAGTGAGATTTACTCACCTTTACAATCGTTTGCAGTCCACTTCAATTCTGTGTTGGTTTTCCCGGTTTATAACCTTGTATAAACATTTATACAGTTTATTAACATTTGAACTAATCAAATGACTAACTCCATTTATTAAATTTAATTTAACATCTTTAAACTAATAATTTTCTTTAACACATTATCTTTAGTAACCCAATAATTTAAATAAGTTAATTAAAATAGTTAAATCGTCAAATCCACTTCCTTTAAAATAAACTAGTAGGGTAAAAATATTTTTAACCACTAAAATGATTAAATGAGTTCGTTAAGCAAATCTATATCCATAACGTATTATTTTATAAATAGACTAAAAAAAAAAAAGATATATATGTATTTATTTTATTTTGAAACTATACCTATACAAATAATCTACATGGGTTAAAATCTGATTTCTTTATATCACTTCCAACATTTTCGATTGCCTATTTTTTTTTCTACTTTTACTACAACCATATATTTATCTATATATATGTTTTATTATTAAATTTATAATCTGTACATATTTATATACTTTGTTGCAGTTCAAACTTTCTCTGTATATAAATTTAAATTTTAACAGTAATCTATTAAATCCCAAAATTAAATTGTAAAAACAAAGAATACCTTACTGCCCTCGAAACTTCGATCTGCCGTCACGACTTCATCACGACATCGATCTTGGCCGTAACTCAAGACCACCGAAGACCCCGCCTCTGACCTCCACCCAGCATTACGTTCCCAGAATCCCTAACAAGCTCATCACTCCCCTCATCACATAACAACAACCCAAAGCCTCACGCGAAACCACTCTACTCGAGCGCCAGAATCAGTCACGAAGCCCACGTCACTGAAAGTGCGGTGTGTATACTAATGCACGTACTAATATAGTACACACGGATCGTGTAATATGGACTATAATATAAATGCGGAAAATAGATGATAGTAGCAAAGCGAAAATAAAAATAGAAAAATCACACCAGAGATTTTTATACTGGTTCGGAGCACCGTCCTACGTCCAGTCCCAGACTCCTATCTGGATTTTCACTATTAACTACCTCGCTTCACCCGGAGGAACAGGTTTACAATACCCGAACAGCCGAACGGGATTTCACGCCTCTAATACACTGAGGACTTCAACACTTGCCTCTTACAACACCGAGGACTTCAACACTTGCCTCTTACAACACGAGGACTTCAACAAAAACAAATACAATTGTTGTTGACAACTTGTGTTCTTGAAAACACGGATTTGTCACTAGTAGTACACCCTTCCTATAATCTTATCCTCAAAGAATATGAATGATGTTTTATAAAGATTAAAGAAGGTATTTACTTATTGAATCAAAAGATATGAAATAATTTCAATGATTCAATAAGCTAAATTAATTTTTAGAATGCAGGAGTGTTAGAGATTAGATTAGAGAGCATATATGATCGTGTAAAAACTTGTGTTTGAATCAATGATTTAGATGAGTATATATAGAGAAAAATAGTTGTAACTCTTTGTGAACAGTT
Source organism: Allium cepa (assembly GCA_030765085.1). Taxonomy (NCBI): domain Eukaryota; kingdom Viridiplantae; phylum Streptophyta; class Magnoliopsida; order Asparagales; family Amaryllidaceae; genus Allium; species Allium cepa. Next base: position 213,431,211 of record CM060943.1, read on the forward strand.
GCCATTAAGAGTTATGATCATTGATGAAAGATAGGAGATGCAACCTTTGGAGAAGAGAAGTGTCTTTTGGAAAAGTTGCTTTCTGTTTAAAAACGGTCGACAGGTCAAAAATGGACCGGTAGATAGGAATTCAAATATATATACGTTATGTGCATGTGTGCATGTTATCTGTGCATTCTGGGCAAAAACGGTCGACCACCTTATTTTCAACCGGTCGACCGGTTTAGTCCAATTTGCACAGTTAATGTGCATATGTATATATATTGAAAGATTGAAGTTATATGATTATTTGAGGATAGATTTTAACATAAATTACTAACATACCAAATAATCAACCTCTAATATATGGAGCTCTTTGTGTTTCTTAAATGAATAACTTCTTTTTGTCGATCACGGCTTATTCCTTTGTCAGAAATCAAAACTCTATAAAAATCTTGACTCAACATTCTCCCCCTTTTTGATTGATGACAACATATATCTGAAGTTCTGAATCTCCCCCTGAATATGTGATCTCCCCCTGAGATTTTGTCTTATATATATATATTCCTGCAAATAATTGTCAGCACTTTCTCCCCCTTTGTCATCGACAAAAAGGAATAATAGATAATGGAATAATATAGGAGTATATCAGCCAGAATATCCATTTTCCTCTTTTCTTAAGTAGGACCTGCAAAGAATAGAATTAAGTCTATGGTACCCACTTTTTATAGGGTCCTAAGAGTTAGGTCTTAGGAGTCCAAACCCATATGGGTCCGGTATCCCCTTTATATATATAATTATTATTAAGATGCACAGTATTCATGAATTGCTGAATGTATTTGTTCCTAATCAAATTGTTATTTGTTTTAGGAACCCATATTTTGATAGTCTTGACATCTTTCTTTTGAAATTTCACAACTGGTTTTGGTTTGAAATATAATAAACTAAGATTTTTCTTAGCTTCAGTTTTTTGTACTTTCTTCTTCCTTTTATTTCTAAGATGTTTCTTAGATTCATGTTTGTTATATCCCAAACCTTGTTTATCTGAAATAGATTGTGAACTTTCAATGATTTTAGTCAAATTTTCTCGACCTTTGTTAAAGTTAGAAACATTTTGAGTAATGTCATCAAACTTTGTTTGTAAACTAGCTTTTTCTAGGTCTAGAATTTTGACTTTTGCTTTAAGTTCATGATTTTCAGTAGTGAGAGCATTATTTTTCTCTTTTTGAGCTTCTATTTCTTGACTCAAAAGAGATATTTGAGAGTCAACATTAGATGATGATTCTTGAATATTTTCAAGTTCTTCTTCTAATATTTTCTTCTCATCTTTTAACATATCTCGTTCAAACTCTGCTCTACTTAAATCTGCTTTGACTACTTTTAATTGACGTTTTATGTCTTTATATTTGACTATCAATTCAGCATTAATATCAAGTAATTCATCAAATGTAGGAATTTGTACCTCATCTTCTGTTGCCATAAAACAAACATTAGCTTGTTCATTCTCCGAATCACTTTCACTTTCTGATGAAGATGACTCTGAATCATCCCATGTTACTGAGAAGGCTCGTTTCTTTGATTTGTCCTTCTTATATTTGAATTTGTCATTTTCTGACTTTTTCTTTTGTTCTGGACAATCCTTCTGCATGTGTCCCTTTTTATGGCAGTTGAAACATTCTATAGATGAAGATGGTTTATTTGATCCAGGTTTCCTTTTATTGTAGCGACTGGCTTTTCGATATTTTAGGAATTTTTTGAAACCTTTAGCAATGAACGCCAAATCTTCATCTTCAGAATCTGATTCATTTTCATCTTTCTCAACATGAAATGCTACATTTTTCTTTTTTTCTTTCTGTTCTTTTCTAGCCTGCAAATTTGCTTCATAGGACATTAAATTTCCTATCAATTCATCTGGCTTCATGACGGAAAGGTCATTAGCTTCTTCAATTGCTAATACTTTTCCTTCCCATTCATTAGTCAGAGAATGTAGGACTGTTGAAACAACATCAAAATCAGAATACTTTTGTCCTAACCCAATAAGTGCATGGTGAATAGTTTGAAACCGTGAATACATGTCATTGATTGTTTCATTTGGTTTCATTTTGAAATTTTGAAATTGACTTTTCAGCATGGCTATTTTGGCTTGTTTAACCTTGTTAGTACCTTCATGAGTGATTTTTAGCGTTTGCCAAATTTGATATGCAGTAGTGCAGATACTAACACGGTTATATTCATTTTGGTCTAATGCACAGAACAACATATTTATTGCTCTTGCATTTACGGCTGCTGCCGTTTTCTCAGCCACAGTCCATTCTGAATAATCAGTTGTTGGATTCACTATTTCTCTTTGAGTAGCATTCCAAGCATCATAGCTACTTGATTGCATAAAGAATGACATACGTGTTGCCCAATAACTATAGTTAAGACCATTGAAAAATGGAGGTCTTTGTGTCGATTGCCCTTCTGTGTAAGTGGTGTTTTGAGTGCTAGTACTTGCGTTATTTGCCATATTACAAGAATATATCAAATAACTGTGTTACGGTTATATGATGACCGTGCTCTGATACCAAATGAAAGTGCGGTGTGTATACTAATGCACGTACTAATATAGTACACACGGATCGTGTAATATGGACTATAATATAAATGCGGAAAATAGATGATAGTAGCAAAGCGAAAATAAAAATAGAAAAATCACACCAGAGATTTTTATACTGGTTCGGAGCACCGTCCTACGTCCAGTCCCAGACTCCTATCTGGATTTTCACTATTAACTACCTCGCTTCACCCGGAGGAACAGGTTTACAATACCCGAACAGCCGAACGGGATTTCACACCTCTAATACACTGAGGACTTCAACACTTGCCTCTTACAACACCGAGGACTTCAACACTTGCCTCTTACAACACCGAGGACTTCAACACTTGCCTCTTACAACACGAGGACTTCAACAAAAACAAATACAATTGTTGTTGACAACTTGTGTTCTTGAAAACACGGATTTGTCACTAGTAGTACACCCTTCCTATAATCTTATCCTCAAAGAATATGAATGATGTTTTGTAAAGATTAAAGAAGGTATTTACTTATTGAATCAAAAGATATGAAATAATATCAATGATTCAATAAGCTAAATTAATTTTTAGAATGCAGGAGTGTTAGAGATTAGATTAGAGAGCATATATGATCGTGTAAAAACTTGTGTTTGAATCAATGATTTAGATGAGTATATATAGAGAAAAATAGTTGTAACTCTTTGTGAACAGTTGCCATTAAGAGTTATGATCATTGATGAAAGATAGGAGATGCAACCTTTGGAGAAGAGAAGTGTCTTTTGGAAAAGTTGCTTTCTGTTTAAAAACGGTCGACAGGTCAAAAATGGACCGGTAGACAGGAATTCAAATATATATACGTTATGTGCATGTGTGCATGTTATCTGTGCATTCTGGGCAAAAACGGTCGACCACCTTATTTTCAACCGGTCGACCGGTTTAGTCCAATTTGCACAGTTAATGTGCATATGTATATATATTGAAAGATTGAAGTTATATGATTATTTGAGGATAGATTTTAACATAAATTACTAACATACCAAATAATCAACCTCTAATATATGGAGCTCTTTGTGTTTCTTAAATGAATAACTTCTTTTTGTCGATCACGGCTTATTCCTTTGTCAGAAATCAAAACTCTATAAAAATCTTGACTCAACAGTCACGACTTCAAGTGCGGTGCCGACCACAATACCATCACGCGACTCAACTCTAAACCCTAGGTCGCAGCAACACGCCATCGCCAAACACATTCGCGGCCTCCTTCAAATCCGCAGCTCAAACTCGATTCGTTGAGGACGTGATTATATTCATCTAGGGTTTTCGAACGAAGATCTCGGCCTGGAACCAACAAGGCCTCGCTCGCGACCGAAGTTTCGAATTGAAGACAAATGGGGATTCCTCTCCTTTGATTTCATAAAGTTCGAACAAGTGGGGAACTAAAAAGGGAATTGACGATTTCTTTTCTTAACCTGTTCGGCCATTTTTTTTATTAACCGAGAGAAAATTTCAATTACTTTCCCTTCAGGCTTCGGCCATAATTTATTTAAGAGGAAATGAATCTGAAGAGAGGGGAAAAGGAGCTTGCATTAGAAGCTAGGAAAGTGTGGCTTCTATGAAAAGGTTGACCATGTAAAATAAAGTTAATTAATTCTTCTATGCATTTACGGGTTGTACGGTCCAACGGTAACTCCGAACACTGCGAAAATTAAAATCCGATAATAATACAATATTACGGATCCAATGGAACCAGTTTCGTCAAATTCCGAGACTGTGCCTCGAAAGGCTGTTTTTAAATTCAATTTAAACTATAAATTTTTTAATACTGAACAAACCATTGGTAAATTAAATTTTACAACTTCTATTATCCTCAGTATTACCAATATAAAATTTATAAGCCTTCAAATTATTTTTAACAGGCTTAAAATCCTAGATTCAACAATTTACCCAATTTCTAATTATTAAATTCTATTATTTAATTATCAAATAAATAGCGATATTTGTACTTCAAGTTAAGATTGCTCTATTGAATATTTAAAATCAATCAAATATTCTAATTTTAAATGCTCGAAAATTCCGGGTTGTCACATTCCTCCCCCCTTGAAAGAATTTCGACCCCGAAATTGCTAATTAGGAAGAATGATCCAAAACCCATTACTATTTTCCAAAACCAAACATTCTCATCAACTTGCCAGAACAATCTTTTAATCAAAGACACCCCAACTTCCTTTCTAACTTTTCAACTTATCCATAAGTCCCAAACAATATCTCCTACTTATCAATTCAAATTTAAACTTAAATTCAAATTTTAAGTTATCAAAATTTTCTCAAAATTTTTCTAACTCCCTAAATTTCCGAATTTTTTTGCCAGCGTCTCCTTTGCGCGGCTGACTCGGTACAACTACAAAATGACTCTACGGCCTCCCAAATCCAAAAAGAAAACAAAAAGCCAAGTGGCTCAATCCAAATCCCAATCAAATTCCATACCAAAATTAAATACATGCCTTTTTTGTCGAGCATTTCAAATTTATCTTTTGAAATCAAGAACCAATTTTCTTTTCTCTTTATAATACCTGCATATCCTGTTTAGCACTAAGATCCAATCACAGTATCCCAAAAACATTTATCGACTTCCTTACAATGTCAATATTTATCCAAATATCAACTTAGAATATATTTGCAATATTCAATTTCCAATTAAGAACTCACCATACCTTTCTTAAGTTTAGTGTAAACATTATATATGTTTCTTATATATATTTCCATTTTACCACTTCAGTTTATATCATTTCTATTCAAACTGATTCTTTCATTTCCATATGAATTCAATTTATCTTAAACTCTAAATATTTATATTTTATTTTTCATTTATACTTATTCATGTCCTTATTTTAATTAATTTCATTTACTAACTTATTTCAATTTCCAATTTGAAATTCTTTTGTCGTTAACAAAATTTTCCAAATTTTCCAAAAATTTTCTAACTCCCAAAATTTCTGAATTTTTTTGGCAGAGTCTCCTTTGTACGGAGGAGCTTTTGCAATTTGACAAAAGAGATAAATATATATACATTGACCCACATGGTCGAAAAAACCAAAAACAGTTCATATTTCCTATTTTTATTGCGTAGGCGTACCTTATTTAGCATTTTAAGCAAGCGGCTTATTATTTTTAGCATAAAGCACAACCAAATCCATCCACACGGCTCCCAAGTACCTGTACTTACTCAATTTAAACATGTAAGTGCCAAACATATGCAGTTTAACTATATTTCACTTAGTTACAATGGTTAAAACATATGAATTCTAAGAGAAATTCACACTAAACATTTTTCTGTAAGCAACTTATACAGTTTTCATACTAATCTAACTGTTTCAATTAATTTATAAACCATTTTCATTCATTTTGAATGGTTTTCAATCCATTCATATACAACTTCATCAATTTGAATGGTTTAAAACTCAATCGTTTACATTAATTTATTTTTAAGCAAATTGAACTCACATTTAATTCAATTGCTCTCAAAACCAATTTATTTTATTCCTATTCATCCAAGGTATTTTAATAATTTCTAATTATATTCAATAACAATTTATTCTCTGCAAATTTGACGAGATTTATGTGAATAAATAAGCACTTGAGTTTTATAATCAGTTTAAATGGATTTCAACTCAATTTATACTGAATTCTATTCCATTTTTAAATTTATTCACAATCCATATATTCTCAGTTTCATTGCATTTCAATTTTATTAACCAAACTAGTCCATTCAAAACCATTAACAACTTAGGTTCCATCTCCAATACCAATTAAATTTCCTTTTTATTTTAATCCATTCACAATCATTTATTTAGCTCGACACATTCCATTTAAATTTCATTTACAATCCATTTATTTATATTTCATTCCATATTTGTTTAATCCAAACTATTTTATTTAGCTCAAAACAAACCAAGCTATACCATTCAATAACCATTTCTCAACTTATTTAAACCACTTTTCATTTGATACTTATTTATTCCATCATTTATTTATTCAATATAATTAGTTTATCCACATTAACTAAAATTATTCTAATAAACTCGAAACATTCTATTTCCCTTATTGTCTCAAGTTATTTCAATTCCTTAACAACTTAAATGGTTTACAATTATTTATTTAAGAATATCATTCCATCAAATATTATTTATAACTCGCCCAATTTTATTTCGATTAAAATTCATTTCTACTTGATTTAAATCCAACCCAATATCATTAAACTTGGTTCACGTTGAATTCAATTCAACTCTCCTTTATTCATTTAGCTTAAGTCAATTTACTTCAATTTATCCTAATTTTACACTTAGGCTCATTCTCATCTTACAAACAAAGTTCTCTTTTTAATTTAACTTGATTCTATTTTAATCCAATCTCATCTCCAACTACAAATTTATTTGATTAGTTATTATAAAATTTTACCTTTTAGATTCAAATCATTCAATTTATTACAAAGCCATTTCCAACTTATTTCCACTTATTTGGATTTTATATGCACATTCAAACCATTACTATTTTAATCTATTTACATTATTATCCGATACACTTCAATTATATTTAATTTGTTAACACTTCAAGCTAAATTTTCAACTTACCACCCAATTTTATTAACTTACACTGCAATTTCATTCACAAATCATTTAATTAATTGCAAGGCCACTGCAATTTATTTTCTTCACTAATGATTCAAGTCGAATTTGATTTATAGCTTGAGTTCTATTCCTAATCTTCATTATTAGCTTACAATTCAGCTTATATTTAACTACATTGAACTCCATTTACACATTTCATTAACTAATTTATTATCAATTAGTTCTTCCCTTATTTATAATCCGACTCTTGAATTTTAATCCCAAATATCACTGCATTTAATTTTCCTAGTTCAATTTAGTTGGTAATTCAAGTTTTGATTTTTATTCTATTCTCCAATTCATCAATAATATTTATTTTGGAGTTTTATATCTCACTTTTCAAATTTAATAAGTCACAACTTATTATTTACATAATTCCATCCATTATAGGCTTGAATATATTATTCTTTTATTTTAACTCAAGCCTTATGCTTATTTATATCCCAAGCATATTTTTATTCCATGCAATTGAATTCTGATTCTTTTATAAGTCATTCTAATTTATTTAGTTCAATCCAATTTAAATTTTATTTTCCAATCCAAGTTAATTTCATTTTTAACCTTTCCCTTTAAATTTAAATTCCAACATTCAAAGCTTATATTTCCTTCCTGATTTAACACTCATCTCAAATCACAATTCTCAAAAGTTAAACTAATCCTGTTTTATTTCCAACAAATTCCAAATTTATAAGTTATCAAACTTTTTGTATGCCATAAACATTCTTAGTCAAAACCCCAAGGTTTAAACAATCTTTCAACACTTCAAAATTCTTTGTGAAATCACTTATATCTAAAATTCCTTGCATTTTCAAAATCAACCAAATTTCTTCAACAAACTTAAATCCAAAACATCATGGTAGCAATCCCTCTTTTTGGAAACTCGAAAATGAACACCGATGATGTCGCGATCATCATCGAAATTATTTTCCAGTGACCGTAAAGAGTTCAATACTTTTCTTTCTTTTAAAACCCTTCAAGTATTTTTGAATTCCAAATCTCTCTAGATTTCACATCCCATTCATAAATATTCCTCACATATGTATTATTGCTTTTCAATTTTAATTTAAATCGAATTTTAACTATAATTCATATTTATAAACTTCATTTTATAATGAATCCATTTCCTAATACTTTGGTTGTATTTCCAATTTCTAGTTGGATTTTTACACAACAATGATAATAATTTAATGTTATCATTTCTAACATCCAAGCAACAATTTATTAGCTAAAATAGTTTACAAAAACTTTTCTTTATATCAAAATATAATTTGGGTAAAATTATTTCATTTATCCACATTTAAAACAATACCATGTCGATTGTTCTCTTCAAGTGTTTAGAAACCCCTTCGAGACAGTTTTCCAGACTGTGCCGACGAAGGTTCATATGCCACTCAACAAACCAATCAACACAACATTAAAACAATTTATATTCACTAACAAATACGCAGTCATATCTATTAATACGCTCAGACTCATTCTAGAGTACTATAGACTCTATTTTATGAGTAATTCCTACCAGAGCCAAGGTTATCTCCAACCTAAGCTCTGATACCAAATGTAACGACCCGCAAATCCATACCCCTTGAGTCAACACTATTCTACCTAAATCAACTCAAGTTGCATAGAAATATGAACCATTTGGGTTAAAGAAGAAGATGTAGAAGAAGGAAATAGAAAACAACAACAGAATCTAACCATCGCAGCGGAATAAAATATAATAGATAATAATGATCTTTACATAAAACAAAACTATCTTTTTATACATACATCATCAGAGTACATCAATCACAGCTCAACATCAATATCATACAACTAGATACACAACTACTCAACACAGCGGAATATATACATATAAAACAAGTACGAGAATACGCATCGTCGTCCAACTCATCTCCTGGGCTCCACGGCATATATATCCTGTATCCTATAATACTCGGTTTGACCCGAGCATTACAGTTAAATAATACCCGAGTCAGTCAGGAATACCAGCGTGAGAAAACCACACCCAATTGATTATTAAAGTTACAAAAATCCTTTGAAAAAAAAAGCATCTCATAAGACCACGCCACAAATAAACATGTCGGGTTTTTACCTTACGATAGCTAAAGCATTTTTTATAGAAATCCTCTGATATTATAATAGGGTCTATATACAAATACTTATAAAATAGCCAAAATTGTTACATTCATTAAATTCCAGCTACTAGCCACAGAGTGGGTAATATAAACAAAAACTCATACAAGGCTTATAGGGAGAATGGATTTCCAACTAATGGCTAGGCACTGGGGTACCACCTGTCACAGTACGGGGCCTAGATCACCGTACCGAGGATTACTCCCTTCATCCCCTGCAACACAAGGCCGGAACCATTCCTTACTGAACAGTCCCAAACAAGATAAACCCCGTGGTTGGCGCGACCAACCACCCACTAAGCCGAATAAATAGGGACATCTAGACAGGGGAAATATCTTTCCTGCTTGGGCATGACCCACCTAACCTTGCTGCATATCCCCTGATTTTCAGTCATTCCCATTTGATGAGGCTTGAGGCTAAGCGTTACCTTTTTAGAATGTTTTACTTAGAATGCTCATCGCCCTACTGACGATGTTCCGAAAGCGTTCGTCCATACAAGTCCGTCCCGGGTTCGAACGGAACCGAAGGCACTATTCCTACTATATCCATTTTGGAAATATCCTCAGGATTAGTAGCGACTAGCCCTTGCACTTCACTGCTCCATCTTCGAATCCAAAATCGTTTACATGAAACGTACAAATCGGATCGAAGTGGTTTTCGAGAAATTAATCTCGATCCCGGTCTCTTCGAAACGATCAACGCATTTGTCCAATATTGATAGTCGGTTATTTAACTATCAATTAACATTCACAAACAACCATCCAACAATAAATAATTTTTCGAATTATTTATTAACCTCAAAATATCTTCACAAGATATATTTCTGTTTTCAACCCTTTGAAAAACAGTTTCAAAACCATCTTTCTTTCAGAATAAACTTTCCCAAATATTTTCTATCTCCTCCGAAATCACCAAGCACAAAACTAGATTTTAAAAATAACTTAAAACACTTTACTTTGAAATATCCTTTAAAACATTTAAGCTAAACTACTTCAATAATTTGTTAAAAATACATACTATATGAATATTTGAAAATAAAGTTACTAAATAAAATATAAAACTAGATTTTTACTTTTGAAAATAAAATATTAAGTCACTCTTTAAATAATTACTACTATAATAGATTTGAGAAAATACTTACTTTAGAATTTAAATATTAGCCAAAACTTGCTTTTTACAACAACTTTAAAACCTTTAAATTTATTTAAAAATTTACTTTAAAAAAATGTACTTGGTTATCCAGAGAAAATCCCAACTTAAATCAATTTCCCTAATTGATTTCCAATTTATTCCCTTTTAATTCAGAATCTATTAATTTCAGTCCTAATTTTGATCTAAAAATATTTTAACTAAAAATTCCAATTTTTAGATTTCTCAATTACTTCTTTATTCTTTTAAATAAATTTAAACTTTGAATTTTATATAATTCTCTATTTCTTTAATTGATATAACTTAAGTTTACAATTTATCAATTTCATTTTATTCAAAATCTATTTCTCTTCATACTTGAAGTTATTTATTATCATTTTCATATTACTTCTATTTCTTTTCAATTCATTCTTATTTTATTCAAACTTTCTATAATTATTTCGCTCACAAATTTACTTCCTTTTAATTTCTTTTCAACAATCCAATTCATATATTTTGGTAATTCATTATACCCGAATATCCAATCGAAACATAACATTCAATATTCCAATATAACTCATCATAGGATATAAAATAATCACAACAGAGAATATTGAATAATTTAAATAAATGTGAGGGGTCCAGTTGGATCCCTCCAACCTGTTTTTCCTGCATCCACAAATGTTAGCACAATATAATATGCCAATTTCAAAATATCATACTATACCACATCAATCAATTCAGCCACTCAAACAATTATTTAAATTTAATCATTTAAATTTAACTGAGTGAGATTTACTCACATTTACAGTCGTTTGCAGTCCACTTCAATACTGTCTTGATTTTCCCGGTTTATAACCTTGTATAAACATTTATACAGTTTATTAACATTTGAACTAATCAAATGACTAACTCCATTTATTAAATTTAATTTAACATCTTTAAACTAATAATTTTCTTTAACACATTATCTTTAGTAACCCAATAATTTAAATAAGTTAATTAAAATAGTTAAATCATCAAATCCACTTCCTTTAAAATAAACTAGTAGGATAAAAATAATTTTAACCACTAAAATGATTAAATGAGTTCGTTAAGCAAATCTATATCCATAACATATTATTTTATAAATAGACTAGTAAAAAACAAAAAAATAGATATATATATGTATTTATTTTATTTTGAAACTATACCTATACAAATAATCTACATGGCTTAAAATCTGATTTCTTTATATCACTTCCAACATTTTCGATTGCCTTTTTTTTCTACTTTTACTGCAACCATATATATATATATATATATATATATATTATTATTAAATTTATAATCTGTATATATTTATACACTTTGTTGCAGTTCAAACTTTCTCTGTATATAAATTTAAATTTTAACAGTAATCTATTAAATCCCAAAATTAAATTGTAAAATCAAAGAAAACCTTACTGCCCTCGAAACTTCGATCTACCGTCGCGACTTCATCACGACATCGATCTTGGCCGTAACTCGAGACCACCGAAGACCCTGCCTCTGACCTCCATCCAGCATTGCGTTCCCAGAATCCCTAACAAGCTCATCACTCCCCTCATCACATAACAACAACCCAAAGCCTCACGCGAAACCACTCTACTCGAGCGCCAGAATCAGTCGCGAAGCCCACGTCACGACTTCAAGTGCAATGCCGACCATAATACCATCACGCGACTCAACTCTAATCCCTAGGTCGCAGCAACACGCCATCGCCAAACACATTCGCGGCCTCCTTCAAAGCCGAAGCTCAAACTCGATTCGTTGAGGACGTGATTATATTCATCTAGGGTTTTCGAACGAAGATCTCGGCCTGGAACCAACAAGGCCTCGCTCGCGACTGGAGTTTCGAATTGAAGACAAATGGGGATTCCTCTCCTCTGATTTCATAAAGTTCGAACAAGTGGGGAACTAAAAAGGGAATTGACGATTTCTTTTCTTAACCTGTTCGGCCATTTTTTTTATTAACCGAGAGAAAATTTCAATTACTTTCCCTTCAGGCTTCGGCCATAATTTATTTTAGAGGAAATGAATCTGAAGAGAGGGGAAAATGAGCTTGCATTAGAAGCTAGGAAAGTGTGGCTTCTATGAAAAGGTTGACGATGTAAAATAAAGTTAATTAATTCTTCTATGCATTTACGAGTTGTATGATCCAACGGTAACTCCGAACACTGCGAAAATTGAAATCCGATAATAATACAATATTACGGATCCAATGGAACCAGTTTCGTCGAATTCCGAGACTGTGCCTCGGAAGGCTATTTTTAAATTCAATTTAAACTATAAAATTTTTAAAACTGAACAAACCATTGGTAAATTAAATTTTACAACTTCTATTATCCTCAGTATTACCAATATAAAATTTATAAGCCTTCAAATTATTTTTAACAGGCTTAAAATCCTAGATTCAACAATTTACCCAATTTCTAATTATTAAATTCTATTATTTAATTATCAAATAAATAGCGATATTTGTACTTCAAGTTAAGATTGCTCTATTGAATATTTAAAATCAATTAAATATTCTAATTTTAAATGCTCAAAAATTCCGGGGTCGTCACACTAACCAATAGTTTAGTAATGGTGTATTAAAGAGAATAAAATGAATAATTAGGATATTTTGTTATGAAATTGAAATGTTCGGCTGTGAATATTGTTGTTTGTTGATTGGTAGTTTCAACTATTGAAATAAAATGGAATATCTGGATACTTTGGGTAGTCGAAACTTCTGAATTAATATATGAGTTGAAATGTAGAAATTTGGTTGAATTATGCAGTTGAATTTGGTAATGTTAAATTGAAAGCTAGTGAAACAAGGTTAAATTTATTATATCTATGTTCATAAATGAATAGAATTGTTGTATACGTTATTGGCATGTAATGTAATAGTATATAAGTGTGAACTTTAGGCCTTGGCATGTTTAAATCGAAATTCTGATTAAAAAAAAGCTGTAAATGAGATTAAAACAAAGTGTTATGAATTTGATTAAATTTATGAAATGTGGCATAAATAAGTTTGAAAAGTAAGTGAAAACTAATTGGATAAACGAATATGAACTAAAAGTGAAATGACTTTAAATAAAGTCACGGCTTGCAATTGTTTATGAAATAAATGGATGTTGCAATAAATGCAGTATTAAATGAGAAATATACTCGTGAAATTGAATTTAATTTAAAAATAAGGATAAATACAAGCAATGTTATGAGAATGAATATATTAATGTTTTATATTAAATGGAGAAATTCTGTGAAACAAATATTAAAGTATGAAGTGATATTTGTGTTAATCAATGAGAATAAAAACGAATTTAAATCAAAATGAAATGGTGATGAAACAAACTGGAATAAGTATGTAAGTTGTAAGTATATTGTTTTATTCGCATAACTAATTTGATCTGGATTTGAGTACACATGTTTGAGGTGAATTACACCATTTCATATTAGGATTTTTCATTTGATTCTTGATGGCGAATATTTGATATGGATTTTTAATTTGATTCTAAAATTCTCTATCATTGTGTATGGCTATGCAAAGAGAATGATGGTCTCTTGTCAAGAAACCTTATCGAAGTCCGCATTAGGGAAGTCGAATGAACAATACTAGTTCGAAAGCGAACTTGTGAGATCGAGCGTGCGATCAAATGTGATTTTACGAAATGATGACATATGTACATCTTATGTTCTAGATTATGGATATGCTTTGACGTTAAAATTGAAAGTTGTTGGATTGGATATTCTTTGTAATTTAAATTGAAAATTTTCTTTTATGCGAAAGTACTATTAATTTAAAACCATTTTACAAAACTACTTTCATTTTTTTCTTATACAAACTAGTTTATACTATTTTATATACGAAAATATTCTATTTACAAACTATTTTATTTACAAACTAAGTTACAAACTATTTTATTTATTAAATATTTTCCTAACTATTTTATATACAAACTATTTTACAGACTATTCTATATATAAAAAACTATTCTAAATTCAAAACCTTTTATAAAGCAAAGATGTTCAATCCCTTATGGTTATTCATATAGCGAAATTGATTTTGGGAAAATTTGATTCTTATATAAGATGGACTTTACTAAAGTATATGGTGATTTGGAAGAATATTGATTTTGGAGGGTTTTCGATCTGAAGAGATAAATCTTATATACAACGGAATTTATATAAGAATGATTTGATATATTCAAGACTATTGACTTTGGAAAGTACTCTATCTGAAAATGAAATCTTATATATATAATGGAATATATACAAGCGTGATAGTTGAAGTTATGATTTTAAAAGAGTACTATATATGGTATTTTATTATTTTGAAGTAAAAGGAATGGGGAAGTACCCTCCACGAAGAAGTATAGTATGATATGCTTTGACCCAAATGGACTTGGGGAATCCAGGAATGGATTTGATCGATTAACCCTAATATACTTGGGAGAATTCAGAAACAGATTTGAACCAATACGGTTGTCCGGACGTAAACTCAAGAGTTCCTCGATTTTTTTCCAGGGTAGATGGTTCTTTAGTTTACCCAATGGAGGTGCTTTCGATCCTATGATATGTTGTTTATGGATCTACCAGGAAGGAAGTGCATCCATTGCATAAATCATTGAATCGGCAGCTACCACTACAGTAGCGATCGATGGTCCCTTGTTTACGAAATAGCTACGATATTTTTTGGAATCCGGAAGGTGGAAGGATCTTTTGGAAAGTTTTTTGTCCATTTCATAAACACTGGATCAGCAGCGGGTCAATGCTATCGTAACATCACCATTTGACATTAGATTTTGAGTGGTACTTCACATGCCTATTTTCAAGTATTTAACTGGGTGTTGAAATAGGTCTACCAAGTACATGGAGATTTTTAGTCTTTTGCCTGGTCAATGTACAACCAAAGTCCACAAGAATGAGGATAAACCTATTGAAACATCGAGTTATAAAAGTATTTTGATAAAGGATTATATAAAAGATATTTTGGTCATTTTTTCCATTTCTAAATACTTTAAAATGTTTAGAATATTGTTTGTTTATGTGCAACATGGTTTAGTAGCAAATTATTAATGTTGTAAATATTGTGAGAAGTTATTAATTAAATAAAACATATTTAAAGTTAATGATTATTGATTTATTAATGATGTTTAAAAGTATTTTGAGATTTAAAACTAATAAAATTTATAAATAATGGGTTAAAGGTTTTCAATGACTTTGTTTTACATATAAGTAATGATGTAAATAATTGTTTTCAAATAGGTTATATATATTTATAAAGATGTTATTTAAAAAAAAATTATGTGGTATTTATAAATGAAGCAAGAAATTTTACAAATGAAATTTTTCCGTAAAGTATTAAAGTATTAAAGATGATTGATTTGTAAATGGAGTTTTCAAATGAACATTTCAAGTAAAATTTATATAAGTTTCTTTGAATGTATAATTTAAAGATATTATATAAATTTTAAAAAAATGATTTGCAAAGTTTTATTTATAGTAATATACTTGACCAATAAATTTGAATCTCTATTTTGGAACTATGGTTTGAAATATTTACATGATTTGGAAGCATTAACAGTAAATTTATAGGTTTATTCACTGTTTGAATTTTTGTATTAAACCATAATAAATGTTTTTCTATTTGAATATTCATTTTAAACGAGTATGTAAAATTAATTACGAAGGTAGGAAATTTTATACTTTGATTTGGATATCTAATGTAAGATTTGAGTATACTATTAGTTTCAGTTTAATAATCTAGGATTATACTTATTTTAAAATAACGAGTCTAATAAATTATAGGATTTAAGGAACTTTATTAAAAAAGGTCTTATCCTAATGTTTTGATATAAACTTCTAACATTGTTTAAACTTTTTGGAAAATTCTTGCATAATGCTATGAAGTTGTTTTAAATATATCTTATATTCTTACTAAGTGAATAAGGTAAATGTTTTAATTGAATTTTCAGATATGTTTCTTTTCTCTTCAAGGTAAAATACCAAAAACTTGTGTAACATTCAATTACAATCCTAATATATATATATATATATATATATATATATAACTTACCAGAAATGTTTAATAAGTTGAAATGTTAATAGAATATGTAATGGAATATTAAGTAATGGGAGTGTTCAATGAAATTATTTCTAAATAAGAATTTCGATGTACATGAAATGTTATGAACGTAAGTTAATATTATGAAATAACTTATGTAAGTACATGAAAGAAAGAAAAAGACATTATATGAATAAAAGAAAAAAAGAAAAAAATGTAAATAATGATGTGAAAAGAAACCAATTAAATAAACTTAAATAAGGTGTGGAAATTCGTGGCTATTTTGACTTATGAGATGTTTGGAAATGAAACTTCTAATTGTTTAAGGTTGTATGGATAGTCTATTGAGTAATTACCAAAGGCTATTGAGCGTAGGATACATTTGATAGTTTATTCGTCACCCTTGTATGATTAGAAGTTTATGAACTAAAGAAATCTTTGATTTTGGTTGCTATGAATGTGTGATGGATTCTGTGGTTGCATATAATGGTCGTATTATTTGTTTGTATGTGTTTTATAGTAATTTTCTTTTGTTACAAATTAAAAAATTAAATATTTTCCTTTTTTCATAATTATTAACCTATTTTGGATTATATTAGTGAAATGCAGGTTTATGGAAGCAATAACTGCTATATTTGGTTTCATAAATAAGCGTTGTTTGTCCGACAAATAGGTACGTTTTCGGATTACGGTTTTCTAGTGATATTATATTATTTTTGCGTGATTGGGATATTTTATTTTCAAATATGATATATATATATGGTTATTATTAATATTGTTATTATTATTTTTCAGACCTCTCCGTAAAAAGGAGACTCTGCCAAAATTTTCCATGAATTTTAGACTAATTTTTTTGTAGAGGTGAAAATATTTTTTCAAACTTTAGTAAACTTGAATATGAAGATTTGATTGTTTATTAATTATTATATTTTATTCAAAATACTTAATTATGTTAATTGTTTATAAATTGAATGCTGTGAATAAAATATATTAATTCCTCAATTCCTCATTTTCCCTTTTCGATAGTGAAAAGTTTTGAGTAGGGGAGAGTGTAACGACCCATATTTTTTGGTAATTAAAATATTAAATTTAAAAATACTTTGAAATAGTAATATTGTAAGATATTAAAATTTATGTTTTGTAATGATAAAACAATTAGAATGTAATATAGTAATGTTGATTTAATGTAATTGATAACCATTTTCATCAAATTTCAATCAATGGATATAATTGTAATGTTATTTGGTTATAATTGTAAATAATGAAATAAATTAAATGATGCATTTAATGATGAGATTATATATAATTGATTGGAATAAGTAAATATAGAATATAAAATATTTTTTTTATAACCCTTGGTTATAAACGATAAGATAATGGATTTGAACTATTATAATAAACGATGGTTGTAATTATATTCTCACTAATTTGTCTTTTGAATATTAAATGGGTAATTAGTGGAATTAAGGCAATTGAATGGGGGAATTATATATTGTGAATTGAAATTGAACATAATCCGTGATGTGTAAGTAGTCATAACATTTGTTGTAGATAATAAACTTATAAATATGATCAAATTACTTAAAGGTAACAATTGTTCATTTACCATCTCATTATTTAGTATGTTTGGAATTAATTTGGGAATCAATGAAAATTTATGTAATAAATTATTGCAATTAATATGGCAAAAGATGTTAATGGTAGAATAATGAATGTAATAAAATGTACACTTATGTTAATATAATTCATAGGGTATCGTTGACTGAATAATAAGGATGATAACATAGGTTTGAATGTAATTGGATGAGAATTAGATGCGTAGTTAATGGCATTTAACCTTTTAAATATGATAAGGGGAAGCAAATTAATATTGCATTATTTGATATAACATATTATAATTAAGATAAAGTGCAACGATCCGTAACTTTTAACAAATTTAAATGACAGTATTTTGAATTTAAATAGAAATTAAATAATTATTTTTTGAATTTGTGACGTTGAGTGTTTTATTTGATCAAATTTAACAGAATAAAAAAAAATTCAAATTTTGGTCAAACATAGTCAAAGATTTACTTTTGGTTGAAAAATTTTAATTTTAATTTTAAAATTTTATTCTTTTTACATGATACTAGACTGAATTCTGATCTTCCCTCCACATTTCGTTTCGTAAAAATCAAATTCCTATTGCTCTAAAAATTTGAATTACCGTGAAAAATTAATATGAATTGGTAGTTTTTAATTGTATTTTGTTGGCAAGGCATATTGGGTTAGTTTGGTCTAATGGGCATTGGTTAACCAAGAGACTCTAGTCGGCCATGTGACCATTCGTTTGCCTACGACCTTATGTTTCTCATCTGATAACATCTACGTACTTCTCTGCACACTTCTTCTTTCTCCTCAAAATCTACAGAGAACTCTAGATCTAAAACATTAAAAACCTCACAAATCAAAACTTCTTTCCTCCTCACCTTCAACCCTTCCTCCTCCCCTGTATCCACCGCCTTCTCCACCATTTCCAAGGCCATCTCCTTCCACCTTCCCTCTCCTCTTCTTTCTCCTTTTCCCTTCTTTTCCCCTTCCCCATTTTCCCTCTTTCTTCCCTTGATTTCCATGGAATTTATATTCCACTAAACTACTCCAAATAAAATAATTTTAGTTTGAAACCGTGTATAATTTAAATGGCAACAGCTTTGTTGTTGAACCCTTTTTCCCATTCCGAATATTTCTATATCAAAAACTCCATTTTTCAAGTCCTTTCTTGGGTCCATTTTTGATCGAAAATACCCTATATTGTATCAATCATATCTTCTTAAGAAATAAACGAAATTATGTGATCCTTTTTTTGAACCATTTACTTTTCTAGTGGTTTCAACTTTCTTTCAGACCAGTTCTTCAAATTCCTTAATTTGCTATGCCGAAAACTCAAATCTTTTCAAAGTATTTTTGAATCCAGATTTTCAACTCAGAAAACACACCTGTTTGTCTTAACCATAACTTCCTCAATGCTGAAGCTTTATAAGTGATTATTTTTATGAAAGTGGAGAGAAAAGAATTTGTAACAACTTTCTAGTTTCTCACTTTTACAAATTTAGTAATATTTTGGTTCGAATATTTTCTTAAATTTGACCTAGTTTTAGGTTTGTCCGTAGTTTGAATCTTGGGTTGTTTGGAGGTTGGAAGTAGTTGAAACTTGTTTATTGATTCGTGTTGCTGTCTAAGCTTCATTGGATTTGCTTTGCATTTGCATTTGCATTTTTGCAAGGAATCTCCATACTGATCCTTTTTTATCATCACCTTCGTGGCCACGAAAGGTGAGCAAACACTCATAACTACTAGATTTTCTTATGTTAGTTAAATTGAATTTATGATTTTATTAGAAATTGACTGATTCTTGTTTAGTATATTTTAAATTGTTATTCCAATTAAATCTAAGTTTTATTAAATTTAATTTCCATTTAATTTAATATTGAAACTTAAATTGCTAGTAAAATACCTATTAATGATAACTAGTAAATTGTTGGTAGCTATTGGTTGATTTCAATTGGATTGTGTTGTATCTTCAATTGTTGATATTTGGGTGATTGGATGGATGTTATTGATTGACATTTTGGATGATTGGACGTTATTTATGTCTATGTCTCTATTATCCTTATGGGTTGAAATGATACATACTCAAACGATCTTAAAGATTAGGAGAAAATGGTTATGGGTTGAAATGATAAATCGAGCGGTTTTCATTGATTTGGAAATGTTGATTTTTGATACTGGTTGAAATGACATATACTTGTATAATTTCTTGAATTTGGATTTTATTTGGAATTGAATATTTGAAGGGTTTAAGTTAATTAAAACTTTGGATTTGTTTTAATTAGATGATTAAGATTGATATTTCGAATTATTTGAAACCCTTTAAATAATTATATTCATGTTGTACACTTGATAGGAGATGAAAATCCCATAACATCTATGAAACCATTGCATTAATATTTCTATTTTACTTATTTTGATCTAACTTACATAAGATCTTTTAATTCCGTCTCGAGTGTTTTGTCTTTCCATTATGCTCGGGCCAGTCTGAGCTTTTTCAATGTATTGAAGACTATTTGTTGGAGGATGAAGATGAAGATTCGGTATATTGTTGCTATTTATTATTCCACTGCATTATGTGTTCCGCTGCATTATTTGTTTATTTCTGATGTATGTATAACTCTGATTTGAATTGTAAAAGTGTAATCAAATGTTATTTGAAAAATAACTTCATGAACTGTTTATTTGAATATTATATTTTGTCGTTCCACTGCAAGATTCTGTGTTTTGTTTTCCTTTTTTTTCTTATTTACTATATTAAAAATCTTTCATTTTGAGTGGTTTGAGTCTGACATGTGTGGTTTATTATCGATTTGAACCGTCCAAAAAGGTAGGTCATTACACACCACCTGTCACAAGCTCTTTCCCCACGTGCACTGCTCTGACCACCAGTAACAAACGCAACCTCCAGCCTAGCGCTACAAACCCACGCACGAACGAACTAAATCATGAACGTGACCATGTCATTGCAAATTCCGCCCTACTCCTGCTAGAACGTGATTTCGATCGCCCAAACCCTAATTGTTTCGTCGCACGATCATCTCGTGCCGTGGTCGCCTCCATCGTGACTAAAAATGTCACGCGATTTCGATTAATTTTTTTCTATATAACGAAGTGATTTCGTTTTCTATTGTTATTTTTTTTAACGAATTTTTTTTTCAAACTGAATAAGGAAAGGGAGGAAAGAATTTCACAATTTAAAAGGAAGAGGGAGGCAGCTTGTATTAGAGAGTAGGGTGGGCTGAGGTGAAGGTTTAGGTCAGCAAAAGCTGACTTTGGTTTGATTTTGAAAAAATAATTATATTGAAAATATCTCGTATACGTACCTCGAAATTTTGAACCCCTATTGAGGCATGTCGTCTGGCGTTCATAATGTTATACCTCTGTTTCGAACAAAATGGAACAAGTTTCCAAGCCTAATTTAGTTGTGCGTGGAAGATAGCTTTTTAAATGACTATTTAAATTAAATTCAATTAAATTATTTCTAGGCGTTTTCAGATTGCACGACCAACTGGTGAATCCAAACATTACGAAATTTGAAATCCAATAATAATACGCTATTACGGATCTAATGGAATTAGTTTCGTCAAATTCCAAGACTATGCCTCGAATTGCTACTTTAATGCGTCGATAAAATCGATGATTTCAGAATTTTACAAAATCACTTAGAATTTTCAGTTTTAAAAACTTATTAACTCAATTCAAATAGAATTATATCAACATTAGAAATCATTTCGATTCATATTCAACCCAATCCGATTATCTAAACGATTTTCAATTATTAATTCAACAATTAAAGTTATTTAGTAAATTGCGATAATTGGAACTCAAGTTTTCTTCCACGTATTTGATCGATAATTTCATATTAAGAATCCAATTACATTTCAAATCCAATATTTAAAACAATTTAATTGCTCAAAATTTAAATGTCAAAAAAATCACATTAACTTTTCAAAACCCACTTAGTTAAAACTCGACATTTGACTTTTCTAATCTTTTAGTTCTAACCAACACAGCTAGCTTTCATTTCTAATTTCAAACCCTTTATTTCCATTCCAATTTGAAATCAAATCTTTGTTGACAAAAAATTTTCAAAAATTTTCAAATTTTTTCTAACAACGTAAATTCCTAAATTTTTCAGCAGAGTCTCGCTTCTACATGGAGCCTTTTGCAATGTGACAAAAATGATAAAAATATATACATCGACCCACATGGTCAGAAACACAATATATATCAATATTTTATATCATCGTTGGATTTAATCCGAAAACGTACCTTTATTTAGCGTTTTTAAGTGAGCAAGCTTACTTATATGCAAATTTCGCAATCTGAATCTAGCTCAATAGCCTCCTTGTATCTATATTTACTTAATTTAAACATGTAAGTTCCATAACATGAAATTTTAATAACATTTCATTTATTTAATCAATTAAACACATCATTTTCATAACCCAACATTTAATACATGTATTTGTAAGCAATTTAGGGTTCCAACATTAACTTAGTTACTTTCATTTGATTTATATACTATTTGATTCACTTCCAATGATTCACAACAATTTTTTTGTGCATCTAATTCATATTCACACACATATAATCATATCTATTTCAATTTGATTCCAATTTAACTTATATTTTTTGCATAATTTTATTTTCCTTCCGTTTTCGTCAAACGACAATTCTTCCATGCAATTTCTACATTATTCGTTTAATAAAATAACCACTAAAGCTTATAGCTATTTTAAATTGATTCTAGTTCAATTTATGAACTTCTATTAATTCACAAAAATATTGTTCGCTCAATTTTATATTCAATAACAATCCAATCCATGTCAATTTACTTATGAACCATTTTATAAATTTATTTGAGCCAAGCTTCCTTTTAAAAATATTAACTTAAGTTAATTTGTTTACTTTCAATCATTTCAACCATATAATTTAAGTTCATTTCCATTGCAACCGATTTCAATTTCCTTTTAAATTGATTATTATTCAATTTATTTAACTTCGATTGATTCGCATTTCCATTTACTTGGTATATCTTAATTTACACTATATTACTTGAGAGTCATATCATAAAACTGATACTAAGGCTTATTATAACCTTTTAAGCAAAATTATGTTCATTTCCATTCCATTGTTAAGTCCATGCTTGATTTTATTTAAGCAATATCTCAAAACATAGTCAGTTTATTTTAAATCGACTTTCAACCAATTTATTTCCTTTTAATTTATTCTCATCCGATCCAATTTAAATTTAGATTCAATTTAATTTGCACTATATCAATTCTAATTCAGTTTAATATAACTTACCTTAAGGTAAATTTTCAATCCACAATCCGTTTTACTTAACCAAGTTAAATTCCATTTCTATATTCAATTAACTAATTAATTTATCTAATTAGTTCACTTCCATTTTATAATTCAATATTTGATTATTATTTCAAAATCACTTTATTTGGTTCAACTTGAGTTCAACTTTATTTTGTAATCCAAGTTGGACATCCATTTCCTTACTGAAATATTCATTCGTTTTTATTTTGGTTTCCCATTCCATTTCTCTGTTTAATAAGTTGTACCACTTATTATTCACTGTTTCATAAATTCGATATTCGAGTTTTTTCCATTCACTATCTATAACTTATAACTATATAATCACTTTACAATTCAAGTTTATACATTCAATTCATTTTTTCTTTAACTTATCTCAAGTTAAAGTCTAACCCATACAATTTTCTTTTACAAATTCAACTTTTGTTTAACTTGCATAAGTTAAATTTTAATTTCTTATTGAAATTGTCAATTCTATGTTATAAGTTCAAAACTTAATTTTCATAAGTTTCATAAAACATTCAAATGAATATTCTAGAATTCAAACACCCGATTTTATTTCAAATCATTTTGAAATCCCATATATAAATATATATTCCTTTCTATATACCAAATTTTGCTTTTGGAATATTTTTTCAAATCAAAATCTGATTTTACCAAAAGCCAAATAATCACAGTAGTAATTCATCATTTAGAAACTCGAAAATGAATACTAATGATGCTGCGCAGTCATCACCAAGATTATTTTCCAGTGACCGAAGTGAGTTCAGTGCTTTATCACCTTTAGAATTCATTTTAAAAACCAATTTAAAGCATTTTCCATCCCAAAAATAATATCACCATCATTTACTTCAAAATTCCTTGGAAACATTTTCGAAAATCTCTGGGACCTAAATTTCCAAATCCTGGTTTAAATCCATTTTTAGTTTTTTGCTCATTTGTATAATTCATACTCATACCTTTTAATTTGGTTAGATATGACCATTCCAATAAAAAAATAGATTATATGTGTAACACCCCGCATTTTTATATAATTAAATAAAATCAATTAAAATAACATAATTGCAAAACAGAATATAAATGTCAAATATATGCATTCAAGAATTATGAGGTTACATAGATTTATGCAAGCAATGAGTGTGTGATTAATTGACGCATCAATCAATTAAAGGGGAATTAATTAAGAGGCATAGAAGCATCAATTAGTCAGAGAATATGTCACTTTTATAACATTAATTAATTAAGGGATCTTCTAATAAAGGGAAATGTATGTGGTGAATAAATTAAATGATAACATGCATATATTAATTTATAATTGACACAATCAATTAATTAAAGACACTAAGTAAGCATTAATTAATAAAAGAAGGAAACTTATATGTCAATTAATTGGTTATTGAATTGGCGGTTCAAATAAATACAACTAATAAATGTGTGATTGAGTGACGCAAAGAAACTAATTTGGATATTGATTAAAATGAGAAAACGTGTCAATTAATTTATTGGCAGTCAGTTGAGCGTTTTAAAAAGGGTGTCAATTAATCAAAGAATATGCCATTGTTACAATAGCTGATAATGTAAATTAATTAGCTAGAAGAAAATGTCAATTATAGGATTATTTGATTCCATGTTAAAAAGAAAAAAAAAGTATTGGAATGCGTACAAAAATCAAACGGAGTAATTAAGTATATGGCGAAGGTAAGTTAATAAGAATTAATTTAAAAGTATAACTTTTATATACAATCATTTAATAGAAGTATTAATTGACGTGTTCAAATAGGTAAGAAATTATAACATATAAGAATCAGTTAATATTGGATATGCATATATATATATATATATATATATATATATATATATATATATATGTATATGTATGTATGATCTAATTAATTGGGTAATTAATGGGAGAATCTTATTTAGAAGGAAACGTGAATTAATAGGGTCGTATAATAAAGGAATAAACGAATAATGTTGGAGAATTATACGTTATAAGCTAATGTAAAAAAATCAATAAATGATGATGAGGATTGTTTTTAAGGTTAATCGGATGGTTCATAGTTGTTCACTACACCTGTAAATTGATCGTAACTTAACTGTAGCCCACACAATTTTCTCTGAATCAGCTGCTG
Organism: Allium cepa; assembly: GCA_030765085.1. Taxonomy (NCBI): domain Eukaryota; kingdom Viridiplantae; phylum Streptophyta; class Magnoliopsida; order Asparagales; family Amaryllidaceae; genus Allium; species Allium cepa. The sequence goes on from CM060943.1 coordinate 213,456,800, forward strand.
TCATTTACAGCAAACTCATCTTCTCCCACTTCCTTTCTCCTCTATCAATCAAATTTTTCCTCAAACAAAATATAAAATTAAGCAAGGATATACATACAAGAAAATTAGGGAGTTTACAATGAATTAAAAAGGGAAAAAGCGAAGAAAATTGTAGCAAATTAAAAGGGATAGAGATTGAAGCTAATGACGATATGTGAGAGGATTTAATTATATTCTTTTACATTTATAATATATATATTATCGTTAAATTTCGTTAGATAATTTATTTCAGTAATTATTTCTATTAGTTATGCAAACACTATATATTTTATTTATATTTAATTAGGCTTGACAGTTAGAAAAGGCGCAGGCCTACAAAGTAAGAAATTTACAGTTATTTACATCTATTTTAAAAGTCATAATTTAGGCTTAATACTAGTTCCTTTTACTCCCTTTTTAATATAGTTAGAAAGAGAATTCATGGTTATGGATTAAAATATTAGACTTTATAGAAGTAGATGTAAAATAAGAAAATTGGAACAAAATTAGAAAAGTGGAATTTTGCAATAAATTATGCTGAACGGAAACAGTAAAGTTATCTGATAATTTAATTTGGGGAGTAAGTAATAGATTAATTGGTTGGTTTAGAAACTAGAATACATTTCTATAATTGAATAATTAAAATATAACGATAAACGTAACTGTAAGGACAGAAAGAAAGAAAAAGGAACTAGTGTAAAATAGAGAGACCACTTTATTTTACAGTAGCCCAAAATAATAAAAGAAATATCTTGCAGTTATGAATTATTGTCTATAGTATTATTTAGTATTAAAATATGAAAATAGATTTTAGTATAGCTTTCACAACCAACAAAATAAAATAGAATTACTTCCTAGAATAAAAGAAAATAAAGTAGAGTATGAAATGAATCAAATAAATTATTAGATAAGAAATTAAGGCTACGAACCAATAAACGAACCTACGTCCATGTTTACCACGCAGACTATATAAAAAGACAGTTATTATGATAAGTTAATTATATAATAAAAGAGAATTAAAAAGAATTCTAAATCATAATGAAAGAAGACAGACTAGAAGAAAAAGAAACACTTGAAACTATATATAGATTTTAAAAGAAATAATAGTAATAATTACAAGTATAGTTATAACATAAGTTATAATTATGAAATAAGAATGGAAAAGCTTATTGTGAGACTTAAAATAAATTTGTAAGCAAGGATAGTAGAGAATAACGATAGAAGCTTATTTAAACGACTTATATTAAGTTGATAAGAAAATAACATAGAAATAATAAAAGAGGCTTATTTTATTGAACTTAGGGATTTATATATTAAGTCAAATGAGCAAGATAATGAATGTAGCTCATACTAATAGCATTCCCTATTAGAACTATGGTTATCTCACAATAGTTAGAATTGAAAAGAGGGTAAGAATATGCTAATTAAATTAACTAGCCAACAAAATAAAAAAAAAAGCAAACTAAACGCAAATTAAAAGATTAGACTTAGGGTCTAATAAAAGAATCGAAATGCATTTGGAGCGGCCCAAAGGATGAAGCGCCTAACGAAGCAGTTTATCATGGATTTCAGCAATGGAGAAGCACATCCAACTTAGTATTTTTGGACTTTAAAGAAGTACGAGACTTCAGCGGGACGTGAGGATACTCTAGGATGGCCATCTGGTAGACCTAATGAAGCTGCATCCCTGGAGCCATGTATGTAGGTGTTCCATCAAGAGAGTATGCCTTGACTGCATTTGCATTATAGGCCTAATGAAGCGGACCTTTATAGGCAGTCAGAAGGGCTTGATGTTCAGAGTAGGCTATTCGTATGTCCAGTACTTGCAAGTAAGGTTAATGATAGTCGCATGCGGATATCGGCCAACATCAAGACCAAGAGTGATTTCGAGAAAGACTAGAGTTAAACCAATATGCCAATGATTCTTTCACTATCGAGATATTAGATGGAGAGGCACCACCAATTGGATGTTAGATTGTTTACAGTAGGGCACTACCACTTAACTCTTTAGAACTCTTTCGATTAGTTAAGGGGTAGCTGCGTGAGGCCATAGCCTCGATGAGAAAGGGACAGACTAACAAGAATATCTATATTGTAGGCCTAACGAAGCGGTCCTTTACAGATATAGAAAATCCCTGACTGTGTTTTGTACAAGGTAGACCTTCTTGCCAGGATTCAGATAGTAGACAGAATGATTACGTAGTCCTCAATGTATGCATTTGGGGGTACATTGTGGATATCTGAGCACTGGTATAGACTAATGGGGACGCGATTTACATTTTCATAGTATGTAGTGGAGCATCTGTATTGTAGGCCTAACAAAGTGGTTCGTTATAGATGTCGCTACAAAATACTCGCAAAGCAAAATGATGGAATATTTGTATTATAGACCTTACGAAGCAGTCCTTTATAAATATAGCTATGGAGCAAAACTGTTGAGCATCTGTATTATAGGCCTTACAAAGTGGTCCTTTACAGATGTAGTTACGTAACGCTCTCGAAGCCAGACAATGGAGCTCTTTTCGAGGAGGATATGGAAGGCACCATGGGTGGTACCTAGGACCAGTACAGTCATTGGGTATATAGCTACATATGTGTATATATTGGTTATTAGGTTTAATCTATTATGGAGTTGATAGGCACGGTTCACGAATAGAGGCGAGAGTATTGTAACCTAATGAATCTAATATAAGAGTAAATAGAAATAAAACGATATATGTAGAATTAATCCTAGAAGTATATGATTTATTCATTCACCAAAACTTTTTTTCTGACCTCCTCCTCATAACATTCTACAGGTTAGGTAGACGACAGAGACTTCTCAGCTTTACGATACTTGCTTAGAAAGTGTTATTATTTGGGTGATTATTTACTTACTATTATATTTTAGCCAATTTCACTATGAGATAATTAATTGAGCTATGTAATATTTATCTTTTGCTATTTGCATGATGCCAAATACCCAACTTGGGCTTTAGTGGACTTGGTTTTTAGAATTTTTGCGAAAAATCCAGACCACTGGAATTCGGGTTGTTACAATATTAATAACCTCCAAACACATCAATATAGTATAATAATTTCAAAGAATTATTCTTTTTATATCGAAGTATAATTTGGGAAAATTATTTCATTTATCCATTTTTTTAAAATATTGTTCCCTATCAACACAGTTGTCCAGAATTTACCAACCAGAATTTATGAACACCCAGTCGATAAGTCAACACAATATGAAACAAATTATATTCTCTAACAAATACATGCTTCTATCTATTAATACACTCAAACTCATTCTAGGATACTACTGACCCTATCTCTAATGAGTAATCCCCACCAAATCCAAGGTTCTCGCTTAACCTTCAGCTTTGATACCAAATGTAGTGATGGGATTTTCGACCTTCGAATATCGACATCAATACGTTCACTGTATAGCATACCGAGTAGTCGAGTGCTGAAAATACCAGATCATTAGGGTGAAGAAGAAAGAGATAGAAGAAAATAGAAACAACAACACATAATCTTACAATCGCAGCGGAACAAAATATGATATATAATAACAGATCTTTATACAAAAAGGAACTATAACTATTAATATACATACAATCATCAGAGTATAACAATAAATACATCAATGTGGACAGTTATTATAACTTGTCCTCGCTAGTGTTAATTATATAGCCTGGCACACACAGCGGAATATAATCAAGTACATGATATAGGACTGAAATCCACCGGCTCATCTCCTGAGCTCCAAAGCATCTTAACCTGAATCTGTAATACTTGGTCTGACCCGATCATTATAATAAAATAAGATCCGGGTCAGTCTGGAAACCAGCGTGAGAAAACACACTCAATTTGAATTATTACTGTTATCAAAATCCTTTGAAAAACAAAGGTATCTCGTAAGACCATGTCACACATAAACACGACGGGGTTTACCTTACTATAACCAAAAAAATTTATATCAAAATCATCTAAAGTTATAATAGTGTCTATAGAAAATAAATTAGAAAATAGATGAAATACTTGCATCTCACGTTTCAGCATAGTGGGCACAATCAAAACCGTATAGGATCGTAATGGATATTGGATTCCATATAACGATTGGGATACTAGGTTACCGCCAGTCATAGTACACCTCTAGAAAAATGTACCTAGGATCTCGCCTGGATCCCCTGCCAACATAGGACTGACCTACTCATGACCCGGATAGTACCGATTATGTTATTACCCCGGGTGTTCCAGCCATAATCGAACGCTCTCTTTTTCATGCACAAACATATCCATAATTAATATAATATATCTGAGGGTATCTAGAAAGGTGATAATATACCCTACTTGGGTGCGACCCACTTAACCATGTTGCATCTCTCCTGTTTTAGTCATTCCCGGTTGATGAGGCTTGATGATATGATTACCTTTCATGGAATTTATACTTAGAATGCACATTGCCCTCCAATGACAATATGCCGATAGCATTCATCCATACAAGTTGTTCTGGGTCTGAACAAACCGAATCACCTGAATCACCCTCTTCATTATCTTAATGATATCCCAATTCATAATGCACAAACCGGATCGAAGTGGTTTTCGGATAATTAAATATGATTTCAGTCTCTTGAAAATGATCAATGAATTTGGTCAGATTTGATAGTCGGTTATTTAATTATCAAATAACATCCATAAGCAGTCACTAGGCCGATTTTATAAACCTTTCGACATTCATTTCAAAAATATCTTTACAAAGATATATACATTCAACTCTCTTCCAGTATATCTAATAATTTAAAACAATTACAAATACTTATATCCATAACAGGATAATTTGGAATCATATAAATACTTAGAAATATATTTTTCCAATTTCATTTGTAATTCAACATGTTGAAATTATTTTTATAATAATCATCTCGTAGTAAAAATATTTCTAATCCTTCCAATCCTACACTAAGGGAATGTTTATAAGTATATTTCCAAAAATCATTTAATTCCTGATACTTAAGAAATATTCCATTTATTTCCTATTTCTCAAATCCTTTATAATTTTATTTGTAAGTCCCTTAACCCATTTTAACAGAGTCTATGAATTTTCGGAATTCATTAATTAATTCTTTTTTAAAATTTCCAAAATAGCTTGCACTTGACTTTAACTCCAACTTCCCATTTCTAACTTCCCTTATAATTTCTAATTCATCTCTCGAAGTTCTTTTATTTCAACGATTCAGAAATTTCCTTAAGTTTCCAGAATTCAGTTACAAGATTTCCCTTTATAACAGTCATATCTGTTAAATAAACCCTATTTACACATCTCGAGAGAATTTTTAAATATATTACAATCATTTCGAACTTTGTGTGTATATATATATATATATGACAAGTATTTTTAAAGAATAATAATTTATTTTTAAAACACTTTTAAGTAATTATTTAAAATATTAAACACTTTTAATAAACATCAAAAGCTCATTTCCAATTCATTTTTAAGTAAAACTAATCGGTTTACAAAACTATTATCAAAATAAGAATTTATTTCAATTAATATTATATATTTGAAAAATTCACTTTCGAAGTATTTCAATACTATCTAGCTTAAATTACATTGTTTTACAAATAAAATTCCCTTTTAAAAAAAACTGAACTTTAAAAATTCAATAACCAGTTTCAATCTACGAATCCCTCTTGAATCACAACACATCGATTTCATCCCGATTCTCTCACCATTTCACCTTTCAAAAATGGAATTCGCTATTTTTTCCAAACCCGATTTCCATATCCCGGTATAAATTCACACTGTGTATTTATATTCCCAATTCATCAACTGATATCATCTTTCCTTATTTATAAACATCGTTTATAATTTATAAACCCTTTTCGAGTATCAATTGTTTATAAAAATTTATCTACTTTATAAAATTCCATTTTATAAATTCATTTCTTTTAAAATTCTATTTATTTTACAAATCCCTTTCAAATATCGATTTAACTTCTTCTACATATTTTTTTAGAAATATCATTTTAAAATCCATTGTTTAAAATCCTCTGTATAACTTATTTTAAAATCTCTATTTAAAATATTTTTTTTTTGAATAATTGAGTATAACCCAAAATCAATTATTGTTTTATCTATATCAATTTCTTTTCAAATAATCCAAATTCCGACATAAATATTTTTATATTCAAATCTTCCTTTAAATTACTTCAAATTCCAAAAATAATATTTATGGTATTTAAAATACCAAATTTTAGGCCAGTGCTACTATAACATCCAATAATTCAAATCACTACATAATCTATATCTACTTATTCACATAGTTCATATATCACCATATACGAAATTAAAATAAACATTTTTGAGGAATCCAGTTGGATCCCTCCAACCTGTTTCATTGCATCCATAGATATTAGATAACATAAAATATCAATCCCTCTTCGAGGCAGGATATTGCGGTAATATACGGTCATCCTCTATTATGCGAGGTGCATAGGGTCTCATCCGCTCCAATCGGTGGGAATATATCCAACTACTAATATATATATGTATGTATGTATGTATAATATAGCATTCAACTGATAAATATATAGATTCAGCCAGTCAACCAATAATTAATTTTAATTGTTATAAATTAACCAGTTATCCAAAAAGAGTGAGATTTATTCACCTTGATTTTCAAATTTGTAAATCGTTCCAATCCCAAATTTATTCCAATGCGTAGTGTTTTGTTGCTACAATCTAACACGACCTTTTTTGCTTGATTAGATCTCGTATGCATAAGTTAATAATTTTTAAATATTCGAATAAATTAAAATTATTAATGTGAACATAATTGCAGAAATTAGTAAAAATTAATTACCCTAGTTATCTCCTCCACCCACGGGAAATACTTCCAGACCTCTCGCTCGAACTCGTGAGGCTACAATCTCGTGCGCCACTAAGACCAAGCCCTTTCCCCGTGTGCACAACCCCGACCACCAGAAACGAACGCAACCTACAGCCTAACGCCTGCAAACCCATGCGCGAACGAACTAAATCATGAACGCGATCATGTCATCGTGAACTCCGCCCAACTCCTGCTAGAACGCAATTTCGATCGCCCAAACCCTAGTTATTTCGTTGCACGACCATCTAGTGCCCTTATCACCTCCATCGCGACTAAAAGTATCGCTCAATTTGGAATAAATTTTTTATATATAATGAAGTGATTTCATTTCTGTTGTTATTATTTTTTAACGAATTGATTTTTTTCAAACTGAATAAGGAAAGGGGAAAGAATTTCACAAATTAAAAGGAAGAGGGAGGCGGCTTGTATCAGAGAGTATGGATGGGCTTAGGCGAAGGGTTAGGTCGGCTAAAGCTGACTTTAATTTCGAACTCCTATTGAGTCATGCCGCCTAGCGTTCATAATGTTATACCCCTATTTCAAATGAAATGGAACAAGTTTCGAAGCCGAATTTTGTCTGTGGAAGATAGCTTTTTAAATCGACTATTTAAATTAAATCCAGTTAAATTATTTCTAGGCATTTTCACATCATATGAACAACCGGTAAATCAAAACGCTACGAAATCCGGTAATAATACACTATTATAGATTTAATAGAACTAGTTTCGTCAAATTTTGAGACTATGCTCCAGATCGCTATTTTAACGCGTCGATAAAATCAGCGATTTCAAAAATTTGCGAAATCACATGAAATTTTCAGTTTTAAAACTTATTAATTCGATTCTAATTCAAATAGAATTTATATCAACATTAGAAATCATATTAATTCATATTCAACCCAATCCAATTATTTAAATGATTTTCAGTTATTAATTCAACAATTAAAGTTATTCAATAAATTGTTATAATTGGAACTTAAGTTTCCTTCCACTTATTTGATCGATAATTTATATTAAGAATCCAATTTCATTTAAAATCAAAAATCTAAAACCATTTAAATATTCAAAATTTAAGTGTCGAAAAAATCAGGGTCGTTACAGATACATGCAAGCTAGGATTTCATTTTCTACAAATACATCCTACGATATTCTTTTTAGAGTTCAAATACAAAATGCAGAGTCGACTTTGGACTTTGTATTGTTGCTTAGAAATTTTAGGGGAATAATTCCGAGGGAGGCAATTCATTGCATTGGTTTGGAAGTGATTAAGAGTAAAGGTGAGCATGGGTGGATTGAGTTATATGAAGCTTTTTGATTGGTAATATTTGTAGTGAATTTTGTTTTAACTTGAGCGGAAGCGATTTAATTGATCAGGATCTACTATTGCCTATTTATATAACAATGACACTTAAAAAAATTTTGTTATGCAGTATCATATAAATAATAGCAGAAATAAGAGACACAGAAGATAACGTGGTTCGGATATGAATATCCTACGTCCACAGAGACCCAACAACTTCTTTTATTTCACTAAAGAAAAGAGTACAAAAGAGAGGGAAGAATAATGTGGATACTCCCACACACTTGCTTGTACATATGAAGATGAAATTCCTTCATTTAAATAGACTTGATAATGAAGGGTTGCTTGGATATTAAAAAAATCAATTCCCTGATTACCCAGATATCTTTCCAAATTGCATGATTTGATTATAGTACAAATGGATGGCGTAATCTTGGTTTCCATATCTTTCCTTTATTCTCCATGCCTAATCATTTATTTCTTCATATAGCAAATATATTGACTAATTAATTAATTGAATAATTAATTAATTTCCTTTGAAATATCCTTCCATATACCAGCCAATTAAATGATTTGAATGAATTAATTAATCAATTTCTTTCCTCTTTAACAAATATTTGAATCATCCAAATTCAACACTCCTCCTTGATTTAAATATAATAATCTCTCTTCATCATCTTATCATCAAGCAATCGACATATAAGTTGTTGGGTCTAGCGCCCCATGGCGCTCAAGTAACAGGTATCAAACTGATCAAGTTTGATCAATGCTCAAACTTGTCCTTTGGAAGTGACTTAGTCATCATATCTGAAGGATTATCCAAAGTACTTACCTTCAACAATTTGATCTTGCTTCGTTCTTCCTTAAACATAAGAAAGAAACCTCTAACATCAATGTGCTTCATCCGTGAACTTTAAGCTTTATTCTGTACAAGATGAATCACATTCTGACTGTCTGAAAATAGCTCTACTGTCCGCTGCACCAATGAAAGATCATCCAGCAACTAAAGTAAGTCTAATCCTTCCTTTGTTGCTTCCATAATCGATATCAACTCTGCTTCGGTAGTCGATAAAGGTACGACATATTGCAGGTTCGATCTCCATGAAATCGAGCTTATGCCAAGTGTAAAAACATAGCCCAACACTGACTTCCTTGCATCACTATCCCTAACATAATCAGAATCACAGTATCCTCTAAGAAAGATGTCACCATCCACTCCACCATATAACAAGCCTACCGAAGAAGTGCCTTAAAGATATCTAAGAATCTACTTCACAGCTTGCCAATGCTCTTTGCCTGCGTTAGATATATATCGACTCACAACACCCACTACATGGGCCAAATCTGGTCTTATGCACACCATCGCATACATAGGACTACCAACAGCACTAGAATAAGGTATATCCGCCATATACCTCTTGTCCTCTTCCCATGAGGGAGATAAGTCTTTTGACAACTTAAAATGAGAGCCTAATGGAGTGCCAACCGGTTTGGCTTTCTCCATTCCAAATCGAGCGAGGGCTTTCTCGATGTACTATGCTTGAGTGAGCCTTAACTCTCTCCGCTTTCTTTCCCTGCTTATCTCCATACCCAATATTCTTTATGCCTTTTCCAAATCTTTCATATCAAACTCTCTACTGAGCAGCGCTTTCAACTCCTTAATTCTGACCATGCTCCGAGATGCAATTAGCATATCATCAACATATAACAACAAATAAATCATATCACCATCACATCTCCTGAAATAAACACACTGGTCTTTGAAACTTCTGGAGTATCCCTGTGAAAGCATAAACTTATCAAACCTCTTATACCATAGTCTAAGAGACTGCTTCAGTCCATATAGAGATTTGTTGAGTTTGCAAACATAGTCCGGTCTGCTACTATCAGTGAACCCTTCCGGCTGCTTTAAATAAATCTCCTCATCCAGATCACTGTGCAAGAATGCAGTTTTGACATCTAGTTGCTCTAATTCCATATCATAATAAGCAACTAATGCCAAAGAATACGAATAGAAGTATGCCTAACCATTGGAGCAAAGATATCATGATACTCTACCCCCTTCTTCTGAACATACCCATTTGCGACTAACCTTGCCTTGCATCTGAGATTACCATTTTCACCGTCTTTCACTCTATAGATCCACTTGCATCCAATAGCTCTCTTGTTGGTGGGAAGAGGCACCAAATCCCAAGTATGATTTCTCTACAATGATTCAATCTCCTCCTCCATAATAACTAACTAACTAGAACTGTTAACTGATGCGATAGCTTCTCTATAGTCATAGGGCTCATCATGGACAACATTCAAAGCATATGTTGCCATGTCGTTGAAGTTAATATCTTCGATGCTCAATCCAACAAACTCATCAAGACACTTATGCTTTCTTCTTTGTCTGGCAGGCCTAGGTTTTGAATGAGCTCCACCTTGAGTTTGACCCTCTGTATCAATATCGATATTATCCTCATCAACTACGGGGTCATCGGAAACACCAATTGAACTCTATGGAAAGAATCAACAGATGACTTGCTTTGTGTCTGGTATTCTTCACATGTCCTCTCATTGTCATCCGATGAGGAAGGCTCCACCTTCAACATAGCCTTCTCATCAAAAGTCACATGCCTGCTCATAACGATCTTCTTGCTAATAGGATGCCACAACCTATATCCCTTCACTCCTCTCCTATAACCTAGAAAAATACACTTGTAAGCTCTAGGTTCCAGCTACTCTTTGCTCTCATGCACATAAGCTGGGCAACCAAACACTCTGAGAAATGAATAGCTAACAGGTTCTCCTTTCCATACTTCTTCAGGGATCTTCATATCTATGGTAGTAGAAAGTGTGCGGTTGATGAGGAAAGCCGCCATAGATAAAGCTTCATCCCAAAATCCCTTCTTCAATTTAGCAGTCAGTCTAAGGCAACTTATTCTCTCCAATAATGTCTTATTTATCCTTTCTGCACTCCATTAGACTGAGGGTCGCCTGGTGTAGTGTAATGCCTCTTAATGCCTTCAGACTCACAATAATCGATGAATTCCTGTGATACAAATTAACCCCATTAATTGAATGGAGAACTTTCAATTTCTTCCCTGATTGCTTCTCAACCATAGATTTCCATTTTCAAAAATTGGAAAAGGTTTCACTCTTTGACTGAAGAAAGTATACCCATACTTTACGAGAGAAATCATCTATAAATGAAACGAAATATCTAGCTCTACCAAAAGACGGACAAGGGGAGAGACCCCAGACATCTGTATGGACATACTGCAAGATAGTTTTTGCTTTATGCACTCCTATACCAAAAGAAATATTCGTTTGCTTTCCAAGAACACGCTCTTCACAAAAACCAAGTTTTGAACGATGAACTCCATCAATCAATCCTCATTTTCTCAACTCATCCATGCTGCGCTCACCAATGTGACCCATCCGTAAGTGCCGTAATCTGGAAGAATCTGAATCAACTAATGTAACATAAGTAGATTCACCAATTACAGTAGTGCCCTTTAATATGTAAAGATTTTCTGCCCTTATACCTCTCATAATAATCATGGAAACCTTCGATATCTTCATTTTCTCTCCTTCCACTACAATCTTCAAGCCAAGTCTACTCAATGCCCCAACAGAGATCAAGCTCCTCTTCAAATCAGGTACATGTCTAACATCGGTGATCGTACGAATAACACCATCAAATATCCTAATCATCATGCTACCAACATCCACCATATGGCAAGAAGCATCATTACCCATCAAAACTTCTCCTCCATCAATTTCACGGTAAGTGGAAAAGCAGTTCCTACCAGGTGTCATATGATAGGATGCGCCAGAATCAATCAGCCATAAGTTGCTCTTTCCAGAAGAGCCAGAAGCTGTAAATACATCGGTGTCACTTTCTATATCTAATTTCTCTGCTGTAGAAGCTGAGCCTTGCTTTGGATCTTTTCCTTTACCTTCAAGCTTGGGACGTTGTGCTATGAAGTGTCCTGGTTTCTTACAATAATGACAAGTCAAATTCTTAGGCCCCCTAGACTGAGACCGTGAATAATTCCGTCCTCCACCTTTCTTCGACCTGCTTTGGCCTCTACCTCTCTGAACAGATAAACCTTCGATATCACTATCCAAGCTAGTGCTCGCCAATCTACCTCTTAATACTTTATTATGAAGACCAACTTTACATCAGACAGGCTAATTTTACTACAGCAATAAATCATGGAATTAACAAAAGCAGTATACTCCTTAGGCAATGAACATAAGAGGATCACATCTTGAGCCTCATCGGTAATATCAACTTCCACTGCCTTTAGGTTCATAATCAAAGTCGTCAAAGCATCTACATGCTCTATGAGATCAGCTTCAGGCTTTATCTTGAACGAATAGAGTTGTTGCTGAAGAATAATCCGATTAGTGAGAGACTTGTCTTGATATGCATCCGATAATGCATCCCATAGTTCTTTCGCCGTCTTCTTCTGAGAGAATTCTCTAAGAACTTCATCTGAAAGGCTCAACTGAATTGTTGTGAGAGCTTTATCTTCCATCTCTTCCAAATCAGCTGCATCAATACCTTTTAATTTTTCAGGTGCAGAAACAACCCTGTAAGTCTTCTCCTTCTTTAACATAGCCTCCATCTTCATCTTCCAAGTATCAAAATTTCATTTTCCATCAAAACGTGTTACTCCATAATTGACACCAGATCTGCCAACAGACTTACTAGAAGTAGCCATTAATATTCAAACAGGAACAATTAACACTAGCTCTTATACCAAACTGTAGTGAATTTTGTTTTAATTTGAGCGGAAGCGATTTATTTGATCAGGATTTAGTATTGCATATTTAGATATCAATGATAATTGAAAAAATTCAGTTATGCAGTACCACAGAAATAATAACAGAAATAAGAGACACAGAAGATTTAACGTGGTTCGGATATGAATATCCTACGTCCACGGAGACCCAACAACTTCTTTTATTTCACTAAAGAAAAGAGTACAAAAGAGAGGGAAGAACAATGGTGGATACTCTCACACACTTGCTTGTACATACGAAGTTGAAATTCCTTCATTTAAATAGACTTGATAATGAAGGGTTACTAGGAAATTAAGAAAATCAATTTCCTGATTACCCATATATCTTTCCAAATTGCATGATTTAATTTTAGTACAAATAGATAGCGTAATCTTGATTTCCATATCTTTCCTTTATTCTCCATGCCTAATCATTTATTTCTTCATATAGAAAATATATTGACTAATTAATTAATTGATTGATTGATTAAAATGAATTAATTAATCAATTTCATTCGAAATATCCTTCGAAATATCCTTCCATATACCAGCCAAATTAATTGATTTAAATGAATCAATTAATCAATTTCATTCTTCTTTAACAAATATTTGAATCATTCAAATTCAACAATATTAAAACATGATTGTTCGGTTTTGTTACTGTATATTGCTTTATTAAAATGATGAGAATATGGTGGCTGCATTCAATCTATATGAACTATGCTACAGAAATATCCCACAAGCAAACACACTCAAAATGATTAAGTTCTTACTTGTAGGCATCTTTATGCAACTTTGAGCATAAAGTTTTTTATTTTATTGCCAAAAGCAGTTGACATTCTCAGTTTAGAAAGAGCGATCTGCGGTTACAGTTGCATTTAGTTATTTTATTGCATTATGTTTGCAGAAACAAAGTGGAATGCAACAATTTAATCTTTTATTCATTATACAGCAGCAATTCTTCATATTTCTGCAGCCTTCAATCTTTAATCCGGCAAATTTTGTAAATTGTGTGTACTGACCTTCTGCTTGCTTTCTTGATTGGTGATGTTGATTGACATAGAATATTATTTGTTTATTTAGGATTTCTTTGGTTTATAATTTATTTTGATTTTAAAATGGTTCATCTCCATTATACATATAGATCATTGGAGCTTCTTCACTAAGCATGGATTCTTTCAGTTACCCATAGAGTGATGAGGGAAGGAAGAGGAAAATTATCTTTCAGTGCTCTTTTATTTTTAAGTTAAAGATGGTATACTTTCCTTTTACATGGATATGAATATATTGTTATGAAAGTTTTGAAAAATTCAACAAACTAGTATGGAATTCATGTAAGGAAATTTGACCGTTTTGTAAGGAAATTAATGCGAAAACATTAATGGACCGTTTCCTTCCTCATTATATGGTACATTAATGGACCGTTTCTTTCCTCAAACGTTTCCTTCCTTATTATGTGGTCAATAGAATCTAAAAGGTTTTTCCTATTAATATTCTAAATAAATAAAACGATTATAATCTAGAGCGTTAATTTCTCTTATCTTGATCTTGATGGACGATCAAGATTAAGTCTACAAACCTGGAAATTTGGTCCTCTCTCTACCTATAAATATTAACCTTTGCCCATCACAAAGGATATATAGAAAACACATAAAGAAAGATATAGGAAAAGAGAGAAACCATTTCCTTTCTCAATTGAAACAGCTTTCGATAACATCCATTGTTGATTCGTATACAAGATGTCTGGAGGTATGTTTTATTAATTCTTTACATATGTGATAATCATGTAATTCTAGATCTTAGGGTTTATGTTATTCGCAAGATATAGATTACATGTGGTATCGGAGCAAGATTTTAGAATTCATGATTATCCATCAATATATAAAACGAAACTACCATAGATCTTTGATATGATGTTTGTAATTTTACTATGATAATGATAATGATTATTAATGTTAATATGATTCAAGTTTAATATTCATATTATTTAAGTTGCTACAGTAATCATGATTATCAATATTGTTCTATTTACTGTATTCTTAGATCTGGATCTGGAAAGTTTATATTTCCGCAAAAGTTGATTTTTTCTACTTTAATATTTGACCTACTGTATAATATGGAACAACTTATTGTATGCGAATACTTTTCAGAAAGTATACATATTGAAAACAATCGTTTTCTAGTTTGACATTAAATTCATGACCTGGAACTTGCAAGATAATTGTCTATATATGATTTGCAAAATAATTATTTATACATTAAATTCATATATGGAATTTACTTGGAGTTACTAGACATTTATTATCCTTGCTATGGATTACTTGAAAGAATGACAAATGTTTATGCAAAAAAAAAACATTAATGTTTATCTCTTTTCTCTCTTGTTTTATTTTACGCTTCCTTGCTTAAATTCCTTGTTTCCTCTGGTCTGATGCATGCAGTCCCGTCCACAGGCGGCTGCTGCTTGCACAATAACACATGAAACATTAATGTTTATCATTCTTTCATGAGTATGGTTCTACTGCCTACCCACAGGAGGCGCTAAACCTAACCTCTTATTATGACATGTGTTTTATTCTAACAAAGAAGCCTACATTTCTTTTATATCTGGAGTTGCAATGCCCTCAAACCTTAATTCGTACGCTATGTCTATCGTCAAACTCAATGGAACCAACTACTCAGAATGGAAAGAGCAAGTTGAGTTTTCTTTAGGCGTACTTGAATTGGACATGGCTCTCCTTAAGGAAAAGCCAGCCCCACTTACTGACACAAGTACGCCTGAGGAAAACAAACTCCATAATGATTGGGAACGATCTAATAGGCTTATCATGATGTTTATGCGAATGGTGATTGATACCAACATCAAAACCTCCCTACCCAAAACTGAAAGCGCAAAAGAATATTTGCAATCCATTGAAAATTGGTTTAAGAGCGCAGACAAATCCCTTGCTGGGAAACTTATGGCAGATCTTGTAACCATGAAGTTTGATGGTTCTCGCTCAATGAGCGCTCATGTCATTGAAATGATTAACCTTGCTGCCAAACTTAAAAACTTGGGATTGGTTATGGACGATTCTTTTCTCGTCCAATTCATTCTCACTGGCTTACCTCCTCAGTATGAACCATTCAAAATTCATTACAACACTATTACAGAAAAGTGGAGTCTAAATGAATTGACTAACAAACTGGTTCAAGAGGAGTCTAGGCAAAGCTCGCAAGGTATTAAAGTTTCTTATTTCACTCAACGGGTTGGAAAACAAGCTGGCAAAAAGAACAACTCACAGCATAAAAGAGCACCATCTAAATCTGATGACGCCACTCAACCATCCAAAAAGAAAAAGAAGGATGATGTCTGCAAATTCTGCAAGAAACCTGGACACTTCCAGGCAGATTGCATTAAGCGCAAAGCATGGTTCAAAAAGAAAGGTAACCCAATGGGTTTCGTAAGTCATTTCGATACAAATCTTACTAATGTACCTTCTTCTACTTGATGGATTGATACTGCTGCTAACGTTCATGTTTCGAATTCTATGCAGGGATTCATTACGATCCAAACCACAAACCCAAGTGAGAATTTCATTTTAATGGGGAATAAAGATAAAGCTCCAGTTGAAGCTATTGGAACTCTTCATCTTATTTTAGATAGCGGTTATCAGTTAGATTTATGTCAAACTCTTTATGTCCCGTCTATTTCCCGTAATTTGATTTCTGTAAGTGTGCTTGATAAATTTGGATATTCTTTTGAAGTTCGAAATGGAAATTTTAGTTTATTTTAAAATTCTAGTCTCATTGGTTCTGGAATATTAATTGATGGACTTTATAAACTTCATCTTAAACAAAATGATGAAATCCAACTCACCCTGCATGGAAAAGAAACTAAAAGAAAGTCATCCAAGAATGATTCTTACTTCTTGTGGCATAAAAAAACTGGGTCATATATCCAATGAAAGAATCAAAAGGTTAGTGAAAAATGGTGTCCTACCGGACCTAGACTTCGCTAACATTACAGCATGTGTTGATTGTATTTAAGGAAAAACAACAAAAAACACAAAAAAATGAGCCACAAGAAGTACATAACTTCTTGAAATAATACATACAGATATTTGTGGACCTTTTGATGTTCCAACTTTTGGAGGAGAGAAATATTTCATCACTTTTATCGATGATTTTTCACGTTATTGCTTTCTTTATCTGTTGCATGAAAAATCTCAGTCAGTGGACGCTGTACATGTGTTCATTATTGAAGTCGAAAGGCAATTATAAAGAAAAGTGAAAATCATTAGGTCAGATAGGGGTGGTGAATTCTATGGAAGGTATGATGAAACGGGAAAACATCCTGGACCTTTTGCTAGACTTCTTCAAAAACTTGGAATTGTTGCACAATACACAACGCCTGGATCTCCATGGCAGAATGGTGTAGCTGAAAGGAGAAATTGTACATACATGGAAATGGTTAGATCCATGATGAATCATGCAAATTTACCTATATCATTATGGATAGATGCATTACGAACAGTTGTCTACATCTTAAATAGAGTTCCAAGTAAGGCCGTTTCAAAGACTTCTTTTGAACTTTGGAAAGGATGGAAACCTAGTTTAAGACATCTTCAAATTTGGGGTTGCCCTGCTGAAGCTAGACTGTACAATCCAAATGAAAAGAAATTGGATTTTAAGACAGTCAGTGGTTACTTTATAGGTTACCCAGAAAAATCTAAAGGATATAGATTTTATTGTCCTAACCATAGTACAAGAATTTTTGAAACCGGAAATGCCAAATTCTATGAGAATGGTGAAATCAGTGGGAGTACAAAACAACAAGAAGTGGTCATTCATGAAATAAGGGTACCCATTATCTTACCCTCTATTTCGAAAGATATTGGGAATCATCCTATTGTTGAACATGTTCACAATGAGGAAAATCCAATAAATGATCAACAACTCCATAATGAAATTATCACCAATCATAATGTTGATGAAGTACCACAGGAACTAGCATTAAGAAGATCTCAAAGACAAAGAAGATCAGCTATTCCTGATGATTACATGCTTTATCTAATAGAATCTGAAGGAACTACAGACCCAATTTCTTATTCACAAGCCATTAAGGATGTTAATTCTATCAAATGGATTGATGCCATGAAAGATGAACTGAAATCTATGGATAATAATCAAGTTTGGGAAATTGTTCAATTACCGCAAGGACATAAAGCAGTCGGTTGTAAGTGGGTTTTCAAGACCAAACGTGACTGCAGTGCTAAAATTGAACGATATAAAGCTAGACTTGTTTCAAAGGTTTTAATCAGAAAGAAGGCATTGACTATAATGAAACTTTTGCTCCTATTTCCAGGAAAGATTCTCTTAGAATTATCATGGCATTAGTAGCTCATTATGATCTCGAGTTACATCAAATGGATATGAAAACAGCCTTTCTAAATGGAGACTTGGAAGAAGAAGTCTACATGCGTCAACCTGAAGGCTTCATAATTGAAGGATAGGAAGACATGGTCTACAAACTTAAGAAATCAATATATGGACAGAAACAAGCTTCTAGACAATGGTATCTAAAGTTTCATGAAATCATTACCGCTTTCGATTTCATAGAAAACATAGTTGACCCTTGTATATACCTCAAGTTCAGTGGGAGCAAGTTCATATTTTTGATTATGTATGTTGATGACATATTATTAACTAGCAGCGACGTTGGTTTATTACGTGAAACTAAGGATTATCTCTCAACGAACTTTGAAATGAAAGAGATGGGTGAGGCATCCTATGTGATAGGAATAGAAATATTCCATGATAGATCACAAGGAATTCTGGGATTGTCTCAAAAAGCATATATTGACAAAATTCTTGAGAGATTTGGCATGACGAATTGTTCCTCTAGTCCTGTCCCACTGTAGAAAGGAGACAAACTTGTTCTTGAGCAGTGCCCAAAGACTCCTATGGAACAAGAAGAAATGACCAAATATCCTTATGCATCTCTTGTAGGGAGTTTGATGTATTCACAGGTCTGTACAAGACCTGATATCAGTCATGCAGTTGGTATGCTGGGTAGATTTCAAAGTAACCCAGGAGTCACTCATTGGAAAGCTGCAAAGAAGGTACTAAGATACCTAAAGGGAATAAGGAATTACATGCTCACCTATAGAAAATCAAGTTACCTACAGGTAACTGGTTATTCTGATTCAGACCTTGCTGAATGTCCTGACACTAGGATCTGCACTCCTGGCTATGTGTACCTCTTATGTGGAGGTGCAATATCATAGAGAAGCCAGAAATCTGAGATGCTTTTCGGATCCACCATGATGGCTGAATACGTAGCATGTTATGAGGCTTCAATTCAGGGAACATGGCTGCGTAATTTTGTCTCACAATTTGACACCTTAAGTTTTATCTCTAAGCCACTAACTGTCTACTGCGACAATGAAGCTGCAACCTTTTTCTCCAAGCATGATAGGATAACCAAAGGTTCCAAACACGTGAATCTTAAATACCTACTACTGAAGCAAGATGTTAAACTAAAGAAAATTATTGTTGAATCAATAAGTACAGACTTACAAGTGGCAGACATATTCACGAAAGGACTACCTCCAAAGACCTTTCAGAGACATACTGATAGCATGAGTCTTGCAGATAGTTCCTAATTATCTTCTTATTATGCCATTTTATTTTGTACTTATCTAGACATAACAATTATTGAGCTCTTAATAATTTGGACATCTTTTATTTCTGTTTTATAATGTGTACACATTTATATTTAGATAAATGATAACAGAAATAGTCTTTTGCTTCAAAACATTATGTGACCATTAAGTTATGCTCATATACAGTCTAGTTATGAAAGTTGTCAATGTCATAGAATGTGGAAGTAAGCATGTTGCAAAATAACGTGTACACGTCACGACTTCCATTGACCACTAGATTAGCCAAGACACTTATGATAACCGATTAAAGAAAAGTTTAGCATATCATGCGTGCCTTATGACCTTAATACGAAAACATTAATAGATTTTACTATTGACCAAGTGGGAGACTGTAAGGAAATTTGACTGTTTTGTATGGAAATTAATGCGAAAACATTAATGGATCGTTTCCTTCCTCATTATGTGGTACATTAATGGACTGTTTCCTTCCTCATTATGTGGTACATTAATGGACCGTTTCTTTCCTCAACGTTTCCTTCCTCATTATGTGGTCAATAGAATCTAAAAGGTTTTTCCTATTAATATGCTAAATAAATAAAACGGTTATAATCTAGAGCGTTAATTTCTCTCATCTTGATCTTGATGGACGATCAAGATTAAGTCTACAAATCTAAAAATTTGGTCCTCTCTCTACCTATAAATATTAACCTTTGCCCATCACGAAGGATATATAGAAAACACATAAAGAAAGATATAGGAAAAGAGCGAGAAACCATTTCCTTTCTTAATTGAAACAGCTTTCAACAACATCCATTGCTGATTCGTATACAAGATGTCTGGAGGTATGTTTTATTAATTCTTTACATATGTGATAATTATGTAATTCTAGATCTTAGGGTTTATGTTATTCGCAAGATATAGATTACAATTCATGCAATCTTTTTGAATTGATTGGCCAAATCTTACCTTTCAAGCTCAAATTACATATTTCTATTTTGTATGGAGTAGACTAATATTGTATGCTTATGTTGCATGATTACTTATGCAAGTAATTAAAGCTTCTTGCTATTGGGTCATGATACTGGATTTTGCAACAATCATGCTACTGCAACTTCACTATTGAGGACTTCAAACTTGATGAACCTGCTACTACAACTCCATCAGAACAGAAACAAGATGACATTAATCTCTCCAATTTTGTAGTTGTCGGGAATGGGGTTGACCTCCAAGAAGGAGTAAAAGAATAAAAGGCGAAACAAAAAGAAGAATAAAATGTAAAAGAAGAATAAGCAAATGAATAGGTAGCAAAATCATAATCTAATGCATATGTGGCATCATTCACGAGCAAGGTCATGAAAGAGGTCATGCACAACGGCTTACCTGAAATAGTGCTTACAGAAATGTAAGCCATTGTACAACAGATCAAGGCACTCGAGTTCATAATGGATTTGGATGATAGAAATATCAAGCAGTAAGAAGAGGAAGAAAGTCAGATATTAACCTAAATGAGAAATTAGTTGACAAAGAATTGCTCCACATGGTAGAAATAAACAATGGAGAGGATTGATGCATTGTGTTAACTACTGCAGCTGAGGAGAAGTCTGAAAATACTGATGAAAATACTACCTTTTTGACTTGTGAAAAGGACAAGATTTGATAGTGCAGACTATAGGCAGAGGTTGCTTGATGGCACTGAATTTATTTGACATGTTGGTATCAAAAATAAACTTACTAAAGCTTTCTAATGCAGGTGTTGAATTCAAGCTTAATTGAGGATAAAGGAATTGCAATTGAGATATTCCAATAAGTAGAAGCACCAGGGCTTGAAGGATTAGCTTCAAAACTTGCTATTGTAATATATCGCATTATGAACTATGTTCTTTGCACCAGATTTATAATAATTAGTCTATGCTAATTGTTTTGTTATCAATTCATGTTTCGTTGTCGTATTTTATATAGTATGTGGTAATGCTACATATGTACATTGTTGGGACGAGCATTTATACTCCTAGCTTTTGCTAACATAGTGTTAGACTGATTTTTTATGCAAAAAGAAATTTATAATTCGCAATAATTTTTTATTTCACCTTCTCAGTCCTCCCGTGCTTCCTTTTTTTATACATTATTTTCAATTAATCCATCTTTAGTTTTTCAGTAATGAATGGTGCTGAAGAAAGTGATGAATACTATGAAGATGGTCTCAAGGTTATGCAACCTCAATTATGTATAAATGGTATGTATTATGTTCTATAAATTTGTGATCCATAGACCTTTCCCTTGTGATATTCCTATGACAATATATGGTGGCAGGTTAGTTTTTTTATAATTTTCTTATACATGGTGTGCGTGATTATGTTTATTTACAGTTGTTTATATATATTTTTAATAGTGTAGCTGATTATTGTGTCATAAAAGAAACAAACATTTATAATTTTACATTACAACTAACTATAGTATTACATTCTTCATTCATGCTTAAAAGTCAGTTTTGTATTAGATATTTGTTCAAAAACTTCTTGATATTAAAATGCAATATGTTTATGAAAATACATATCTCACATTATATGGGTTTCATAGATGGAAGCCCTTTCTTCATAACGATGATCCATTTAGTCATATATAATGAGCTACAATCCGAGAAGTGTAAGAGAGTTGAGCACTTCCATCACAACTATGAACAAGTATGCGGAAATTGGATCTCCTTGGCAAATTCCTTGTGTACCATCAAAGAAAC
Organism: Allium cepa; assembly: GCA_030765085.1. Lineage (NCBI taxonomy): Eukaryota > Viridiplantae > Streptophyta > Magnoliopsida > Asparagales > Amaryllidaceae > Allium > Allium cepa. The sequence continues at coordinate 213,479,151 of CM060943.1, forward strand.
CATGCAGGCCTCCATTTCTAGAAATTGAATAATATAGGGTAGATATGCATGCATATATTCGTGCAAGAAAGGGTTTAGGGAAGTTCATTTTCGACATAATTGCAATAATGGAGCTGCAAGCTATGGTATCAATTGCTTTTTGAACGTCAATTTTTAGCATACACCTTGGTGAGATAGACGATCTAGCATAGCTCTTAGAAGTTCTCGTGTCAGCAGAATGTTATCACTTATGAACCTATTAGGTACTATAAATGCCGTTTGGTAACCTGAGATGATGGACGGATTGATTTTTTGCATTCTTGTTGCAATTATTTTAGAGATGCACTTGCAAAGAATGTTACAGCAAGAGATAGGCCTAAAATTAGTTACTATTGTGGGATTGTCCTTCTTAAGCATGAGACATAATGCAGTTGCATTGATAGAGATTGTTATTTTGCTGGTGGCAAAAAATATATTGAATAACATTAATGAGATCAACACCAACTGCTTGCCAACATTGCTTGATAAATGCAGTAATAATCCATTTGGGCCACCTTTGCTAGAGAAGTTTAAAGAGAGTGGAGCTTGCTTTATTTCATCAGATGTGATTTAGAAAATGAGGTCCTTGGCTTGAGAAGCACTGAGATAAGGAAGCTTTAATTTATATAGAGAAGATAGGTCAATTATATGTGGGCTTTTGTTGGTAGGATAGCTGAAAAATAATCGATGAAAGCATTATTTATTACTTCTCTGCTCTTATGCATAGTTCATAAGGGTCGGAAACGGATAAATGATGTCTCTAGCAAGTCTGATTCTAAGGAATGAGTATTACACCCGTATTTCTAAGACCCTATTAAAGGAAAAATGATACAAGCAATAAAAAGAAAACGACTTATCTCGTAACAAGGTTAGGCTATAAGAAGAGGAGGCAAAGGCTAAGGAAAAAAAGTACGTGCACAATTGTTTGAGCATAGTCTTAACACCATACCCAACAATGGCAACCAGGTATGAGAATGGGCCTGCGGCCACAATATGGAGTCTATAAAAAGAACTGCAATGCAACACAAGAGTGGCAACAAGATGGGGATACTGCCCTACCATACCAAAAGCTACACTAAAGATACCGAATAACAACACATACCCCCTAAAAGCTATATGCAAATAGGGACGTGTTGCATAAATAAATCAATGGGCAAAGATAACGGGTCTGCGTTAACAATCCTACATCTTAAGGCTAATGAAAAGGGATGTTGCTATCAGAATTGGCTAATAAAGAAACATGCCGCCATCATGATAGGCTAATGAAGAAACGCGCCACCATCAGAATAAGCTAATAAAGAAGAGCGCCGCATCAGGACGTCATGAACACAAGAGCGCAAAGAAAGGGACAAAAGAAGAAAATGTGCTCCAACCCAAATGGAGTTCTTCTCAAAGTTAGTAAGCTGCATTAGGCATATCACACCCTTCTGACAATCTCAAATCCAAATAATACAAACTGTGAAGAATAGTTACTAATGCTTGGCCAAGATTGGGTCATGACAAACTGTGCTCGATAAGCGCAGTTGGCCCACTAGCTAAAGCCCACATAAGGCGGAACGACATGGGATCCTTGGCAAAATATTCCCCACTCAAGGTCATGATAAGTACGCACTCCTCATACCATAGCCTAACCAAGTGCATAACCTATGCAAATATTACATACAATGCTTCACCAAAATCTACTCTCGAGCCATTTGAAGAGAGCCCTAAATGAACACTTCATATGTCAAATGACCCATAAACCTAACTATTACTCTTAGGAGTTAATGCACTGCTAACCCTTCTAAGTTCAGGTCTGCGCCGCACTTACTAAGGAATCTTTAAGTAGTACCTTGAGGAATCTAAAGCATTCCAAGAGAGGCATATTGTAGCACCTCAGTTGTTAGGAAACAAAAAAGTTACAAACAACCCTTATTAAGCAACCACGCATGTCAACATTAAGGGAAACCCAGATCACATTCGTATATGCATTTAGCTAGCACCATGAGTTGGGGAAAAGTAGCTTAGTTCCATTTATCCTCAATACAATTTCAAACATACATTACTGCTGGGGCTGTCCAAATGAGTGTCCTACTATAGATCTATATTTATAAGTAAATAATGAAGGTACAACCATCCTTCAGCAACTCGCATATCTCAATACCAAAGGTAGCTCATGACAAATTCACCTAAATATCAAATATGCACCGTAGTACGATGCAAACATTGCACACCAAATGGTACAACTCTGCTCGGACATGTCGGCAGAAACCAAAAGCAAAGGAGTAACTCTAACATTCTCTTAGGATGATACACAAGCCCATCACTCCTTCAGATCAGAAGTGCATAACCCATTTGAATTCAAGTTTTCAGCTTTAATATTAGATGTTCCCACTTCAAAATCAAACTTCCCGCCTCAACACCCAGAATTTAACCGCTCAAATCATGGTTTCCCATCAAAAAAATGTCAATGATCTATGTACACTAAACAAATAGTGCAGATGGATGACACATGTCATGTTCCAATGGTAGGAAAGAAGAGTGATTACGGGAACCCATGTACACCTTCTACACTATAAAAAGGAGATAGTCTGTAATGGAAGTGGGATCCTTTTTTCTAGAATTTAGAAAACGGTATATTTTTCCCTTTTCCACCAAACACTTGTTTCAAGAAGAAATATATAAACAAAGATTGGACCCGTAGATGTAGAATTCAAAGAAATCTGAACCACTTCAATTTACCATGTCTTTTATTTTCGTGCATCATTATTTACTTTCATTGCATCGGAATCATCCCTATTTTTATTTATTAATCAACATTTGATTTGACATTTTAATAAACAGTTAATGTGCAAGCTCCCTGTAACACAGTTACTACTTAAAGGCAAACTTAATATTTCTTAAGTTTGTTGATTCAAATTCATGGAAGTATGCTATTATTGCTTTTGTGACTGGTTGAGGTGTTGAGAGATGAAAAATCTCATCAACAATGACTGATAGTGATTCGTGTTCCTATCGTGCTCCTTTTCATTCTTGATTCTTGCTTTCTATTTTAACATGCGGGCTTCCTCCTCGAGAGCTTGATGAAGCTTCATACATAAGACATGTTCAACATCATTCAAGGCTGAATTGAAAGGATCATTTGTGAGTCTTTGCTATGCATGTGCAAGTTGGTTTCTTAGGTTACTGGAAAGCATGTTCTCTTTCATTTCCCATGGGTGTTTGACACCCAATCCTTAAGCTTAACTTTAAGATGCTTAAGTTTGCTCATGTAGTGGATTGCCAATTGAATCGGTACTCCATACCTGCATTAAAATAAAGTTAAAATCTTCTTGATTAAGCCAATGATTAAAGAATTTAAATGGTATTTTGTAGTTAGTGGCTTCCTCTCCCCAAGAAAGTAAAAGAGGGGAATGATCGAAAATAGAGGGAGGTAAGTGTTTCATGAAGAAGGGTAGGCCAAGTTAACATGGCTTGAAGGTTCTGAAATGCATAGTCAAGTTCATAGTGGGTATTTCTTTCGGTTCTACTTTTGTTACTCCATGTATAGATATGTCGAGCAATGTTAATAGGAACAAGTTTTGTAGAAATGAGTTTCTGATTAAGAGGGTCTATCTCCTTTAAACTTAGAGGATTGCTACCTAGCTTTTGGGTGAAGAGATGCATAGCATTCAAATCTCCTATTGTAACCCATGATTAAGTTAAAGTTTTAGGGGTCGATAAGTGGTAAAGGAAAATAAGTATAATGTTAGTATTATTCTAGACATATACAAATGTTCGTAAAAGGAGGAGGAAGATGGAGAGTGATTGAATTGATAGTGAAGGAATTGGTCGAAGGCGCCAATTTTGGTAAGAATAAAGTCGAAGGGGTTCCAAAGAGTTAACAACCTTTCGTAAGGTGCTTAATCAATGTTATGATTAGAGAAATGTAATTTGTCACATGGATGGTTAATTTCATGTCAAGCTTTGCTCCAGCAATGCACATGACCTGAAGATTATCATCTTTAATGAACTTCCTTACTCATCTTGCTCAAAGGGTAGGTGAGCCCGCTTACATTCCAAAAGGCAATGTTGCCAATCATTAAAAAGTTAAAGGGAAGAGGAGAGGGGATGGATGGCTTCTAGTTTGCCTTACGGATTTGGGTGTGGTTTTGGTTGTTGTCATGCATTGGAATTGTTTGGTTTGGATTACAATCTATTCCATTATTGAGGTTGTCTAACTGAGAAGTGTTCTTATTCCTTTTATTCTTCTTTCTATTTGCTTGCCTTGGATTGGTAAGGACTGCTAGTTGGATAAGGCTACCTTGAGGTGGAGGAGGGAGTTCCAAGTGAGATGGAGTGGATATGTGCAAGTATGGTGAGGTGGTGGTGGTAGGAGAACCAAAGACCAAATGAGTGCTTCTTGAAGTGACAGGGTTAAAGGTGAGTGAGCATCGGGGATTAGAGTGATAGGGTTCTGTTGATTTTGAAGTTGACAAGAGGATTAGAGTGATAGGGATTAGAGTGTACGATAGAGGAAGAATCCTACTAAGTAGTCATTCCAATATTTTAGCCTTCTTCCCTCACCTCCTTTCAAGGATTTTTAGGCACACCATCCTTAGAAATGTTGTAGTGGCATGGAATATATGCATTGACATTTCTTGGTTTCATCTTTAAGAAAGAGGACCGGCTAGATCTGATTTTTGGACAAGGTGTGCTTTTCTCTGGAATAGGGTTTCCTATTAAAGTGATTTCTTTATCAAGGCCTTGTCTTTTAGGGTTGGGGAGGAAGAGTGGATGGATCTGGTGGTTCAAGAAGTAGAGGTAGAATAGAGGGAGTTGTATCGGAAGTTTGAAGTGGGGGCAGCCTAGAAGAGTGTTCAAGAGGTGTAAGGTTGGATCCGTTGGGAGGCCGAGGGTTCTCAGGACTGGGGTTCGGTTGATAGGAAAGAGGAGGAAAGTTTCCTTGTTCAAATAAGTTAGGAGGAGGGAGGAAGCCATGATAAGGAGAATGATTGATTTTTTTAGTGGTATGATATAATTATTGTATTCATAAATTGAATTTTGAATTAAATGAACATTCATTAGTGTTATGCACATATTATTATTGTTATTTATACATATAATAATAATAAACCAAAAAACAATTTGCATATATTTTTATCATTATTTTTACTCTTTTGTATTGCCTTACAATATGCATTTATATTAGATATCAAATCTATATGCATATATTTCTTATTATGAACATGCGTACGCACACATTGATATATATATATATATATATATAGTTATAAATCCAAATATATATATGTGTGTGTATTATATTATATATTGTGTGTATGCATATGATGTCATTTATTACAGTGTTATTTTATACACATCATAATTTATAAATGTTGAGTATATTTGAATAATTAAACGACCGAGTCTATAACCGAGCTCATATTAACATAAATGATGCATCAATTTGTAAGGAATGCAAATACAGTTGCCTTACCTCCTACCGTAGTAGGATAAGATTTATCCATTGAGATTCGTATAGACTTAGGTGTCTGTCAGCATTTAATTCAAGGTGCCAACATTAGGCTCCTTGAATACCATCATGAATTTTTTTTTCTCTTTACTATTTGGCATTTTGTTTACCTACAATTTAAGTTTTATATGAGCATTTTATTGAGCGTTCGAATAAAAGTAACTTGCCTTAAAGCGGTAAAGACACTTCTCTTGAGCTTGAATTTATGCATCAAGCATGATACAAGAATGGTCAAGTGGCAGCACCTTTGTAATCGTTCCGGTACTCACATCGATCATACCACCACCAAAATAACTTTCTTTTGTACAGACCATAATGAAAGAATAAACTACATTAATGACTACATAAATTACAATTAGGGTGGATGGTGTGTTAAAAATGAAAACAGTTGTTCTTCATCTCTCAATATTTGCATGCAGCTAAGTTGGAAGATTTCACCTACAATACAACACAACACATACAATATGAGTAGGAGAAATTGCATACATAAAGTGATAAAATGGATTCATGAAAGGTTCAGGAGGAAGTGATGGATAAATCTAATTTTGAAATCTAAAACAAATAATAATGGTTTGCCTTGACAATGGAAGAGGGTTTAAGATGATGTGGATGGAGTAGTGGAGGAAGATCTAAAGTTTATGGGGAAATTGATGCGAGAATGGGCAATATTTTATGGAAGAAAAATATTAACCACCATGAAAAGTGTTCATTTTGGGAAAGAGAAGATTTATACATATTGAAGTGAATTAGTTTGCTGATAAGTTGAAAAGGGAAGGATGTCTCCCAAAACATGTAGGGTGGGTACATTTTGCAACCTGATTTAGAAGTTGATTAGGTAGGCAACGGGTGTGAGCTGATTTGATTGCCTGAGCTAAGGAGAACGCTCTTGTTTTATTGTGTATATTTATCCATACTTTTATTTAAATAGTTTGTAAATAATTTTGGTTTTATAAAAGAAATTTGAGCGTTCTGTTTAAAAAAAATTCAAATTAAGTAATACTTGAAAATTACATTAAATATGATTTAATACTATTAAATGTTTATTCATGATAACACAAAAATTCCTTCACAAAATTAATAAAGCAAATTTTTTTGAAATCATCTGTTTGATTCTGCTGCATGATCCTAGTGATCCAATGGTTATAAGGCCTAAATACAACGACCCAAATAATTTTTTTCTCAAGTTCAAGACATGGATTCAGACAAACTTCCAACCTAACAAACTACCAATGAACTATGGTTAACATTCAAATATCAAAGTAAAAAAAAGGGTAAAAAGTCTTAAAAAGCAGCTAGAAACAACATGAAACAAATAGAAACGTGGGCAAGTTATTTGAAGTAGAAGTAAATATAATGAAAAGTGGAAGACAAGAGGATAGAAGCTACTCACTTTTGCTAGAAATTCGTTGAATGAGGACTCGAGAAGATCTTTGAAAAGCTTGAAAGTACTTAGTAGCTGATTTTGTTAAAGGAAATAGTAATAGGAAAGAAAAAGATCTCCCTTTTCTTTTACAAATTTGGTCTCTAACCTCAATTATTGAATGGATTGAGCGGGAAATTATCTAGATCATAAGATATTACTAGAGTGCACCATCAAATTAATTGTTGAATCATTGAAATCATCTCGATATAGAAATCATCGCAAAAATTTGGGAGCATGCCATATGTTGTTTGCATTAACTATGAATAAGACAAGTCCGCTCCTGCCCATAGAGACGAACTTGGTGGGAAAATTGTTGCTTATTTTTCTTGAAACTATAACCAGACCCATGCACATGAACCCTAACATAAAAGGCCTATTAATAAGTGTTGACCAATATCTCTAACAGCTTACTTTCCAGTCTACAAAATAAACCTCACTTCCATGTCCTGTCTGCCTCATGATTCCTAATCGAGACCATGTCGATATCTTCCTTAAAAACAATAGTCGCCCATATGCCTCATCAGACATCACCTCTCGACACCTATTCAAACACATTCACATCTTTCCTGCCAACATCTGAGCTATCCACATGATGCTAACTCCTAAACTCACCTACCCACCCATGGGTCTTATCCATACATTTCCTTGTCCATCAAACCCCTCATCGACCAATCAATTTCCCTACTCATTTAGTTGCATGCTGACGTAAATTTAAGAAAATCCCTCGAATGTTCTTTGAAAAAGAGATGTTGACTTTATGTTGTTCCTCTGGTAAAAGCAGCATGAATATATTATGCATCCGATAAAAGCGCCATTGCTCCACTACCACTCTCTTTTCCTTATTGTCCCTCTAGCAAAACTGACACTGTACTACAGCCACTACTTATGCCATACTACTCATTTGATGCAAAATATGGTCTGGCTACTTGCCTATATCTAGATCACTCCTTCCATGTGGCATATAAGTTGGTCACATATGGATGGAAAATCATAGTCAATAGCTTTAGGGAAACTTGGCATACAAGGCATCAATCATGTCCCTTCAAGGTATGATTTCTACTACTGTAATAGGAGATATTATGCACTTGTACAAGGATTAAACTCCCTTGACTTCGGTCCTATATTCTTGCATGTTTATGCTCTTTTAAAAACCAATAAATCTTTCTAGCCACCACCATATCAAAATCAATAAGAAAAGAGGACATAGTGGAAGTATATATATTCTAGATCGAACCACTCTACATTATGTATTGTTTACTTACTTTCACGTTGCTCTCATATTTACTCCTAATTTACGCTTATAATAATGTTTTTAGCGAGTAACCTTTATTAAAGACTTTTATAATCATTATCTCGAGATTGGCTAGAAATCCAATCAACACAAACCATTAGCCGAATCGAAGAATGAGTTCTTTGAAAGGCAATGCTGAGGGTTAGAGTGTATTCTACCAACAAGATCTAATAGGTAACCACCTACTAACAAATCTATTGTTTGTGTAAACCTTTTAAAATATAGGTAAATGAGATATCAAAGTTTTTGTCTGGACGAGACGAAAATATGCATGTGGCTCTCAAATATTCGATGACCGATTCTTTAAAAAATCATAGTGAAAGAGTTCTTAGATTTAGTTTGACTAACAATCATCTTCCACCAGAGAAGACATGCCTAGCATGAGATTGCTCGTCATAGGCAATAGATTATGATGGTAGTGATGTGATGGTTTGATATTGGCTCTAACATAAATGATCAACTTAGAGTTTTGATCTAGAATTTTCTATTAGTGGCTATAGTGCATTGGAGAAGGAATGATGATCGTGAATGTACTTGACTTGGAAAGCTTAATGCAGTTGTATCGACGGTGCTATGTCCCATGGTCGTATGTGGTGAAAATTGAACGAAGTTGATGAAGGTGGGGATGAAATCAGGGTTTGGTGATTCTGCAAAAAGGCCCTTGGAAACCATGTATTATGTTTATACTAATTATTTAATTTACTTACCCATAAACCTCTAGAATTTGTAATTTTTATAACTTACACATATGAGCTTTGTTTTTTATGTAGCTTGCACCAGTAAGTTCATATCGAACTTCCTGGCTTACTAACATTATCGAATATACATTTTGCATTTTTTATGATACTAAAAAAATTAGACATTAGTATATAAAATCAGTAATTAAATAATTATATGTCAAACTGAATTGATGCATATATACATATACGTATACATAGACACACAGACATGGACATAGACACACAATATATATATATATATATATATATATATATAGTTGAACATCATTTGTTTATTTGAATATTTGATATTCAAATTTGCACGAGTGATACATATTTATAACCAAAATATTGCTATATTAAAATTGAACAAATTCCATTCTAGTAAACAATAAAATGTTTCATGTTATATGTTATGTTTGAGCAAATATCACCCATTGATTTAAAACCGATTTTATCAAAATAACAATATTTAAAATTTAAGTCTAATTTCAATATGTCCAACTAAAATTAAATTCGATTTAATGTAAACCACATTAATCGTGATAACACTAATAAATATTTACTACATAATGAACTAAAGGGTTTTTCTTAAATTCCACCTTCTACCCTATTGATCGATGCATTTGACCTAACAGCTACATCATTCATGATGTAAATTTCACAACTCATAAGCTATCAAGCCCCTAAGTGTACCCGTTATCCAAATTTTTATTCTACAAGTTTTAAATTCATTAGTTGATTGCGCAAGATAACCATAATTTAGATTGGTAGCGCCTATGCTATGAATCCACAAAATCCATACACTGTTAGATTACAATAAGAATCGTATCATCACCATAATGGATCTTATGGTGCAGGTTATTTGGACCGTGCGTTGGCTCTAGATGACTTGCCCTACTCGTCCTTTCTTCTCTACCTTTTCGATTGAGATACTAAAGTGGACATCAACTAATGCTTCCATCTAGTAACTCAATCTATGTAGCATTGTGTATTATATTATGGAAAGTCTACACAGGCAAGTTAGCAAGCATGAGAAAGTTGTAAGAAAGCTTTCCTATGCATTTGATGAACATTTTATCGAGCTGTGTGAATTTGCTAAAGGAACCATCTATTGGATCAAGTGCACCTGGTAGCAGAGTAAAAAGGCCAAATTTAAGAAAAAATAATAATTTATTATGCACCAGATCATTTATGGTGTTATCATGAATAATATTATTAAGTCATGTTTAATGTTTTATTTGATGAATTTGAGTGATATATTATTAACTAATTTATTTAATTTATACTATTATTATTTACTCAAACGTATATAACAAGATAATTTATTATCAATTGAAATTACTTTTAATCGACTATAATTTTGGTAATATAATACTTTACCATATACAATGACATATGTATAGTAACTTTAAATAACAAAATTTTAATAAATGGTGAAATTAATCTTAATATGAATTTAAATTACACTTTTTCTAATTTAACATTTCATATATTAATATTACATAACTAAATGATTATAATTCATTTTAATTTAAATATCAAATATTAGAATCAAGTGAAAAATGCCTTAATCTATCGCTATTGATTAATGGTGTTGATATGTAAAAATTTAATAGTAATATTAATAATAAATGTATGATCTACAATGTCAGAAATAATTATATAATTTACTATCAGATTATTACGGTGTGTTCACAATTTTATTACTAACTCATCGACAACAGTCATTGATATGTGATAGTTATACTAGTTTGAATATATGGGGATCAATTTGTAATTTTAAGAGGTTTAGGGTTCTATTTACAGAAGTACCTTCTTCTTCTAACTATGGGAAACCATAGTTGCCTCATGACTTGAGTTATCCAAGTTTTTCCCATGCTACCAACCACCAGAGATGCTGCTATTTTCTCCACCACACTCCTCGCGTCAAGATAAGCCCTTCCATACCTATCATCATTAATAATTTCCATATGGTTTTTATAATATATATAAAATTGAAAAAAAAAGCCATGCTCATGACCAAGCACTAATATATTTTATTTTGCCAACTGGATGAAATCCAAATTGTTTCGAAAACCCTAATTTTTGTCCTGCTTTGCATCATTATTGATCTATTAGTCATCTCGTTCGTATCTCCACCTCTGCACTTGTTGTTCTTATTGTCGCTTTTTAGTCGACTTACAATCTACAGCGATTGACTCGGTGTTGTTGCGGATGATGGGATAATTGTCATGTTGTGATGTGCGCACAAAATGTGCAAGGTCGTGAAAAAATGAGGAAAAAAAATTATTTGGGAAAACAAAATATAAACTAAGCTAATATAAAAGTAACTTTATAATTGGATTTAGTAGAAATAGTTTGAAAATTTTCCTAATTAGCTTGTTGCTTGATCAGACCTTGAATTGTCAGCTTTGCCTTAAAGAGGTCCTATCTCTAACTCAATGGGTGAGTTACAAAGTACACCATTAAGATATAATTTAGTTTTATGGAGAGAATGAATTTATAGGTTTTGAGAAATAGCTGCACTAATAAGATGTGTGAATTATTTTATCCATACCCATTATTCAGGATATCGTCAAATATAAGTAATATCTTTCTTAATTAATTTACCCATTTAAGTAATTCATACCCACTAATATTTTAATCCGCCCTATTTTAAAATAACTCGACTACCAAATGATATATTTGTGTGCATTATTTATTATATTAGCCTAAAATAATTAATTAAATATATAACAATTATATTTTATTAATTACTTTTAATTCCTTTAATAATAATTATTATTAAATTATTGTTATCTGGCCTTTGGTCAAGTTGGGATACCATGTATTTGACAAAAATGGATGGAGTGGAGATCGATTACAGTTGAAACTATGGACAACAGTTGGATTCCGACGGACAATACTCAAAAATGGCTAAATATGGAATTGACGCTTCATCTAGGCAACAGATCAGGTCGGATTCTAAATTTCTGACCTAGTCAAGCTATAATTAGAGTGGAGTGACAATGAAGGCCATATAAGCTACATTCCAAATTTCAAGTCGATTGGAGTTCGTATGCTTGAGTTCTAGACAAGACAAGATGGATCAGTATTGAGCATTGGTGGTAATTTGCATGGAGTCAGACCCCAGAAAAATTGATATTTGCTTAGAGCCGGCACATGTTTCACTTGGAGTCGTAGAAATTTAAAGTGCCGAATCATGCTTGGAGTCGGATGCATGTTTGCTTGGAGAAAAATGATTGGCACTGATTGTTTTTCGTGTTTGGAGTCAGAATCACATCTACTTGGAGAAAATTTCAATTTTACCCAAGTCTAACCCTGGGCCAGAATCTTCAGCACCTACTTTAAGTTAGAAAGGTGATCACTTCAGATCTCGCTTCAGTTAGCCTTGAAGTGGGTTTTTCAACGATCGTTTTGGCGATTTTCAACGATGATCGATCTATAACCCAAAATCCATAAAGGCAGTCGACATGAAATTTGAAGGACAACTACACTACACTATGAGGGACCCACATCATCGATCGATGGGCCCCACAATGAAGTTGGATTGATCGGTCATGATCTATATGGATTGAACCATAAAACAATTCAATTCAATGGTGCTTGATCAATATCTTATAAATACAAAGTCAGAATAACATAAAACTTTGGGAATAGTAAAATATTATGTAAAGCAACCTACCAGGTTGATAGCACATCATTTGGAGAAACTTGAATGATCACCCTACATCATTCTTGAACGATCGTATCATTTCAGCCAGAACGATCCCAACTCCATGGACAATGCGATATCTCACAAACTGTAGTCTAAATGGTATAAAATCTGAAGAGAAAGTAGTTAACATAATGGTAGACCCACAAGAACGATCGCACCCCAATAGAAGCAAATATGGACAGATCTTCCATATTTTCATTTTTCAACTCGATTCCACGAAAACGCGATTTTTCACAAAAGGTAAGCCGAAATTGTATGAAATTTGGAGAGCAAGTAGCTAACATTATGAAGGACCCACAAAAACGATCACATCCCCATTGTAGTTAATACGAACAATTGACACTGATCGTTCCAATGGTGTGCGACCAATCTGAAAATTGGTGGATTGGGTCGTACGGCTCTAGAGGTTCTTCTAGCGAAATTTTAGTCTGATCCATGCACGTCTTCATCTATAAATACAGCGGACTTGGCTCATCATAATGGATCTTCTTCTTCTTTCAATTCGATCTTCTTTTGGCACTCCTTCATCACTTCTTATCTCTTCCTCCGTTAATTTTCATAGGCAAAAACAATTATACTTATAATCTTACAATATAAATAATTATTATTAGAGTGGACGTAGGTTGGAGTTTGCCGAACCAATATAGAACTTGCATGTTTATTTACTTTTCTACAATTTATCATATGATCTATAAATCTATACTTCTCTGTTTGGATCTAAATATTGGTCACTGGTGTTTTTACGTATAACGGGGTGTTTGTGCCCATTTTTGGCACAACAATTATTAATATAATGATTATATTAATTTCTCCATAATAATAATTTTTAACTTTTATAAATTATATAGCAAATGATTTTCAGTTAAAAACAGAGAATTGTGGTTGTGTGACTCCCAGATATGAACTTTGTCCTTGATAGTATTTAAATATTTAAATATTAAAGCCTATACAGACTACTGAAGCATGGTATCAAACCTGAATACAGTTTCTCATAGATTATCTAAGTGAAATTCAATTTCTTATTTTTAAAGCACACCCTTAAGCAACGATATATTGTACATGGTTTTCACTTCGTCGTTACTATGTCATTTACATATCTAAAGCTCGGTCATTGGTCAAAAATATATTAATATTTATATCTAATTGCGAAGACCAACATTAAAGTTCATGGTTCAATTTCACGACAATTAACTAATTTGCTTTGGCTAAAGACTTTGACTTTACATTGGCAACCAATTTTGGTGATACTAATCTTCTATTCAAAAGAGACGGATCCTCGCTTGAATAGTGTTCCACTTCAGCTGGTTCAATTTATTCCCAACAATAAACTTAATACGACCTCGATGTCGTATGATTCATCATAATTAAAGTATAGTTTAGACACATGATTTCACATATCTCTAGTCAAAAGACTGCTACACAATGATATATGAGATCTTTTATTTAAATATCAACGTATAGAAGGCTCTCGGTGAGCCATTCTATATTTGTTCCAAACAACTATACATATGTAACCCCTTGATGTTGTAATACCCCAAAAATTTGATAAATGTTAATTATTAAAAAATTAAATTTAACATGTTAACAAAACAAATATTAAATAAAAAGGGTAAAATGGTCATTTATTCAACTTTGGAATTTGACTATGGAACCAGTGTCGTTGCACCATCTTGTTTTTCTAATTCATGCAGTAATTTGTTTGCCTCGTTTGGCGTCAGTATGAAGGAGTTATGGTTGAAATTGTATCGAGTTTATTAGGCGTCAAAGTTTGAAATTTGAAATGGCAGTTATTTCCCTCCTTCTATATAAGCAGATTAACATACTCCTTTTTATTTTTTCTAAAAATTGATATAACTTCTTCTTCCTCTTTCCTATTTACATAAGAAGAACCAAACCACCGTATCAACCTCAAATCTTTATGAAATTACACAATATCAGTGGCATCACAAGGCTATTAGACAGGGCTACATCTTTGTAATGATTTGAAGATGAAATTCTAAAGCAAGGAGGAGTGGTTGGTTGGACACGAAGATCTAAGCTGTGTGGAGAAATTTAATGAATGATTCATAGTTTCTGCTTCATATAATGCAACCTTGATCATATAGATGTGATATGTAGGCTATGTTAGTATATTTAAACATTTACAAACATTTAAATTCGGTTTTAATAGGGGTTATCGAGGGAATTTAATAGAAATGGTAAATATAAACTAGATTTTCACTAAATAATTTTACTTTAATGAATATATCGCTATAGTGATGAAATAATGTGTAAAACTGGACTTAGAAAAGAAGGGTCAGGAGCTAGGACATTCTAAAGCGATTAAAGGTAAAATGAAGGGAATTAGGGGCAAAATGATATGGTGGAACATCCAAATTCACATCCTAACAAATCCTTAGTTTTCATATGGACCGTTCCACTAATTTCTCTAACTAGTTACACATACGGCTTATTTCAGGGTTAGGTTGAACCAAAACCCATATGGTCCTATACATAGTAATATATATTGATTTTAGTCTCGTTCCTCTTGTTTTCTAAAGGCGTTTGTAGACTACTGACGAGGTAAGTGATGACTTTACAAATTCAGGTGAATGTGAGTGACGATTTATCATCATTGATATATTTATATGTTTCGAGTGATACAGAGGCATGGAGGGTGATGTGAACTTAAACGAGCATGTGGTGTGAGTAGGGAACCCAAGATACGGATATGGAACCATGATACAAGTATATATTCTTGATGTTGCGTTGCTCCCTTATAGGCTTCGATAGATCAGTGTGGAAGATGAATGGCAAGTGACCCTTTAGTGCAAGAGGCAGGTCTAGGATGTGAGTCCAGTTTGGACGCAAGGACAACAAACGACCCTATTGCATGAGGAAAATCTAGGAAAGTGAGTCCTATATGCGATTTACATGACAGTGGACAGCGATGACCCTATAGCTTAGAAGGTCGGTCCAGGAAAGTGATTTCACGAAGATGTGATATGACTAGATGTATACGATATCTAGACATGGTGTAACCAATAGGACGTGAGGTGATCAAACGTTGGACTCATATCATGATATAGTATTATTTTTATATTATATGCAGAGTAAAGTATGACTCACTCACCAAACTTAAGTCTGACCCACTCCTATATCTCCTTTTTTATCAATATATCCAAGTTTATGTAGTTTGGAGATGAGATGGTATGGAAGGCAGGGATTTATTTGTATATACTGTATATGATGTAAATAAGTGTTACGACCTGGATTATATTACATGTATGGTTTGGGTTTGATTTGTATAGTATAGACATATGTATTTGACAGTACATATATTGGTAATATGATATGATTATAATTATTGCTATATTATATTTTGTTTCCTTCTATTGTAAGACTTTGAAAATCATTAGTTAGGATCATATCTATTTATTTTATCTTACCCTCAATGACTCATCCTTTTCGGTTCTTGAGGTATTGATGTCATTCAGGCATTGATCCCAAGGGTCAAAAATGTGGGTTTTTGCATTTAGTGTTAGAGCAAAACATGTCTCTAGGATATGAACTAGGAACGTATTGAGAGTAATTGTATTTTATATTTCATATATATATATATATATACACACACACACATACACACACACACACACACACACATATATGGACACACACACCCCCCCTATGTATTATATATAGGAATTTAAGTTCATATGCATGCACCATTTATTGTACCAGCTTTATTTACTATCTATTAGGGAGTTTCTAATAAATTCTACTTTTACAAATAGATGAAAAATGAGTAATTTAGTCGAAATTAGAACAAAGATCAATGTAGCTAGTTTTGGTATGGCAGAGACCAGGCCAGGGATTAGCACCCTAGTAGATGTACTAGGTGTTCCCAGCGTTAATATTCCAGTATGGTTCAGATGCTATATCCAAGCAATAAACCAAGCTAATAATGCCAAACCATTGAACCCATAGCCACCACTTTCACTATTAAAAAATGTGTGATTCCAGCCCAGAGACCACCAACTTTTGACTTTCATAAGTTATGTTAGGATTTCTCTAGCAATGGTGTAAATCCTTTTATCGAGACGAAATCATACTCGGTGACTCGGGGATGGCTTAATAATTATGAGAAGATTTTCAACCTATTCGAACTTGGTGATGTTACAAAGAGACAGTTAGCCTCTTGGCATTTACAAGGCGAGGTGGCATATTGGTGGGAGGTAGTGAAAACAGAAGTTGATGTGGATACTATTAATTGGGGAATGTTCAAGATGAAATTTGGAAAAAAATCTTTTCTGGAGCTAGAAGGGATTTTTTTAATAGAGAAATTTATTCATCTTGCAGGAGAAGATGGCAGTTGGAGAGTATGTGATTTAGTTTAATGAGTTGGCCAAATACGATTTTGAGTTAGTAAACATACATTTGAAGAGGCAAAGGGTTTGAGTTCACCTATGAGAGAGTTTGCATTAAATTAGATTTTGTATTAAGCTGCATTTAAGGGACTTATAGAGGCAACACTATTGAATTTTCTGAATGGAATTTTGGTGAAATATCGGGCCAAGGAAGGAAAGGGCGAGCAATAGGGTAAGCGTAAAATAAATTGACCATAACGAAGGCAAGGCAAAAGGCAAGCGATTACTTGTCATAGATATCAGAAGGTGGGGCATGTCATAAAGAATTGTAAGACCAACCTTTCAAAGGGTGGGTGTTATAACTATAACTAGGTGGGACATATATCAAATGATTGTAAGATGCTCCAAATCAACGGAATAAAAGGTGCCACAATTGCGATCAGTTTGGACATATAACTAGAGATCGCCCAACTTTAATGAATGAAAGCTAAATAGTTAAGGCATGTGATCTGAATGTCATTCCAACCTCAAGTAATGCACCACTGTTGTATTAGAAGAAGTGGAAATAGGTTATGATGGAAGGTGCGTTGGCTTTATCTGGTTCTCTTGTTCATATTGGCATTGGTGCATCACATTCAATCATAGCAAGTGCATTGGTCAATAGTTTAACCCTTAAACCTGACATTGTGAACGAATCCATTTCAATGTCGAATCTTGCTGTGGAATCAAACCATTTATTAATGTTTTTTCGTAACTTAAATTTGGTCATTTGAGATGTGGAATTTCCCTATGATGCGCATGTACTAAATTTTTTGGGATATGGGCTGATTTTGGGAATGTATTGGATGTCAAGCTATAGGGTAGTGTTGGAATGTGATAGGAGAATGATTTAATTTAGGAAGGGTGAATAATTTGATTTGATTACATGTCGTGAGCCTGATATTCTCGTTGTGGAGATGTATTTGTATTCACTCAGCCTATCATATGAAGTGGTATTATTTATACCTATAGTTAAGGATTATCTTGATGTATTCAAAGAAGTTTCCACCCTTCTCGAGGAGAAATTGTATTTCGTATTAATCTCAATAAAGATGCAAGGCTAGTAGTGATGTCCTTTGGGCATATGGCTTCAAAGGAACGAAGAGGATTGGATAAGCATGTTTCGAAATTGTTGCAAAAAGGCTTTATTCAAAAGAGTATTTCATAGTAGGGAGTGCAAGTCATTTTCACTACTAAGGTGAATGGTTCCCTAAGGTTATGCATCAGTTATCGAGATTAAATAAGCTGGCGAAGAAAATTGCTATCCATTGCCGTGTATTAATGACCTCTTTGATCAGTTAGTCAGAGTGAAGGTTTTCTCTCAGCTTTATTTGGCAACTAGGTTTCATCATTCGAGAATAGCTGAAGATGGCATCCTGAAGACCATTTTTTGTACACCCAATGGATTGTTTGAGTGGTTAGCCATGCCATTCGGGTTGACTTATGCTCCAACTTATTTTGTGGTTTTGATGAGAAGGGTATTTCAAGAGCTATTAAACAAATTTATTGCGGTCTTTGTTGATGACATTCTTGTTTATTCTAGAAGTGAGGAAGAGCATAATGTTTATTTGAGAGAAGTGGTGGATATCTTAAGAAGAAATTGATTAAAGGCTAAGTTCTCTAAATATCACTTCTAGAGGAAAGAGGTTCATTTCCTTGAGCATAGAGATGGATTGGCAGTAGACCAGGGGAAGCTAGTCATAATTAGTGATTGGAAGACGCTGAAGAATAGTTCATAGGTCCTAGCTTTTTGCGTTTAATTAGATTTTATTGGATGTCTATTAAGGATTTTAAAAAGACATTGACACCTTTGGCTCATCTGACTAAGAAGAATCTAACCTATGCTTGGAGTCCATAGTGTGAATAGCATTATTAGATTAAAGGAGTTATTGATGAGTGCTCCAGTTTTAGTTTTTCCTAACTGTACCCAACCTTTTACCGTATATACCGATGCATGCGATACTTATCTCATTGCCCTTATGCAAGAAGGGAAGGTAGTGGCGTATGCGCGAGTCGATGGTTGAAGAATCTCAAGAGGGATTATCCGATGCATGAATTGGAGTTAGATGCCATTTTATTTTCATTGAAGTCGCAGAGGCATTATTCGATGGATGAGAGATTTGCGTTATCTACAGGCCATAAATCTCTCAAGTACGCTTAGAAGGATTTGAATTTAAAACAACAACAGTGAATGAAGTTCTCACCAACACAGGACTTCGGGATTTCTTTACTCTAGGGAAAGAAACGTAGTTGTCAATGTTTTTAGTAGAAGGCATAATGAGATGAATGCTATGTTCCTAGAATGGAGAAATTTGGAGTTTATATCAAATTTTGATTTCCGACCCCAATCGGAGAATGCACCGGGATTGTTAGAAATGATGGTCGTTAGACCCGCATTGGTAGATCGTATTGGGTTGATTCAGTGACAACATGCATCGTTATTCAGCATTATAGAGAAGTTGGATGGGGTGAATGATCAAGCCACCTGAACCGTTACTCCAAAGACCAAAAGGATTTCTTGAGAAGAGTTTGGAGGCTATGTGTACCATAGGTCAATGAGTTGTATAACATCTCAAAATTTTTAAAAATAAATTAAAATATTTTTAAAGGTAAAAATGTAATTTTATACAAAATAATAAATTTTCAAAAATGTTGGAAATAGGCCTCAGGACCTATTCTATCGCTCTTGGAATGTTGTTTACAATTAAGAAACATATATAAATTGTTAAATTTGATAAAACAATTCGAAAATAGCATAAAATATGACCAGTGAGTTTTCGTAAATATGGATTTCGAACCTACATTAGAAAGCCCAAGTATTCAGCTATAAATTAGACCCTAGCCTCTACTATTTCTTATTCCAAACCCAAGCAATCAATATACATAGATTTCCTCTTTATCTCTCTCAAAAACTCCCCAGTCTAAACAGAACTTCTTTTTCCTTAAAATATTTTACAACAAAAGTAAAGTAAAATAAGGAGAAAACCAAAATTAAAGAAAAGGACATAGAAGCTACAAATATAGGGACAAATCAATAAGGGATAGAAGCACAGATTCCAACCAAACTAAAAGAGGAATTCCTTTGAGGTGGGTGAATTAATTACTACATTGTGTTGATTCATAGGTAATCAAATTCATTTATAATATTTGAATTTGGAATGGAAGTTTAAATCAAAATTTTATTTACATTGGTTAATTTTAGTTATGGAAAAACCCTAGATTAATAAATTGTAATTGTAGAAAATGGGTAAAAGATAGATTAGATTAATTCACCCTAGATTGTATGGATATACACCCTTGTATGAAAAAGTTGGTGTGATTTGATTAATGAAGAAATCAAATACCCTTTTATTTCACCTTGAATTAGTTATAACATGGAATATACATAGATTTATCATTTCCAAATGCATAGGTAGTTTAAATTAAAAGATATACGTGTATATGTGTGTGTGTATATATATGTGTGTGTATGCATATGCATGTGTATCTATGTATGTATGTATGTATGTATTTGCGTGTGTCCGCGAATATAATCATCGAAATTAACAAGATGAATTCGTACAATAAAAGGTACAGACTGTAGGAAATGCAGATTACGAATCTTAAGGCAGAATTAACAATAGAGGGGGGGGGGTGAATAGCGTTTAATTAATTTTATGAATCTTTTTGAAATCTTTTCAAATTAAATCCAAACAGATGCAATTCACAAACACAGAAACAATTACAGAATCAGATACAGATGCAGATAGTAAATAAATGCAGTAAAGAAAAGAAAGAACACACCGGAATTTCATACTGGTTCAGAGTTACCCTACATCCAGTCCCATATAATTTCTTATGCAGATTTCTTTTTAAATATAATGTTGATATTACAACCTCGATTTCAAGGCCACAAGATACATCCTTCTATCTCCGAGTCCAAGGCAAACTCTCTTGATTTAACCAGGCTACAAGATCACCTAACTGATTTACGGGCTACAATCACATCCAATTGATTTATGGGCCACAATCACACCATATCCAATCACACTTTGATAGAGAGAGACTTGATACACTTTGATCATTCAATCTTTGATTACAAATGCTCCTATAATTCTGAAAAGCACCGAGATCTTTGAGAGAGAGTGAAAGAGAATCAAACTAGAGATGATCGAGTTTGATTCACTTAGAATTTCGACGAAATTTTGTTAAAGCATTTGAAATATAAAAGAATATTTGAGTAGAGAAGAACGACTGCGGAAATAAAGAAAAAGTAAGTTAAAATTTGTTGAAAACAACTAGTATTTATAAGAGAACAAAGGTCATGTCCATTTGCTAAAGGTTATATTGAATAGACACTTTTTTTGAAAATATCAATTTTAAATTCTACAACTACCATGTCGACATGGGGGGATGAGGGATGTAGACATGCCTATGTTATTTTTGAAAATAGATTTTGCTTTAAAATGATTTCTACTCTAAAACTTGTCAAAACAATTTCTAAACTTTGTAAAATGTTTTGAATATAGTTTAAACTTATTAAAGAGTTTTAGAAAGTAATATTAAAAATATATAATCTGTAATATAAAAGTTATATTAAAAACTAAGTATAGATTTCTTTAAAATGTATAAAAGCTAAAATATTTATTACAGCTAAATATTTAAATCAAGAGATGGTTAAAAAAATAAAAGATGATTTTGAAATTAATATGATTAATTTTTTTAAAATTATAGCTAAAATATTTAAATTGATATAAATGACTCTAAAAAGATAGTTTTGAAAAAATAAATCATTCTGAAAATTTCATGGATTTCATTCCACTAGAGAAGGTCAGGGGTTCCATTCCACTAAAGAGGTCGTGGGTTCCATCCCATTATTAAAGTAAGAAGGTGGATTCCATTCCATAATTAAATTATGAATAAAGATTTTAGTGCTATTATGAAGTTTTAACATAAACCTAAACTCTATTACTCATCTTGATATCTTGAACTCTTGATAGTATTGATACTCAATAATCTTTAGTCTTGATTTCTTCAATCTTGAATTCGTCAGTCTTGAATCTTTATACTCAGTCTTGAATCTTTATACCGTACAGTCTTCATTCTCAGTACCTTCATATATATTCCTGCATATACTTGTATATCAAGACAAAAATATTAGTATTTATATTATAACAAGTCCTAAGGTTGTTGTCCTTAAAACCACCATCTCAGGAACTAACAATATCCCCCTTTTGATGATGACAACCTTTGTTTATAAAATCTACTCAAATAAATTTTGATTATACTCCGACTCCCCCTTATACCAACAACTCCCCCTTAATCTACTAACTTCCCCTTAATCTAAGCATATCTAACCAATTTATAATTTCCCCCCTTTGTCATCAACAAAAACTAATCCTAAACTACATAACTCCCTCTTAAACTAATACTATGTAACTAAATGCTAATAACGAAGTATAATAAGTGAAACATAAACCTAGTTTTATTATATATGATGGTACATTACACACATATATGAAACATAGACACAAATACATACAAGTACACAAAATAAAAACATTAGTATAATAACATGATTGTCCTTGACAATTGGTGACTTGTGAATTGAACAACTAGGGTAATGGAGGCAAAAGTTTCCATATTGTTCGACCAAATTGCCATTTTTATCAAAACAGACTTCTCTAATACAAATAACTTTATCGTCTTCATCCATTTGCACTTCTTCCTCCTCCTCCTCTTCCTCCTCCTCCTCTTCTTTTTCTTCTTTGTCATCCTCTAATGGATTATGAATATGTATGTTAGAGGTATCGCCTTCAATGACAATAGGGTCTACATGATTATCCATTAGAAATTTTTGCAAATTTCTAAGAATCTTGCCCTATTTCCCTTGTCCCTTTGCCATCTTATTTGAGTGACTTGTACTTCAATCATCCTTTTCAGAGAATCCTTCATGATTTCCTTGATCTTCATCACTCGAGCCAATGTCATTCCTTGAAGTGGACAAAAATTAGGAGAAGGAAAGAAAAAGGTTGCATTTTGGTTTGATTTATAAGAGGAGGCCATTATTTTATATTTTCGAAAATTTATTGCAAAGAAAATGAAGAAAAAAAAGACAGAAAGATTCAAAATGTTGTGATTATATAACCACCAAACTGATTTTAAAGGGACAACAAAAATTTCAAATTATGGCGACATGGGGAGTAGGGGAATGTCGACATCCCATTGAAAATTTTGATAATTTTATTTTTATTTATTTAGATATATATGTTACTATATCTATATACTATATCTCAGCTATAAAACAAATACCTAGTTCTCTTCTTAATTTAATAAAGGTTGATTGATTCAAGGGTTTGGTGAGAATGTCAGCTATTTGATTTTCAGTGTTGACAAATTCAAGAGAAATAATCTCTTTACTTATATTATCTCTGAGAAAATGATGTATGATATCAATATATTTTGTTCTAGGATGATGAGTAGGATTTTTGGATAAATTTATTGCACTTGTATTGTCACAAGAATTGGTGATTTTGAAATATTTAATCCAAAATCCTTTAGGATCTATTGCATATAAATAACTTAAGAACAAGCCAAAGCAGCGGAGATATATTCTGCTTCATTTGTTGATAGTGAGACAGTATTTTGCTTTTTACTAA
This sequence comes from Allium cepa, assembly GCA_030765085.1. NCBI lineage: Eukaryota > Viridiplantae > Streptophyta > Magnoliopsida > Asparagales > Amaryllidaceae > Allium > Allium cepa. Next base: position 213,502,840 of record CM060943.1, read on the forward strand.
ACTAAGAAACCAAAGAATTTCCTAAAAAGTGACCAGTTCCACTTTTACTTTTTCGGTCCGATTTACAATCAGCATTGTCAGCATCACAATATGAGATTAAATCAAATGAATCATTTTAGGGTAAAATAAGTCATAGTCTATAGTATGTTTAACATATCTTAGGATATGTTTATAGCTTTTAAATGGGTTTCTTTGGGTTGAGATTAGTACCTTGCATAGAGATAGACACTATGCATAATATTAGACCGACTCGTAGTTATATAGAATAGAGATCCAATCATTTCCTTGTATAGTTTATCATTTAACATGTCTTCTTTATTTAAGGCTTCACTGGTTGCCATAAGGGTGGGTTTTCCACTCGCAGTGGTCATACGAAACTTACTAACTAGATCCCTAGCATACTTTTCTTGACTGATGAAAATACCACTATCTAATTGTTTTATTTGCAATTCTAAAATGAATGTAAGTTCACCCATATGACTCATTTCAAACTCTTTTGTCATTATTTCAGAAAACTCTTTGTTCGTTTCATTGTTTGTTGATCCAAAATTATATCATCTACATAAATCTGTACTAATTAGATATCATTTTTGGTTCTTTTAATAAAAAGAGTATTATCTACTTTACTAATTTCAAATTTTGATTGTAATATGTAAGATCTTAGTCTGTCATACCAGGCTCTAGGAGCCTGTTTCCGACCATATAAAACTTTCTTTAATTTGTAAACATGATTTGGAAACTTTTCTTCTTCAAAAAGTGGAGGTTGTTCAGCATAAACATCCTCTAACTAAACCATATAAAAGGCACTTTTAACATCCATTTGAAATAATTTGAAATTGTTGTGGTTTGTGAAAGCAAGTAGAATTCTAATGGCTTCTAATCTTGTCATGGGTGGAAAGGTTTCATCATATCCTTCTTCTTGACAATAACCTTGCGTAACTAACCAAGCTTTATTTCTAATGACCTCATCTTGTTCATTAATTTTATTTTTATAAACCCATTTAGTTCCTATTATAGTTTTGTCCCCAGTTCTAGGAACAAGTTTCCATAAATCATTTTTGGTGAATTGATTCAGTTCTTCTTGCATAGCAAGAAGGACTGAATCTTCACATGATGCTTCCTTTAAATTTTGGGTTTAATAGTTGATATAAAAGCTACATTACTCATCTTGTTTAGTTGATTTCTAGTTCTAACAACAAATTCAATTTCCTAGTATATTTTCTATAGGATGATCTTTTAAAAGCCTGATCCTTTTATCAGGATGAATAGTTTCATAATTTGTTTCATTTGATTCATTATTTAAAGTAACAAAATCATCTTCATCATTTATTCGAACAAAATCTTTGAAATTTTCATCAAAACATACATGCATTGTTTCTTCAATGGTGTTAGTTTTTAAATTGAAAACTCTGTATCTGTACTTCTATTAGAATATTCGATAAAGATTCCATTGTCGGATTTAGGATCACATTATCCAAATTGTCCTTTGTATTTAGAATAAAGCATTTACTTCCAAAAACTTTAAAATAAGATACCTTTGGGTTCTTATTGAAAAGAAGTTCATATGGTGTTTTATTGGTTAGAGGTCTAATTAAGATCCTGTTCAAAATGTAACAAGCTGTAGCGACTACTTCAGCCCAAAAATTTCTTGGTAATTTACTATCTGAAAGTATAGTTCTTGCACACTCTTGAATCATCATAATTTTACACTCTACCACTCCATTTTGTTGTGGAGTTCTTAGAAAAGGAAAATTATGACTTGTTCTTTTTTATTACAGAAATTCTCAAAATTTTCATTTTCAAATTCTCCACCAATGTCACTACGAATAGTTTTGATTTTTAAAGAAAGTTGATTTTTAATTCTTTTTGCAAAAGTTTTAAATAAATCAAAAGCATCACTTTTATGTTTCAGAAAAATTGTCCATGTAAATCTACAATAATCATCTACAGTTACAAAAAATATTCACTGTGATTTATTGACAGAATTTGAGATGGACCAAATAGATCTAAATGAAGTAACTCAAGAGGTTTTGAAGTTGAAATCATATCTTTCAATTTAAGTGAACTCTTTCTAACTTTTCCAAATTGACATGCATCGCATATATTATCTACTTTAAAGTCCATTTTAGGGAGACCTCTTACCAGATCAACTTTTGAAGTCTAGATAAGAGTTTGAAATTCAAATATCTAATCTTTTGTGTCAAATCCAACGATCGCTTGTATTAGCCAAAAAACATAGGTTATCATTTGAGATTTTCATACTGAGAATATAAAAAAATTCTTCCTAATTCCTTCGAAGATAATATTTGATTTATTATCTTCGATGTGACCACTTATCCTTTTCAAATTTAATTTTGTAGCCCTTGTCACATAGTTGGCCTATGCAAAGTAAGTTGTGTTCTATATTCCTAACTAATAGAACATCAGAAATAGTAGGAGTTTTAGAGTTGCCGACATTGCCGATGCCAATCACATATTCTTTTGGATTATCTCCAAAGTTGACCATTCCTCCATCTTTATAAATTATGTCATTTAGTATCTCCGGATTACCAGTCATGTGTCTTGAACATCCTCTATCAAGTATCCATTTTTTTCTTGATTTGCACCATTTTTCCATTAAGTATTGATTCTTCAAAAGCCATATAACACATCTATTCTTGCACAATACACCACTTCGGTAAATAACTTGATTTTCTGTAATAAGAATATGTAGACTTATGAGACAATGATGTTTTGGACTGACGCAGCGGATTAATCAAACAAAACTTCAATCGATGAAATGTAGCAATCGGTGAGTTGAAGATACCAAAATGCCCAAGTTCGTTGATCCAAAGATACCGAACTCTAGCTATCTCAAACACGTTGATAGCGCACTATACCGTGTTCAAAGATCTACGATTCTTCGCACGTTGATCTAGCGCACTAGATTCCGTGAATCGGCTTCAACAAACGTGGATTCGAGCGCACTCGAATGACGTAAGTGGAGATAGGAGATTACACTCAACTACCAATTGGTATGAAAGCACAAAGCTAACAAAAGAGAATTTTATTCCAAAATCAACAACCCAAAAATTTACAACACACCCGCTATTTATAGGCATTACAACTCAACACAACATACAACACTCAACTCCTAGGTCGGCACCGACTCAACAAACACGACTCATCTCGGCCGACTCAACATAAGTCGCTGCCGACTCAACAAGGCACGACTTATAGACACAGCAGTTAATACGACTCAACACATTACATACAGGTCCGACTCAAAGGTAACCGACTCATCAAATCCAGCGACTTAACAACCCTGCCAATACAACTCCTCCGACTCAAGAACAAGACGACTCACGACTCATACAATACCGACTCATATATACATGACTCAACTCAACACGACCGACTCAAGATCCACAGCTTATCTCCTTGCCGACTCATCTTAGGTCGTAGCCCATTAGCTCGGTTCCGACTCAGCCCTCTTCACCAGCTCGCACCTTTCCCACTCCGGCTTCCTTAGGTCGGTCATTTTTCCTTCAGCCTCATTAGGTCGCAGTCTTTTTCCTCTTGGATTGTTAAGTCGCGGACGACTCATGTTGAGTCGTAGACGACTCAAGTTAAGTCGTGGACGACTTACTTCTAAAGTTGCCTCCATTCGACCTATGCTATCTCCCCCTTGTAATCTCTTAAGTCGGTAACGACTCATCCAACTCGAACTCCTCCAGGCTTTGTTAAACCGGAACCGACTCATGCGTCCTCCATCTCGTGACCGACTTATCAAGCATGCACGTTTTAAGCTTGTGTACGACTCACGAGTTAAATCCAAAGCTCCTTGACTCGTGCACGATTTAATATGGTTTAACTTCTGAATTCCTATATGCCTTGCTGCATCATCCTCCCCTGGTTGAGAAAAATTCGACCTCGAATTTGTAAATTCTTCCTCAACAATCTCACCCCCATGATATGGAATTAAATGTTTGACGTTAAAAACATCAGAAGTATAAACATCATCTGGTAACTTTAATCGATAAGCATTCTCATTGATTTTCTTCAACACTTCAACTGGACCAATTTTTCGCGCCTTCAACTTGTTATAAGCACCCACCGGAAAACGATCCTTTGTCAATACGGCATAAACCAAATCACCTTCCTTAAATTCAACATTTCGACGTTTCAAATCTGCAAACTTCTTATATTTCTCATTCGATTTCTCCAATCGTTCCTGAACGGTTCTATGACATTCAGTCAGCTCATCAACAAAATCAGTAGCTCGTTTAACTGTTCTCTTTGACTGTGGTACAACTGCTAAATCCAATGGCCCCCTGGGTAAATTTGAATAAACAATCTGAAACGGACTGAATCCTGTGCTTCGATTTACTGCATGATTATGAGCAAATTCTGCCTGGCATAGTTTCATGTCCCAACTTCTCAAATTATCCTGTACAAGACATCGCAACAAATTTCCCAATGACCTGTTAACAACTTCTGTCTGCCCATCGGTTTGTGGATGATAAGCACTGCTAAACTTCAGTTTCGTTCCCACCATCTTCCACAAACTCAACCAAAAGTGACTCAGAAAACGAGTATCTCGGTCAGAAACAATAGATTCTGGTAAACCATGAAGTCGATAAATCTCCTTGAAAAATAGCTGTGCGACTCGAACTGCATCTGCTGTCTTCTTGCAAGCAACAAAATGTGCCATCTTCGAAAACCTGTCCACCACAACAAATATCGAATCATTTCCCCTTTGAGTTCTCGGCAAACCCAAAACGAAATCCATGCTGATATCAACCCATGGCTTAGATGGTACTGGTAATGGCATATACAATCCTGCATTCGTCGCTGTTCCTTTTGAAACTTGGCAAATATGACATCGCTCCACGAATCTTTCAACCTCTTTCCTCATCGATGGCCAAAAATAAGATTGTGAAATCAACTGCAAAGTACGATCACGGCCCACATGCCCTTCTTCATGTAATTCCTTCACAATCTTCATCCTCAAACTACAGTCCGGTATGCATAAACGATTCCCTTTAAACAGAAAACCATCAACCAACATGAATTCATCGGTACTCCCATCCTTCACTTTCTCCACATATTTCACAAAGTAAGGATCTTCTTCAATAATTTCTGGCAACATTTCAAACCCGGTCACTTCAACCTTCATTGTCGTTAACAAATGACTCCTCCTACTTAAAGCATCAGCTACTCGATTCGTCACCCCAGATTTGTGCTTAACGACAAAAGTAAACTGCTGTAAATATGCAATCCACGATGCATGTCTTGCTGAAATTTTATCCTGTCCCTGTAAATGCTTCAATGCTTCATGATCAGTGTAAAGAACAAATTCCTTCTGAAATAAGTAATGTCTCCAATGCTTAACAGCCTGAACAACAGCATGAAATTCAACGTCATATGTACTGTATCTCATCTTTGCCCCTGACAGTTTCTCACTAAAATAAGCAACTGGCTTTCCATTCTGGCTCAGAACTCCTCCAATACCAACCTTCGAAGCATCAGTATGCAATTCAAACAATAACTGAAAATTAGGTAGAACAAGAATTGGTGCAGACGTTAACAATTCCTTAATCTTCTCAAAGGCAACCCCCGCTTCCTCTGACCACACAAACTGTTTACCCTTCATGCAATCAGTCACTGGAGCCATCACGCTACTGAAGTGTGGTATGAACCTTCGGTAGAATGACGCTAGCCCATGAAAACTTCTCACTTCTGTAATTGTCTTTGGCTGTGGCCAATTCTTGACTGCTTCAACTTTGCTCTGGTCAACTTGAATACCTTTCCCTGAAACAACATAACCCAGGAACAAAACAGTAGGTGTCATAAACACACATTTCTTTGTAGCAGCATAAAATTGTTCTTCACGAAGAATAAGCAACACTTCCCTCAGATGTAGAACATGCTCCTCCGTACTCCTGCTATAAATCAAAATATCATCGAAATACACCACGACGAACTTTCCAATGAATGGTCTAAAAATTTGATTCATCACCCGCATGAATGTACTAGGTGCATTAGACAAACCAAATGGCATAACCAACCATTCGTACAACCCCTCTCTAGTTTTGAAAGCTGTCTTCCATTCGTCTCCAGGTCTGATACGAATTTGATGATAACCACTCTTCAAATCAATTTTCGAGAATATAGTTGCCCCACTCAACTGATCCAACAAATCATCCAACCTCGGCATAGGAAATCTGTAACGAACAGTGATCTTATTCAAAGCTCTACTATCAGTGCACATTCTCCAAGTTCCGTCCTTCTTTGGTACTAACAATGCAGGTACAGCACACGGACTCAAACTTTCCTGAATACGACCCTGTTCAAGTAATTCTTCCACCTGCCTTCGTAACTCCTCATGTTCCTTCGGACTCATTCTGTAATGTGGTCGGTGTGGTAACACTGCTCCGGGAACAAGATCAATCTGATGTTGAATGTCTCTAAGTGGTGGTAACTCCTTCGGTAACTCCTCTGGAAAGACATCTTCAAACTCTTTCAAAACAGGCTTCACTTCTTCAGGAATCTCAACTTCTTCGCTACTCTCTCTCCCAATCAACAAAAACACTTCCGGTTCTTCCTCCACTTCTTTAACAAACTCCTTCAAAGTCAACAGAGTTTTCAATTCTTCAATCTCTTCTAGCTTGCTCTCCTTCTGCTGCTGTCTCTTAGGAACTAAAGTGATTTTAGTACCCTCGAACATGAAACTGTAACTGTTGGCACGACCGTCATGCTGAACTGCTCTATCAAACTGCCATGGTCTGCCCAACAATAAGTGACAAACATCCATATCTACGACATCACACCAGATTTCATCTTTGTACTTCTTTCCGATTGAAAAATTCACACAAGCTCTTCGACACACTTTCACTTCACCTCCTTTCCTTAACCATGCTAGCTTGTATGGTTTAGGATGCTTCTCGGTCTTCAAATTCAACTTCCTAACTGCCTCTGTAGAAATAATATTATCACAACTCCCCGCATCAATAACGAACTTGCAAACTTTCCCCAGAATAGTACATGTCGATTGAAAAATATTGCTTCTCAGCCAACTACAATCCTCCTCTTGCTTAGGTGTCAAACAACTTCTCCTCATCATAAGATTACAACCTTCATCACCCGACACTTTTTCTTCCTCCTCAACATAAGGTACATTTGAATACTCTGCCTCCTCACCATCATCTGCCTCAACCTCTGCAACCATGGTTCTCTTCTTCGGCTTCGGACATTCGTTGCTTTTGTGACCCAACTCCTGACAATTATAACATTTGAAAACACTACTAGCCTTCGCTTTCTCTACCTCCTTCACCACTGGCTTTGTAACAGGTTTAGGAACACTAGAACTTCCGCCAACACCCCTTGCTTGATTATTGGAATTAGTAAACACACCACCTCCACGCCTTCCTTGTTTCTCCCAAGCTAACGCTTTCTGATGTGCCTCTGCTACTGATCTAGGATCAAACATATTAACCATATCTTGGATCTGCATTCTCAAACCCCCAACGAATCTAGCTGTCAGCTGTTCTTCTGTCTCCATAATATCGTTTCTAGCAATGAGTTGGTAAAATTCATCAGCATAATCACTAACAGACTTCGTCCCCTGCCTCAGATTCTGCAACCTTTGGTACATAAGTGACTGGTAGTTGTAAGGTAAGAAAGTAGATCTCATCAACTTTTTCATCTTCTCCCAAGATTCTATCTTTGACTTCCCCATTCGTTCTCGAGTAAGTTTAGTTTGCTGCCACCATGCCAATGCTCTTCCCCTCAGCCTTGTAGCAACTAACTTCACCCTTCTATTCTCCGGCACCTCCTTGAAATCAAAGATTTCCTCCACATTAGACAACCAATCTAAAAACTCCTCAGCAACCATTCCGCCTTTAAATTCTGGAATTTCCATTTTCATACCCGACTCCCAACGACGATCATCCTCCACATCACGGTAAGAATTTCGAATTTGGTCTCGATCTCTATAATGAATACTTGCTCTATCACCCTCTTCAACAAAATCAAAGGTACGCCTACATCGATCTCGACTAACATCATCCCTTCTCTCATGCATGCTTCTTTGACTATGTCTCTCTTCATCTCTATATACTTCATGGTCAAATTCTCGATGACTTCTTCTTTCTTCATGTGCATAGTCATGATGATCTCTTCGTGATGAAATTGATGTTTCTCTTCTATCTCTACAAGAATGTGGTGATACCCTCCTCGCTTCCGTAACCGATGGCGAAACTCGGTTTCCTCCATGGTTCGAGTTTGGTGATCTCCTCCTTTGATTCAAATCATTCATCAATCTCTCCAATTTACCAATGCCTTCATCAAATTTCTCATTAATACGTTGTTCCATAAGCTCGGCTTCTTCTCTACGATACAAAGCTTCAACGTTTTGATGACGATTAGCTCTCCTTGGTGGCATGGTTAAAATTTTCACAAACTTCAACAAATTGAACACAATACTTCAAAATTTCACACGATAAGGCAATCTAGGCTCAACTGTCTCGGCAATGCTTGTCTCGGCCTTGACTCTTCACAACTTTGCTTGGCTCGGTCAAGACTTGCCTCGGCTCACTCCAAAACCTTCAAAACTTTGGCGCGCAAATCACCAATTCAAAATCCAAACAAAATCCAACTCCTCGATCCAAAATGAAATGGATCAAACTCTCCAAACTTGATGCAACTTCAATATGAACACGATGAACTCCTTCCAACTTCAAAAACTTCAAAAACTTGGCTCCAAGAATCAAACTTAGCTATGATTGGCTAAGTATGGCTCTGATACCAATAATGACGCAGCGGATTAATCAAACAAAACTTCAATCGATGAAATGTAGCAATCGGTGAGTTGAAGATACCAAAATGCCCAAGTTCGTTGATCCAAAGATACCGAACTCTAGCTATCTCAAACACGTTGATAGCGCACTATACCGTGTTCAAAGATCTACGATTCTTCGCACGTTGATCTAGCGCACTAGATTCCGTGAATCGGCTTCAACAAACGTGGATTCGAGCGCACTCGAATGACGTAAGTGGAGATAGGAGATTACACTCAACTACCAATTGGTATGAAAGCACAAAGCTAACAAAAGAGAATTTTATTCCAAAATCAACAACCCAAAAATTTACAACACACCCGCTATTTATAGGCATTACAACTCAACACAACATACAACACTCAACTCCTAGGTCGGCACCGACTCAACAAACACGACTCATCTCGGCCGACTCAACATAAGTCGCTGCCGACTCAACAAGGCACGACTTATAGACACAGCAGTTAATACGACTCAACACATTACATACAGGTCCGACTCAAAGGTAACCGACTCATCAAATCCAGCGACTTAACAACCCTGCCAATACAACTCCTCCGACTCAAGAACAAGACGACTCACGACTCATACAATACCGACTCATATATACATGACTCAACTCAACACGACCGACTCAAGATCCACAGCTTATCTCCTTGCCGACTCATCTTAGGTCGTAGCCCATTAGCTCGGTTCCGACTCAGCCCTCTTCACCAGCTCGCACCTTTCCCACTCCGGCTTCCTTAGGTCGGTCATTTTTCCTTCAGCCTCATTAGGTCGCAGTCTTTTTCCTCTTGGATTGTTAAGTCGCGGACGACTCATGTTGAGTCGTAGACGACTCAAGTTAAGTCGTGGACGACTTACTTCTAAAGTTGCCTCCATTCGACCTATGCTATCTCCCCCTTGTAATCTCTTAAGTCGGTAACGACTCATCCAACTCGAACTCCTCCAGGCTTTGTTAAACCGGAACCGACTCATGCGTCCTCCATCTCGTGACCGACTTATCAAGCATGCACGTTTTAAGCTTGTGTACGACTCACGAGTTAAATCCAAAGCTCCTTGACTCGTGCACGATTTAATATGGTTTAACTTCTGAATTCCTATATGCCTTGCTGCATCATGGACAGTTTTGAACTAGTGTTAATAAAATCTCCAAAAATTGTCATTTAAAACTTTTTTAAAATTCAGATTATGGTAAATTTGAAAACCAATGCTCCGATACTAAATATAGGAAATGCGTATTACGGATCTTAAGGCAGACTTAAAACTAGAGGGGGTGAATAGTGTTTAATTTATTTTATGAATCTTTTTGGAATCTTTTCAAATTAAATCTAAATAGATGAAATTCACAAACATAGAAATAGTTATAGAATCATACACAGTCGCAAACAGTATATAATAATGGAAAAGGAAAGAACATACCGGAATTTTATATTGGTTCGAAGTTACCCAACATCCGGTCCCACACAATTTCTTATGCCGATTTATTTTCAAATATAATGTCGATATTACAACCTTGATTTCAAGGCCACGAGATACATCCTTCTATCTCTGAGTCCATTGCAAACTCTCTTGATTCAAATAGGCAACAAGATTACCTAATTCATTTACAGGCTACAGTCACACTCAATTGATTTATGGACCACAATCACACCATTTCCAATCACACTTTGATAGAAAGAGACTCGACACACTTTGATTTTTCGATCTTAATTACAAATGATCCTATAACTCTGAATAGCACTAAGATCTTTGAGAGAGATTGGCAGAGAATAAAACTAGAGATGATCGAGTATGATTCACTTAGAATTTTGGTAGATTTTTGTTAAAGCATTTCAAATATAAGAGAATATTTGAGTAGAGATGAAGGAGTGAAGAAATGAAGAAAAAGAAGTTAAAATTCGTTGAAAACAACTAGTATTTATAGGAGAACAACGGTCATGTCCATTCGTGAAAGGTAATGACAAATAGGCACTTCTTTTGAAAATTTGAATTTCAAATTATACAGCTACCATGTCGACATAGGGGGATGAGGGATGTCGATGCCTATGTTATTTTTGAAAATAGATTTTGCTTTAAAATGATTTCTATTTTAAAACTTATCAAAACAATTTCTAAACTTTGTAAACCAATTTGAATATAGTCTAAACTTATAAAAGAGTTTTAGAAAGTAATATTAAAAATATATAATCTATAATATAATAGTAATATTAAAAACTAAGTATAGATTTCTTTAAAATATATTAAAGCTAAAATATTAAAATCAAGAGATAGTTTAGAAAAACAAGAGATGATTTTGAAATTAATATGATTAAAAATAGTTTTTGAATTAAGGCTGAAATATTTAAATAGATAGAAATGACATTAAAAATATAGTTTTGAAAAAATAAATCATTTTGAAAATTTTGTGGATTCCTTTCCACTAGAGAAGGTCGTGGGTTCCATCCCACTAAAGAGGTTGCGGGTTCCATCCCGCTATTAAAGCGAGAAGGTGGATATCATTCCACAACTAAAATCCGAATAAAGATTTTAATGCTATTACGAAGTTTTAACATAAATCTAAACTCTATTACTTATCTTGATATCTTGAACTCTTGATAATATTGATCCTAATGAGTCTTTAGTCTTGATTTCTTCAATCTTGAATTTGTCAGTCTTGAATCTCTTTACTCACTCTTGAATCTTTATACTCAGTCTTGAATCTTTATGCTCAATCTTGAATCTTTATACTGTACAGTCTTCATTCTCAGTACCTTTATATATATTCCTACATATACTTATATATCAAGGCAAAAATATTAGTATTTATATTCATAACAAGTCCTAAGGTTGTTGTCCTCGAAACCATCATCTCATAACTAACTATATCCCCGTTTTTGATGATGACAACCTTTGTTTATAAAATCTACTCCAATATATTTCGATTCTACTCCGAATCCCCCTTATACCAACAACTCCCCCTTAATCTACTAGCTTCCTCTTAAGAGCATAGGACACGTTTACCACTGAGAAGTTGACATGAATGTTTAGATAGACCATAAATCATCAAGGTAATATACTTGGCACGAGCTCGGGCATTGCAATGTTCAATCAATGTATAAGTGCGATATATGTAGTTCATCATTGAGAATGTTCACTCAATGTTGATTAAAAAATTATTTATAGGACCATATACAAGGAACTGACCTAGAGTTGTTAGATGTTGGTTGTTCAACCCTTGATTTAAGCCTTTGTAAGTTATTCATAGTTGCACGTGTAATTAGAATTATATCCTTATTTTTAAAAAGTAATTAATCTGTTATATGTAACACTTAAATATGAATGGTAACCCTGTGCCATGTATGTTATAAATGAAGTTGATTGATTGTGAACACAATATACTAGTAATACAATTTAGTCATCAGACTTTGTCTGATCCACTTCTTTCCTTTCCCATTTATACCCACTACAGAAGGACATGCTACACATGATTTAGTCCAGACACAATATGTGGAGGAGGAGACTAGGCACTTGAAGTTATATTATTAACAGTTACTCTCCATGTACTATTTATTTTATTATATTATCAGTCAGATACCATGTTGTATTTGGGAACTTTAGTATGTCAGTTGCTGCTACATATTGTTGAGACATTATTTGATTTGGCTATTTTAAGTATTCATATTTTACATCCTTTCCCTATGAGATCTAAAAGTATAAAATGCTTTAAAATTTATATTAGTATCTAATTATGTATTATTCTGAAATCTCGATGACTTATGATTCTTGGCATGGTGTGAGTTCGAAAGTCGGTTTAGGCTTTGAATTGGTGCATTTGGAAGCGCAGGTTGTCACTGTTGGTATTAGAGCATAGATTCGAGATTCTTTAGGATTAGGTTTGTATTGATATGCATGTTTGTATATTTTGAAAAGGTTATTACACCTACACACATAAGTATAATGCAAGCACGCCCTTATAATTCTAGTAATGCTTAAACACTATCTGAGGAGAGTTACTCATAATTTCTGTTCATAGATAAATAAGGATGAGCAATCAAACTGGAAGGAGTACTGGTGAGGTAGCTAAGGTTCCAGGCATGAACATTCTTATATGGTTCTACCGGTATCTTCAAGTAAGAGGCTAGATTGAGGTCAACCCCAATGGAGGACCCATAGTGCAAGTGCAAATTGCAGCCTCGGCTCCTTTGTCTGCTTTGGATTTTCTTATGCTGTGTTGGAATTTGTAGAGTCTTGGTGGAAAGAATTATTATAGGACTGAATCGTTTATAGATATGCAGGCATGGCTGAGAAATCATGATGGGATTTCTGCTATTATGGGTATGGAGGATGCGGTGAAGAAATAATTAGCTTTATGGCATTTGCAAGGGGAGGCCTTAATCTAGTGGGTGATTGTGCTACTAAGATAGAATAAACCATGATTGCTTGGAATGATTTCTAGAGGAGGTTTGAGACTAAGTTCATTTGGAGAGTAGAGTTAGAGAAGTTCATTTATTTGGGGCTAGGTGACCACAATGTCAAAGAGTATGTAAATGAGTTCAATCTACTAGCGAAATATGGTTTAGACCTTATAAATACACCAACAAAGAAGGTGATGAAGTTTGATAAGGTTTTGAATCTTTCTTTAAGAGGTATTGCTTTGAGCCATGTACCAATTGGAGCTACTTTTGAGTGTTTGGTTGAGATGGTATTGTTGAACTCAATTGGGATGGGGGAACCTAAGAAAGCAGGGGTGAAGTTAGCTCAATAAGACCACCGCAGAAATAGGATGGGAGCTTAGGACAAGATAAAGAAGCTAAAGTTTAAGTGTAAGAAGTGCCACGGTAAGGGACATCTGGCAAGTGATTGCAAGGCGGGCATTGCGAAGATCAAATACTACAACTGCAACCTATTTGAGCATACGAAGACAGAGTGTCTAAATACACCCAAGCCTTCTACCCAGGTGGTTTTAGCATATGCATTAGATGTTACTCCTAGCTCGAGCACTGCTCAGACCATGGATAAGGTAAAGAAGGTCATCATAGAGGATGTGTTAAATCTTTCTAATTTATCTATTTTACTTTAATTAACATCGAAGCATCACACTCATTCATTTTGAGTAGAGTAGTAAATGAATTAAACTTAGAAACTATTATGGTTATGACTTTGTATTAGTATTAAACCTTGCTGGAGGATCGACTCATTTATCCATGATTTGTAAGGGTTTGAAGTTGTATATCTTTGATGTTGAATTGAATTAAGATGATTTTGTATTTGAATTTTCTGGGTTAGGTTTAATCTTAGGAATGGACTAGATGTCTATGTATGGGGCAGTGCTGGAATGTGGTAGGAAAGTGGTTTGGTTAGGTACTTATAGTGGGTGCAGCCTTGAGGTTTATTGTTACCAACAGTTTAGTTATGTTGAGTTACCTATATTCTTTTGACCTGTCAGAGTTAGTTTCAGTTCCAGTAGTTCATGGCAACCAAATGTCTTTTACAAAGTTCCTAGCTTTCCTCCCTATTAAGAGATCGAATTTCAAATCTATCTTGAAGAGAATGCTAAACCCATTGCCTTGCCTCTTAGGCATACAGGTCTAAGAGAAAGACATGAGCTATGTAAGTAAGCAAATGAATTATTAGAGAAGGGCTTCGTTTGGAGGAGTATTGCAGAGTGGGGAGCACCGGTTGTCTTTGCTACTAAAGCCAATGGCTCTTTAAGACTTTACGTTATTTAGTTAGTTGGAGCAAAGGTATTCCTCGGCTTGACTTGACTATTGGGTTCCATCAGTTGCATGTAGCCGACGATAATATTTAGAAAACTGCTTTTCATACCCTGACGGACTTTATGAGTGGTTAATCGTTTCATTTGGAATGACCAATGTTGTGACGATACGGGTTTTTCACGTTCGAAAATCGACATCCATACTTTACATCGTACTCGAATGCCGCAGATTCGACCGTTCAAATCCGAGTCGCCGGAGCTTATAACACAATTAAGTAAACAACACAACGGAAGAAAAAGAATAATACATTGATATACAATATCTAGAATATGATATACAACAATGATCCCAATTTGATCCAAGAATATCAGAGATAAATAATACTGCTACAGTGGAAATAACAGCAGAGATAACTCCAAATGGTTCCAAAACCAAGCTCGGACCACCATCAGGTTACACCAAGATAAGAAAGACTGGTGTGAACTCCATCAACTGAACTAGCTCCAGATAATCTACTAAACTTGATTGTCTGAAAAGAAGCCCAACTCTAGACTGCCCGTGTGGAAAATAGTGGGCACCCAGAGTTTAGGAAGAGAACGATAAACTCCAGATCAGTCATGGGACTGGTGTGAGAACTTAAAACAGTTATTTATCTTTTAAAACAACAACAATAAAGGAAGTGAAAAATATCTGCAATGCTTTTGGAAAATGAAAGTGCCATAAGGCCTCCCGCACACACACAATGCAAACGCAGAATTGGAGGAGATTTCTCCTTATGATTGTCAAAGATGCTTACTGCGCAAAACAAATCATTTTTGATATTATTATTATTAGTGCATAGTGATGAAAGCATTTCGAAAATAGAATATAAATCTTAGCCAGCATAGACATTTCGAACTATGCCTACTATAGCTACCATCTAAACAGTGGTGACCACCATAAGTAAATGGCAGGTTATACAACTAAAACCGTACTGGGTTCGTATTGTTTCTTTGGATTTTCCAACAAATGGTCAGGCTAAGGAACTTCATACTGCCACATGGGATCGCCTCTAGCGAGACGTCTCGAGAACTTAACCAGCTCTCTGCCAACACAAGGCCGAGTTACCTTTGTAACTAGGTAACTACTACACGAATATGCCACCCCCAGTTGATGTAGCGTAGTAAGCGAATTCGATGATGTAAATCGAATCCGTCCAGGATCTCACACGATTAGCGGAAATAATCGGTGAATCGATGATAAATCGATGAATTTGAGAATACCGAAAGGCCCAAGTCCGTTGATCACGAAGATACCGAACTTTAGTAATCTTCGACACGTTGATCGCGCATGATACCGTGAGAGAAGATCTTCAATTCTTGGAACGTTGATCAAGCGCACTTGATTCCGTGAATTGGCTTCAACAATCGTTGGTTCGAGCGCACTCGAATGCCGAAAGTGGAGATAGGAGATAACACTCAACTACCAATTTTAATGGAGGCACAAACCAAATTTTATTCAAAATTCAACTACCTTTTACAATGACTCAACTCGCCTATTTATAGGTTTACAACCCACACTAGGTCGTTTGGCGACCTACGACATAACCCAGGTCGTTTGCGACCTAAAGACAACACAACACAAACATTACAGCACACGACACAACATATTTATGTAACGACTCGAATTTTGCCCGCTCGAAAATCGACATCCATACTTCATATCGTATTCGAATTCCATAGATTCGACCGTTCAAATCCGATTCGCTGGAGCTTATAACAACATTAAGTAAACAACACAGCGGAATAAAAGAATAATACATTGATATACAGCTTTGATACAATATCTGATACAACAGATGATCCAATAGATATCAAAATACATCAGAGATATGATACAATAAATAGTAGCGGAAAAGAAAATAGATGACATCTAGCAGCGGAACAATATAACTCTAAGATAGTCTTCAAAAGAGAACTCCGAGAACTGCAACTCCATCTCCAAGAACCAATCCAGCAATAGTTCGAACTCCCAATAACGATGCACCAAGACAAGCAAGACTGGTGTGATCCAAAGACTGAACTAACTCCAGATGACCTACTAAACCTGACTATCTGAAAAGCCCAAACTCTAGACTGCTCGTGTAGAAAATAATGAGCATCCAGAGTTTAAGAAAGAAATAATAAACTCCGGATCAGTCGTGGGACTAGTGTGAGCAACAAAACAGTTTATCTTTTAAAACATTCAACAAAAGATTTTTCAAAGTCAATTCGCAATGTTTTTTTTTAAATGAGACTACCATAAGACCTCCCGCCACACACACAACGCAAACGCAGACTTGGAGGAGATTTCTTCTTATGTTAGTCAAAGATGCTTGATACGCATTAGAAAGAAACATTTGATATTATTATTAGTGCATAGTGTAGGAAAATATTTCGAAAGTAGAATATAAATCTTAGCCAGCATAGGTACTATTATATTATGCCTACTATAGCTACCTCCTGAGGAAGCAGGTTCTACAACTAAAACCGTACAAGATCGTATTGTTTCTTCGGATTTCCAACGAATGGTCAGGCCAAGGAACTTACCATTGCCACATGAGAACGCCTCTGGAAGGACGTCCCCGAGAACCAAACCGGATCTCTGCCAACACAAGGCCGGGTTACCCCTAACTGGATAACTACTGACACGAGTATGCCATCCCCCGGTCCTTTGGGACCTTTATTCGAGCTCTCGTAATCAACATCACACCAAATAATAAGTGTTTCAACATGAGTAAGCATCTGGGCTCCATACCATGATACCACCCTTTTCCAGAAGGAAATGCACATACCCTAAAGGGAGCTACCCCTCATAACCTTGCCGCATCTTTCCTGTTTTGACCATTTCGGGGTGTGAGGTTCGACGAAGTCACGTCCACAAAGCCACGCTTTATACAAAAGCCATGCTTTGGGTCAACAAATGATCATAGAAATGATCACAAAGATAAACGATCAAACAAATGATCCTATCACAAATGATCAACACAATGATCATTTCATAGCAACACTCAGCATGTCACATTACCAAATTGGGAATATATTGCTAATAACCATCAACTACATAACCTCTAAGCTCGTACGTCTCAGAGAAGGGTGTTAAGCTAAGAGAATAAATTCTCCGCCACCAACAGAAATATATTTGAAAGAAATCAGCTTTATATCTCAACTTGTAATGTCAGACATACAATCCATAAAAGTCTGTTCCGGGCTCGAACAAAACCGAAGGCACTTACAAAGAAGTCCTTGCAATCCGGATATTCACTAATCACGTTTGGACTTCCCATCACATATGGAGTCTCTATACCGGGGACCAGTCGATGCAAAGACATTCGACGAGTTGTCCTTTCGCTTTCAAAAATATCCGGTCTTCAACACCGGTCATCAATGCTATCCATAACGACATATCACATATTCGGAATGGGAAATATGACACAAAGGTCCTCTCCCGGCTAAACCGAACAGTGAGCGCAGTATTTCAAAAACATATGGATATTGGGATTCAATTAAGTCACAACTTAAAACCCAAAACTTTTCTTCAAATGGTTTAAACCAATTACCATTTCAAATCTTTATATTACAAAAAAGATTTATTTCACAAAGATCAATTTATAGACTTTAAAACAATTTCCATTCCAATTGGATTAACTCATTAAATCTTTAAATCAAAGATTTAACTCATAGCTTTCAAAATTCGATTAACTTGTTGAATCTTTAAATCAAAATTCAACTTATAGCTTTCAAATCGTTTTCATAACTTGGAAATTATCTTCATTTTCAAACTTGAAATTCTTTTTAACACAAATTGGACGTTCATTTCTTATATGAAAGCTTTTATTATTTGAAAACAAACAGTTTTCGTTTCAGAAAAATCCAATTATATTTACACGAGTTAAAACTCTTGAATTCTATTCACATCCCAAAATCAATACTTTTAAAATAGTTTCTCATATATAACTGGTATAACATCTTTAATTCCTAGTTTTAAATCATAGAATTCAATTTCGAATCTTGAATTTTAAGTTTAAATCAAATTATTCAACTTCATATTTTATCGAGTTATTCAAAATAAATTTCATCTTTGAAATTCCATTTCAAAAGCTTTTCACTTTAAACCCAATCCATTTCCAAAACATTTGAATTCAAATATTCAAATTTAAAACTATTTCAAAAATCTGTGACTTAATCGATTTCCTCGTGAAATCCATATTGGTGTGTGTATAAGTGTGGTCCAGGGGTTTAACACACTAGTGCAACATCATTTTAATCATCACAGATTAAAACATAGAAATATAGTTGATAAGCGGTATAACTATAACGCTTATCGTTCATTTAAAGATCACTGATTACAGATATATCAATCACAGATAATAGTTTACATTCATCCCAGATAAATAAACCACAGTACAGATCACGCACAAAACAGAATATATCACCAAGCATTACAGATCAGAGATGTCAAATAATTCAACATTCAATAGAATCCAAACATTCACAAGCGAATTTATTAATCAACTGATTAATTTAAATCAGATGTATCCATTATTAATCCGGGTTAATTATCATGATTTAATTACGAATTATTTGAAATAAATCTTCATTCAAATTTTATTAGTTAATCCTTAATTATTAACTAATCATTTCAATCAACGAATCAATTAATCTATAATTATTAAATTATCTTAATTAATTGCCATTATTACTTAATCCTTAAATTTATTCATTAACTCAAATTCTTAATCATCATTTAATTAATTTACATTCAGTAATTATTAATTAATTACTTCTCTAAGTGATTATATTTTTCAAAATTACCAAATGATATTTCTGAATTAATTAACTTAAGAAATTTAATTGAACAGATTCGATTTACTCAATAAATTTCATCGAGT
Source organism: Allium cepa (assembly GCA_030765085.1). Taxonomy (NCBI): domain Eukaryota; kingdom Viridiplantae; phylum Streptophyta; class Magnoliopsida; order Asparagales; family Amaryllidaceae; genus Allium; species Allium cepa. The sequence continues at coordinate 213,522,267 of CM060943.1, forward strand.
ATTTAATTTCACAATCCCCGTCATTAAGTAATTATCTTAATAGTTTCACAGTTGATTATTATTAATTTAATCGATCAAATTTATTAATAAAATTTATCACATTGATTAATTGTTCAAATAATCTTAGTTAATGATTTTAATATTATTAAATTTATTTAATCACCCTTTTAAAGAAAATTTCTTACATTAACCATTATTAATTTATAAATCAATTCCCTATTAAAATTCATTTGCAATGAATTAGGAATCATCAATCTTCATTACCTAAAGTAACACATTTTTTTCATAACATTTTAAACCTACATAATAAAATAACCTTTGATTACAAAAGAAATTTTTAAAGAGTAAAAAATCAATTCTTTTTCTTGTACTTTAACATTTTGGCTTATTGCAACACTAAGTAATAAAAATTAATTTTCCAAAATCTTAAGATCTGATTTGAAACTCATTTTAGGTTCTACTTTTAAATTTAACTTGTTTAAATTTTATTTCCGAATTCAATTCTATTTTGATTTCCAATTTTCTTTAATAACATTAATCACTTTAAATTATTAAAACAAATGGAATTTTAAACTTTTATTTATCTTCAAACTAAATTTCAATTCAACTAGAAATTTTTTTCTTCTTCTATTTACATTTTAGATTAAACTCCGTTCAAAACTTTGCTTGATGAATTTAAATTTGGTTTAAAATTTTTAAAACAGAGAAACAAGGTTCCAGGTAAAATTGGAACAAGAATTCGACCCGAGACCACATAAAAATGCTCCCAGTCTAACTTCCAAAATCTGGAATACAACTTTGTGACACACACACGCGAGTTACCCTGCTCCATCCCCACCATACCAATTTTCAGAACTTCCAAATCGTGCACTAGTGCACGGTGCACGTGCTCCTCCACCAGAGCAACCTCCGGCCACCGTTGACCATCCTCCCACATCGGCCATCTTCCCTCAAACCCATTTCGATCATCAGATCGATGTTCAAAGCATCTAAACAAGATCGAGCATTCAAGCTCGATACCAGTGCCAGGAACAAAACCTGGAAACGCGCAACCCCCTCGCCTCTCATACCTGTCAACGCCGCGTTCTCCGGGCACCAACCACCGGACACCACGAAAATTTGGCCATCCCTTCGTCATCGACCCTTCCACCATCTCCCAAAGCCGCATAACACTCGATCATCCCTAGACGATGAACGAAGCGAAAACCCAACCTTCAGTAAAACTAGGTTTACCAGGGGAAACTCGACGCCGCCGCTACCTCCGACCTCGCGACCACTTTCCATTATTTTTCCCATCACCGTGGTACGCTCCTCCACCACCAGCCCAAGCCCCGACCCCTCTGATCAACGAGACCGACCCCGGCGACTCGAAATGGAAAAATCGAACAAACCCAAACCACTCTCATACCATACCATTTAAAATCATCAAATTAGGTTTAAAAATCATGTTATTGTTTACTGATTCAGCTTGCATAACTGAATTTGAAAATTAAAAGATTCGAAAATGGACAAATCTTGAGTTTGTTCAGATGGTTTGGGTTTCCAGAGACCATCTTAAGTTGCTTCCATTTTAAATAAATTTTTAAACTTAGATTATGGTGATACAAACATCTTTCGTTTGAATTCGAAGTTCAATCATCAATCAGAAAGGGAGTTAATGATTTTTTTCCAACGGTTTGGGTTTTAAACTGGAAATAGAAGCAAGTTTAAAACAACAGCCTGTAGATTCTACTTCCAATTTACCCATATAAGCAGATGATTATATACGCACAAACATACATACATACATATATATATATATATACACACACTTATCCACAGATTCAAACCCCTAAAAAAAAGAATGTTACTCACAGCATCCATAAACAAGCAAAATAGAGTATGTTTAGGTAGGAGTTTACTCACAGATATACCTATACATATATAAGCAACAGTTTTATATTTTAAAAGTATCTAAAAAGAATAAGTTACTCACAGTGTTCAAGAAGAAAACAAAGCTTGCTTTGTTGTTTAGATTTGCTTGCAGTTTTGAAACAGGCTTGTAAAACAAAATAAGCTGAAACCCCTCTCTCTTGAATCTCTGGTTTGCTATGTTATGTTGAATTTTGTTTTAGTTGTAAACTGAAGCTTTCCTATGTTTTTCTTTTATTTTATTTTTCTTTTTTTGCTCAGTTTAAAATGAATGAAAACTGAGATGAAGAAAGTGATGTATATAACAAAAAGTTTACAAGTTGATAACATTTTGTACCGGTGATGTTATTTGTATAATAGGCATGGGTGAAGAGACTTGCATTAAATGCTAGAGGCATGTTGCATTAATTACTTACAACTTTATGCAGGCTATATTTTATTTCTTCATTTGACAAGGGTACATGACTATATGTTTTTTTTTGCTTTGACTATGCTAATTTGATTTCGGCTGGAGATATTAGTGGCTTGCAGATTTGTTTATTAACTTGTATTTATATTTTGAATTTATATTTCTTTTTGCTTTGTTTTATCACTTTATATTTAAACTTTGTTTTGTCATTTCTTTTGTTCCATTGTCTTATTTTTATTCCTCTTTTATTTTAACTTAAATTGTTTATTTTACTTTAATATTTATTGTTTTATATTAAATTTATAAATTCAAATTATTATTAACCATCAATTGTAATACTTATTATTATCAATTATTATTAAACCATTCATTTACAATTCATATCTAATGTATATACATATATATCTCTATATTTATTTTTAAAACAATTTATTTAAGATTTTATTTCAAATCCAATTTAAATATATATTCACATATATACAGATTGTCAAATCCATATGACTTTATATATTTTCTAGTCGAATCGGGGAAACTCGCTTCCATTTAAATCAATTTATCTTACAACTTTATTCAAAAATTCATTTAATTATCAATTTAAATTAAATTAAAATCTAGGGTCGTTACAAACTTCCCTCCTTAAAAGAATTTCGTCCTCGAAATTCGCAGGTACGAAAACAACACAGAGATAGATAGATTCGATCTCCTATAATTCCTCAAACTTAAGATGTGAATTCCAAACTTAAGTCGGAATATCTCAGAATACATACCAATTTGTCCCTCTTCGGACTTCAACCAACCCAAGAAATTACAACAGAATTTCAAAATTTGGTTTTAAACGAAATCGTTTTATCGATACAATTCAAATTATCCTTCATATTCTATTAATCAATTTTAACTCAATTTTAAATTTCCAATTTATTTAAATTTTCAATTTCAAATTTCCCATTTATACAGAATTTCCAATTTATTCAAAATTCCAATTCTAAATTTCAAATTCATTATAGTTTAAAACGAAAAACTGATAAGAAATTGATGAAGATACGAAATAAAAATTTCCTACAATGATACGTAGGGCCATCATCACACCAAAACTACTTCTGGAGCTGTCACGAAGCAATCAAAAGAAATTGGAATCGAATCAAAGAAATTGATAAGAAAGTTATTTCCACTGTTGTTACAGAGCATTGACCAATTATAGTCGTACTTCCTTGTCCCCTATCTCGTTATCTTCTTGCACTCATACTCACTATCAGTGGATAGTAAGAGAATTTACTGAGGCATTAAAACGGATATCATAGGGATTACTCATTCTTGGGTATACTTCACCCTATCTCTAATGAGTTACTTAATGTGTTATACTCCTGAGCTAAAGTTCAACCTTAGCTCTGACACCAAATGTAACGACTCGAATTTTTCCCGCTCGAAAATCGACATCCATACTTCATATCGTATTCGAATGCCATAGATTCGACCGTTCAAATCCGATTTGCCGAAGCTTATAACAACATTAAGTAAACAACACAGCGGAATAAAAGAATAATACATTGATATACAACTTTGATACAATATCTGATACAACAGATGATCCAATAGATATCAAAATACATCAGAGATATGATACAATAAATAGCAGCGGAAAAGAAAATAGATGACATCTAGCAGCGGAACAATATAACTCTAAGATAGTCTTCAAAAGAGAACTCCGAGAACTGCAACTCCATCTCCAAGAACCAATCCAGCAATAGCTCGAACTCCCAATAACGATGCACCAAGACAAGCAAGACTGGTGTGATCCAAAGACTGAACTAACTCCAGATGACCTACTAAACCTGACTATCTAAAAAGCCCAAACTCTAGACTGCTCGTGTAGAAAATAATGAGCATCCAGAGTTTAAAGAAACAATAAACTCCGGATCAGTCGTGGGACTGGTGTGAGCAACAAAATAGTTTATCTTTTAAAACATTCAACAAAAGATTTTTCAAAGTCAATTCGCAATGTTTTTTTTTTAAATGAGACTACCATAAGACCTCCCGCCACACATACAATGCAAACGCAGACTTGAAGGAGATTTCTTCTTATGTTAGTCAAAGATGCTTGAAACGCATTAGAAAGAAACATTTGATATTATTATTAGTGCATAGTGTAGGAAAACATTTAGAAAGTAGAATATAAATCTTAGCCAGCATAGGTACCATTATATTATGCCTACTATAGCTACCTCCTGAGGAAGCAGGTTCTACAACTAAAACCGTACAAGATCGTATTGTTTCTTTGGATTTCCAACGAATGGTCAGGCCAAGGAACTTCCTATTGCCACATGAGAATGCCTCTGGAAGGACGTCCTCGAGAACCATGCCAACACAAGGCCGGGTTACCCCTAACTGGATAACTACTGACACGAGTATGTCATCCCCCGGTCCTTTGGGACCTTTATCCGAGCGCTCGTAATCAACATCACACCAAATAATAAGTGTTTCAACATGAGTAAGCATCTGGGCTCCATACCATGATACCACCCTTTTCCAGAAGGAAATGCGCATACCCTAAAGGGAGCTACCCCTCATAACCTTGCCGCATCTTTCCTGTTTTGACCATTTCGGGGTGTGAGGTTCGACGAAGTCACGTCCACAAAGCCACGCTTTATACAAAAGCCATGCTTTGGGTCAACAAATGATCATAGAAATGATCACAAAGATAAACAATCAAACAAATGATCCTATCACAAATGATCAACACAATGATCATTTCACAGCAACACTCGGCATGTCACATTACCAAATTGGGAATATATTGCTAATAACCATCAACTACATAACCTCTGAGCTCGTACGTCTCAGAGAAGGGTGTTAAGCTAGGAGAATAAATTCTCCGCCACCAACAGAAATATATTTGAAAGAAATCAGCTTTATATCTCAACTTGTAATGTCAGATATACAATCCATACAAGTCTGTTCCGGGCTCGAACAAAACCGAAGGCACTTACAAAGAAGTCCTTGCAATCCGGATATTCACTAATCACGTTCGGACTTCCCATCACATATGGAGTCTCTATACCGGGGACCAGTCGATGCAAAGACATTCGACGAGTTGTCCTTTCGCTTTCAAAAATATCCGGTCTTCAACACCGGTCATCAATGCTATCCATAACGACATATCACATATTCGGAATGGGATATATGACACAAAGGTCCTCTCCCGGCTAAACCGAACAGTGAGCGCAGTATTTCAAAAACATATGGATATTGGGATTTCAATTAAGTCACAACTTAAAACCCAAAACTTTTCTTCAAATGGTTTAAACCAATTACCATTTCAAATCTTTATATTACAAAAAAGATTTATTTCACAAAGATCAATTTATAGACTTTAAAACAATTTCCATTCCAATTGGATTAACTCATTAAATCTTTAAATCAAAGATTTAACTCATAGCTTTCAAAATTTGATTAACTTGTTGAATCTTTAAATCAAAATTCAACTTATAGCTTTCAAATCGTTTTCATAACTTGGAAATTATCTTCATTTTCAAACTTGAAATTCTTTTTAACACAAATTGGACGTTCATTTCTTATATGAAAGCTTTTATTATTTGAAAACAAACAGTTTTCGTTTCAGAAAAATCCAATTATATATACACGAGTTAAAACCCTTGAATTCTATTCACATCCCCAAATCAATACTTTTAAAATAGTTTCTCATATATAACTGGTATAACATCTTTAATTCCTAGTTTTAAATCATAGAATTCAATTTCGAATCTTGAATTTTAAGTTTAAATCAAATTATTCAACTTCATATTTTATCGAGTTATTCAAAATAAATTTCATCTTTGAAATTCCATTTCAAAAGATTTTCACTTTAAACCCAATCCATTTCCAAAACATTTGAATTCAAATATTCAAATTTAAAACTATTTCAAAAATCTGTGACTTAATCGATTTCCTCGTGAAATCTATATTGGTGTGTGTATAAGTGTGGTCCAGGGGTTTAACACACTAGTGCAACATCATTTTAATCATCACAGATTAAAACATCGAAATATAGTTGATAAGCGGTATAACTATAACGCTTAGCGTTCATTTAAAGATCACTGATTACAGATATATCAATCACAGATAATAGTTTACATTCATCCCAGATAAATAAACCACAGTACAGATCACGCACAAAACAGAATATATCACCAAGCATTACAGATCAGAGATGTCAAATAATTCAACATTCAATAGAATCCAAACATTCACAAGCGAATTTATTAATCAACTGATTAATTAAATCAGATGTATCCATTATTAATCCGGGTTAATTATCATGATTTAATTACGAATTATTTGAAATAAATCTTCATTCAAATTTTATTAGTTAATCCTTAATTATTGACTAATCATTTCAATCAATGAATCAATTAATCTATAATTATTAAATTATCTTAATTAATTGCCATTATTAATTAATCCTTAAATTTATTCATTAACTCAAATTCTTAATCATCATTTAATTAATTTACATTCAGTAATTATTAAATAATTACTTCTCTAAGTAATTATATTTTTCAAAATTACCAAATGATATTTCTGAATTAATTAACTTAAGAAATTTAATTGAACAGATTCGATTTACTCAATAAATTACATCGAGTATTTAATTTCACAATCCCCGTCATTGAGTAATTATCTTAATAGTTTCGCAGTTGATTATTATTAATTTAATCAATCAAATTTATTAATAAAATTTATCACATTGATTAATTGTTCAAATAATCTTAGTTAATGATTTTAATACTATTAAATTTATTTAATCACCCTTTTAAAGAAAATTTCTTACATTAACCATTATTAATTTATAAATCAATTCCCTATTAAAATTCATTCGCAATGAATTAGGAATCATCAATCTTCATTACTTAAAGTTACACATTTTTTTTCATAACATTTTAAACCTACATAATAAAATAACCATTGATTACAAAAGAAATTTTTAAGGAGTAAAAAATCAATTCTTTTTCTTGTACTTTAACATTTTGACCTATTGCAACACTAAGTAATAAAAATTGATTTTCCAAAATCTTAAGATCTGATTTGAAACTCATTTCAGGTTCTACTTTTAAATTTAACTTGTTTGAATTTTATTTCCGAATTCAATTCTATTTTGATTTCCAATTTTCTTTAATAACATTAATCACTTTAAATTATTAAAACAAATGGAATTTTAAAAATTTATTTATCTTCAAACTAAATTTCAATTCAACTAGAATTTTTTTTTCTTCTATTTACATTTTAGATTAAACTCCGTTCAAAACTTTGCTTGATGAATTTAAATTTGGTTTAAAATTTTGAAAATAGAGAAACAAGGTTCCAGGTAAAACTGGAACAAGAATTCGACCCGAGACCACATAAAAATGCTCCCAGTCTAACTTCCAAAATCTGGAATACAACTTTGTGACACACACACGTGAGTTACCCTGCTTCTTCCCCACCATACCAATTTCCAGAACTTCCAAATCGTGCACTAGTGCACGGTGCACGTGCTCCTCCACCAGAGCAACCTCCGACCACCGTTGAGCATCCTTCCACATCGGCCATCTTCCCTCAAACCCATTTCGATCATCAGATCGATGATCAAAGCATCTAATCAAGATCGAGCATTCAAGCTCGATACCAGTGCCAGGAACAAAACCTGGAAACGCGCAACCCCCTCGCCTCTCATACCTGTCAACGCCGCGTTCTCCGGGCTCCAACCACCGGACACCACGAAAATTTGGCCATCCCTTCGTCATCGACCCTTCAACCATCTCCCAAAGCTGCATAACACTCGATCATCCCTAGACGATGAACGAAGCGAAAACCCAACCTTCAGTAAAACTAGGTTTACCAGGGGAAACTCGACGCCGCCGCTACCTCCGACCTCACGACCACTTTCCATTATTTTTCCCATCACCGTGGTACGCTCCTCCACCACCAGCCCAAGCCCCGACCCCTTTGATCAACGAGACCGACCCCGGCGACTCGAAATGGAAAAATCAAACAAACCCAAACCACTCTCATACCACACCATTTAAAATCATCAAATTAGGTTTAAAAATCATGTTATTGTTTACTGATTCAGCTTGCATAACTGAATTTGAAAATTAAAAGATTCGAAAATGGACAAATCTTGAGTTTGTTCAGATGGTTTGGGTTTCCAGAGACCATCTTAAGTTGCTTCCATTTTAAATAAATTTTTAAACTTAGATTATGGTGATACAAACATCTTTCGTTTGAATTCGAAGTTCAATCATCAATCAGAAAGGGAGTTAATGATTATTTTTTCCCAACAATTCGGGTTTTAAACTGGAAACAGAAGCAAGTTTAAAACAACAGCCTGTAGATTCTACTTCCAATTTACCCATATACGCAGATGATTATATACGCACAAACATACACACACACACACACACACACACACACACACACACACACACTTATCCACAGATTCAAAACCCTAAAAAAAGAATGTTACTCACAGCATCCATAAACAAACAAAATAGAGTATGTTTAGGTAGGAGTTTACTCACAGATATACCTATATATATATAAGCAACAGTTTTATATTTTAAAAGTATCTAAAAAGAATAAGTTACTCACAGTGTTTAAGAAGATGAACTATCTTGCTTTTTTGTTTAGATTTGCTTGCAGTTTTGAAACAGGCTTGTAAAACAAAATAAGCTGAAACCCCTCTCTCTTGAATCTCTGGTTTGCTATGTTATGTTGAATTTTGTTTTAGTTGTAAACTGAAGCTTTCCTATGTTTTTCTTTTCTTTTATTTTTCTTTTTTGCTCAGTTTAAAATGAATGAAAACTGAGATGAAGAAAGTGATGTATATAACAAAAAGTTTACAAGTTGATAACATTTTGTACAGGTGATGTTATTTCTATAATAGGCATGGGTGAAGAGGCTTGCATTAAATGCTAGAGGCATGTTGCATTAATTACTTACAACTTTATGCAGCCTATATTTTATTTCTTCATTTGACAAGGGTACATGACTATATGTTTTATTTGCTTTGACTATGCTAATTTGATTTTGGCTGGAGATATTAGTGGCTTGCAGATTTGTTTATTAACTTGTATTTATATTTGAATTTATATTTCTTTTTGCTTTGTTTTATCACTTTATATTTAAACTTTGTTTTGTCATTTCTTTTGTTCCATTGTCTTATTTTTATTCCTCTTTTATTTTAACTTAAATTGTTTATTTTACTTTAATATTTATTGCTTTATATTAAATTTATAAATTCAAATTATTATTAACCATCAATTGTAATACTTATTATTATCAGTTATTATTAAACCATTCATTTACAATTCATATCTAATGTATATACATATATATCTCTATATTTATTTTTAAAACCATTTATTTAAGATTTTATTTCAAATCCAATTTAAATATATATTCACATATATAAAAATTGTCAAATCCATATGACTTTATATATTTTCTAGTCGAATCGAGGAAACTCGCTTCCATTTAAATCAATTTATCTTACAACTTCATTCAAAAATTCATTTAATTATCAATTTAAATTAAATTAAAATCTAGGGTCGTTACAATTTACATGAAACGCGACTTACGACTTAAGAAACAAGAGACTCAACTTATATGCAACACTACTCAAAATAGCAGCGACCTATCTTCCAGCGGCTCAAGGTCAAGCGACCTAAAATACTTGCGACTTAAATTTCAATTCAAGAGATCTTGGCAACGACCTACGGCATAGTCTCATTCGCGATTTAGGGCGAAGCAACGAAGCGACCTACAGAAGCTCGTTCACGCGACCTACTCCCGATCGTGACTTAGTCGTTTGCTTATAGCTCGTGCGCGACATACGGAGGAGGAGGAGCAAGCTATGATTTCGCGACCTAGGGCGGAAGGTCGTTCGCGAGGTGGTTCTGGGGTGGCAGCGCGACCTTGGGTAAGTCGCTCGCGATCTTCATCATCCTTCCCTTGTTGGAAGGAATTCGACCTCGAATTCACACTCACCTCATCTTCGACAAGTTCCTCCCCATAATACGGAATTAAGTGTTTGACATTGAAAACATCAGAAGTAGGAACCTCTTCCGTAACCTTAATTGATACACATTATCATTGATCTTCTTTATGATTTCTATAGGACCAATCTTTCTAGCAGCTAGTTTGTTGTAAGTACCAACAGGAAATCGATCCTTGGTCAATACTGCATATACAAAATCTCCTTCTTTGAAGACAACACTTCTTCGATTCTTATCCTCCATTTTTTTATACTTCTCATTCATCTTCTCTAATCGTTTCTGAACGATTCTATGGCATTCTGTCAACCCATCAACAAAATCAGCAGCCCGCTTAACTGTCCCCTTCTGTTGTGGCACTATTGTCAAATCCAACGGCCCCTTTGGTAAGCTTGAATATACAATTTGAAATGGACTGAAACCCGTACCACGGTTGATAGCATGATTATGAGAAAACTCTGCTTGACATAACTTCACATCCCAACTCTTCCAATTGTCTTTCACAAGACATCTCAGTAAATTTCCCAACGATCGGTTAACCACCTCCGTTTGCCCATCAGTTTGCAGATGGTAAGCGCTACTAAAATTCAGCTTCGTTCCGACCGTCTTCCACAAACTCAACCAAAAATGGCTCAAAAAACGAGTATCTCTATCTGAAACAATAGATTCAGGTAAACCATGAAGTCTATAAATCTCTCTAAAGAACAACTGTGCCACATGGATTGCATCTGCCGTCTTCTTACAATCAACAAAATGTACCATCTTCGAGAAACGATCCACCACAACATATATAGAATCATTCACCCTTTGAGTTATAGGCAAACCCAAAATGAAATCCATGCTGATATCAACCCATGGTTCGGTAGGCACAGGTAATAGCATATATAATCCCGCATTCGTAGCCGTTCCCTTCGAAACTTGACAGATATGGCATCTCTCCACAAATCTCTCAACTTCTTTTCTCATTGATGGCCAAAAATAAGATTGAGAAATCAACTGCAATGTATGATCTCTGCCCACATGGCCTTCTTCATGTAACTCTTTGATAATCTTCATTCGCAAACTTCCTTATGGTATGCACAATCGATTCCCCTTGAATAGAAACCCATCTATCATCACATATTCATCCGTACTCCCATCCTTGACTTTCTCCACAATCTTCGTAAAGTAAGGATCTTCTTCAAACAATTTTGGCAATAGTTCAAATCCTGTCACTTCAACCTTCATCGTTGTCAACAAATGATTCTTCCTCCTCAAAGCATCGACCTCACGATTCGTCACCCCTGACTTGTGTTTCACAACAAAAGTAAACTGCTGTAGATACGCGACCCATAAAGCGTGTCTGGCTGAAATTTTGTCCTGCCCTTGCAAATGCTTCAAAGCTTCATGATCCGTATAAAGAACAAACTCCTTCTGAAACAGATAATGTCTCCAGTGCTTCATAGCTTGAACAGTTGCATAAAATTCCACGTCATAAGTGCTATATCTCAACTTGGCTCCAGACAATTTCTCACTGAAATAAGCAACTGGTCTTCCTTTCTGACTCAATACTCCGCCAACCCCAACTTTTGATGCATCAGTATGTAACTCAAACAACAACTGAAAATCCGGTAATACTAGAATTGGTGATGTCGTCAACAGTGTCTTGATCTTCTCAAAAGCAACCCCTGCTTCCTCTGACCACTCGAACTTCTTTCCTTTCATGCAATCAGTTACAGGTGCCATTACGCTGCTAAAATGAGGAATGAATCTTCGATAAAAAGATACCAACCCATGAAAGCTTCTCACTTCAGTAATTGTCTTGGGTTGTGGCCAACTCCTGACAACTTCTATTTTACTTTCATCCACTTGAATACCTTCCTTTGACAGAACATACCCCAGAAACAAAACACTGTGCGTTATGAACACACACTTCTTCGTTGCAGCATAAAATTGCTCATGTCGTAGGATCAACAGTACTTCTCGCAAATGCTGGACATGCTCTTCCATACTCCCACTATAGATCAAAATATCATTAAAGTAAACTACCACGAACTTCCCAATAAATGGTCTGAAAATCTGGTTCATCACTCTCACAAAAGTACTAGGAGCATTTGACGAGCCAAACGGCATAACCAACCATTCGTATAGACCTTCTCTAGTTTTAAAAGCAGTCTTCCACTCATCACCCGGTCTAATAAGAATTTGATAATATCCACTCTTCAAGTCAATCTTCGAGAACATAACAGCCTCACTCAACTGATCAATCAAGTCATCAAACCTTGGCATAGGAAATCTGTATCTCACAATGATCTTGTTTAGAGCCTAACTGTCCGTATACATTCTCCACGAACCATCCTTCTCCGGCACCAATAAAGCTGGTACTGCACAAGGACTCAAGCTCTCCTGAACACACCCATGTTCTAACAACTCTTCCACCTGCCTTCTCAGTTCCTCATGCTCCTTAGGACTCATCCTGTAGTGTGGCCTATGTGGTAATACTGCCCCTGGCACAAGATCAATCTGATGTTGAATGTCCCTCAACGGTGGTAACTCCGTTGGCAACTCTTCAGGAAACACATCTTTAAATTCTTCCAATACTGGCTTTACTTCCTCTGGAACTTCATCAGTTTCAGTGGCTTCATGTCCAATCAACAAAAACACCTCTGGACTCTCCTCTACTTCTTCAACAAATTCCTTCAAAGTCAACAACGTCTTCAGCTCCTCAATCTCTTCTGACTTGCTTTCTTCTTGTTGTCTCTTCTTTGGAACCAAAATGATCTTAACACCTTAAAACATAAAGCTGTAGCTATTGGTCCGACCGTCATGCTGCACTGCTCGATCATACTGCCATGGTCTTTCTAAAAGCAAGTGACAAACATCCATCTCCACCACGTCACACCAGATCTCGTCTTTATACTTCTTCTCGATAGAAAATGGAACATGAACTCGTCTGTCCACCTTCACTTCTCCTCCTTTCCTTAACCACGCCAACTTGTAAGGATTTGGATGCTTCTCCGTTTTCAACTTTAACTTTCTCACAGCTTCAGTAGAAATGATATTATCACAACTTCCCGCGTCAATCACGAATTTACAAACTTTCCCCAGTATAGTGCATGTTGACTGAAAGATATTACTCCTCAACCAACTAGCTTCTTCCTCTTTCTTTGGTGTTAAACAAGATCTCCTCATCATTAGATTACATCCCTCATCTCCTGACAATTCTTCTTCCTCCTCAATTGGATTAGAATCACCTTCACCAACATCCTCATCTTCAATCTCAGCAATCATTGCCCGCTTCTTCGGCTTTAGACATTCATTACTCTTGTGGCCAAACTCTTGACAATTAAAATACTTGATACTATTGTTGACCTTGGTCTTTGCAACCTCGTTGACAACCGGTTTAGTAACAGCTTTTGAAACAGTAGTATTGCTACTAGTTCCCTTCACTTGATTGTTGGAATTTGTAAACATACCACCACCTCTTCTGCCTTGCTTCTCCCAAGCTAACGCCTTCTGGTGTGCTTCTGCAACAGATCTGGGATCAAACATATTCACCATATCTTGAATCTGCATTCTCAACCCTCCAACAAACCTAGCAGTCAACTGTTCCTATGTCTCCATGATATCATTCCTGGCAATCAGTTGATAAAATTCATCTGCATAATCATTCACTGACTTTGTTCCCTGTCTCAAGTTTTGTAACCGTTGATACATAAGAGATTGATAATTATACGACAAGAAGGTAACCTTCATCAATTTCTTCATCTTCTCCCAATCAACAATACTTGACTTCCCCATCCGTTCTCGTGTAAGTTTGGTTTGCTGCCACCACGCCATAGCTCTTCCCCTCAATCTAGTAGCAATCAACTTCACTCGACGATCTTTCGAAACCTCCTTGAAATCAAAGATCTCTTCAACATTAGACAACCAGTCCAAGAATTCTTCTGAAACCATTCCACCCTTGAATTCAGGAATCTCCATCTTCATCCCTGATTCCCATCGACGATCATCTTCAACATCTCGATACTGATGTCGTACTTGATCTCGATCTCAGTAATGAATACTTCCCCGATCACCATCAAACTCCTCATCAAAATCTGATGTATATTGATGTCGATCATGACCACCAACATCTCTACCACCACCATTTCTACCACCAACCTCCCTTTGATCTACATTCCTCCGATTTCGTTCTTCAACATTCCTATCACGATCGTCAACATTTCTACGACCATGATCTTCTTTTCTCTCCCGATCTGAATGTGGTGAAACTCTACTTCCCCCATGGCTCGATTCAGGTGAAACCCTTCTTCTACTTTGATTCATTTCAAGCATCATTCTCTCTAATCGACCAATCCCTTCATTCAACTTCTCAGTGAAACTCTCGTTGATTCGTTGCTCCATTTCATCGGCTTCTTCTCTTCCATACAAAGCATTAATATTACGATGATGTTGAGCTCGTCTCGGTGGCATGATTGAACTTCAAACAATTCAAACACTTTCCGAACTTTGATCCAAAACGATATGGATCGAAACTCCCAACTTGTTGCTACTTCACGATGAACACCAAACTTCTCAACAATTGCAAATCTGATCTCCAAACTTCAAATGATGCAAACAACTTGCGATTTAGCTCTGATACCAAACTGATGCAGCGTAGTAAGCGAATTCGATGATGTAAATCGAATCCATTTAGGATCTCACACGATTAGCGGAAATAATCGGTGAATCGATGATAAATCAATGAATTTTAGAATACCGAAAGTCCCAAATCCGTTGATCACGAAGATACCGGACTTTAGTAATCTTCGACACGTTGATCGCGCACGATACCGTGAGAGAAGATCTTCAATTCTTCGAAAGTTGATCAAGCGCACTTGATTCCGTGAATTGGCTTCAACAATCGTTGATTCGAGCACAATCGAATGCCGAAAGTGGAGATAGGAGATAACACTCAACTACCAATTTAAATGGAGGCACAAAGCACAAACCAAATTTTATTCAAAATTCAACCACCTTTTACAATGACTCAACTCACCTATTTATAGGTTTACAACCCACACTAGGTCATTTGGCGACCTACGACATAACCCAGGTCGTTTGCGACCTAAAGACAACACAACACAAACATTACAGCACATGGCGCAACATATTTACATCACACGCGACTTACGACTTAAGAAACAAGCGACTCAACTTATATACAACACTACTCAAAACAGCAGCGACCTATCTTCCAGCGGCACAAGGTCAAGCGACCTAAAATGCTTGCGACTTAAGCTTCAATTCAAGAGATCTTGGCAGCGACCTACGGCATAGTCTCGTTCGCGATTTAGGGCGAAGCAACGAAGCGACCTACAGAAGCTCGTTCACGCGACCTACTGCTGATCGCGACTTAGTCGTTTGCTTATAGCTCATGCGCGACATACTGAGGAGGAGGAGCAAGCTATGATTTCGCGACCTAGGGCGGAGGAAGGTCGTTCGCGAGGTGGTTCTGGGGTGGCGGCGCGACCTAGGGTAAGTCGCTCGCGATCTTCATCATCGGTCCTTTGGGACCTTTATCCGAGGGCCCTCGATCACCAAGCAACAACCACACAGAAAAATGAGATTGGAGCAACCACATAGGTTAAGCATCAGGGCTCAATACCTGACACCACCCTTTTCCAGAAGGAAATTACATACCCTAAAGGGCGCGACCCTCATAACCTTGCCGCATATTCCTATTTTGACCATTTCCGGGGTGTGAGGTCCGATGAAGTCTCATCCACAAAGCTACGCTTTTTCACAAAGCCACGCTTTGATCAACAAATGATCAATAAATAACCATCACATAGCAGCACTCAGCATGCCACATTACCAAATTGGGAATATATCGTTGATAACCTTCAATTACATAACCTCTGAGCTCGTACGTCTCAAACAAGGGTATTAAGTTAAGAGAATGAATTCTCCGCCACCAACAGAAATGTATTTGAAAGAAATCTGCTTTATATCTTAAAATGTAGTGTCAGACATGTAACCATAAAAGTCTGCTCCGGGTTCGAACAGAACCGAAGGCACTTCAGAAGAAGCCCTTGCAATTCGGGTATTCACGATCCCGATCGGACTTCCCATCACTTAGGGAATCTCTATACCGGCGCGACTCAGTACAGAGACAATCGATAGGTCATCCTATCGCTCTCGCAAATACCCGGTCTTCACCACCGGTCTTCAAATGCTATCCATATCGACGTGTCATTATTCAGAATGGGTTATATAACACAGGGTCCTCTCCTGGCTAAACCGAATAATGAGAGCAATATTTAAAATATATGGATATGGGATTTCAGTTAAGTCACAACTTAATAGAAAACCAAAATTTTCTTTCAAATGGTTAACGAATTACCATTTCAAATCTTTTTAAATAAAAAGATTTAATTTACAAAGTTCATCCAGATTTCACAAAGATTCATTTACACAGTTTTCAAAACGATTCCATTTCAAAATTGGATTAACTCATCCAATCTTTGAATCAAAGATTTAATTATAGCTTTCAAATCAATTTACAATTTAAATCTTTTATGATATAAAAGATTCACCCTTCACAATTCTCTACGATTTAAAACCAAATTTCAATTATCTTCACAAAGGTCAATTTATAGTCTTCCAACTATTTACATTTCCATTTCAAACTTGAAATCGTTTTAACACAAATTAGGAATTCATTCCTTATATGAAAGCTTTATTATTTGGAAACAAATAGTTTTCTTTTTTGGAAAAACCCATAAAAAATTAAAGCCATTCAAGTATAGAACTTAAATTCTAATTTACATTTCCAAACCCACACTATTTAAATGGTTAAGATCCCATATAAGCATCTTTTATGACTTGTATAATGTTTAGATCAAAATTCCAAGTCATTGAATTCAATTTCAAACATTGAATTCAAATTCAAATCAAATTATTTAAATTTCAAGTTTTTATCAAGTTATTTAAAATAACTTTTATTTTTGAAATTCATTTCAAAAGTTCTTAATTCAAAATTCAAAACTATTTCGGATTCAAGAATTCAATTTCTAAATTTGATACAAATCTGTGACTTAACCGATTTCCTTGTGAAATCCACATTTGTGTGTATAGTGTGGTACAGGGGTTTAACACAGTAGTGCAACAGCATCCAATCATCACAAATCAAAATACAGAAGTATAGTTGATAAGCGGTATAACTATAACGCTTATCTTTTATTCACAGATCATATATATATATATATATATATCACAAATAATAAATTACATCACAGATAATTAATTACATTACAGATCACACATAAATCAGGATATATCACAAAGTATCACAGATCAGGGATATCAAACAATTTGACAATTAATACAATTCAACATCCAACATAGTCCAAACATCCATAAATAGGATCAGTTTAATTATCTGATTAATTTAAATCAGATGAATTTCTATGAATAAATTTGCGAGTTATGGTAAATTAATAATCAATTAATTATAAACATTTAATAAATTATTCTTTAATTAATCATTAATTAATCCTTAAATTAATTATTAATTCTTAATTAACTATTCTTAATTAATTTACAATAACTAGTTAATTTCTTAATCACTTCCATAGAGTAATTCTACTTACACAAGTTCATAAATGATTATCATTAATTAATTAATCCAATTGATTGTTACAATTTATCACATTAATTAATTATTTAAATAATATTAGTTAATAACCTTTATTAACGATAATAATTTCTTTAATTACTTTGCTAAAGAAACTTTGCTTATATTAATCATTGTTGATTATAAATTGATTTTTCATTAAGAACTCATTAGTTAATCCTTAAATTATTTAATTAATTGAGTGTCAATTGTAACTTAATTAGTTCTTAATCACAATTTAATTGTTCCTTAATTAAATTAACGTAACCTCACTTAATAAATTTCAACTTGTAATTACTAAGTTAATAAATACAAAAGATTAACTATCAATTCTACTTAACTTAATAGTTAATGAATTACAAATCATGCTTAATTACTTTTCAAATCCACTAGATAATAAAAATTATTTACCTTAATTTTCATTTAAAAGTCTTCTTTATACTTTGAAATCAATTTATTATAGTTATAAAAAGTCTTAATGTTAATTAACTTTGACCCTTATTTTAAATTAATTAGTTAGTTAAAGTACTAATTAGATTTTAAAACATCGTTAAGTATTTATTTACACTTAATAAACTTATTTCAAAGTTTAGCTTTCAAATCAAAGTTGGATTACAATTACATTTGATTTTAAATTCCAGTTTAAATTTTGCTTTGAAATTTAAATATAGTTTTAAAATTTCCAGAGACAAAATCTACTTCTGTTATAAACCTGGCAACTCATACGCGAGCCCAAACAAACACTCGAGTTTTCCACTGAAAAGCCTCGAGACAAACGCAAATTTCTTCGAGCATCACTCGGGACAATTCGCAAAACCCCATACCCCCAACTAACCACCAGATACCAGAAAACGTGCTCGTACACATGCATAAAGGCGACGTTCGACTCCAGGCGATGCTACATCGTCGAGCATGTCGACGATGACCCTAGCTTCTCTTCCTGATCGCCAGAACCATGATACCACCTCGAGATCAAAGATTGATCCAACGTCTCAACTTGGGAAAAACAACACAGGCTCCACCTCGAAACCTGTCAATGCGCCGTTCCCCCAACCTCGGTCACATGAACACGCAAAACTCTGGCCATGAACTCGTCTTCGACCAAGCTACCACCTCTCGAGACCACGTGCAACTCGATGCACTGAGGCGGTCGCGGCGATCAAAATCTCAACAACCGTAAAACTTTGGGTTTCCCAACTAAAACGCATGCCGCTGTCGCCGCCGCTGTCTATCCACCATCGCGCCATTTTTTCGAGCTTCCCCCATCACTCCTCCACCTCCTGGAGGAAACTCGACTCCTCCAATCGACAAGATCACCCACGGCAACCCCAAATGCACAATACAGTCGAACCCAAACTGCTCTTCACTCCCTCCTTTAAAAATCATCAAACCAAGTTTAAAAATCCTATTTTTCTATGAGTATTCAAGTGATATATCTGAATTATTGTTTTATGAAACTCGAAATTTCCAAAGTTTGGAATTACACTATAAAAATTTGATTTCTCAACATATGTGCATTTTTGTTTCATGAAACTATTTTTAGTTTATAACTTAAACTAAATACAACTAATTTGTTTTGAAATCAAAACCTGATATTGACTGGAAAACAAGAAATTGAATTTTCTTATTGTTGTTCTATACCCTGTAAAGCAACATAGAAGAAATACCCACTGATACATGCATATACACAGAGCAGTCTTCAATATATGTATGTATACATAAGATTAAATGGTTGAGTGTTACTCACTTTCCAAATCATGGTTTAAAGCTTTCATATTGAAGTTGAAGTTGTATTCTAGTTTTGAACTAGATAATTGAAGCTTCTTTGCTTCTTGATTCCTAGGCCTTGATTGCTTTGATAAAAAAAATTCTGAGATGTTTAAATTGATATTTTTTTGAATGATGATGATATTTCTTTGGTTTTTCTTTTTCTCAGTTTATATGGGTGCAACTGAAACGAATTTGTTGTTCAAGTGAAATGGAGCTTTACAGTGTATATATATTTGTTTAAGTTGATAGAAAAATATGTTTGTACAATGTTTAGCAGGGATATTTTCTTTGCTTGCTGGCTGACGTGAATTTTTAGTGTGCTAGCATTAATTAGTTTGTACAATTTCATATTATTCTTCTTTTTCAGATGTACAAATTCATATATCTTCTTCATTTTGTTTTTTGGCTAATGGGTTCTTTGTGTGCTAGCATAAAATATATTGTACAACTTATATTTTTCTTCATTTCAGCTGATATGATTATGTGAGATATTTGATGTGGCTTCACTTTTTTTTCTTGTTTGCTTGTTTTATCTTGTTTCATGTTTACATATGTATGTTTCATATTTTTTTTTCTTTTTGTTTGGTCTTTGTTTCATATTTTTTCATTTGCAAGTGTACATGTTTATGTATTTGTTTACTTCATTACTTAGTGAATTTCAAATTTTATTTTATTTTTCTTTTATTATCTTTACTTCATTCTATATGTATCATTTATTTTGATTTATGATATCATGATTTATTTTATATTGCATAAAGTATATAATTAATTTATTTAATAATGTAGATGAATTTCCACCTTTTCATTTGGTTGTTAAAATCTTAGCAATTAATTGTTTACTTTATATTTTTATCACAATCTTTTATATATTTTGATTTCTATTCCTAGTTTAACTTATTACTATTATTTTACCTTAGTATTCATTATCTTGTATTTATCTATAAAATTTTTTTATCCTACTTCCATCAATTCTAAATTTTAAACCAAATTATTTATTTTCTTCTTTGTGTCAAAGATTTATATTCTTATTTTTATTTTAAAACCATTCCTTTAAGATTTAATTCAATATGTATATATATATATACGTGTATATATATATATATAAATATAAATTCAAACTCTACTCATATGATTTAGTATATGTTCTATTTGAATTGGGGAAACTCGAATCAATTCACCAATTAATTTTACAGATTTTAATTCAAAAATAAATGTAATTATCAATTTAAATTTAGTAAAAATTCGGGGTCCTTACAAATGCACCAGCATATTTTTTGACCTAATGGATCGAGTTTTTAAAGAGCTGTTAAAAAATGCTTGTGGTGGTATTTGTTGATGATATACTTGTATATTCGAGAAGCGAGTAGGAGCATGTGTTGCATTTAGAAGAAGTGCTTAATACTCTCTATATGTATAAGCTAAAGGCAAAAAATTTCAAATGATACTTTTGACGTAATGAGGTTTTCTTTCTAGGGCATGTTCTCTAAGCAGGGATTAGAGGTCTGTCCTTGAATAGTTGCCGTAATACATGATTGACACATACCAAAGAATGCTGTGGAGATGAGAAGTGTTCTTGGTTTGGCTGGCTATTACAAGAAGTTCATTAAAGACTTTGCTAAAACTTCTACATCGTTAACCCACCTTATTAAGAATAATTTAGTTTTCTCATGGAGCTCGGCAAGCGAATATGCTTTAATTAAGTTGAAGGAGCTGTTGACTAGTGAAAATGGCATAAAATTGTTCCAAGTATACACCGATGCTTTTGGTACAGGATTGGGCACAGCATTGATGTGGGAGGGTAGAGTTTTTTGTTATGTTAGTTGATAGTTAAAAGTACACGAAAGAAACTATCCCACTCATGATCTTGAGTTAGAAGCTACTATCTTCGCCCTCAAATCATGGAGGCGTTATCTTTTACGGGAAGATTGAGATATTCATGGATCATAAGTCTCAGAAGTATCTACTCTCCCAAAAGGATCTGAATTTGAGGCAGTAGACATGGATGGAGTTCTTGGAATCATACAATTTTAGTATCTCATATAATCAAGGCAAAAGGCAGTATTGTAGTCGATGCCTCAGTAGAAAGCTTGCAGTGTTAAGCCATACGTTCTTAGAATATGCAATGGCCTGAAATTTTATCATTTTGATTATGAAAAATTGATTGATTTTAAACATTTAAACAATTGATTTTAAAATCTTAAATAACTCATTTTTATTTTGTAATAATGATGGTGAACTCATTTTGAATATTTTTTACATAAATAAATAGTTCGGTGAAAAACTAAAAATGTGACCGAAAATCATTTTTTGGATTTTTGCCTTTTCGCCAAAAAAAGTTGTTGAACTTATTGTGCACATTAGTTTACATTTGAACACCAACATTTAATAAATAAACAGTGGTTAGCACTAAAATATAATTAGTAGACTAAACAAAAGGTTAGGAAGTATTTAAAAAGTTAAGTAAAAGAAGACTTTTCTTCCTTATTTCAAAAGGATGAAGTACTATGTAATACATGTCTTCATGATGTATGTGCATGACCATGTGGAAGGGGTGCGATGTACATGAGTTGACACCTGGGAAAGTGTATGGAAGATGGCTTATTTGGAGGGCAGCTAGGTAATTTGGTGAAGGGGTAAGTGAGGTAATTGTCATTTTTCAAAATCTCTAAAAGAAGGCACTTGTTTTCATTTTGGCCTTTATACTTTCCTCTCTTTCTTTTTCACTTCTCCATTTCTTTCTACATTTAAGCTTCATACGTCAAAAGCACATCAAAACCACTTCTTTTCTCCTCTAACTTCTTGCATAAGCTTGTTAAACTTAGTACACACCACTATCATCTCAAAGCTACCAAAAATCAAATCCAAACTCCCTATCTCTTCGTGGCCATGTGTATCTAAGGGGAATGGAGGCTTGGCCATGAGCTTAGGGAGGCTAAGGATGGATTTGAGGTTGTTTTGGTTGAATGGTAGAAAGATTTGTGGGCTTTCTTGGTTGCAGTAGCTTCATCTTTGATTTGGAAGTGAGTTAAACCCACATTGAATGGCATTTAACTAGAACTATTGTTGTAATAATTTTATTTTCTTGCTTTGGTTGTTTATAATTGTGTATTGCTTATGTTAATTTTTGGATTTGATTCCCTTTTGGAAGAGGATGCATATGTAACTACTTTTGGAGGGGACTTAAATGATTTGTAACATGACTATCAGGTTGTATAGTCTTGACCTAAAACACATAAGGATTAGTAGGGGACTAGTAAAAGTGAACGGAAGTCGAAGTGTCTTCGTAGCGAATATGTCACAATGGAAGCATTTCGAAGAATGGAAATTTTGTACTGGGATCCTAAAGGATTCCTCACCTTGTTGATTTTAATTTACGTATATTCTTTCTTATGTAAATGACTTGTGATATGATTTTGAAAGTTGACTTATTTTTTATATAGAAGTAGTTAGCACTTGATAATGTGCTAGAGGGGTCGCTAAGCAACTATCCATATTTGAAAAGTTATTCTTATGTATTTTAAATCGACTTCAAACTTTTATTTTGAAGTAAAGCATTTTCCATGACTATAGTGGTTTAAAATATAGAAAGAAATATGGTTTAAAATCTATTTTATTTACAAATCAACATTTAAAAAGTTACGGTCCATATAGCGATAGCCGCTATGGATGCACTTTGAATATTCACGATTTTAGTCAAGTAAAAGGATTTTAAGATTTTTAAAATTCCTTTTGAATGTATTTTATAAAATTCACACAATTAATTTAAAAGGAGTTTAAATTTTTAAATATTTTTTAAGTATTTAAACAAGTGGTTTATTTAAAAGAAATCCCTTTACTTTTTCAAAGTTTAATTCTTTTTAGTAGTTATGGTTTTTAAGTATGATATGGATAGAAGTTTAAACTTTGTTTAAAAGCGTTTGAAATGGTTTGAAATTTATGTGAATTATTTTTCAAGTTTTATTTAATATAATAAAGCAAGTGGTACTTTATAAAAGGGGGAAACTCTTTTATTTCCAAAGTTGAACTTTCTTTCGAAAGTAATGATATTTAAGAGATGTTTTATATAAAAAGTTTAAAGTATTATAAGCATTTTAAATTATTTTGGAAAATGAAGAGGGAAAATTTGGAATTATAACCAGTTTTTGTTAATTGGTTTTCGAAAAATAGAAGAAAGTTATGTACTGTAATATTCTAATTATAGTAAATGATTTTAGAAAGTGGAAAAAAGAAGTAGGATTTATAATATTATTTCTTACAAATAATATACAGAATTTATGAAGCCTTATACTTGTCGTTAAGCTTTGAGGTAGGTAAACTCTTACAATCCTAAAAGATAAGAATGTCATCCAGTTAAGGTTTAAGAGGTAATACTACCCTAACTTGAACGACTTGATTGTTAACCAAAGAATAATTTTAGTTTGAAAAAGAAGATTGATAAGGACAAGTATTATTTCCATACATGGATTCAGTTACGTATGTAAATTAAGTAGTCCTACACTTGGCACTAAAGGCCGATTAGTAGATCGATCCTCTATTTGCGAGATCTAGAATCAAAGTGTTTTAACTAAAGTAAGGCTAGGAGCAATCAGGGCCTTAGCTTAACTAGTTTCATTTTTGGGCAAGGGATAGAGTGAATCAAAATATCAAAAATGTGACAAGTACAAGAGATTTGATCTCTATAAATGATCTTTATAATTTATGGTGGTATAATAAGTGTTCTTTTCATACTTAACACTAAATTATAAGGAAGGGAAACTCATATCTACTGTGAGAGTTTAAGAATGTATGTCGAGGCAAGGATAAACGCTAACTTTTCGAAATATATTATTAATCAAGAATAGGAAAACTTTGAAATCATAATGTGATGGTAAGTATGTTTAGTCTAATTTCTATATGATCCATTTACTTACACCAAAAGTGTTTTGGGTTTATTGTTATCAATGTTTTTAAATGACATTTGTTTTAAGCCAATTAAGTATATTCTAGGGATATGAAATCTTTCCAAAGATTTTGCGAATATACTTATAAGATTAAGATATGTATATGAATGCACTTTCTAAGTATTGAAAGTGTAGTATTTGCAAATATACTTATACCGATGAAATATGAATATTTCAAGTATTTACAAAATGGATTTAATTAATTAAAGGATTAATTAAAGGGGCTTCGTAGTTGCTTATTTGCTTAATCATTCTTGGATTCCATATGAAATTAAATCTCTATTTTGGTTGTTTGCTTATGTGATAGTTAAATAACCGACTATCAAATCTTGGTCGGTTTTGAAATTATCGATTGTTGATTCAGAGAGACCAGTATCAGATAAGCATAAGTTATCCAAAAACTACTTCGAACCAACATAAGCATTCGAATTGGAGATGTCTTGAAGATGATGGAAACCAAGGACAGAGTTCATTGAAGTGTAAAGGCCACTTGCTACTGAGGGAGATTCCAAAAAGGATGTAGTAGAAGTAGTGCCTTCGGTTTCTTCAGTCCCAGAACAACCTGTATGGATGAATGTTGGCATTTAATTATTGCTTGGAGGGCAGTATTTGCATTCCATGTCGGATTTGCTAAAATGTAAACTCAAGCCGCACACCCAAAAATGACTAAAACATGGTAGATGCAGTAGGGCTATGTGGGTCGCTCTCATTAGGGTATGGTCATCACTTGTATCTAGATTGATATTTATTGATTATGTATGCTTATGGCTACAGAAATAGTTTGTCAAGTTGATAGCCAGGGTAACGATCATATTCAATTCTATCTAGGAAGGGGTAGGCTAGTTCTGTGTTAGTAGAGGTGCAATGATTGCAGCCATAATACATTTTATCTAGAGGTGTACGGTACGGATGATAGTCCCTTACCTTGTCATTGCATAGAATCTTACAAACTTATTCGTATACTAAATATGCTATTGAATGTAATTAATGTAACCATTCTAGCTATGATTAAATATCTGTATTAAATCTTAAACATTATCATAATATCATTGGATTTCTAATAATAATGGTTTGGTTATCGCAAGGTAAAAACCCGTCCATGTTTATTTGTGGCATGATCATACGAGATACTTTTATTTTTGAATGGTTTATAAATATAACAATCCATATGATTTGAGTTTCTCATGCTGGTTTACCACACTGATCCGGGGGTTATTTTCTTATAATGCTTAAATCAGACCCCGAGTATATATCTATATTTAGCTTTGGACACTTTGTAGCTTCAGAAGAGAGCTGGATGCCTCCAAGTACTATTCATTTTATTTTTGCTATATTTCTTGGCTGTGTTTATCAGCATTTGTGAGAACATACTGTCATAACTGTCTAGGCTAATGATTGGTTAGTTTACTCTGATATGTCGTTTATATAAGTTTATTTTGTAAACATCTATTATATATTATATATTACTCATTACAAAATGAGATTATGTTCAGTCATTTCTTTTCTTTCACCCTAACAATCTATCTTTCCGATACTTGGTTCTTCGGATATGAATACTGTGGATGAATTAACGTCGACTTTTAAGGGATGAAAAGGGCGGATCATCACACTTGGTATTAAAGCTTAGGTTGAGCAAACATCTAGGCTTTGGTATTGTAAACTTATTAGAGATAGGTAAGTGACACCATAGAATGAGTTTGAGTGTGTATATGAGAAAGCGTATTTGTTATCACTATAAAGGCATATTGTGTTAATTGATCTGTTGAGTGATTATAAATTCTGTTCAACGTGCTTGATTAACATTATCAATAGGGATTCCTAAATATTTGGATAAGGCGAACCGACACTTAAAATTTGGAAATTGATAAGTGAAATAATTTTACCTAGAATTATACTTTATATGTAATGGAATGATTTTCAAAAAAAAATTGATATAGTTATTTATGATGTGCTTGTGCGTTAGGAGATGATAATATTCAATTATTATCATTATAGTTGATTAGCCATGCTCGTCCAGTTTAGAGCACTGACTATTGTTTATTGATTTATTATTTATTTTCAACCAGTTTTGAGCATTTATTTGTTTGATTTAGATTAAATATGAATGCCTTGTGAATTTAGTTTTACAATTTGACTATAAGGTATTAGGTAGTAATGTTGTTATAAAGTTTTTTTTTGATACAAGAAGGAATGGTTTTATATAAAGATGGTTTATAAATCAGGTTTTATAAAATACGATTTTGTAAATAAGGAGGATTTTTGAAAATTTAAATCCCTATGTCTTTGAAGAAGATTTCAAATGATTTTTGGAAATAGCCATAATAATATTACCTGAAAATATTTGTAAGTATAAGTGTTCTCAAAGAGAATTTTAAAGTTAGGTACATTTTCTTTAGTTTGTTCGAAGAATGAGTCTCAATAGTTTTGTGGTAATCTGAATAATCTAAGTGATAATCAAATGTTTTCTTAGGCTAACATTACTAATAAATTATTCCCTTTGTCACTGTATGATCGAAACGAGTTTGAGTCCGAAAGAACCTAAAGCAAGATGGTAATCTAAATTTTGGTAAAACTATCTATATGGAAATATATATGTTAGATTTTAGTGATATAATATTCCATATTTAATTAGATCTAGGAGATATTTGAGTCTATGGGGAATTATGACTCAGATTCATTGCCTATTTTACAGATTTTATAGAATTTTGGAAGGTGATTTATTGCATCTTTTAGAGATTTTGCGTATTTAATAGAGAGATTAGTTGCCTCTTTTATTGCATTAAAGAAGGCAACAAATTATCTACCTGAGAAAGATTTATGAAGGTATTCAATAGCTTCTTAAATAAGATAATTTATAAAGTTTATTATAAATAGACATGTCTAGGATTCATAAGAGGTGTGGGAAAAAGTGTATTTTGTTGGGTGTTTGGGATTGAGATTTCTTCTCAATTTTAAGTCTCTTTTGTATTTTCTTGGTTGAATCAATAAAAGTTTTTGTTTTTGAAGTAATTATTTTTGTTTGCTTTCTTCACTACTTTCTCTTCTAAATCTAATCGTGTAGTGATCCTGGAAAATTCTTAGCATTTGGTATCAGAGCCAACTACATAAATTTTTGGAAGAGTCTTTGGCTATGGAGAAGGTAAGTGTTGAAAAGCTTAATGGAAGGAACTACGGATTATGGAAGGAGAAGATGGAAGATTATCTCTATCTTAATGATCTTCACCAACCCTTGGAAAACAAAGGGGAAAAGCTAAATTGAATAACTGAGGCAAAGTGGGAAATTTTAGATAGGAAGGCAGCTGCAGCAATTCGGTGTTTTATGGAGAATTCTGTATTTCATATCGTCGCTTGTGAAACTTCTGCTTTTGGTATATGGAAGAAATTGGAAGGCATTTACGAAAAAAATTCTGCGACGAATAAGGCATTCCTGATGAGAAAGTTGGTCAATCTAAAACTAAAGGAAGGAGAATCGATTAGCGAACATCTCAACAGCTTTCAAGCAATTGTGAACCAATTGGCGGAGATAAGCTTCAAAGTTGATGACGAAACTCAAGCTCTAATATTAATGAGCTCATTGCCTGAAAGTTGGGAAACTCTTGTAGTCGCATTGAACAATTCAAATTCTAGTGGTGTTATTTCTATGGAGACTGTGGTTAGCAGCCTTATTAATGAGGAGATGCGGAGGATAAATTCATTAGAAGGAAAGGCCATTGAACAAAATTAAACTACAAATCCATTGGCAGAGGTCCACTTCGCAAAGAGAGAAAGACGCTCATTCAAGCCAAATACGGATCGAGATTTCATTTGTTATTACTGTGAAAAACCAGGTCATCAGCTGAAATTTTGCAATAAATTAAGAGAGGATAAAGAGAGGATGAAAACTCGAGAAGGAAACAAAAATAAGCTAGGTAGACGGTGATGAGGAGATAAACTTTGGCATTGGCAATGATGTTCTTTGTGTTGATATGAGTATGGAAGGAGAATGGGTGCTAGATTCTGGTGCATGTTTCCACATTT
The DNA here is from genome assembly GCA_030765085.1 of Allium cepa. Taxonomy (NCBI): domain Eukaryota; kingdom Viridiplantae; phylum Streptophyta; class Magnoliopsida; order Asparagales; family Amaryllidaceae; genus Allium; species Allium cepa. The sequence continues at coordinate 213,550,980 of CM060943.1, forward strand.
GCAATCAAAGGGAAGCATTCACTGATTATAAGGAGGAAGCATGCAAGGTAGAGTCCGCTAATGGTGGAGATCTACAAGTTCAAGGCATAGGTTCTGTCATGTTGAAGATGGATACTGGAAGGTTGGTGACGCTTACAGGGGTTAGGCATATCCTAGAAATTAAAAGGAATCTTATCTCTATTGGACAGCTGGAAGGGAAAGGTTATAACTTCTTAATTCGAGGTGGAGTAACTAGGGTTTGGAATGGTAATAGGGATGTGCTGCGCGCGAAGAGGAAAAACAATAATATTTATTCATTGCTTGGAAAAACCTTAAAGATTGCAAATTTTTATGCAAGTGAAGTTGGAGAGGCAAATCTGTCAAAATCAAGGTGGAGCCAACAATGGAAAACTACAAAGCCTACTTGGAGGTCTTTGTGGTATTACAAGCAATTCTGATCTGTTGATGATGTGCATGTTCTATTAGCGGGCATGCATAGTTTGGAGGGAGGTTTAGCTTTTGGTGAAGACATATGTTTCCTTGGATATATTTTTTGGATTTAAGGTTCGAGGAGGGGTTTGGATGTCATTTAGGAAATATTATATCAAGGTGGAGATTGTTAGATTTTAGTGACATAATATTCCATATTTAATTAGATCTTGGAGATATTTGAGTCTATGTGGAATTATGACTCAAATTCATTGCCTATTTTACAGATTTGATAGAATTTTGGAAGGTAATTTATTGCATCTTTTAGAGATTTTGTGTATTTGATAGAGAGATTAGTTGCCTCTTTTATTGCATTAAAGAAGGCAACAAATTATCTAACTGAGAAAGATTTATGAAGGTATTCAATAGCTTCTTAAATAAGATATTTTATAAAGTCTATTTTAAATAGACATGTCTAGGATTCATAAGAGGTGTGGGAAAAAGTGTATTTTGTTGGGTGTTTGGGATTGAGATTTCTTCTCAATTTTAAGTCTCTTTTGTATTTTCTTTGTTGAATCAATAAAAGTTTTTGTTTTTGGAGTAATTATTTTTGTTTGCTTTCTTCACTACTTTCTCTTCTAAATCTAATTGTGTAGTGATCCTAGAAAATTCTTAACAATATACAGTATTGTTTCAAAACGGGATACGAAAAAGAGAAGGTATTTTTATGTTTACTAGTTCGAGTGGCTCGAAAATGACTAAAAATAAGCAAGATATGTGTTCAGATGGTAAGCAATTCTCTTAAATATTACCCTTCTTGGTAAGAGATATATGATATTATTTAGTAGGACCAAGTTCCTTGGTATCCTTTTGGTGTCACTCAGTCTATATGTATATTTTCCATGGATTAAAATATATAGTATCCGTTCAAAAGGGGTTTGAAATGAAAATCAAGCATTCAGTTCTTAATTTTCCTTAAAGAAGATGAATTCAAAATAAAAAGGTATTTTGATAAAAGAATGTGTTGATAAACAAATTTTTATATATAGCTTTATATCTCTCTTGGTTAAAGAAGAAATAATTTAACACAAGTTTTAATGGGTTAAAAAAAGGTTTTAATAAGCTTTGTTTTATTAAACCGCTTCTTTCGTTTTGACATCTAAGTTAAATAAACTATCTGATATTATTGGGCCGACTAATAAACATCTTTACCTTAGAGGTATCTAAGGAAAAGTAAACTCTAAGGCTGAGTTTGGATATCAGCGTCCTACTTCTTAGATGCTTACCAGACCGTATAGGTAAAGAGGTCGACCTAGTTTCAAGTTCTAGACTTATTTCGGGCCTGCATCTAAATTTATGGAAAAAGATATGATATCAGATTAAATTAGATAGTTGTATACACTCTTAGGATGTAGTAGAGTATTATGAAAGTTTGATGACCCGCAAATCCGTACCCATTGAATCAATAATAAACCACACATGTCTGACCGAAAAAGCAAAGGTTGATGGAATTCATGAGAAAGAAAAAAAGAGAAGAAGAGAAGAGAAGAAAGAGAGAAGAGAAAACAGAACAGAACAGAACAATACAGAATCTCATATCGCGGCGGAAAACATATAATATCATATTTATGATCTTTACCAAACAAAAAATGTATATACATACATCAATCAAAGTTTAACAATCAATCACTAATCATCAGCCTGGACAGTTATAATAACATGTCCTTACAATTGCTGAGAATATAAACAACGACAATGCAGTGGACAATAAATATATATGGGAATACGATCTGAAGACTTCCAGCTCTCCTACTAAAGCTTCAAAGCACCAAACCTGAACCTGTAAATATACTCGGTCTGACCCAAGCATTGAAAGGCGAGAACGCCTGGATCGATTTGGTAAACCAGTGTGAGAAACACACTCAACTAAATTTATTATATTACTAAACTTTCCTTTATAAAAACAAAAGTATCTCGTAAGACACGCCTACACATAAATACGGACATGTTTTTACCTTACGATAACCAAAACATTTCATATCAAATCATCTTATATCATAATAGTGTATTGCACAAATAATGTTAATTATAGCCGAAATTGTTACATTGATTAAATTCCAGCATAGAGCCCAAAATGGGTAATACAATCAAAATGGCAGGCACGTAATGGAGTTTGGATATCCATACAAATGATTGGGTGAAGGGACTACCTTCCGGCAGTACATCCCTAGAGGAATGTACCTAGGAACATCATAAAGGAACCTCTACCAACACAAGACCGACCTATCTCTGTAACTAGATAGTATCGAATATATCATCCTCGGTCTTTACCGACCTTTGCCAATGGCCCTTATAGCATACAAACCACAATAATTTACATCCCGAATGTCATAATGGAAAGAAATATATCTTTATAATATGGAATGACCCAATTAGCCCTGCGACATCTAACTCTGTTTTAGTCATTTCTGGTTGATGAAGCCTGAGGTAGTGATTACCTTTCACATATCACATATCACATCACTTTGAATGTCATATTGCCATTTTCATTGACTACTAATTGCCTTCCACAAAAATACAACCCTTGAGCTCATATTTCTCAAGGAGAGTGTTAAGCTAAGAGAAGTTGCCTACTCCGCCATCACTGATGTATTTTTGTGAAAACCAATGAACGTAATCTTATAAACGCAATGTTAGACAGTCGTCCATACAAGTTGCCCAGGAACAAGGCAAACCGAAGGTACTTTCCTACGATATCCTGTCGTGAAATCCTTAGGATTAGTATCGAATAGTCCTTGCATTGGATATTTCGTAACGAAGAGACTAATGCTACTGGATGTATATTGGGATTTTAACCCCAAACGATCAACAAGCGGTCCTTCCCTATGAAAATCCTAAATATCAATATCATCGACCAACCTGCACAATGGTCGCATATACGTTAGTCTGAAGTGGTTTTCTGATAAATCTGATCCCAGCCACTTTGCACAAACAACGCAAAAGCGTTTCTCAACCTCACACAGAAACTAAGTCACATAGATTTATCACGTCTCCAACTTTCAGCCATCTATCCTTCGACCAAGAAGGAAGCTCGACGGATTGGAGTAATACTCCACACTACACGAATCAACATCCTCAGCACAAACAATAATCAAGCATACGCAGATGGCTACGTACTAAGTGTATGACTAAATAGTTCCCACATCAAGTCGAGGAACTAAAATGGCCAAATTATTTTGATAGTCGGTTATTTAACTATCAAAGTAAACAAACCATTATCTATAAGCAATCATCGGGCCCTTTTAATTAATCTTTTATTAGTTAAATCACTTCAAGTTATCTTTTAAAATATATATTCTCAAAACCATTTAAATATTGCAGTATTGGAAAACATTTCCATATACTTGTTTAATAATAAGTAATTCATAATTCTCTTTATTTTCAATACTTCGAAATATTACGTATACTTAAATCATGATTAATTATATATTTTATTCTTTAAGGAAACATTCTCTTAAACATGTTTGTTTGGGTCAAAACAAATGTTGCGTAAAACATAATTACGATGACCCAAAATTATTAGAATAGGGATTCGAAAATTAGATAGATATATAAATCCCATATACTATACAAAACATCTCCTTTCGAAAATCTTTTGCTATAACAACAGTGTTATAGTCCATGCTTTCCTTATTTCTTGAAAATATCTATTTCAACAATGAATGTTGAAATCTATGCTTTCGATGCTCACACCTTTTAAAACATCTTCAAACCATTTAACTCCATTTAAAAGATCACTTTTTAAAACATTTATGTAATTTAAAAGATTATCCACTGTCCAAAATCGTTAATGAAATTCCTTTACCAAATTCATTACTTCTACACATTTAATTTAAAAGGATTATCCACTGTCTAAAATCGTGAATATAATTTCTTTAATAAACTATCAAATTTAACTTATCAAAATAAGTTGATTTCGGATTTATAAGACAATATTCATAAATTCCATTTATATTTTATAAGAACTTCCGCTTATAAAATCCCTTTATTAACCAATCTCATTTATATCTCATTTACATGCCAAATCCGATTATTAATTAGTTTACTTATAAATCTCCTATTTACACATTCATTCTTCTTATAACTTCATAAATTCATAAATCTTATTTACTTAAAAGATTCATTTATACTTCATTTTAACACTTATAAAACTCGTTTATAATTCTATTATTTTGATTTATAAAAAGTTCAATTTTATAAATCTTATATATATACCATCTATAATAAATCAAAAATTCTCAATTAACTTATTTTACCAAAATAGTCAACTTTATATTTCAAAAATCACATTTTGCTTCCATTTAATTAAACTTCTTCTTTTAATAATTTACAAATCAATCAAAATCGACTGAAATGGCTACCTTCTACTGGCGATTCTCGCCCGAGGCGATTTTTTTATCGTCTCTGTGGTTTTACCCCCTTCTTTTCATGACGCCGTGTTCATGTCCTCTTCTCCATCTCTTCCCTCTCCATCGCTCCGCCCCTCTCCCTCTTCGACAAGATCTGGGCGCCTTCTTAAATCCATGTCAGCTATTGGTGTCTCTGGACCTATCCTTAATTCGATCTTTGAATTTCCCCCTCTTTGTGCTTCTAATCAATCTACAGTAGTTCTTGTTACTCGCCCTTCTTCGTGTGATGCTTTTCATGGTGCGACTGCTGATTGTGTCCCATCTGGCCTTGATGCGCCTTCAACTGTATCTGGATTGCTACGATATCCGTCTCCTCCTGGAGTCAATGTCATTTCGTCGATGAACATTAGCTGTGAAACGGGGAAGCATGTTACCACTGCTTTGAGAAATGAGAATGGTACTGGTGGTCTGACTGGTAGTGAAGTGGTTTTGGTTGGGGCAGCTGTTTCCAAACGATGCACGTCAAATGTTTGTTTAAATGCTACTAGGGATCTTGGTCCATTAAACAGTGGTGTTTGTTTGGATCCGTCCAAGGCTGTTGTTTCTCCTGTACTGCACTATGATGAGGAACGTCCTAGGCCTTCTGATTCTTCACCAGCTTGCCCTATGTCTTGGTCTTCTTTATTCAAATCACTTCCATGAAACGCTGGTGACTACATACCAATTCAATTTGAAATTGTTGAAGAGAATAGAATGAAGATCCCTCCTCCTAATGTTATCCAAGCTGGAGTTGATTTTTGGTCTGATTATTTGGTTGGTTTATTTCTCGGTCCAAATCACCGTCTTCGTGATCCATCCTCGGATTTACGAAAGGTGTGGAAGCTGCGTGGTAATTTGCATGTGAAACTGATTGACTCCCTGTATTATCTCAAGTTTTCTTCCGCTGAGGATCGTCGGCTAGTTCTTAGTGCCGAGCCTTCTTTTATTGCTGGAAGGCCCTTTATTATCACTCCTTGGTCCCCTACTGTAGCGAGTGCTCATGAGCAGGTGCTATCCATCCCCGTTTGGGTGTACTTTTCGCAGATTCCCTCTGCGCTTCAGCCTTTGCTTGGGTTGAATTGGTTAGCCTGCAACGTTGGAAAATTGAAATGTTTTGACTCTAATACGGTTGCCCGAGATAAATTTATGTATGCTAAGGCTCTTATTGAGATTTCCCCCTTCAAAGCTCTCCCTTCTACTATTCATGTTCAGCTTGCTGTTGGGCATGTTGCGGAGGTCCATATCCGCTATGGATGAGTTCCAGATATTTGTTCTGCCTATCAGTCTTTTGGCCACCTAGCCATCTCCTGCCTACATTCCAAAACCACCGCGGCTGCTCCGAAGATTCCTCTACCTCGCCCCCCGCTTCGGAAATGGATTCCTAAGGTCCCATCATCTGCTTCTCAAATCCCGCCTCTTCCTGCGACTGATCTGGATCCGCCTCCATCTAGAGATACATCTGTCTCTCCTATTGTTGCTGTGGTACCTTGTATTGCCTCGGCTACTCCTGTTGATGTTCCAGTTTCTGCCCGGGTTGTCTGGGATGAGTCTGAGAGGTGTTGGATTGACCGTATTTCTGATGTGAGATTTAGCCCCGAGAATGGTTCATTTTTCAGATTTCCGATGATCAGAAGGAACCTTCGTTGCCTTTATTACAGACTGTCTGGTGATTCATTATTTCTTGATTTGGATGGGGTGTATGCGAGTAAAAATTCTGTCATGCTTGCTAATCTTTCTTAGGATCGTTCTTACATTTATTCACCTGATTCTATGGGTTACGACCCTTTTCTTGCTTCCCGTTTCAGCCCCTTTGCTGGACTTTGTGGGAATGTCCCTTTGGTTTATGCTGATGATGGTGATTATTCCTATTCGGAGGAGTCCTAGTCTTGGTGATTTTTCTAGTTACTGTGGCATGTCTGCCACATACCTGTGCTGTATTTTTTCCGTTTTTCTTAGTAGTATAGGTGTTTTTACCTTACTCATGTACTTAAACTTATTACTTTCGTAATAAAAGTGGACGGCCCACTATAAAACCGGCTTGCTTTGCAAAAAAAAAAATTTACAAATCATTATTAAAACTTATATAACTTCAAAAATCGTGTTTAAGTATATTTCAAAAAAAATCATAATTTTTATAATATAAAAATTATAACTATTTATTTATTTAAAACAAATTCATTTCCTTTAACCATTTAAAAGAATTAATAAAATATCTATTTTAAAACCACATTGAAATTCTTTGTAATTTGAAATAATCACTTTAATATTTTTAAAATTCCAAAATACGGCCCAATGCTGCAAAAGCACTAAATAAGGTGATTCACATCAATGACAGCATCCAAACATCATATATCATATGACAACAACATATATATCAATATCTGTAAATAAAATCAACACTGGTGAGGAATCAAGTTGGATCCTTCCAGCCTATCACCTGCAACAAATATACATAAGAGAAAATATGTACAATGTCTGCTTCGACGCGTACAAAAGGTCATCCGCTCATACACGGGAATGAATAGGGTCTTATCTGCTCCAATAGGTAGGAATATATCCAAACCAATCAATATATATGTAATATATCATATATCATCCAGAAAATCATCAATCATCATAAATAAATTTATTTCTCACTTATATATAAATATCAGTGCGTCAGAAAGAGTGAGTTGTACTCACTTTGGTTCCAATAGACGTTGCGGCGTTTTTATACCGAATAAAATTAAACATGCGTTTAATTTTACCCAAAATTTTTATTATATCCAATCAACTCCAAACCTACTCTAAAATGTAGTGCTCGTCAATACGGTCCCAACGCAATTTGTTTCGTCAAAAAAGGACCTCGTATGAAGAAGTTATAACATTTTAAAGTTTACACAATTTTATATATATAAATATAAAAAATTTATTTTTATTTTAAAGCCTTGCATTAATCACAGCCACATTTTTGAAAACACAGATCTAGGCCGTTCTTGTTTTACTTCTTCCTTTCACACATTCTAGTTCCAGTTGGAGACAACCCATAGTCGATCATTTCAATTGATCGTCGATCATCCTATGTTCGTCGAGACGATGATCAGCTACCACCGATCGAACGCCTCCATAGTCGTGCACCACTGCTCTAAACTCTATCGAGCTCGGTCCCATCACCGCGTCGAAAAGCGTACATGAACGCACGACCTACTCAGGCAAAATCTGGCCTCTACGATGCTCTAGTGATGATCATCACCGTATGGATATGTCGAGCCCGTGAAGCTCTACAATATTGTAGTCGAAGATTTTTCGTAATTGTTAATGGATTGAGAGATTTTGAAGGAGAAAGAATTAAAGATTCTTAGGCATTCGAAATATAAGTGGCGGCTGTGAAGGAAACCCTAGGGTTTGAGCAATTTTGTGAAAATGAGGTCCTTATAAAGAAAATTTCATCACACTATTCATCCAAAAAAATTCTAAACTCCAAGCGAAGCGTGCCGCATGGCATTTATAATGTTTTACTCCTATTCCAAACACAATGGAAAATATAACGGTAGCCAATTCGATCATATTTGGAAGATAGGTTTTCGAATCGACTTATTTAAACTAAAATTTATTTCAATAAATTTCCATGCGTTTTAGCTTCCACAACTAAACGTATGGTTGACACAAAATTTGAAATCCAACAATAATATAACATTATGGATCCAATAAAACTAGTTTCGTCGAAATCTGAAACTGTGTAAAAAAATGACTATTTTTACACGTTAATCAAATATTAAAATATTCAATTTCTATAAATTAACTTTTAAATCAAATTTATAAGTTTGCTAACATCGTTCTACTTCAAAAACAATTTAAAAATACAATGTAATTCATTTTCATTAAGATTAAATATACGAATTCCAATTATTTCTACAATTTCAAATATTAAATTAACAATTTAATTAAATGACTATATTCGAAATATAAGTTAATCGGCTTATAAAATTAACTTGTGAATATTTAAAATAAATTAAATATTTCAAATTCAATTGACTGAAATTCTGGGTCGTTACAGCAAGTTTTTGGACTTGGATCATTTTATTCGGATGATAGTTTTTGAGTTTGGTCACATCATTTGTAGGTATTATACACTAGTCTAAACTAGCCAATTACACTCGATTTTCAAAAACGAGCACTTAGGACGGATTCTATAACAGCTCGAATTTTCGACGCTAGAAAAACGACATTAATACATCCACTATATCGAATGCCGCACAGTCGAATGCCGGAAAATCAAACCGATAGGGTTAAAGAAGAAGAGGTAGAAGATAGAAGAACAGAATCTAACATATCGCAGCGGAACAACATATAATAGATAAATGAATATATTTAAAACAAAGAACTATATCAGTTATTACATTACATCACAGTACATTATCAGAGTATTACAACAACAGCGGAAAAAAAAATATAACATATACCAGTGATATGCTCCACCGTCCAGCTTGCTCTCGATCTCCACAGCATCTCTTTATGACTTCGCTCCCGAACAACTGATAACCTGACTCTAGGCTGCCCGTGTGGAAAATTATGGGCACACAGAGTTTAGAAAGGGAACAATAAACTCCAGGTCAGTCGTGGGACTGGTGTGAGATCTCAAAAACAGTTATTTTCACAAAGAAAAGGAAAGAAAGAAATCCGCTATGCTTTTTAGAAAATGAAACTAGCACAAGACCTCCCGGCACACACACAATGCAAAGGCAGAATTGGAGGAGATTTCTCCTTATGATAGTCAAACATGCTTAATAAGAAAAATCCTGTGATTACTATTATTAGTGCATAGTGCAGAAAACATTTCGAAAATATAATATTAATCTAAGCCAGCATAGGCATTTCGCACTTATGCCTACTATAGCTACCATGTTCAATAGCAGGTTACCACCACATTTCATGGCAGGTTATACAACTAAAACGTACAGGGCTCGCATTGTTTTGTTTGGATTTTCCAACAAATGGTCAGGTAAAGGAACTTCCCAAATAAAATAAAATGGAACGCCTCTGGAGGGACGTCCCCGGATCCTAACCGAATCTCTTCTACACAAGGCCGGGTTACCTCTGTAACTCGGTAACAACTGACACGAGCATGCCATTCCCCAGTCGTTACCGACCTTTATCTGAGGGCCCCTAATCCAACAACCACACAGTAAAGTGTCTGGGCTCCATACCATGATACCACTTTTCATAAAGAATCAACATAAGTAAATATATGGGCTCCATACCATGATATCACCTTTTATATCCAAAAGGGAATGGTCACACCCTTAGGAGGAGCTACCTCCAAATAACCTTGCTGCCACGATTCCTGTTTTGACCATTATCGGGTTGTGAGGCTCGACGAAGTCACGTCCTCAAAGTTATGCTTTTCACAAAGACATCATTCGATCACAACTGATCAGCAAATGATCATCAATACACAGCAGCACTCAGCATGCCACACTACCACATTGGGAGTATATCGCTGATAACCTTCAACTACATAACCTCTGAGCTCGTACGTCTCAGAGAAGGGTGTTAAGCTAAGAGGATAAATTCTCCGCCACAAACAGATATGTATTTGAAAGAAATCTGCTTTATATCTCAAAGTGTAGTGTCATACATACAACCATACAACCATTAAGTTATTCAAAATAACTTTTATCCACTTTCACAAACTTTTCATATTTAGCCCAATTCCATTTCCAAAACCATTTGGATTTAAAATTAAACTTTTGAAACTATTTTGAATTAAATTTAAATATCTGTGACTTAGCCGATTTCCACGTGAAATCCATATTCGTGTGTGTATAGTGTAGTCCAGGATTTAACACAATAATGCACATATTAACCATCACAGATTCAATCATATTAACATCGATAAGCGGTATAATCCATAATGCTTATCTTCATTCATAGACTCGTAGATAAAATAAATTTGTCAATGAGATATATCACGGAATATAACTAAAATTACTATTTGTGAGGAATCCAGTTGGATCCCTTCAACCTGTTTCCCTGCATCCACATATATTAGCACAGTCAATAAATATCGATTCAATCTGATAATAATTATCATATTCAGCGAAACAACCAAACATTTAAATATTGGCTATCTAAATCAACTAGTATCTATATTTGAGTAAGATTACTCACCCTGAATTTTCGGTAAGCGTTCAAATTTAAATTAAATCGAACGGCGTTCGATTTAACCTAAATTTTTATGTGTTTCGAAAAAATCTAGAATTGCTCCACTGCGAGCTACTCGTCGCTGCGATTCCGGCGCTACCAAGTTCGTTGAATTCTGATAATGCAAGCAATAGATATGAATTTTCAAAGTTCAACTACCAATTTAAACACAAATTTCTTTTTCTTTTTTTACCAAAGTTCATCAGGGCCGCACAAACAAAAATCGAAATCAATGTCGTTCGCATGTTCTTCTCCCTCACGCGTTCATCTATAGGTAATTCAAACCCATTTTTCGTCGAGAAACCCTAAGTGCCGCTCACCATCCCCTCGATTACACGACGATCCAACGTCTCCACATCAATGCCCTACGTCTCGCACACCCATAGCTCGAAAATGAGCAAGCTCGGTCATCACAAGGCCAAGAAAATCGCGCACGAACGTGCGACGAACGGCAGCGAATTGCGCCTCCAATCGACGAAGATTCTCCAAATCTACCGTTGGATAGGTAGACGTCGAAGTGATCTCCAACTTCCCAGTTAAAAGATTTTTGTAAAAACGAGTGGATTTGAAGAAAATCGAAAAAGAAAGTGGAGGCATTTCGGCCATTAATTGTATAAGTGACGGCCGAAGGAAATAGCTAGGGTTTTGGCCCCTTAAACGTGAATATATACGTATAACATATTATTTTAATATTAAATTCAATTTTAATGAACATTTGCAAACGAACTCCAAAAATCACGTGTCTCCAAGAGTTTCTAAGGTTTTACCTACGTTCCGAACATAATGGAACGTGTTTCGGAAGCTAATTCGATCGCATGCGCCAGTTACGGAAATAAACGATCAATTTTAAATTAAATCGGTTAAAATAGTTTCTATGCGTTTTGAGCTGGCAGGGTCAAACGACAACTCCGATTGCCACGAAAATTGAAATCCGATAATGACTAACTATTACGGATCCAATGGAACTAGTTTCGTCGAATTCCGAAGCTGTTCCCCGGAAGGCTATTTTAACTCGTCGATTAATTCGAACGATTTCCAAAATTGTCGAAATCATTAAAATTTCACTTTTAAAACTTTACTAACTCTATTATAAATTGTATAGAATTTATATTCACATTATAAATCATTCTTATTCACTCCGAACCAAAATCTAATTATTTACATTATTATATTATTAAATTCAATTATTAAATTAATATAAAATCCCAAATCTTAATCTATCAACTCTTGATTTCATCCAAACGTCCAACATCATTATTTAAATTCAAATGGACTTAAAATAAATTTTAGAAACCAATTCATAACCATCTATATCCAGATTCACCAATTATCCCAATTCCGATATTAAATTATTATTATTCAAATTTCAATTGCTTTCCCGTATTTGAAATTTAATTAATGCTACTAATTTAACCTAAATCTTTTATTCGAAATCGAATTCAAATTCACATTTAACATTTAAAATGAATTAAATGTTCAAAATCTAGCGACCAAAATTCTGGGTCGTTACATCTTTCCCCCCTTAAAAGAATTTCGTCCCGAAATTACTAGTTAGGAAGAATGACCTTAACACGTTTAATATGTTCCAACCCAAACAATTTTATCAATTTATCAACCCAAATGTTTTTATTAAAGATTCATTTCAACTAACTTTCAAAAATCTTCCATAGTTTTCAAACAATATTGTTTACTTCACAATTCAAATTTGAATTTAAATTCAAATTTCAAACTTTCAAAATTTCTTCAAAATTTTTCAAACTCTCGAAATTTTCGAAAAATTTCACCAGCGTCTCCTTTGCGCGGCTAGCTCGGTACAACTACAAAATGCCTCTACGGGCTCCCAATTTCCAAAAGAAAACAAAATGCCAAGTGGCTAGATCAAAAACCCAATCAAATTTCATACTGAAACTTAAATACATACTTTTTGTCGAGCAATTCAATTTTATCTTCAAAATCAAAATCCAATTTATCCTTTGTCTTTAACACTCCTGTATATCCTGATATCCATAATGTCGAATTCCAACAATCAAATTTATTTTGCACATTCCTTTACGGAATTTCAGTATATACTTCTTACACCATTTTTACTTCACTTTACTATTGAAGTTATATATCCATTATCATTCAATCTTGCATTTTCAATTTCCTTTGAATTTAATTCACAATTTCGATTCTATTTGAATTAAATTTATCTTCTACTATGAATATTGAATTTTATCTTTCAATTATACCTAATTCATATCATTATTTTAAATTAGTTTCATTCACCAATTTACTTCAATTTCCAAATTGAAATCGTTTTCGCTAACAAAAAATTTTCAAAAATTTTCTAACTCCAAAATTTTTAGAAAATTTTGGCAGAGTCTCCTTTGTACGGAAGAGCTTTTGCAATATCACAATAGACATAAATATATATACATCGACCCAGACGGTCGAAAAACCAAAAACCATATTTCCTATTTTTATTGCGTAGGCATACCTTTTATTATCATTTTAAAAGCAAGCGGCTAATATATTATGCATATACACGCTCCAACTCTATCGATTGCCTCTTGTACCTGTACTTACACTACACTAGAAAAGACTTTTGGTAGCGTTGAAAAAACGCTACCATAACTTATGGTAGCGTTTTAGAGAACGCTGTTATACGACATGCAACTAAAAGTCTAAAACTTTTTGTTGCGTTGTAGTAAACGCTACCAAAAGTCACTTTTAAATGCAACTATAGGTATTTTCTGTAGGATTTAAAAAACGCTACCAAAAGTCACTTTTAAATGCAGCTATAGTTTTTTTCTGTAGGGTTAAAAAAAGGCTACCATAAGTCTTCATTTTTTGGTTGCATTTTTTGTTTATATGCTTTTTTTTATTTTCAGTAGCGTTTTTAAAATGCAACTGTATAATTTTTATATTAGTTTACATTTGTTTCTGTAGTATTTCTGAAACGCTACTAAAAGTTATTGGTTGTTTGGTAGCATATTTTAAATGCTACTATTTACGGTTGATGGTTTATACCATTTCCAGTAATCGCTTATATACTATTCATATTAAAACGAACGATCAATCGCATAATTTTCATATATTCAAACAAACAATTAAATCACATAATTAGCATATACAAACAATCAATCATATGATCATCATATTCAAATGATTGCAAAAACATGCTAATCTCACAATCAAATATAATATCCATAATCAGTTCGATAGTAGTTTTTCAACAAAATAAGTCACATACTACAAGCATTCACAGACAAGTTTCCACACATGGTACTAACAAAATACGACAACATATATAACAATTAAATTCATGTTCGTTGCTTGATTACCAATAGTTCTTTGTTGTTGACAGTCTTCGCTTCGAAATAGCTAATTACCTGCAAACGAGTTTAACAATCAACAATATATATATATATATGTATGTATGTATATATATATGTGTGTGTGTGTGTGTGTATATGTGTGTGTGTGTGTGTCTATATATATATGTATACATGAAAATCATGTAATCTATAACTCGATATTCTATATTAACACATATTAAAAAAAATTGTTCTATTTTTATATGCATCCTATATAGTTCCCCAACGAATACACAAATTTCAATTTACACAGATATTCAGATCAAAACTGGGTTAGAAGTCTGATTGGATTTCATTCTATGTGCAGATTGTGTATTCAGTACTATGGAGAGATTGTGTATTCAGTACTATGGTCAAGTTAAATCTTATAAAATATGAAAAAGTATCTGGAACGTCCGTAATCCATCAATGATGCATCCATCCACTAATTGAAATGTACAATTTTCTTTACCCTTGTCGTTTTCTATCAATTGGGTTCTCCAAAACAAAAATATTCCCTAAATTCACATTGCCATAACTGTATTAGGCAACAACTGTAGTGTCAGTTACTTCCATTTATTTGTGTTAGCCCTCTTGTGTAACTACATTTGTGTAATACATGTGCGATGACATAACGATTAATCTGAGTAGACAGTTGAAGGAAAAATTGTTTATTTAAGTTTTAGTTTCAAGTGTATCAATTGTTGTGGCTCTATAGATAAACACGTTTACCATAGAGGATATGTACTGAAATGTTGTGGCTTTGCAGATAAAACTTAAATGTTGTGATATAGATTTTTTTTTTAATACCCGAATAAACAGAACTAAAACTTAATGTTGAGATATGATCAACTGAAAAATAATACTTATTGGAACTTGATTCTCCAATGACATATGCTGCTGGCCAAGCCATCGTAGTACCAAAGGCATCTTCCATGTACTTACACTCAGATGTAGGTCGCCATAGCAATGCGTCATTAACTCTCACATAAACTAGACTATGGAAATGTATCAGTTAAAATTCAATAGACAATATTTCACAAATCTATGTAATCCTAATGCTTCAATCCTAATTGATTGAGGTTTAATGCATATCTTTGCTTTTACAATTACATTGCAAATAGTGTCTTTATCTTCTCTCTTTTTTTCCTTTTCTTTTTTTTCATTTTTAATTTTTAATTTTTTATAACTCGATCTATATATCAAGGTTCAAACTCCAAAGACTCTGAACAACAACACAAAAAATCCAATATTTGCAACATTCCAACTTAAATGTTTCAAAGAAGGTAATATATGTTCATTTGTGATCACAATTAGGCTTCAGGATAGTGAAAATTTTGAAACTTTTATAGAAACTTTTAAAGGTTTGATAAAAGTTTCCAACAATATAATTGAGATTTACATGAAATAACCTTTGCTTCAAAAGAAGAACACAAACTTAATTTCAAACGTTCAAAATATACTGTTTTACAGCAAGATTTTTCAATACCAACATCGGTGATCTGTTTCTTAATCGATTAGCACTAAATCTTTGCTTTTACAATTACAGTTAAATCCTATAGAAAGACTATCAGCTTCACTTGTTAGCATGTGAAATAAATGTAATTAGCATGAAGTTTACCTGCATATTCATTAGCATGGGCACCATACTCTCCAATTTCGAAATTCTTTTTTGACAATTAGTTATTTGATTATCTCTAGAATGTGCCAAAGTTAACTTAGTTTCGGTGTATCCCCTTCCTAGTGCTCTTAATCGTCCTGATTACCCATAATCCTTTGTTGCATGCACAAGTGAAAGCTAGCACCATAAAGGTCCAACCTTGCTCTCTTCGAAAATCCAATGCCTGCACAAATGAAAGCACAACATATAGTCAAACAAATATGTTAATTCACAGGACTTCAAATCTAATATCAAACATCTACAACATTGTACGAGCATATCATATTATAAATAATGTCATATAAATAATCAAACTCAACACAAGAACAAACATTGCTTACGTACTACTTATCACAGGAGCTTGAACATACATCATTTTTGATATACTATTATTCATTACACTTTTGTAGTTGGAACTTCATTGATCCTAATCTTCAAAGTTCAGTTCCTATGTATACTCTCGTCCAGATTTTGAGCATGCTTAGTGATTCCACTTTTGTTCAACCTGTGCTGAATTTAGAAATAATTCCAAAAATTCAAATTAGCTGAATTTTGATTACATAGTTATCAACCCGTGCTCAATTTAGAAATTATTCCAAAAATCATGCAATTATATCCTCATTATAATTTTCAATAATTGAATCCATTTTCTAATTAATGAAAAAACTGCGGTAAGCAAAGCAAACATAATGTAAGTTGTAAAAACTACATCCTAACGGTTAATCGTTAACATCAAGATGCAATTGTCAAAGGAAAAATGCATAGAGATATGAAAAGACGATCTAAGAAATTCATACCGAAAATGTGAGAAGGCCGCTTGCATTATATTCATGGAAGGTTTTTGCACTGAATAAATTTTGTATAACATCAATGAGGAAAACAAATTAAATCTCTCAGTTCAAAAAATAAAATGTACAAAAAACTAATAGTTCAAAAGGCATTAGAAAAAAGATGGAAAATATCTTATGTAAAGTAGAGTATTAAAGAAAATTGTTGCAAGATCATTGTATTCTGTATTTGGATAAATATTTTTCCCTTAAACCACGTAATTTTTTTTTCAAATCAACCATCAATTTAACTTCCTCTCATCAATTGTACCAAAATATGGTTGCATCTTGATGCCATGCACTCATGTTAATTGTACTAGCTTTGATGATGTAGCTTATATATGATATTTGCATTAATATCAAAGTGAGCATGGTCATTCTAATAAATCACGTATTCTAGCACCAATCATCCAGACGCAGAAAGCAAAATTAAGATGGACTCCTAATGTCAGCCTATCGTAATAAAAACACAACACCTACTCAAGAAGAGAAGTGATACAAGCAATAGTACAGATGAGTGGACCTTCTTCCTCGAGAACAAGTTGACCTTCTACAGGGCCAATGCTTCCAAATATATGATTAATAAAAAGCAACAGCTGCAAAATAATTTTGCAAACTAGAGTTTGATCGATATATCATGCAGAGACTGTCATCATGTACATTTCCAAATCAGTGTTTTAAATAGAAGAATCTTGTGTGTATCAATTCCCAAAGGCAGCAATATGTTCATAAATTATCTAAATAGAATGCACTTCAAGTGACTGATGCATAAGACAAGATAGTACATGTACTATAATCACTCAAGAAAGATCACCATCAGCCTCGCATTACTCAGAATGCACTGCAAGTGACTGATGCATAAGACAAGATCAAGACATTTCCCCCACCGATGAAGGAGAAAGGAATCAAACTAGAAATGGTAAGCAAATTTAACATGTGACCTTAAAGAAATTTTTTTACCACTACATCTTAAGTATCAAACTTAGTTTTGCAGTCCAAAAATGCAACTATAGTTACCACTGAACTGTATGAAGGTCAATCGAAACCAGCTATAATGAAACTGCTAAGGCAGCACAAATTTTTTAAAAAAAGACCGATTAAATTCACAGAACCTATTAAAAAAAGGTATTTACCTGCTGACCATCTGCAACAGATTGAGCACCAACCCAAACTCCTCCTCGTCGTCGTTCTCGTCTTCGTCTTCCTCTAATATATCTTCATCAAACTCCTCATCAATTTCATGCTCGTCTTGATCTATATCAGGATGTAGCATATGATGGACTTCATTTTCCTCTATAAAATGAGGATTTATAATGGCATAATGTAAAAAAGACTAATGTAGGCCATGATTGAAATATAAACAAAGGATATTATTGTCCATAAATCTATATAGCCTACAGTGCCACTTTATGTGCCTGTAAAGCACAACACTAACAAAATGCACGTACAATACATAACTTAAGCATCTTAGTGATGCTGAACAAGTCAAAGCCTATGTATATACCATATACTCCTCAAATAACTTCAGTGGTATTTCAAGAAACAGATACCACTTAATTAGTAATAAGTGTTGTAAGGGTGTTGTGACATTTTTTTAAACTGTCCAGAATTTTCATTTACCAAATCATATGAGACAATTTCACCCATCCAATTGGAAGCATGAATATTTAATAATACTTTCCTGTCGTTAAACACATAAGCTGTTACCTCATTATCGTCGAGTAACTCACTATAACAAGCCTTAGTGTTGTTCCCAAGATAGTGGTTTTTTTCATATGTAATGTCTAGAATTGAATTAGATGACACTGAACCATAATTTCTTTAGTTTTACATCGCTTATAAAAGAGATTTATTCACCATTGTATCAAGCACATAATACGATTACTGATCTGAAATACAGTCCCTCTACAAGTAAGGAAAGGTAAAGGATGCACGTAAAAATTAGATTATAAGTATACCATCAGGCCGGCTTCCTTGCTAATAAGTTCCACAATCTGATTCATAACTCTGATATTATCATTAATTAAACTGCAAAACAAATGAACTTGCCAATAATTTGTTATCTTTGATTCAGAAATGAAGCATTATATTATATGTCGTTAATACTTTTCAATGAAACCACAGTTATGTTGCATTTTTCCAAATAGTGCACAATTAAAAACTTACATGTAGAAGCTATAATAATTGGCATAGACAAGATTAAGATAAGAGTACCATCATAAGTTTCGGATTAACAGATAATGGCCATGTATATGAACCACAATATAAATCACATATGTATGTAGTTACCATAAGAATTATTTTTTAGTTACTTAAATATATGCAACCTTAAATGCTCTGGCCATGATAGAAGTAACTATTATACCTTAGTGCTGATGAAATTTACATTGCAGTCTTAATTTGTAATGTACTACCACTCTATTTCCAGTCTTTTTTCGCAAACACTTTATTTTTTCAACATTATAATCACAAATTTACATTCACTTTTGCGATCACAAACTTGCATGAATCCTTTACCAAAAGCACCCTTAAACCACTTTTAAAACACTGTTTACATCATTTCACTCAAACTACTTAATTATGTTAAAAACACAGGAGCCTTTTTTGTGTAGCATGGCCAGAAGTTCAAAATAAATTTTGCATTGCAATGCCTTAGTGTTGATGAAATACAGTAGGAACATTTATACTATTTCAAAGCATAACATTTAACGACATATTGTATCACTTAATTTTTATAACAATTACAGTCGGCACAATAGATACACCATCAGGCTGGCATAAAAAACTTGAGACACACGTGAAATTATCAAATAATAAGCATACAGATTGCAAAACTTTAAGGAGAAACAAACTTTGACATACAACGTATTCACTTATACCGTATACTGATAATATTATAAAACAGTGGCATAAATACCTGCATTTATAAGATGAAGAGCTTGATCCCTGAAGCAATCGCTCAATGCATTAAAAAATGTGGAGATGCACAAAAAGTAAAAGGCAGAGAGTACTCAGATATGACTAGAGTCCCGGCAAAATATGAATCGCCTTGTGTAGTCAGTAACAACCAATGCCCTTGTTCGCCAATTTACTTGCTTGCTACCAATCATAAACAACAAAGTTATTCCCATACATTCTAATTATATTATTGTATCGTACATCACACTTTTTGTTGAATTCCTCTGAGGTAGATGTTAGCTTATTAAATTGCCCAAAATGTGGTTTTATGAAAAAGTGAAATGGCAGTGGATGCCAAAATAGTGATACAAACAAATTCATGCTTAAGAAACAAATTCAATACTCCCTCAGTTGCTCTGTCTTAGTTTCTTCGAGTATAATTAATAAAATAACTCAACATAGATGTCAAAGTAACATTATATTACCATGTTTAAGAAGTTTAAAACTAACAAGGAAAATTCATTAAATTAATAACAATTAAAATTTTAAATTAGGGTTACCTATATGGACAATATTAGCGGTGGCGAGGAAGTTCGATGGAGGAGGTATCCTGTTGCGAGACCTAGAATTAGCGGAGAACCTCGAATTTGAGGCGTGGAAGAAATTTTAGAGTTTGAGGAAGTCGATGTCAACTGGAATATTGAGTTTGCTGAGCATTTTTTTAAGGAGAAAGAGATAATGAAGATACGGTGTTTTCCATTACATAAATGTTTTAAGTCCTTAGCGGAAGAAACAGGAGCGACCAAATGAAAATTTGATGAAACTTTGATGAATCATTGGCGTGAATAGATTGGCAGCAGTGCCTTACTTATATTAAATTTTCTGATGGGCCAATAACAGCACTTAGCTTTGAAACGCTGCTAATAAATGCTACTGATAACAAGTTTTCTTGTAGTGTTACTTAAACAAACACATCAGTTTTCAATAATATAAGAATTTAACAACATTCCATTCATTTATCTTAACCAAACATATCAATTACAAAGCCCAATCCACACATTTCCATAATCCTACATGTAAACCATATTTTATAAGCAATTACAAGGTTTCAATTACCATTTTAATCCTCTTTACAAACTCAAACTCCATTTTAATTCCACTCGAATGATTTTCATTCAAGTTTACTACATACAATTTACATTTACTTCAATTCAATTCCAAATTAATTTACAATCTAATCTTTATTTCAAATTTGATACATTTGCATTTCTTTATGATTCACTTGCATTTATATACAAATCCACTTATTAAAATTCCAATCCATCCCAACTGCATTTGCTTCTTTAAACCAATTCAATTCCGTTTACAACAAAATGATCAATTTCTATGCAAATTTTCATGTCATTCAAGCAAATAACCATCACTTAAGCTTATAACCATTAAAATTTATTCCACTTCAATCTATATCAATTTTATTTTATTTTGATTTGATTTTTCATTTAATCAAATTCCAATTCATTTGCAAATTTTAACTCAGTTTGTTTATTTATTCAATCCACTTTAAATTTTAATCATCTCCTCAATTCATTTATAACGTGACCATTTCGATATAATTTTATTTAATTTAGCTTACACTAAATTCATTTCTAAACAATCCTTTTTGAATTCAGTTGAGTGAGAATTCAATTCATTCAATATCATTCTTACTTAATTTAAATTCCATTTAATTCAAGTTCAACTAAATTTTATTTAGCCAATCTTATATTCATTCCACTTCATTTACTACTTAAACAATAATTGAATTTCATTCAATATTATTTATAACACAACTGAATTTTGATTTCAATTCAATCCAACTTTAACTCAATTTCTCTTTATTTTACTTCACATTTCCTTTAGGATCAAGTTTGAATTTTCCATACCATTCAACTTTTCCCATTTGTGACTATAATTCCATTTTCTATTTATAAGTTCATCAACTTATTTACTTAAAAGCTTATATTGCTCATTTTGATCCATTTACATCTTATAATCACAATTCCAGATTATCTATATAACACTTAATAGCTTATAGGTACAATCTATTATGCAATGACCCACAATTACAAAATCATTTTACGTTTCAATTCAACCCAAATCAATTTAGTTCCAAGTCCAATTTATTTAACTTATCTTAAGTTAAATTAAAATATATTTTATTCACTTCCATTCATTCAAGTTAAACTTTAATTCCAGGATTAAAATTTTCATTTTCTTCTTATTGATATCAACTTCACTTAATAGGTTCAATTGTTGATTTGTCTTAACTTTCACATTATTTAAATAGTGTTTCAGAATTCAATCTCCCGGTTTTATTTCAAAACCATTTTGGAATAAAAATCAACACATACTCATTTGGTATATCAATCAAACCTTTGGATTCCAAAACACTTGGTTTTGCCAAAATAAATTTCCCCTTTGAAATTTCTAAAACACCTTGTATACCAACAAATCTAAACAGATATCATACCTAATTACTATGGAAGCAATCCATCACTTTAAAAATTCGAAAATGAATTCTAATAATGTGGCCATCATCATCAGGATTATTATCCAGCGACTGAAGTCAGTTCAATGCTTCCTCACTTCCACGAATTCATTTCAAAACAATTCTCATTCAAAAATATTTCCTAAAATAATACTCCATCATTGCCTTCAAACACTTTGGAAAACATTTCAAACATTCCCAAGAATTTAAATCCCCAAACCTTTGTTTTCATTTCATTTAAAACACTTTTCAAAATTTTCAGGATTTAAATTCTGGTTTAACTCAAATTTTAGTTACACTTCATTGGATAAGTCATACTTATTAATTCTATTTGGTTATAACTATTTCAAACTCTAGATTCTTATATTTGATCATAACATCAATAACCAAACATCCAAATATATATAATAAATTCAGAAAAATATTCCTTTTATATCAAAATATAATTTTGGGTAAAATTATTTCATTTACCCGCTTTAAAAAAATATTATGTCGGTTTATCTTGTTTAAGAGTTTAGAAACCCCTATCGACACAGTTAGCTAGACTGCTTTGACCAGAATCTATAAACACTCAATCGATAAGTCAACACAATATAAAAAAAAGTTTATATTCACTAACAAATACGCGCTCATATCTGTTATTATGTTCAAACTCATTCTAGAGTACTACTGACATCTCTAATGAGTAACACCCAACGGAGCCAAGGTTGTCGCTAAACCAAATGCTCTGATACCACATGTAACAGCTCGAATTTTCGACGCTCGAAAATCGACATCAATACGTCCACTGTATCGAATGCCGCACAGTCGAATTCCGGAAAACCGAACCAATAGGGTTAAAGAAGAAGAGGTAGAAGATAGAAGAACAGAAACAATAACAGAATCTCACATATCACAGCGGAACAACATATAATAGACAAATGAATAACTTTAAAACAAAGAACTGTATCAGTTATTACATTACATCACATTACATTATCAGAGTGTTACAACAACAACAACAGCGGAAAAGAAATATAACATATACTAGTGATACGCTTCGCCGTCCAGCTTGCTCTCGATCTCCACAGCATCTCTTCATGACTTCACTCCCGAATAACTGATAACCTGACTCTAGGCTGCCCGTGTGGAAAATGATGGGCACCCAGAGTTCAGAAAGGGAACAATAAACTCCAGATCAGTCATGGGACTGGTGTGAGATCTCGAAAACAGTTGTTTTCACAAAGAAAAGGAAAGAAAGAAATCCGCTATGCTTTTTAGAAAATGAAACTACCATAAGGCCTCCCGCCACACACACAATGCAAACGCAGAACTGGAGGAGATTTCTCCTTATGATAGTCAAACATGCTTAATACGCAAAATCCTTTGATTATTATTATTTTAGTGCATAGTGCAGAAACATTTCGAAAATATAAGATTAATCTTAGCCAGCACAGGCATTTCTCACTTATGCCCACTATAGCTACCATGTTCAATAGCAGGTTACCACCACATTCCATGGCAGGTTATACAATTAAAACCGTACAGGGGTCGTATTGTTTTGTTTGGATTTTCCAACAAATGGTCAGGCAAAGGAACTTCCCAAATAAAATGAAATGGAACGCCTCTGGAGGGACGCCCCCGGATCCTAACCGGATCCCTGCTACACAAGGTCGGGTTACCTCTGTAACTAGGTAACAACTGACACGAGCATGCCATTCCCCGGTTGTTACCTACCTTTATCTGAGGGCCCCCAATCCAACAACCACACAGTAAAGTATCTGGGCTCCATACCTTGATACCACTTTTCATAAAGAAACAACGTAAGTAAATATCTGGGCTCCATACCATGATATCACCTTTTATATCCAGAATGGAATGGTCACACCCTCAGGAGGAGCTACCTCCAAATAACCTTACTGCCACGATTCCTGTTTTGACCATTACCGGGTTGTGAGGCTCGACGAAGTCACGTCCTCAAAGTTACGCTTTTCACAAAGCCATGCTTCAATCACAACTGGTCAACAAATGATCATCAACACACAGCAGCACTCAGCATGCCACACTACCACATTGGGAGTATATTGCTGATAACCTTCAACTACATAACCTCTGAGCTCGTACGTCTCAAAGAAGGGTGTTAAGCTAAGAGAATAAATTCTCCGCCACCAACAGATATGTATTTGAAAGAAATCTACTTTATATCTCAAAGTTTAGTGTCAGATATACAACCATACAAGTCTGTTCTGGGTTCGAACAGAACCGAAGGCACTTCCGAAGAAGCCCTTGCAAATTCGGGTATTCACAATCCCGATCGAACTTCCCATCACTTAGGGAATCTCTATACCGTAGCTACTCGATGCAGAGACAATCGATTGGTTATCCTATCGTTTTCAGAAATACCCGGTCTTCAAATGCTATCCATATCGACGTATCATTATTCGGAATGGGTTATATGACACAAAGTCCTCTCTGGCTAAACCGTATAATGAGCGTAAATTTAAAAACATATGGATATTGGGATTTCAATTAAGTCACAACTTAATATCCAAAACTTTCCTCTCAAATGGTTTAAACAAATTACCATTTAAATCTTTTAAACAAAAAGATTTATTCCACAAAGATCACCAAGTTCCATAAAGATTCAATTTATAGTTTTCAAAACAATTTCCCTTTCCAATTGGATTAACTCATCCAATCTTTTAGTTTAAGGTTTAATTCATAATTTTCAAACCCTTTCCGATTCAAATCTTGTATATGGAAGATATACCAATTAAAATCCTCTTAGATTTCAAAACAAGATTTAATCGTCTTCACAAAGGTTAATTCATAGTTTTCCAAACTATTTACAATTTCATTTCAAACTTGAAATCATTCGACACAAATTGGAAATCCTTTCTTTATGAAAGCTATTATTATTTGAAATAAATAGTTTTCGTTTTGGGAAAAATCGACTACAAATTACATAAATTAACCCATTCAAGTTTAAACTTGATTTTAAATTTAAATCTCCAAAACCATACCCTTTTTTTTGTTAAAACCTATATAAACATCTTTATAACTTGTATAATCTTTTTAGACCATAATTTCCAAATCATTCCTAACTTGGAAAACCATTTCAAATTCAACTTGAACTTCCTTAAATACAAATCGAAAATTCATTTCTTATATTGCAGCTTATATCTTTCGAAAACAAATAGTTTTTTATTTGGGAAAAATCCAATTTAATTTATACAAGCTAAATCTTCGGGTTAATTTAAATTCCCAAAGCAACACTTTAAAATGGTTTAAAAACTCATATAAACTTGTATACCATTTTAAATCATAAACCGAATATAGAATTCAATTTTAGATATTGAATTCCAATTTAAATCAAACTATTCAAATTTCAAAACTTTATTAAGTTGTTCAAAATAACTTTTATCCCTTTTCACAAACTTTTCATATATAGCCCAATTCCATTTCCAAAACCGTTTGGATTTAAAATTTAACTTTTAAAATTATTTTGAACTAAATTCAAATATCTGTGACTTAGCTGATTTCCACGTGAAATTCATATTCGTGTGTGTATAGTGTAGTCCAGGGTTTAACACAATAGTGCACACATCAACCATCGCAGATTCAATCATATTAACATCGATAAGCGGTATAATCCATAACGCTTATCTTCATTCACGGACTCGTAGATAAAATAAATTTATCAACGAGATATATCACAGAATATAAATAAAATTAATATTTGTGAGGAATCCAGTTGGATCCCTCCAACCTGTTTCCCTGCATCCACAGATATTAGCACAGCCAATAAATATCGATTCAATCTGATAATAATTATCATATTTAGCCAAACAACTAATCAAACATTTAAATATTGGCTATCTAAATCAACTGGTATCCAGATTTGAGTGAGATTACTCGCATTGAATTTTGATGAGTGTTCAAATTAAATTAAATCGAACGGCGTTCGACTTAACCTAAATTTTACTTGTTCCGAAAAATTTCAAAATTTCTCCACAGCGAGCTACTCGTCGCTGCGATTCCAGCGCTACCAAATTCGTTGAATTTTGATAATGCAAGCAATAGATATGAATTTTCAAAGTTCAATTACCAATTTAAACCCAAATTTCTTCTTCTTTTTTTAATTTACCAAAGTTCATCAAGGTCGCACAAATAAAAATCGAAATCAAGGCCGTTCGCATGTTCTTCTCCCTCGTGCGTTCGTCTATAGGTAATTCGAAACCATTTTTCGTCGAGAAACCCTAAGTGCCGCTCACCATCCCCTCGACTACACGATGATCCAACGTCTCCACATCAAAGCCCTAGTCTCGCGCACCCATAGCTCGAAAACGAGCAAGCTCGGTCACCACAAGGCCAAGAAAATCACGCACGAACGTGCGACGAACGGCAACGAACTGCACCTTTAATTGACGACGATTCTCCAAATCTACCGTTGGATAAGTAGATGTCGAAGTGATCTCCAACTTTCCAGTTAAAAGATTTTTGTAAAAACGAGTGGATTTGAAGAAAATCGAAGAAGAAAGTGGAAGCATTTCGGCCATTAATTGTATAAATGACGGCCGAAGGATATAGCTAGGGTTTTGGCCCCTTAAACGTGAATATATACGTATAACATATTATTTTAATATTAAATTCAATTTTAATGAACATTTGCAAATGAACTCCAAAACTCACGTGCCGCCAGGCGTTTCTAAGGTTTCACCTACACTCCGAACACAATGGAACATGTTTCGAAAGCTAATTCGATCGCATGCGCCAGTAACGGAAATAAACGATCAATTTTAAATTAAATTGATTAAAAAAGTTTCTATGCGTTTTGAGCTGCCAGGGTCAAACTACAACTCTGATTGCTACGAAAATGTAAATTCGATAATAACTAACTATTACGGATCCAATAGAACTGGTTCTGTCGAATTCCGAGGCTGTGCCCCGGAAGGCTATTTTAACTCGTCGATTTATTCGAACGATTTCCAAAATTGCCGAAATCATCAAAAATTTCACTTTTAAAACTTTACTAACTCTAATATAAATCATATAGAATTTATATTCACATTAGAAATCATTCTGATTCACTCCGAACCAAAATCTGATTATTTACATTATTATATTATTAAATTCAATTATTAAATTAATATAAAATCCCAAATCTTAATCTATCAACTCTTGATTTCATCCAAACGTCCAACATCATTATTTAAATTCAGATAGACTTAAAATAAATTTTAGAAACCAATTCATAACCATCTATATCCAAATTCACCAATTATCCCAATTCTGATATTAAATTATTATAATTCAAATTTCAATTAAATTCCCGTATTTGAAATTTAATTAATTCTACTAATTTAACCTAAATATTTTATTCGAAATCGAATTCAAATTCACATTTAACATTTAAAATGAATTAAATGTTCAAAATCTAGCGACCAAAATTCTGGGTCGTTACTAATTCTTGAGATGATGTGACAATTTTCTATCATAATTTAGGACTATGTAAAAAAACATAAGCATCTATCAATGAACCAGATCAGGGTTCCGCAATGGAGATGTTAGGTGATCTATATTAGTTTGGATAAGAGATTTATGTATTCAAACAAATGATCAGATATTGTATATGGATGGTTCATGCACATTACATGGGCTTAAGTAAGAAGGTTAAATATTAGCATGATTAGTTTCTGGATTTTTCGTTTGTGATGAAATTTTAGGGTTAAAATTCTTTTAATT
Source organism: Allium cepa (assembly GCA_030765085.1). NCBI lineage: Eukaryota > Viridiplantae > Streptophyta > Magnoliopsida > Asparagales > Amaryllidaceae > Allium > Allium cepa. The sequence goes on from CM060943.1 coordinate 213,578,993, forward strand.
GGGTGAATAATGTAACGATCCAAAATTTTATCGCTTTGATTTTAAATATTTAATTGATTTTAAATTTTTAAATAATCGATTAAAAGCTTAAGTAACTCGTTTTTATTTTGTAATAATGATGGTGAAATCATTTTGAATATTTTTTCACATTAATAAATAATTCGAAGAAAAATTGAAAATGTGATTGAAAATCATTTTTGAGATTTTTGACTTTTCATCAAACAAAAATAATTGAACTGTGCACACTAGTTTACATTTGAGCACACACATTTAACAAGTAAGAAGTGATAAGCACTAAAATATAATAAGTAGATTAAATAATAGGTTAGGAATTATTCAAAAGTTAAGTAAAAGAAGACTCTTCTTCCTTATTTTAAAAGGATAAATTATTAAGTAGTATATGTCATCATGATGGAAGTACATAACCATGTGGAGGGGATGTTGTTAGTCCGTGAGATGATGGTTTTGATGACAACAACCTTAGAATAGATTATAAAATATAAATACTAACATTATAAGTTTAGATATATATGTATATGCAGGATTTAACCATGCAGGTACCAAGAATGAAGATTGTACAATACAGAGATTCAAGATATCAAGATTGAAGACTCATGAGTATCAAGATTATCAAGAGTTCAAGACTTCAAGAATAAGTATTTTAATTAGGAATTTTGTTAAAACTCCTAGAAAAGCACTGGCATCTTAAAATCCAATTTATTCATGGAATGGAATCCACTTCGAGCCCGTTAAAGGGATGGAACCCTAAGTAGGATGGAACCTACGAAAAAACTAGTGGAACATTGTTTTGTATCCGCTAATTTTTATTCAAATAATTTTACAAAAATTATCTTGTTTTCAAAATGATTTCAAAACTTTCCTTTTAAAAGATTCAAAAACCTCTATCCTGATTTTAAATAATTTTAGCCAACAAATCAACTTTAATTTCAAAGTCAAATTACTCCTGATTTTAAACTATCTTTTAATATAATATATTTAAATTTTAAATATTTATACTTAGATTTAAATATAAAACTATAGTTAAATTCTACATATATTATTCTCCATATTTACTTATGAATTTTAACTATAGTCAAGTATATTTATAAAGTTTAAAATAGTTTTAATATAAGATAAAGGTTATTTTCAAAGAAAATCAAATTATCAAAAAATGCTTTGGGATGTCGACATACTCATGGTGACCATGTCGACACGGTGTCAGTTGAGTTTAAAATTTAAATTTCAAAAGAAGTGTCTATTCGCCATAACTCTTCACGAATGGACATAACTGTTGTTCTTCTATAAATAGGGGTTAGTTTCAATGAATTTTAACATCAGATTTTCTGGTTTTTCACTCCTCTTCTTCTTCCACATTTCTTAATACATATTCTTACCATTACTTTGCCGAAATCAACATTGAATCAAACTCGATTACTTCTAGTTTGATTCTCTATCACTATTTCTACAAGGTTCTCAGTGCTATTCAGAGTTATAGACTTCTTTGTAATCTATTAAGCGAGAAAAGGTTGTGAGTGTAGCCTTGGAATCAATCAAGAGAAAAAAGGGTGTGATTGTAGCCTTCGTAAATCAATTGCTAAACTTATGGCCCGAAAATCAAGTATCTCTACCTAGAGGATGGAAATTCTGGAGGGTGTACCTCGTAGCCTTGAAACCGAGGGTGTAATTGTACAATTTCTTTTGAAAGGAAATCTGTACTCGTGTTGCGGGACTGGATGTAGGGTAACTCCGAACTAGTATAAAATCCGGTGTGTCCTTTCCTTTACAGCTTTTATTTTATTTCTGCATCTGTGCTTGTTTCTGTGATCATATCTGTGTCTGTATATTGCATACATCGGTGTCTAAATTAACATAAACTCAAAAGATTTAGTAATTCTTTATTAACACAATTCACCCCCCTCTAGTGTTAATCCTAGCCTTAAGATCCGTAATCTGCATTTCTCACAATTGGTATCAGAGCAAGTTTTTCATAGTTTTCATCATCTGAATTTTGAAAAAGTTTTTAAAATGGCTATTTTTCAGGATTTTATTAACACTATTTTCATATGAATATGTCACAGAATAATCATGATATTTTTATTTAAAACTATATTTAATTATTTTGAAAAGCCACTTGATTCTTTAAAAGGTTATGTTGTTTTGCAGGAGAAGAATTATGTCTAATGATTATTGGTTAAAAGATACCAGATAATCATTCATCGATCAAGAAGAACAAATGGATATATAATGGAAATTGACAAAGAAATGGGTACCAGATTAATTCAAAACTTTTGGTTCTCATCTACAACTTGATTTGATATTGTACTTCTCTCCATCTGCTTCGCAATGCCACTGGTTTCGTGCGAATCCATCAAGAAATACCAAGTTGTGGTCAAATGAAGTTTTGGTGAACAAAGAGGAAAAGAAGGCAAAGCTGTCAAAGGTATTCTTTAAATTTCATCTAGATATTTAAGCATTTTGTTCCTACTCCTTTTTCAAATTGTAGTTCTTGTTCTCGCGGTCATTTTGATGGGTGGATCATCAAATTCCGATCAAAATTGAGTGAAATATGGCTGTTTGAAGTTGGCTATCCAAAACTGAAAAACTGTGTATGGGATCTTCTACATTTCTTCTACTGTTCGTCCTGTTACATCACAATACCGCCCAAATTCAACACCAAACTATTACTAGATCGTAGCTCTTACCTTTCTCTTCTATTTGCCGCTGGTTTCATCTAATTCCGTTAAGAAACGAAGGAGATATGCCCTCTAGAAGTTTGATAGTATATGGAAAAACGGAAAGAAGAAGAAGAAGAGCAATTAAAGTGAAAAGTGGTGACCGTTGGGCCTATTTATAGTGGTTGAAGTGTCCATTCATTCAAAAATCAAATTCAAAGTTGGCGCCAAGTTGATCGATCTACTAAATCATCTATATCTTTCTCATAGGGTCTTCAAATTCAGCAAATGAATATACTACGATGATCAGAAAAACAAGCCGGTCAAAATAGAGCAGATCTTGTCATCAAATTCTGAAAAATATAAATGCGTGACTCACGATAATGGAAGAACAACAAAGTTAGAAAAATGGAGTGCAAAAATTGGTACGCTTTACTATTATTTCATATTTATTGTTGCATTTAGGAATATATATAACTATGCATTTAGTTAGGTATAGAAATTTATCTCTTTTATAAGTTCTGATATATTGGTCCATGTGTCAACACACCATAGTACAAATATCAAATGCACAAGTCTAAAAAATTTTTAAAGTCTTTAAAATGTGTTTCCTTTCAAATAAAATCTACAACTAATTTATTACAACTATACTAAGTAGAAAAGCATACCTTCATTCATGATTTCAACTTTTCTAATGTTATTTTTACTTCTCATACTCTATTTCTTTTAAGATACTAATTTTATATCTTTAAGAAATTAATAGAATGAATTTAGAATGTTAGAATAAGGCTCAATTTATATATTTCTTCAATAAATAAGATAGCACCACAACACATGACCGGAATTTTAGATAGCATTTCTAAAATGCTTCTTTTCTTCTGTAATGTTTTGTAAGTACTGTAAATTCGTTTTTATAGCATTTTTGTGCTTTGAAACGCTGTAGAGTTTCAGAAACTTAACACAGCATTTGGTAAAAGCTACAGTTTCAGTTTTATAAAGTTTCGAATATTTTTTTTACTACAAATTTTTTTTATAGCATTCTTTAAATATTTGACTATGTAAAAATAATATTTAAATTAAGAATTTTTCTCTATTCTTTTTAGAAGTTATTTTCTAAATTATATTAGAATATATTAAAATAAATTTCATGTTTAAATATATTCTTTATAATTAATTAAATTTTTTATAAAAAAAATGAGAGGCCTTAATATAACACATGTTTATTTTAGTTTTTCAATCTTTATCATTTTATTTAATATTTCATTATGATATTTTTAAAATTTAAAAGATGTTTAAACATGTTTCTAAATATTTTAATCAATAAAAATTTAATATAAAGGTTTTAATTAGTAATTTAAGTATTTTATAAACATGGATGCTTAGATTCTTAAAAATAAATAAATAAATAAATAAATAACAACCAATTTAAAATAATTATTTTTAATTAAATAAGTAGGCTATTAATTTTTATAAAAATATATTTGGTTATATATATATATATATATATATATTTGGTTGTCAATTAGATATTACTTATTGCTCATGTTTATCTTACAATCTGGATGTCAATTACCGTAGTATATATATCATCATATCATTCTGCATATTTTTATTTTTACTTCATTATCGTTTTGCTTCATATTACATATCATTATGCATCCTATTTCATATCTCATTTTATTGCACATTACATCATAAATTACAATGCATATCATAATTATTTGTATCACAAGTTGCACTTCATTCTGCATATTATCTCATGCTACATTGCATATTTCATACATTTCATACTGCATTACAAACTACATATTGCATACACGTATACATAACGAGTGTATTTTATTTAGGAGGAGTTTGTAGTATTGTTTTATAATATAGGATTATTAGTTTTTGATTTGTTTGGTATGTTTTGATTGACTTGATTGACTTGTTTGACTTGATTGATTCGTTTGACTTGTCTGACATGATTGGTTTTGATGAGTGTGTTGAAATATACTAAATAAATAATTTATGTTCTTTTATTTTTCTAACTATTATAAGTATTATAATAGATTCTTAATTAGGATAGTTAGTAATTTAGGATTAAGTTTTAGTTTTTAGAGTTAAGTGTTGATTATTTATGATAACACTATCATTATAATCACATGTCATATAGTATTAGATTAAGGGGGAGTTATATAGTTTGGAGTTAGTTTTTATTGATGACAAAGGGGGAGAAATATAAAATAGTGTAGTTAGGCATAAACTAAGGGAGAGTTATTAAGATAGAAACAATATTTTATAAACAAAGGTTGTCATCATCAAAAGGGGGGAGATTATTAGTCCGTGAGATGATGGTTTTGATGACAACAACCTTAGAATAGATTATAAATTATAAATACTAACATTATAAGTTTAGATATATATATATATATATATATATATATGCAGGATTTAACCATGCAGGTACCAAGAATGAAGACTGTACAGTATAGAGATTCAAGATATCAAGATTGAAGACTCATGAGTATCAAGATTATCAAGAGTTCAAGACTTTTGGAATAAGTATTTTAATTAGTATTTTTGTTAAAACTCCTAGAAAAGCACTGGCATCTTAAAATCCAATTTATTCGTGGAATGGAATCCACTTCGAGCCCATTAAAGGGATGGAACCCTAAGTAGGATGGAACCTACGAAAAATCTAGTGGAACATTGTTTTATATCCGCTAATTTTTATTCAAATGATTTTACAAAAATTATCTTGTTTTCAAAATGATTTTAAAACTTTCCTTTTAAAAGATTCAAAAACCTCTATCCTGATTTTAAATAATTTTAACCTCAAAATCATCTTTAATTTCAAAGTCAAATTACTCCTGATTTTAAACTATCTTTTAATATTATATATTTAACTTTTAAATATTTATACTTAGATCTAAATATAAAATAGTTAAATTCTACATATATTATTCTCTATATTTACTTATGAATTTT